>CANTUQ010000022.1:0-1200000 GCA_947683425.1 Excoecaria cochinchinensis
CCGTATCCTTAACAGACCCTTGACCACCAAGGACATGGTCTATCAATTTTTGCATGCATCTCATACCATTCTTTAGCAAACATCTACATATGACCATTTACACTTGCATGCACAATCTCTTGTATATTTTCCTGTGCACACATATTTGTAGGAAATGTCCAAATGAAGGCCGCACACACAAAAGCTGGTGAAGGACAATTTCAACTCAACATTAACATTCACCCGGGCCAGATAAAGTCTACTCAAATTAAATTTTTTGATTCCTCTTAAGAGGCAAATCTCTATTCCCGCACTTTGTAGTCTTGTCAGCGACTCGGTGCAGTCCTTTGAGGAGGACATTTCTCGAGTTTTGTAGTCTTGTCAGCGACTCGGCACATCACCATCTGAGGATGGCACCCCACACTTTTTAGTCTTGTCAGTGACTCGGTGCAGTCCTATGAGGAGGACAACCCTCATACTTTGCCGACTCGATACAGTCCTCTGAGGAGGACATTTCTCGCATTTTGTAGTCTTGTTAGCGACTCGACGCAGCGCCATCTTAGGATTGCACCCCCGGACTTTATAGTCTTGTCAGCAACTCAGTGCAATCCACTGAGAAGGACATTTCCCATTTTTTGTAGTCTTGTCAACGAGTCGGCACATCGCCATCTGAGGATGGCATCCCCACACTTTGTAGTCTTGTCAGCGACTAAGTGCAGTCCTCTTACGAGGACATTTCCCGCATTTTTTGGTCTTGTCAGTGACTCGGTGCATCGCAATCTTAGGATGGCACCCCCGCACTTTGTAGATTTGCCAGCGACTCGGCGCATTACCATCTGAGGATGGCACCCCGTACTTTGTAGTCTTGTCAGCAACTCGGTGCAGTCCTTTGAGGAGGACATTTTCCGCGTTTTGTAGTATTGTCAGCGACTCGGCGCATCGCCATATGAGGATGGCACCCCGCACTTTGTAGTGTTGTTAGCGACTCAGTGCAAGCACTTTGTAGTCTATATAACGGCTCGGTGATATTCAACCCTGCACTTTGTAGTCTTGTCAGTGACTCAGTGCAATCACTTTGTAGTCTATATAATGGCTTGGTGATATTCAACCCTTGCACTTTGTAGTCTTGTCAGCGACTCAGTGCAATCACTTTGTATTCTATATAACGGCTCGGTGATATTCAACCCCTGCACTTTGTAGTCTTATCAACGACTCGGTGCAATTGCTTTGTAGCCTATTTAACGGCTGAACAATATTCAAGAGTGACCGTATTTCGTAGTCTTGTCAGTGACTCACTGTGATCCGGAAGGATAACATTCGCAATTCAAATCACAGCACTGTTCTCTAGGGAGCAGCTGGAAGCAGGTCGTCTCAGGTACGCGCTTTGAAAGGAGCTTAATTGAGGTATAATTTAGTATATGTTTTGTATGAGTTTATGATATTAATTATGTAATTGTGTGTATATTTGATGTCATATGTGTTAGTTTATGTTTATTTGTATTAGTTGAGTATTTTTGTGTTTACTGGTGTTTTTAGGTGAAAAATGAAGAGAAGAAGCATATATGTGGAGAGGATCACGAGAGCAGAGAAGGGTCACGACTAGTGATGCTAGATCACGAGTCATGACTGGTGAAGAAGAACGCAGAGGGAAGGAGGAAAAGAAGAGAAGGAGCTGAGGAAGTAGGGTAACGAGTCGTGAAAGACCATCACGACTCGTGACGAGACAGAGAGGCCAGGAAAGAAAAGAGGAAGGGAAGAGAAGGCGAGACGTGAGCACCAGTCACGACTCACACGCGAAGTCACGATGCGTGATTGGAGGCTGCGACTTGTGAGTGGCCAGAGAGAAGAAGAAAAGTGAAGGGAGAAAAGAAAGAGGTAAAAGCCAAATCCGCGTTCTGTCGCGAGCGTGACAGTTTCGCGATCGCGACAGAAGTGACCGTTGGAGCAGATTTCCTTGAAAGGTCATCTGAAGGGGCACCTAACTTCATTAATCTTTATAACCATTTGCAAGGGGCATCTCCAAAGGACATAGCCCTTAGTATTCTATAAATATATAACATTATCTATAAATTAGATGATGATGATTGTTAAGTAATTTTCTGTATTTTGGTTAAACAGTTTCTTTTCTCTAGTTAATTTTCTTAGTTAGTTTTCATGTTTTGAAGAAGAAAATCTATTTGAAGAGTTGAGAAAAGGGTTGAAAGACTTCTATCTTAATCTCTTATCTTTAATTTCTTCTCTGAACATTTAATGAATACTAATTTAATGAATTTGTTCATTATTAACATTCTTTAATTCCATCTACTTTAAGAGTCTTTGATTGCAGATTTTCTATTAGTATATTTTGCATTATCTTTATAAGTTAAAGTAGATTCGAAAGACTGTTTTAACTGAAATCTAATAGGAACTCATTATCAAGATATATTTTGAGAGATCGGTATATTGAGATAGTTGCTAAAGGTTGGTGTTTATTCTTAGAATATGCAATTAATAACCTCTAATTCGTTAATGAAAATTGTGAGTTAGACTTTTAATTGCATGTTTTAGGCATTTTAATTTATATCAAAAGAGTAAATTTGAACTTTAATTCATCTTGGCTTGTATGAAAAGATGATTATAATTAATTGGAATGATGGAATCAAGTTCATTATTTAAGTTCTACATTGAACATTTTATTTTCTTTTGATGAACATGAACTAGGGTTAATTAGTTTATGTAGTAGGATAGTTTAGATTTATATCACCAATTAATTGATTATTGTAAACAAAGTTAAAATTGAGTAGTAATAGTGTGTAAATCACTTTCCTCGTGGGATCGATATCTTAAGTACTATTTTGGTACACCGTATACTTGCAGTAATTAGCATCTATAGAAAATGCTCAACAAGTTTTTGGCGCCGTTACCAGGGAAACGGTTGATTTACCATTATGTAACTTGATTTATGATTTTGGATTAAAATATTTTCTTTTGTTTTAATTTGTTTGATTTAGTATAACTTTGTGTTTTATTTTTGGTTTTACAGGATTTGAAAGTTCATGCCTAGTACAAGGAGTTCTTTAGAAGAGCTTGAACCCTTAAATCCTGAAATTGAAAGGTTTTTGTCAAGTAATCGAAAATCCAGTAGAAAGAAGAACAAGAATAAGAGACCAATTATCATGGCTGGCAAAAATCCACCAAAACTTACGGACTTTGCCACACCTGCATTAAGTGGTGCTCAACAAGGAGTGGTAAGGCCAACGGTAAACGCAAATCAATTTGAGATTAAACCATCTTTATTACAAATGATTCAAAATAGCATTCAATTCTACGGTTTGGCAAATGAGGATCCCAATGCTCATTTGGAAAATTTTCTTGAAATATGTGATAACTTTAAGATTAATGGTGTGTCGGCTGATGCAATCAAACTTAGGCTTTTCCCTTTCACTTTGAAAGATAAGGCCAAAGCTTGCTTGAATTCACTAGCAAGGGAATCAATTACTACTTGGGACCAATTGGCCCAAGCATTTTTATCCAAATATTTTCCCTTGGCCAAAACGGACAAAATCATAAAGGATATCACTACATTTGTTCAAAATGACAATGAATTTTTGTATGAGGCTTGGGAAAGGTTTAAAGAGTTGCAAAGAATGTGTCCACACCACAACCTTCCAAGGGAGCTGTTGATGCAAAGCTTCTATAATGGAGTTAATCCTACCACAAGAGGGACTATAGATGCTATAGCTGGTGGCTCTTTAATGAGAAAAACTACTCAAGCAGCTTTTATATTGTTGGAGGAAATGGCAATGAACAATTGTATGTGGCCTCCTGAAAGAGTAAGGGAGTATAATAATTCTAATGCTGGGGGGGTACATTCAATAGATTCTTTGGTTGCATTATAAGCCCAAATTGAAGCATTGAATCATAGAGTTAATAGCCTAAGTATGGGTGGTAATTCATCAAATGCATGCAATGTTTGTGGTCAACAAGGGCATAAGAGTGATAATTGCAATTTAGGCATGGTTAATAAGGAAGAACAAGTTAATTTTATTCAAGGCCAAGGGCGTGGTAATCCTTATTCTAACACCTATAACCCTGGTTGGAGGAGTCATCCTAATTTATCATGGCGATATAATAATAATAACAACCAAAATAGAGGTGTAGGGTATCAACAACCATAAGATAGGTTTGGAGCTTTTAAAGGAAAAATTGATAAATTCATTGAGGAGATAAATTTTAAGAAGAGTGCTCAAGATGAAAATCAAAAGAAACTTGAAGCAAAAGTTGACCAAATTACTAAGAATCATGCCTCATCTATTCATAATCTTGAAATTCAATTGGGGTAATTAGCTAGTTCTTTACCTTCTAGGAGTCTAGGATCTCTTCCAAGTAATACGGAAGAAAATCCTAGGGGCCACATGAAACCATAATATTTTTGTTCTCTTGTTTAGGTTGCTTAATTAGATTTTCTTTCTGCATGTGTTTTTTTGTTATTTTAAGTTATTTTATATTAATTTGTTAATTAATTTTTACTATTACTAATATAGTTAATTTTTGTTCTACAGGTCAAACTAGTAAGAATAGGTGTTATTTTATTTATTATAATTACATAAAAAAAGCGATTTTTGCAGACGTTGTATTCTGTTGCGAGCGCGACATAATCACTACAAGAAAAAAATCATTTCCCGACGGAAAATAAGGAATTTTCGTCGGGAAACTAAATTGCCGACGAAAATTCATTCCGTCAGCATATTCGTTGTAGGTAAATTTTGCAAACGGAATTTTTTCCGTCGGGAAATTTACCGATGGAAATTCAATTTCCGTCGGCAAAATTTACCGATGGAAATTGAATTTTCGTCGGTAAATTTTACAAATTAAAAAAAAAAATAATAATAATAATAATAATAATAATAATAATAATAATTAAGGTACAAATTTTATTGATTTTAATTTAATAACTATAACATGTTGAATAATAATAATAATGATAACTAAAATTAACACAACTTCTTAATAGAAATAATAACAAATACTAATAATACATCTACTTAACATACCCATTAAATAATAATAATAATAATAATAATAATAATAATTAACACAACTTCTTAATAGAAATAATAACAAATACTAATAATATATCTACTTAACATACCCATTAAATAATAATAATAATAATAATAATTAACACAACTTCTTAATAGAAATAATAACAAATATTAATAATATATCTACTTAACATACCCATTAAATAATAATAATAACTAAAATTAACACAACTTCTTATTAGAAATAATAACAAATACTAATAATATATCTACTTAACATACCCATTAAATAATAATAATAATAATAATTAACACAACTACTTAAAAAAAATTATAATAATCATATTAATAATTAGAATAATTATTTAATAATACTAATAACAATTCCAATTAGCATATACCTAATTAACAATAATATTAATCATAATATGAAAAATTCTATTAATAAATTTAATAACAATAAAGTGTTAAGAATTATAAATTTAAACAATATTTAATATTTACCAATATTCATCCAACATAAATAAATTAATAATAATAATAATAATAATAATCTAAAAGACAAAAAAAAAAAAATCAAAGTGACAAATTTGTTACCTGGCGCCGGAGGAGGAGGAGGGGAGGCGCGCCGATCGGCGCCGGAGGGAGGGGGAGGGGCGGTGGTCGGCGGCGGTTGGGCAGAGGGCCAGAAATGGGGAGAGGAGAGGGAGGAGAGAGAAAGAGAGAGAGAGAGAGAGAGAGAGAAAGAGAGAGAGAGAGGGGGGAGGAGGAGCGGGAAAAGAGGGAGGGGAGGGAGGGGGAGGAGGGGAGGGGTGGTGCGCCGATCGGCGCCGGAGGGAGGGGAAGGGGCGGTGGTCGGCGGCGGCTGGGCAGAGGGCCAGAAACGGGGAGAGGAGAGGGAGGAGAGAGAAAGAGAGAGAGAGAGAGAGAGAGAGAGAAAGAGAGAGAGAGAGAGGGAAGGAGGAGCGGGAGGGGAGGGAGGGGCGGTGGTCGGCAGGAGGGAGGGGGAGGGGCGGTGGTCGGCAGGAGGGAGGGGAGGGGCGGTGGTCGACGGCGGCTGGGCAGAGGGCTAGAAACAGGGAGAGGAGAGGGAGGAGAGGGAGAGAGAGAGAGAGAGAGAGAAAAGAGAGGGAAAAGTAAATTTAATTTAACTTTAGCGACGGAAAGCATATTCCGTCGCTAAAAAGAGAGGGAAAGTTATTTAATTTCAATTTAGCGACGGATAAATATACCGTCGCTAAAAAATAGCGACGGTTTTTTTTTATTCTGTCGCAATTTTTAGTGACAGATTTTTCATTCCATCGCTAAAAATAAAATTAAGTTTTTTTTGATTTTTTTCAGCGACGGAAAAGAATTTCCGTCGCTATTTTAGCGACGGTTCCTAAGAACTGTCGCAAATTTCGGTCGGCAACTTTGGAGGGAAATCTTGGTGCCATTTTTAGCGACGGATTTTATTTTCCGTCGCTATTTACCGACGGAAAATAATTTTCGTCACTAATTACCGACGAAAATTAATTTCCGTCGGTAAATAGCGACGGATGTTAATTTTCGTCGCCATTTAGCGACGAAAATGACTCCGTCGCTAATTTTCCGTCGCTAAATCAACACTTTCTTGTAGTGAATGTACAAGGTTGCGCGTGAGGCTTTTGTCGCGATTGCGGCAAGCATTGAGATCGCGACAGCAGGCGAGGCTAGCAGGACGTCCGACTCGTAAGGCTGAATTACGAGTCGTAAGCAGCTTCTAGGTACGTGAGGAGCTTCACGAGTCGTGACGTTGCCTCATGACTCATGAAGCGTGATGTGCAGAATTGGGTAAATCAGGTCAGTTCTAAATTTTTCTTTTCTTTTATTATTTCACTTATTATTTTTCTATTAATTTGGTTTTGTTTTATTTTTCTTCCGATTACTGTGATTAAATTTCAATTAACTTAACTTAATTTTAACATTTAAGCCATAAAATATAGGATAAAAAATTAAAAGCAGGAAATTTAATTTCAAAACCCTAACGTCGTGACGTTTCATATTTTTTCCTTATTTACCTTATTTCACTTGACTCTTCATTTTTCTCTGTTAGTTTTATTACCCCCCGCACCAGTCACGAGTAGAATACCCTCAATATCCATTTTATCTTCTTCATTTCTTCTTCCTCCACAAAGAATCTTCATGCTTTTATATCCTGTTTTTCTTTCGTTATTCTCTTTCTTCATATCAGCATTTTATTACTTTTATATATCTTCCATTTTCTTAGGGTTTAGGTGATTTTTTCTCGTGAATCTCTGTTACCATTTTCCATAGGAGTTCTATTTTTTTGCATATTTTCATTTCATCTCTGTTCTTACTTCATATCTGTTTACATTCCTTTTTCTTCTATCTATTCGGTCTTTCTTTCGTGCATTTGGATTTGTTAATTTCTTCCATTATATTCGGATTTAATTCCCTATCTTTTTCAATCTCTATTTCACTAATCAATAATGGTTAGAACCAAAAATCCATCGTCTTCAAGGGTTGAGCAGGAAGCTGAAGAGGGCAATATTGCTATTCATTATGGTGCTTTATTTCCCATATTTTCGGTGGATGAAGGTAGTAGGTATTTAACCCTTCGTAATAGATATTTGTTGCAATGTAAGTATTTTCCTGATTCCTTGCTTACACAAATTGGCATGTTAGATGGTTTTAATGTTGAGATTCTGTTGCTTATTGAAATTTGCATCTATGCATGAAGATGTTCATCCTGATTTAGTTTTAGAGTTTTACACCACATTGAAAAAGAATGATGATAATGAGAATTGGTTGGATTTTAGGATGGCTGGTTAACCTTATACTTTGACTTATTTTATGATGAATAGGATGTTTTGGATTTTCCCAAACTGGTTTAACTGATCCACCTAAATCTTTTAAGCCAAATAAATTTTGGAACTTTTTAACTGATTTGCCAACACCTTATAGGGCTAGAGATGCTAAGTCTATGTTTATTGAAGATTTGAGATGTTGGATTTTGCATAGGGTTTTAGCTTCTCTAGTTTTTAATAAGTCTGAATTTAACAGAGTTTCATATCATGAAATATTTTTGATGTGGTGTGTACATAAACGTAAGGATGTATGTTGGCCTTATTGGATAGTTACTCAATTGTTGCAATGTGTTAATAAGCACGATTCACCTTTAACTCATGGGCATGTTATTTCTAGTATTGCAAGAAATTTAAATGTGGATTTAAATGCCTACTATCGAGTTTTTTCTTGCCTTTATTTTACTAAGCATGTGTTGGTGCATGGAGAGGTGGTTGGTAATAATTTTCAGGAAATTCCACATCGTGCTCGATCATGTTGGAGGGATATTCCTGGACCTTCTGAGCCACAAGTAGAGGCACAAGAAGAAGAGGGTGGTGATGAGGGGGCAAGTGAAAATGAAATTATGCCTGATGTTCCAGCAGATGTGGCTGTTGCTCCTGATATTGGATCATCTAGTCATACCATACCCGCTGTGCTTGACCAGATTTTACAAACGCAACTGAATATACAAGATCAGCAAACTATTTTGGCTAGAAGGCAAAGGCGGTTGGAGTACAAGTTTGATAACTTCATCACACAAGCTGGATTCGTGGTGCCATCACCTCCACCTTCACCATGATAGGGGAGTGTTTCTTTTCTTTATTTTATTTCTTTATTTATTTTGTTTCATTTCTTCACATTGAGGACAATGTTGGTTCTAAGTGTGGGGGAGTGAGTGTGTTGTGTTGTTTGTGATTACTTATGCTTTATAAGTTTTTGTATGTATTTTGTATGTTAATTGCATGATTATTTGTATGTCTTAGTTTTTTAATTAGGCTCTTAGTAAGCTTTATTATACAGTATTGTTCTTTTGGTATATTATATAGGTTGTTAAGTCAATTATTTTTTTATGCTCATTTTTATCAGTTTTTTAAAATTTTTGGTATGTGTTTTAAGTTTTTCCATTTATTTTCTTTTACTTCTTTCAACATTATAGACTATTTAGTTTTTTCTACTAGCCATGTTTTTAAAGTTAGAATTTGCTCATTTAGTTGAAAATTTTAAGTTTTTAGTTGCCTATGAAAACTATAGCCATAATACTTACCTTTTATCTTTTCAACAGTGGATGAGGACTCAAAAAGAAAATAAAAATAAAAAATAAGTGGGATGGAGCATAAAATGCAACCACTCAATTCATTAAAAGAAAAAGAAAGCAAGATGTCTATCCAAAATTGAAATGTATGGGATGGAGCGTAAAACGCACCCATATTACATTCTCTTGCTATTTATGGATAAAAATGAAAACTATATCCATGATTCAAAACAAAAAGAAAAATCAAAAGAAAGAGTCTAAAAATGCCATGAGATTGGATTAAGGGTAAGTGAGCTTGAACTGTCCTAAATGTAGCTAGCAATCTTAGAATTTTTAACTTTTATGATCATTTTTCTCTCTTTGATTCATGTTTAGTTTTTGAGACTTTATATTCTTTATGTTGGAAGTAGTAAAGTTAGATGACTTGTTGAATTTCCAATACATACTTTGAATCTTGATTTACTGATATATGTGAGTGTTTGAGATAGTTGATCTTTGCAATTTTAGTATATATGCTGAATGGACAGTGCTATGTAATTATGTTTACTAACTGGTAAATTTTCTTATTTCGTTTCTCTTGCTTGGGGACAAGCAAGGTTTAAGTGTGGGGGAATTTGATAGGAGCTTAATTGAGGTATAATTTAGTATATGTTTTGTATGAGTTTATGATATTAATTATGTAATTGTGTGTATATTTGATGTCATATGTGTTAGTTTATGTTTATTTGTATTAGTTGAGTATTTTTGTGTTTATTGGTGTATTTAGGTGAAAAATGAAGAGAAGAAGCATATATATGGAGAGGATCACGAGAGCAGAGAAAGGTCACGACTAGTGATGCTAGATCACGAGTCGTGACTGGCGAAGAAGAACGCAGAGGGAAGGAGGAAAAGAAGAGGAGGAGCTGAGGAACTAGGGTCAAGAGTCGTGAAAGACCATCACGACTCGTGACGACACAGAGAGGCCAGGAAAGAAAAGAGAAAGGGAAGAGAAGGCGAGACGTGAGCACAAGTCATGACTCACACGCGAAGTCACAACGCGTGATTGGAGGTTGCGACTCGTGAGTGGCCAGGGAGAAGAAGAAAAGCGAAGGGAGAAAAGAAAGAGGGAAAAGCCAAATCCGCATTCTGTCGCGAGCGTGACAGTCTCGCGATCGTGACAGAAGTGACCGTTGGAGCAGTTTTCCTTGAAAGGTCATCTGAAGGGGCACCTAACTTCATTAATCTTTATAACCATTGGCAAGGGGCATCTCAAAAGGACATAACCCTTAGTATTCTATAAATATATAACGTTATCTGTAAATTAGATGATGATGATTGTTAAGTAATTTTCTGTATTTTGGTTAAATAGTTTCTTTTCTCTAGTTAATTTTCGTAGTTAGTTTTCATGTTTTGAAGAAAAAGATCAAGGAGAAGAAAATCTATTTGAAGAGTTGAGAAAAGGGTTGAAAGACTTCTATCTTAATCTCTTATCTTTAATTTCTTCTCTGAACATTTAATGAATACTAATTTAATGAATTTGTTCATTATTAACATTCTTTAATTCCATCTACTTTAAGAGTCTTTGATTGCAGATTTACTATTAGTATATTTTGCATTATCTTTATAAGTTAAAGTAGATTCGAAAGACTGTTTTAACTGAAATCTAATAGGAACTCATTATCAAGATATATTTTGAGAGATCGGTATATTGAGATAGTTGCTAAAGGTTGGTGTTTATTCTTAGAATATGTAATTAATAACCTCTAATTCGTTAATAAAAATTGTGAGTTAGACTTTTAATTTCATGTTTTAGGCATTTTAATTTATGTCGAAAGAGTAAATTAGAACTTTAGTTCAACTTGGCTTGTATGAAAAGATGATTATAATTAATTGGAATTATGGAATCAAGTTCATTATTTAAGTTCTACATTGAACATTTTATTTTCTTCTGATGAACATGAATTAGGATTAATTAGTTTATGTAGTAGGATAGTTTAGATTGAAATCGCCAATTAATCGATTATTGTAAACAAAGTTAATATTGAGTAGTAATAGTGTCTAAATCACTTTTCTCGTGGAATCGATATCTTAAGTACTATTTCGGTACACCGTATACTTGCGGTAATTAGCATCTATAGAAAATGCTCAACGCGCTTCTTTCCCTTTTTTGAATTTTGGCTCACTTAGGCACCCATGCACTATCCTCCCTAAAATTGGGGGCAACTGTAGACACCGGGTCCCGAGTCAGCCCAGATCAGGATTACCCAATGATGAAATTAAGTGTGCCTGTTTATAGGCAAAAATGAAAGTTGAAAGTGATGGTTTCCCTACCAAAATTGATTTATTAAAAGTAAGTAAAATGTATTTTAAAAATTTATTTTAAGATAAAAAAAGTGAGTTTTGAAATTATAGTGTTTTAGCAAAGATTTAAAACAAAAAAAAATCGGCGTCGGCACGCGAGCAAGCTGGGCATCTCCCACGTCTGTGCACAGCGATGCCCGTCGCGCGCGCCGACGGCCATCGCTCGCCCCCGCCGTGCGCCCGACACCCCCTGCAGCCCCCTATGGGCATTTTTGACACAAATTTATGTTTTTTCTTTGATTTTTTTTGTAGAATTTAATTTTTAAAACCTTTTGTCTTCTAACCTTCCAAATTATTCGTTTTTTTTTTTTAATTGGAATTAAATTGTTTTAATTTCTTTAATAAAAATATGATTTTTGGAAGGTAGAAAAGAATTTTTAGAGAGAGAATTAGGGGGGGAATTTTCTTAAGGAAAAAATATATTTTCTTCTTCTTCTTCTTCAAGAATAAATTCTCCTAACATTCTAATTTATTTTTTTAAGTTAATTCTTGAGATAAAGGGAGCAATTCTTTGTTCTTAGAAATTTTCTTCTTCTACTTTTAATAATTTTCTTCTTGAGACAAAGAAAATAATTGTTTGATCTTGAGATAAAATTTATCCTCCATATTTTATTTTTCTAATATTATTTTTTTCAAATCAAAATAAGAAATTTGATCATTTACTTTCATTCATCAACTCAACTTTTGAGGGTAAGCATTTTGGGTTTAATTTTACATTTTCTATCACTATTATATTTTTTATTTATAGTTAATTAGCAACCATGTAAATTCTCTTAGATCTATTATTTTTGTATTTTATGTGATGTAGTCATAGATTCAATATTTTTCATTTCTTATTCTTGTGTTCTCATTTGATTGTTCATATTATTATTATATTATTATTATTTAACATGCTTTAACATGTTTTATTTTATTTTTTTTATTTTTGCTTGCTTGATTGTTCATCTTTTTTGTTGTTATGGTGTTTTATTATTATTATTATTGTGATTATTGTTGTTATTACTATTATTATGATTATTATTATTACTACTCTTGTTGTTACTCTTATTATTATTATTATCTATTATTATTGTTATTATTGCTTTTATTATTCTTGTTTATTGTTATTATTATTATTTATGCTTTCATACATGTTGAATTATTAATATGTTAAGTTTTTTATGTTATCATGTCATTTAATTAGTTTGTCACTCATAATGCATGTTATCATATTTATTTTAATTCATTTTCATATGTTATATGTTTAAATTCATTTTTATTACTAATATCATTTTTATTTGTGTTTTTATTTGAATACTATTTTATGTGTGAGCTTTTCCAATGGCAAGTGGGAGCCCATGGAGTTTTGAAGACACCATCTTGATTTAATTTATCATTTTTATTATTTTTCATTATTTTGGGTTTATTTGTTTTTATTATGTAATTTGTAATAAATTTATTTATTTTTATGCATATTAATTAAAAATCGTTTAAAAATATTTTATTAATAAATTGGGTTTTTTCTAATAAAACGGGACCAGTGTCCTAATTTCAACCAATAAAAACTCACTTTAGAAAGAAGAGTTAATTTTCTCAAAATGGGATCACTCATCCCAACTTTCCTAAGTATGCCAAAAATAACTCTTCGATTTTTCAAAGTTAATATGAGGGAACCAATGTTCCTATCTTAAATAAATATCCTAATTTATGAATGTTTATTTATTTATTTGAGTTTGTTATTTATTTCTGTTTTATTTGATTTTATTTGGGGGATTGTGTTTTTTGTCCCAAATTTAAATGCCTTTTTATTTTGGGGGATTGTATTTTCTCCCACTTTTTATCTTTCTTTAGATCGCTTTTTTTACTGCTTGATTTGCGCTTTATTTTTAATGCATAACCGCGTGAAAAGAGAGGCGAAATTTTTAAAATTAAAAATCTATTTATAATTAATCAAGGCATTAATAAGAGTAAAGTTTCGAATCTTTCTCTAGTTTAGACTCCCGAGATTACACAAACTTTTCTAATTTCTTGTAAATTGGGTGGCGACTCCAAAATACCTCAAAGGTGCCTAAAGGATTCATGGGATTAGATGATCTTTCGAGTGTTTTATTGGAAGGAGGTGTCCAAAATATCTCATGATTGCCCAAGATCAAAAGACACAAACCCTCTTGGGCCCTAAAAGCAGGCATCCCAGGAACTGGTTGGGTTCACGTGCATCACACCTTGCCTCATGATTTTCTTGGCCAGCATTAGACCATTCACGTGGGCCCTACAAACCCCGGCATGAGTTTCTTGTATTACTCTTTCGACGTCTTTTTCATCCAGAGACCTTAATTGAATACCGTCGACTTGTCGTTTATACAATACTCCGTCTATATAGATAAACTGAGTAGATAACTTGCAGATCAACCTCTAGTCTTTTTCGATAGCCTCTTTTGGGAATGTTTTGTTTTCCAAGTAATTTTTGATGTAATGATACCATGGCTTTCCGTCCACAACTTCCATTTTCATGACAGGATTGGACTCAAAACTAGGCCTCTCAGAACTTGAAATTAACACTGGTTTCATAACTACCCCCTCTGGGTTATCCCATATCGACACTAAAGTTGCGAGCTGTGAGCGCATCGGCTAACTGATTTTTGTCCCTCGGAACAAAGTGGAAGGTGCATACTTCAAACTGATTGCTTAAATCCCTTAAGTGCTTCACATATGGTATCAACCGCTCTTCCTTAATAGCTCATTCACCCCGAATCTGATTGATTACTAGCGATGAATCTCCAAATACCTCTATGCTTTTTTCCCCTAAGGCTATTAAGGCTTCTAGCCCGAAAGTGCAAGCTTCGTATTTGGCTTCATTGTTAGTGGCCTTATATCTCATTTTTTAGCTTGGGGGAGCTTTTCCTCATCTGGGGTAATTAGAATGATTCCTACTCCAGCCCCTTTGTTATTTAATTCCCCGTCAAAGTGTAACTTCCAAACTTGTATCGTGATAGCTGGCATGTCTTCGTCTGGGAAATTGAACTCATACAAATCTCCTTGGATAGGGTGCTCTGCCAAAAACTTTGCTACTGCGCGCCCCTTAATGGTCTTTCGGGTGATGTACTCAACATCAAATTCCTGCAACAACAACAACCACCTACCCATTTTCCCTAACAAAGATTGAGCCTCCTGTAGGTATCTAAGAGGATTTTGTTTCGTAGTTGCTTGTACCTTGTAGGAGTGGAAATAGTGTCTTAACTTTTTAGAGGCCCAGATCACTGCAAGGCAAACCTTTTCCACTTCTGCATATTTGAACTCATCTTCCTGAGCCATCATGGCACCTACGGAGCTATCTTCTATAGCTAAATACAAAATAAGTGGCTTGATTGGTTGTGATGGTCTTAGAATTGGGGGGTTCAACAAATATTCCCTAATGATGTCGAAAGCTTTATGGCAATCTTCATTCCATACCAGAAGCTGATCTTTTCTTAGCAACTTGAAGATCGGCTCGCAAATTGAAGTAAGTTTGGCAATGAACCTACTGACATACTGCAACTTGCCCAAAAAGCTTCTGACGTCCTTTTCCTTCTGAGGCACTGGCATCTCCCTAATGGCCTTGACCTGGTCCGGGTCAATCTTAATCCTTCTCTAGCTGACTACATGTCCTAATAATTTCCCTAAGGTAACACTGAAAATACATTTCTTGGGGTTCAATCGCAGATTATACTTACTAATCCTCTGGAAGAACTTCTCTAAAGCCTCAAAGTGACCTTCTCTAGTGGCTGACTTGATCATCATGTCATCCACGTATACTTCTACCTCCTTATGGATCAAGTCATCTAGGATCCTTGCTGCCATTCCTTGATAAGTTGCACCTGCATTCTTCAAACCGAATAGCATCACCCTCCCCGCTCAGTGATAAAGGCCATCTTGATTTGATAGACTATTCTGTTAAGAATCTGATTGTAGCCTGCATAACCATCTATGAAGCTACATATCATGCAAGTTGCTGCACCGTCTACTAATACATCGATGTGAGGCAGCGAACAGTCATCCTTTGGACAAGCTTTATTCAAATCTCGATAATTCACGCACACGCGTACTTTGCCATTCTCCTTGGATACTTGTATGACATTGGCCAATTAGGTTGGATATTGCACTTCAATCAAGAACTTGGCCTCGATCTATTTATGAATTTCCTCTTTCACTTTCTCTACCCATTCTGGCCTGAGCCTCCTAAGCTTCTGCTTGACTGGCTTATGGTCTTGGTATGTTGTGATGGCATGTTCTGCTATTTTGCGATCTCCTCCCGGCATATCTTTATAGGTCCAGGCGAAGACATTTTTGTGTTTTCTGAAAGTTCTCTCAAATTTTGACCTCTCATCAGGAATCATGTTAGATGCTATTAAGATTTCTTTCGAGTTTTTTGAAGTTCCAAGATTAAATGGAGTGGCATAAGTTGAATCGATGTCAAATATAAATGAATCATGATCACGATTATGCATAATGAAATCATCGAAAACATTGCACAAGTAAGCAAAATTGTTCATGTTATTAATAGAACTAGAAATGTCATCAACATTATTTAAAAGATCAGGTCTAAAAAGAAAATCTAAACTATCTTCTTGTAATTTCTCAGCCGAAGCGGATGCTACAGCCGGCCGTTGTTCATAAAACTAACATTTTGGAGGCTGTGCAGCAACCTCCTGCATGGCTTCCACCTGATCTCCTAGAGCCTCATCTTCCATCTTTCCCTACACCTTCAAATGGGCAGTCATCAGTTTTCCAGTAATGACCTCCTCGATGCTTCGCAGTCCCAAACTGTCTCCTTGGTCATGATTTTCTCATCCAAAAAACCCTCTACTGGCTTGATCAATCCAATGTCCCAATCACAGACATCATTAAAGACCTCGAAACCCAGCACAATTCTTCCATCAACCCACTGAGGTTCTGCTTCCCCCATATAGGTATATTCTGAAGCTACTGGCATAAAATTTTCCTTGATATGGGGGGTCTCATCTACTGACTCTTTGCCGTTCTTCACAACTTCTTTATACCCAAGGCCCCTCCGATCCTTCTGGCCACTTGTAGTGATGGCTATCGTCAGTCCCTGCGAATTCTTGCCTAAACTTGAAACAGGGAGGAAAGGCATCCTTTTCATAATGTTTACTACTTGAGGGCTCCCTTTGATGTGTTCTTCTCTGTCTATTATGGCGACATGAAACCTGCTGAAGGGCTATCTGGCAATGTCTAGCACTGAGACTTGATTCTCCCTTGCGGCTCTTATTGTCACTACTTGTCCCTCGTGGGGAACCTTAACCAGCTAGTGCAAAGTGGAAGGCAACCCTCCTAGCTTATGGAACCGGGCCTGCCTAAGAAGACTGAGAAATTAGCAGGAATAGGAAGGACCACAAATTCCACTTCGATCTCAATTGGCCCCGTCTTGACCACTGCCTTGAATGTTCCCAATGCCTACCTCCGAGAATTGTCATAAGCCGTGATCGTCAGATCAGACCTAGTCAACATATCCTCTCATACTCCAAAAGCCGCCATTGCCACTAGCGAGCAAACATTGATTGATGAACCATCACCCACCATGACACATGTCATGTGTTTCTGATTAACCCGAGCCCTTACGTATAGGGGTGATTATGATTGCGGCCTTTTTCCTATTAGTCAGCACTCGAAAACACTACATCTTCTTCAGCACCTCCCTTGACTATATCTAGCAACTCTGTAGGCTAGATGGTTGTGGCCACTGTAGTCTCACATAAAACCTCTACCAACTTCTGCCTATGCGAGGGAGATTGTCTTAACAGATCCCAGATGGAAATTTAAGCCGACGCCTTTTTTAGCTACCTCATAATTGGATCCTCCTCCGGCTCTTTTTCTTTTTGGACCGCCACGGGATCTTGTGGCCTTCAACTTCCAGAACTACCCTTCCACTTCGTGTCACGGCTTCGACCTTCTTCTTCCCTCTCTTCTCCTCTTCCTACTTCGAACCCCACGGGTCGGGAAATCCTTCAACATCAGAATTTTAATTTTCATCTCCACTTTCATCAGTGGACCAGCAATCGATCGTAGCCACGAGAATCCCTTTTTCACTTGCCTCATAAGGGTGCATAATAGCAACTTTGGCATCGATGACATATAACTCTTCTAATATAAACCACTCGGGCAAACTAGACCCGATCATAAACACTGGTGGGGGCACACTATTATACCCGAGCTCTGGTTTCCTCTTTTCTCTAGATCTGTGATCTGCTTAGAGTCGATCAAATCCTGAATTGCATGCCGTAGCGCCTTGCACATATCAGTTATGTGCCCAGTATATTGATGATAAGCACAGTACTCATTATCTTTGTGCCCTGGCTGTCCTTGGGCCTTGGCTATAACACCCCTTTCCTGTACGTAGTAAACCATACCATGATCCGATGGTTCACGATGACGGTCGAGGGCATTACCAACACAAATATGCAAAATTAATAAACTTTCATGCTAAAAACTGAGTTATAAAATTTCTTTCATTCACAAAAACACATCTATAGTAACCATGAATTCATTACACACACATATTACGAAAGATACTTTCTCGGAGTTACTATAAATATATTAATTACATGACCAATAGCATTTTTTTTTCAAAACTTATAATTCAAAATTACAAATCTAGCATACATTCTTAAGCTTAAACAAATCCTATTCTAAAATCTCTTCATAACCTTTCATTGGCCAGGACTGCTGCGGAAAGATGCCCGAACGATCCCATCGACAGTATGTAACACCCCCATATCCCCGGGAAGGAATATTGGGGCGCCACGCGGATACTAATGCACACACATACATGTACCGTAGCAGAAGTATTAACATTACAAGATAAGAATACTTTGTGCCAAACAAAAAGTTCTTGCAACATATATATAAGCTGTACATAATAAAAATGTTTTATACTTATTACATGTTCATTTACGATACATATACATATACATTTAACATTTACATGTCGATACTATACTCCCTATATACATAATGATGTTACTCAAAATGTAAGAAACTCTATTACTATCTTATACAAAAAGAGATCAAAACAAAACTCCTAGTGGCCTTGACCTGCAGATGTGCACCCTCTGATCAAAACCTAAAAACCTACACGGATAAACACCCGTACTAAGCGATAACGCTTAGTGGGGATAAACAGAAGCAACAAACTTCTAACGAAGTCACAACATATAATTCATGCATATCAACTGTCATGTCATATATATAATCATGTACACAATCTTGTAAGCAAATACCAACAAGCTTTAATTTATTCATAATGCAGAAATCCATATATGGCAAATGATATTAACAACATGTCATATTATAATCAGATGCATTTATAAGTCTCTACTTCACCTTTTGTACTTTATGATATATACATTAGCCTGAACTTTCAATAATTGTGGATACGGGTACTTTATCGTATCAAACTCTAGAGACCTAACTCAAATGAATACTCTGGGTATTCGTCGTTGGTCACTATGGCAGCCGCACTCTAACCCTTTATAAGCATGCTTATCTATCCACTATTCTGACCATTCAGGCTTGACTCAATAACTCAAAATAGAGTATTTAATGCTACAAGAATCATAATTCAAAATACTATCATATCAATATACTTTCCAATACAGAGCTCTAATTATAATGTAAGGAAAGAACAATTAAGCATACACTATGCGCTAGGGAAAAATATGCAAAGCAAGACAAAAGAAAACAATTTCCAGAAATAGAACATGGCGGTAAGGGGTTCACTGTCATGCTCGCGATACAAGCTAGGTTCACTATCGCGATCGCGATAAGATGTCGCGCTCGCGACAGAAGCCAAATTCCAAAAGATTCTATGTACTATACCCAAATACATTACACCAACACAAGCTTTATACACTATACCAAATGCATTATATAACAATTCATATCACATGACATGTTGTTTTCAACACTAACTCTCATGCCATAGCATTATTTACCCAAATGACTAATTCTATAACCCTTTGATACACCTAAACATGCATGGCATAAACTCCGAAATTGTTTCGGTGCAAAACGGGTTAAACTCGGGAAGGAAAACACCTCAAAATATACAAATTAGTTGAGGGTAAAGGTGGGGGATTGGTTCATGTCAACCATAGGCTCAAATTCAAGAAGAAAAACACTCTTATAACCCTCTTTGTCGCGCTCGCGACAGAAGCTCCGTCAGGAACCTTCACAAGATTGGTTCTCACCTCCAACTTGTATCGTCTAAACTGACCTCTAAAATTATTTTTAGGAAAAGTGTCATTCTTAACAATTGTTCCCTAGGACGTTAACTTTCAAATGAAACAAGTTTCAGGTCAATTAGGCATTTACAACTTAAGATATGACCTAAACAAGATGAACTGCTCAGTTGAACCGGCAAAAGTAAAGCCACCTCTATTTTTAGCAGTTTATAGGGTCCTAGAGCCAGAATTGGCCCAAGGTCATTTCTAAGACATTAATACGTATTTACGTCATGGTTCTAATGGCTAAAAAATCGATTAATTTAGAAGTATATAACTCTACTTATGATGAAAACACTTTACAGAGGTCAGATGCAAAATAAATAGAACTTGCCAAAACAAACTTTATCATTAACATACACACTCAATTGATCAATTCTCCTACTCAAAACATATATACCCATAAATCATAAGCATATACACATATATATCATAAAAACACTGCAAGTAATCAAATGAACAAAAATTAAATCCGCACACGATCCCGACCTTTAGGAGCTCAAACTCTGTTCTCTACTCGTTGGCGATCTTCTCCTTCCCTTTATCCATTTCTTGTCTTTAGCTTCAACAAAATCATACAACAATTCAAGAATCAAACCTTGTTTTTCACTTTAAATCAAAAACAGAAAGAAAAAGGAAGTCAGATGGGAAATCAAACCAAACATACCTTTAACACACTCTCTTCAACTAACCCAAGTAACTCACTTGAAGAACAAACTAAAAGAAGAAGAAAAGAAACAAAAGAATAAACAAGAGAGGGAGCACGGCAAAGTCTAAGAACAAAGAAAGAAAATGAAGTGTAAAATGCCAAAATCAGAAATTGAAAAGGAAATTAAGGTAAAGAGTGGCCGGTCAAACCCTCTCAAAGCAAATCCTCACATTAAAAGCCCACCAACACGCCTTTAATGCCACTTACCATCATAAATATATTTATTAACTTAAAACAAAACTCATGCCACATGTCCACTCCCTACAATGCCACTTGTCAACCTCCTACAATGCCACTTGTCAACCTCCTATGCCGCCATGTGTCCGATACACATCAAATATTCCAACTCCAATAGGCTTCCCATGAGGCATTCTGTCGTGCCCGTGACACTATTGCGCTCGCGACAGAACCCACACATAAGCCACACCCTCTTCTTTTGCCAATCATATTAGTATAATCAAAACTTTATAATTTTAATAACTTGTAAACCCGCATATTCACATCTAGATTCACTCTTTTACTTATCAAAATCTGCCAAAACATTGCGAAAACTTCTAGGGCCAAATCGGGTTGTTACAAATCTCTCCCCCTTAAGAAATTTCGTCCTCGAAATTTACCCGCTACTATACATATGAGTAGACTATACTTACTAATACTTCACACTTTCCTTAACGCACTGCACTCTAATCCATACACGTCTGCTAAACGGCAAGCACTCGATGTATATCCTATCAGCTTTTCTCAATGAAGCACATACAATGATGCCTTTTCACATACAAATGAGGGATGTGGATGGAATGGCTATGTAATGATTTGTTTATGCAAGATGATGCGAAAATGCAATGCAAGCTGTGGTAATGCAATTTTCCCATCCCCATGTTTCACTATGCTCATGTCAAATGATTCCAAGGAGATAGCTGACAGGAATACAGAGTGTCACCTCAAACTCTTACTAACCATACCAGTTCATATCACTCACTATACTCGATATCTAACTAATCTTTCCACTTCATCTAACTCCATCTATACACTGTGCATGTAACACCCCCTACCCATACCCGTATGAGTCGGGGTGTCACCAAGCAGATACTATACAAATAATATAATCATACATAAACATGTATACTGAATTACAGGATAATTAAAAATTTTCATAATACATCGCATGTTATCACTCATCATATATGTAATAATATTACAGGCCCAAATACAAATACACCAACAGAAGCTATTTTCCAAACCAATATCAAAAGTTCTTTACATAAAAGAATCAACCATAATAAAATAAACTCCAAACTCTAAACCTTGCTGTGTTGGCTGGACTGCAATGACTCTCTTAAACAAAGCTTCTTATTTACCTGCACGGGTAAACACACCGTGCTAAGCGATAAACGCTTAGTGGGGATTCACACATATTATATGGACGGCCACTCACAGTGGTCGTCAAGGCATATCACATTCATAATGGCATATACATGATTCATGTCATAATATGTATACATATAGGCTCCAATTTATAACCATATATTCAGCATCTCATGTTTATATCCATATCCATATTATCTCATTCAATTATTACTTTTGTATAATCAACGGTAACATAACAAATCACATATCAATTAAAGATCCTGCTGACTCATAATAGTGGATAACGAGTATACGCATAGCGATACCTTACGGGTACGAATCGACGTATAGCGATACCTTACGGGTACGAATCGAAAACCATTTTTATTTTATATTTAAAAAACCTTTATAGGGGCCCTTAAACAAGATTCATCATATTAATAAGAATCGCGAGGATTCAAACACATTTTCTTATAGGGTTCGCTAGGAACCAATCGGGGATCTGATCAGGATCCAAATCATCCATATAATTCATCCATATAGGCTGCAGCTAAAAGACTCTATTAGGCATGCCTAACTATCCACTAGACTGACTCTCGCAGGTCATGCATAACACAATTCACATTTAGTTACACATTTGTTCAATATGAATAACCATTGAATTTAACGTCCATAAATCAATTATTTTTAAGCATGACACACTAAGTTAATAAGTTAAGGCATAATATGGCATACAAATATTTAGCATAGCAAAAATACCATTATAAGATGTAAAGCATATAAGAAGACATTAAATAACATTTAGATAGCTTATATAATATTCAAATCACAAGTTCTTGCTTCCTAATTAAATTAGATTTATTCAACTAACATATTAGGTTTAATCCCTTAATCATAAATTATAAATATATTATATAATTTTTGTCATGAGTATTTATTCATAAAGCAAATTATTCTTATAGTTCGTGTAAACTAATTATGCTATACTGGTTCAAGACAGATTGTATGTCTAAACTTACAATACATTTTACATATAGTTAAAAACATATTTAGGAAAAACGTTCTTCACAAAAATTGTTCTTTAGGATGTTAGCTTTCAAATGAGATAAATTTGAGGTCCTGTGGACGTCTATAACTCCAGATATGATCTAAATAATATATACTGTTCCACAGACACACCTGACAAATTTTGCTACTGTAATGGGCGATTTTAAAATGGTTAGAGTCCGAATTAAATTATGGTTTCTTCTACAAACTTTTAACCAAAGATGTCTGGTCCTAACCTAACTGGAATTATGCAATTTGGAGTTATAAAACTCGATTTATGTTAAAACCAATGAGCAAAGGTCAATCTGTGTGCTTTCCAACTAGTCCGCAGACACAGGGCAGAATCCGTTTACTGACTTTAAATGCATTTTTGGACAAGTAAACGACATTTTCAAACCAAGTGGTCTTCAAAGAAATTAATCCTCAAGATGTTAAATTTCTATTGAAAAAAAAGTTTAGATCGTTTGGATCTGAATTCAGAGAGATATACTCAAATGTTTCTACCCTGCTCCACTGAAACACCTGACAATTTTTGCTACTGTAATGGGCAATTTTAAAATGGTTAGAGTCCGAATTAAATTGTGATTTCTTCTACAAACTTTTAGCCACAGATGTCATGGTTCTAACCCAACTGGAATCATGCAATTTGGAGTTGTAAAACTCGATTTATGCTAGAAACAATGAGCAAAGGTCAATCTGTTCCTCAAAAACGGATTTACACTTTGAAATTCAACAACTTCAAATCAACCCATTTTACACCATCAATTCACCAAATTTAATCCAAACCATCAAACACATAAATTAACAATCAAATTCCCAAACAAATCACAAATAATTTCCAAACAAAATCCCAAACCTGAATTTTTTTCACTTGATCCCACTAGATCCAACGTTTTCCTTGCCTTTAGAATTTGGAGGAGGTTCAACTAATCATCAATTCACCAAAAATACACAAAACACATAACCTAAATTAAAATCCAACAAAAATAAAAGAAATTGGATAATTAAGATAAAATTAGGAGTTGATCTTACTAAATTAATGCAAGATTTATTGATTTTTACCCACAATTTCTTAGATTTAAGCTAGGATTTTTAGATGTGAAGAAATTGAAGAAGAAAAGGATGAAGAAGGTGAAGAAGAAGATGAAGGAAATGAAGAATAGGATGAAGAAAATGATGAAGAAGAAGAGATTGAAGGGAAAGAAGTGATTTACGGGAAATGAAGAAATTCTCCATTTCATGTACATTTCATGTACATTTCATGTGCATTTTCTTTTACCTAACTTTTGCCACGTGTCACTTCCTCATTAGTGCAAACCAATTACTCACACCCAACTCTCATACACTTACACACACTCAAAATATCACCACTTAACACATCCTACTAGTGTGTGAGTAAAACACACAATAAAGCCCTCTAATAATGCACTCCACATAGGTATGAGCATCCACACACTATAAAATCCCATAAGATTCCTTCTACTATGCTACACTCTTCCACACCCAATCACTACTCCCTTACTCATATCCAACAATGGTATATGCATGCACACACAAATATTTCTCAACTAATTCACACCCTACTAATATATGTGCACCCACTTATTAAAATAACCCTTATAACATGCACTATACCCAAAATACCCTTGTTATATACCAAAATACATACAAATGTACACATATGCATGATTTATACTACTAGGGGGTAATTGGGGTGTGACAACTCTCTCCTACTAATAAGAATTTCGTCCTCGAAATTCTCACCTGAAATGAAAAATTGCGGATACTGAGCTCTCATTGACTCCTCGGTTTCCCAAGTAGCTTCCTCGACTCCATGGTGATCCCATAACACTTTAACCAAAGGAATTTGTTTACTCCTTAACTGTCTCATCTCTCGGGATAGAATAGCTTTTGGTTCCTCATCATAAGAAAAATCAGGTTGCACTCGCACATCTTGAACCGACAAAACATGTGAAGGATCCGATCTATACCAACGAAGCATCGAAACATGGAACACATCATGCAACTTAGACAACTCCATCGGTAATGCCAATCTATAGGCTACCGGACCAACCTTAGATAAAATCTCATACGGTCCAATGTAGCGAGGACTAAGCTTACCTTTCTTTCCAAACCGAAGTATCTTCCTCCAAGGAGATACCTTAAGAAAAACTTTGTTCCCAACTTCAAAATGCACATCTTTCCTCTTCAAGTTTGCATATGACTTTTGTCGATCTTTAGCCGCTTTCAAATTCCGTTGTACAATTCTGATCTTTTCTTCTGTGTCTCTAACCACATCCGGTCCAATCACTGACCTCTCAGATAACTCGGTCCAACAAACTGGAGTTCTGCACTGTCGACCGTACAAAACCTCATATGGAGCCATACCGATGCTCGATTGATAACTATTGTTGTAGGCAAATTCCATGAGTGACACATACTTATCCCAACTACCTGGAAAATCCAAAGCACAAGCCCTCATCATGTCTTCCAGAATCTGTATAACCCGCTCAGATTGACCATCTGTCTGAGGATGGAATG
Organism: Excoecaria cochinchinensis; assembly: GCA_947683425.1. NCBI lineage: Eukaryota > Viridiplantae > Streptophyta > Magnoliopsida > Malpighiales > Euphorbiaceae > Excoecaria > Excoecaria cochinchinensis. The sequence goes on from CANTUQ010000022.1 coordinate 25,324, forward strand.
CTGTGCTAAAGTTCAACCTGGTACCCAAAGCTCGCTGTAAAACTTTCCAAAACTTAGATGTGAACCTCGGGTCCCGGTCTGAAACTATGGACAAAGGAACTCCATGTAACCGAACTATCTCATCCACATAAACACTGGCCAATCTATCCATCGGATAATCCATCCTAACTGGTAGAAAATGAGCTGACTTCGTAAGTCGATCCACTATCACCCAAACTGAGTCATGTTTCTTCTGAGTTAAAGGTAAACCTGTTACAAAGTCCATGGCTATATCATCCCATTTCCACTCGGGAATAGACAAAGGCGTGAGCAAACCCGAAGGAACTTGATGCTCGGCCTTAACTTGCTGACATGTCAAGCATCTAGATACAAAATCTGTAATATCCCTTTTCATACCAGACCACCAAAAGAACTGCTTTATGTCTCGATACATCTTCTCACTACCAAGATGCATAGTGAAAACTGTACCATGTGCCTCACTCATAAGCTGTCTTCTTAACTCTTACCCCTCTGGTACACACAAACGATTTCTATACATAAGCACTCCATCCTGAACGGAGAACTCTGACTGTTTTCCCAAATTGACCTCTTGCACAATCCGCTGTAGCTTCTCATCATCACTCTGAGCATCAATAATTTTCTTTCTCACGGTAGGCTTAACTCTCAACTGAGCAATCAAAGCCCCATCTGAATCAAATCTCCATCTAAACCGTCTCAAAAACAAAGCCGACATTGACTTCCGACTCAAAGCATCAGCGACTACATTGGCCTTACCTGGATGGTAATCCACAATGCAGTCGTAATCCTTGAACAACTCAAGCCAACGATGCTGTCTCATATTCAATTCCTTCTGTGTGAGAAAGTATTTCAAACTCTTGTGGTCTGTAAAGATCCTACATTTCTCTCCATACAAATAATGACGCCAAATCTTCAAAGCAAAGATCACAGCAGCCAACTCTAGATCATGTGTCGGATAATTCCTCTCATGTGGTTTCAACTGTCGAGAAGCATAAGCCACAACCATGCCTTCTTGCATCAAAACACAGCCAAGACCAACACCTGAAGCATCACTATAGATGGCAAACTCTTTACCCGAGATGGGTTGAGTAAGTATAGGAGCCTCAACTAACAACTTCTTCAACTGCTCAAAACAAGCCTGACACTTATCTGACCACTCAAATCTGACTCATTTTCTCAACAATCTTGTCATCGGGGCGGCAATCACTGAAAAACTCTTAACAAATCGACGGTAGTAACCCGCCAAACCAAGAAAACTTCTCACTTCTTGAATATTTTTAGGTGCTTTCCAATCAACAATCGCCTCTATCTTTGCTGGATCCACTTGAATACCCTTAGCAGAAATTATATGACCTAAAAATGAAACTTCACGAAGCCAAAAGTCACACTTGCTCAGCTTGGCAAACAACTGATGCTCTCTCAAAACTTGTAAAACTATCCGAAGATGATCTTCATGTTCACGCTCATCCTTGGAATACACCAAGATATCATCTATAAATACCACAACAAACTCGTCCAAATATGGCCTAAACACTCGGTTCATCAAATCCATAAAAGCCGCTGGAGCATTGGTCAAACCAAACGGCATAACAAGGAACTCATAATGGCCATACCGAGTTTGAAATGCAGTCTTAATCACATCCTCATCCTTGACCCGTAGCTGATAGTACCCAGACCGAAGATCTATCTTTGAGAAAACACCTGCGCCTCGAAGCTGATCAAATAAATCTTCAACTCTTTGCAATGGATACTTGTTCTTTACTGTGACTTTGTTAATCTGTCTGTAGTCGATACACATCCGCAAGGAACCATCTTTCTTCTTAACAAATAGAACAGGAGCTCCCTATGGAGATATGCTAGGTCGAATAAACCCCTTATCCAACAGCTCATGTAATTGAGTTTTAAGTTCTCTCAACTCTATAGGAGCCATCCGATAAGGTGCCCTCGATATGGGTGTAGTACTTGGCATAATCTCAATGGCTAACTCCACTTCTCTCTCAGGAGGTAACCCTGGCAAATCACCTGGAAAAACATCACTAAACTCCCGCACAACTGGGATATCTTCAATCTTTACTTGATCCCTCTTAGAATCCAAAACCACAGCTAAGAATGCCTCACACCCTTTTCTGATAAACCTCTTGGCTTGCATCGCAGAAATCACATTGTGCAAAGCACTAGCACCCAAACCTTTTACAAAAACTGGATCTCGGTTTCTATCTCGAAGCACAAAAGTCTTCCTATGACAATCAACCACAGCTCGATGTCTATCCAACCAATCCATACCCAAAATCAGATCAAACTCTCTGAATGGTAGCTCTATCAGATCCGCAGGAAACTCAACTCCCTCAATTATCAAAGGACAACTCTTATACACTCTACTCACATTGACACTATGCCCTAATGGACTGGTCACACATACCTCATGCTCTAACTGATCTATCACATGTAACTTATTAACAATTTTATTTGTCCACAAATATGAGTGTGTGGAACCAGGATCTATTAAGGCATATAACTCAGTGTCAAGGAGTAAGAACTTACCAGCAATCACATCAGGACCATCCTGCTCCTCTCTAGCTCTGGCAGCGTAAGCTCTGACTGCAACTGGTGTCAGACGTTCAACTGACTCAGACACAGCTCCATCTCTAGGTCGACCGCCTCGACCTCTACCTCTACCTCTACCATAAGTAGCCTGAGTAACATTGGAACCAACCCTGCTTGCCTCTCTCTGAGGACCCAAATTGTTATTCATCCTCGGACAACTGGCCATCAAGTGTTATGTGCTTCCATATCTAAAACATCCACCCGTGAGTCGTCTACACTCACCCCGGTGAATCCTACCGCAATACTGACACTCAGATAATACATTCAACCTGCTTGAACCTCTACCAGAACCTGACAGTGCAGAACCCTGTCTTCTGCCCCTAGTAGCTGAACCAGTAGAGAACTGATGATGCGCGTCTCGAGATCTCTTACCCGAAGATAAGGATGGACCACCCCTTGAAATATTCCTCCTCTGAACATTTTCTCTTCGCACTGTTTCACTTGTCTCAGCCAACATTGCAGCCTCCGTAAGCTGATAGTAAGTAACTCCTGGTAAACACTTCAAGGGAATCAAAGGCACCTTCAGGGACTCATTCAATCCAACCTCAAATTGCTTACATCTAAAATCCTCTGTCATAACTCCATCTGGGGCATACTGAGCCAACCGAGTACACTCTTTTTCTTAATCAGAAACACACATAGCCCTTTGTTTCAAGTTCAGGAACTCTGCCCATCTAGCATTTTTATAAGCTTGAGTGATATATTTCTTTTTAAACTCCTCCTCAAAGAACTCCCAAGACACAGGATCAGGTATCTGAGGTTGCCTACTCACTAATCCCCACCATGAATATGCTGCACCTTGTAACAGAGCCACTGCACACTCTCCTTGTTGATCCGGAGGACATCTAATTTCCTTTAAAGTCCTTTTTAATTTATCCAACCATTTCACTGCTAATTCTGATTCCCCTAAACCAGTCCCATAGAAATCTTCAGCACCAGCTCTTCTCAAACTCTCTAAAGGAGCTCTCGGAGCAGCCATTCTTTCCAAAACCTGAGCCATATTCTGATTCATTCTGAACATAGCCTCAAAAGCAGCAGCAGCAGGCTCGGGTTGCACCCTAGCTGGTTGTGCCGATAAAGATGCTGAAGGATCAACTGCTGAAGGATTTACACTTTTAGCCGATTCCTCAAGTAAACCACGATTTGAATTCGAGGCCATCTATAACAAAACAAGAAATAACTGAATCAGCCAACACAGCCCTAAACATAGACACATTTACGCACAACAATCACAACATCACCCAGAAAACGCCTAAACCTAGGCTCTGATACCAAAACCTGTAACACCCCCTACCCATACCCGTATGAGTCGGGGTGTCACCAAGCAGATACTATACAAATAATATAATCATACATAAACATGTATACTGAATTACAGGATAATTAAAAATTTCCATAATACATCGCATGTTATCACTCATCATATATGTAATAATATTACAGGCCCAAATACAAATACACCAGCAGAAGCTATTTTCCAAACCAATATCAAAAGTTCTTTACATAAAAGAATCAACCATAATAAAATAAACTCCAAACTCTAAACCTTGCTGTGTTGGCTGGACTGCAATGACTCTCTTAAACAAAGTTTCTTCTTACCTGCACGGGTAAACACACCGTGCTAAGCGATAAACACTTAGTGGGGATTCACACATATTATATGGACGGCCACTCACAGTGGTCGTCAAGGCATATCACATTCATAATGGCATATACATGATTCATGTCATAATATGTATACATATAGGCTCCAATTTATAACCATATATTCAGCATCTCATGTTTATATCCATATCCATATTATCTCATTCAATTATTACTTTTGTATAATCAACGGTAACATAACAAATCACATATCAATTAAAGATCCTGCTGACTCATAATAGTGGATAACGAGTATACGCATAGCGATACCTTACGGGTACGAATCGACGTATAGCGATACCTTACGGGTACGAATCGAAAACCATTTTTATTTTATATTTAAAAAACCTTTATAGGGGCCCTTAAACAAGATTCATCATATTAATAAGAATCGCGAGGATTCAAACACATTTTCTTATAGGGTTCGCTAGGAACCAATCGGGGATCTGATCAGGATCCAAATCATTAATATAATTCATCCATATAGGCTGCAGCTAAAAGACTCTATTAGGCATGCCTAACTATCAACTAGACTGACTCTCGCAGGTCATGCATAACACAATTCACATTTAGTTACACATTTGTTCAATATGAATAACCATTGAATTTAACGTCCATAAATCAATTATTTTTAAGCATGACACACTAAGTTAATAAGTTAAGGCATAATATGGCATACAAATATTTAGCATAGCAAAAATACCATTATAAGATGTAAACCATATAAGAAGACATTAAATAACATTTAGATAGCTTATATAATATTCAAATCACAAGTTCTTGCTTCCTAATTAAATTAGATTTATTCAACTAACATATTAGGTTTAATCCCTTAATCATAAATTATAAATATATTATATAATTTTTGTCATGAGTATTTATTCATAAAGCAAATTATTCTTATAGTTCGTGTAAACTAATTATGCTATACTGGTTCAAGACAGATTGTATGTCTAAACTTACAATACATTTTACACATAGTTAAAAACATATTTAGGAAAAACGTTCTTCACAAAAATTGTTCTTTAGGATGTTAGCTTTCAAATGAGATAAATTTGAGGTCCTGTGGACGTCTATAACTCCAGATATGATCTAAATAATATATACTGTTCCACAGACACACCTGAATAATTTTGCTACTGTAATGGGCGATTTTAAAATGGTTAGAGTCCGAATTAAATTATGGTTTCTTCTACAAACTTTTAACCAAAGATGTCATGGTCCTAAAATAACTGGAATTATGCAATTTGGAGTTATAAAACTCGATTTACGTTAAAACCAATGAGCAAAGGTCAATCTGTGTGCTTTCCAACTAGTCCCCAGACACAGGGCAGAATCCGTTTACTGACTTTAAATGCATTTTTGGACAAGTAAACGACATTTTCAAACCAAGTGGTCTTCATAGAAATTAATCCTCAAGATGTTAAATTTCTATTGAAAAAATAGTTTAGATCGTTTGGATCTGAATTCAGAGAGATATACTCAAATGTTTCTACCCTGCTCCACTGAAACACCTGACAATTTTTGCTACTGTAATGGGCAATTTTAAAATGGTTAGAGTCCGAATTAAATTATGATTTATTTTACAAACATTTAGCCACAGATGTCATGGTTCTAACCCAACTGGAATCATGCAATTTGGAGTTGTAAAACTCGATTTATGCTAGAAACAATGAGCAAAGGTCAATCTGTCCCTCAAAAACGGATTTACACTTTGAAATTCAACAACTTCAAATCAACCCATTTTACACCATCAATTCACCAAATTTAATCCAAACCATCAAACACATAAATTAACAATCAAATTCCCAAACAAATCACAAATAATTTCCAAACAAAATCCCAAACCTGAATTTTTTTCACTTGATCCCACTAGATCCAAGGTTTTCCTTGCCTTTAGAATTTGGAGGAGGTTCAACTAATCATCAATTCACCAAAAATACACAAAACACATAACCTAAATTAAAATCCAACAAAAATAAAAGAAATTTGATAATTAAGATAAAATTAGGAGTTGATCTTACTAAATTAATGCAAGATTTATTGATTTTTACCCACAATTTCTTAGATTTAAGCTAGGATTTTTAGATGTGAAGAAATTGAAGAAGAAAAGGATGAAGAAGGTGAAGAAGAAGATGAAGGAAATGAAGAATAGGATGAAGAAAATGATGAAGAAGAAGAGATTGAAGGGAAAGAAGTGATTTACGGGAAATGAAGAAATTCTCCATTTCATGTACATTTCATGTGCATTTTCTTTTACCTAACTTTTGCCACGTGTCACTTCCTCATTAGTGCAAACCAATTACTCACACCCAACTCTCATACACTTACACACACTCAAAATATCTCCACTTAACACATCCTACTAGTGTGTGAGTAAAACACACAATAAAGCCCTCTAATAATGCACTCCACATAGGTATGAGCATCCACACACTATAAAATCCCATAAGATTCCTTCTACTATGCTACACTCTTCCACACCCAATCACTACTCCCTTCTCATATCCAACAATGGTATATGCATGCACACACAAATATTTCTCAACTAATTCACACCCTACTAATATATGTGCACCCACTTATTAAAATAACCCTTATAACATGCACTATACCCAAAATACCCTTGTTATATACCAAAATACATACAAATGTACACATATGCATGATTTATACTACTAGGGGGTAATTGGGGTGTGACAGTGCAAAACGACATCTGCATTAGGCCACAACTCTAGACAAACAGTGACATTTAACCTATACTCTACATCTTATAGACCAGAACCTCTAACCTATGCTCTGATACCACTAAATGTAACACCCCCATACCCTCGGGAAGGAATATCGGGGCGCCACGTGGATTCTAACGCACACACATACATGTACCGTAGCGGAAGTATTAACATTACAAGATAAGAATACTTTGTGCCAAACAAAAATTTCTTGCAACATATATATAAGCTGTACATAATACAAAAGTTTTATACTTATTACATGTTCGTTTACGATGCATATACATATACATTTAACATTTACATATCGATACTATACTCCCTATATACATAATGATGTTACTCAAAATGTAAGAAACTCTATTACTATCATATACAAAAAGAGATCAAAACAAAACTCCTAGTGGCCTTGACCTGCAGATGTGCACCCTCTGATCCAAACTTGAAAACCTACACGGATAAACACCCGTGCTAAGCGATAACGCTTAGTGGGGATAAACAGAAGCAAAAGACTTCTAATGAAGTCACAATATATAATTCATGCATATCAACTTTCATGTCATATATATAATCATGTACACAATCTTGTAAGTAAATACCAACATGCTTTAATTTATTCATAATGCAAAAATCCATATATGGCAAACGATATTAACAACATGTCATATTATAATCAGATGCATTTAAAAGTCTCTACTTCACCTCTTGTACTTTACGATATATACATTAGCCTGAACTTTCAATAATTGTGGATACGGGTACTTTATCGTATAAAACTCTAGAGACCTAACTCAAAATGAATACTCTGGGTATTCGTCGTTGGACCAATTAAGGTCACTATGGCAGCCGCACTCTAACCTTTTATAAGCATGCTTATCTATCCACTATTTTGACCATTCAGGCTTGACTCAATAACTCAAAACAGAGTATTTAATGCCACAAGAATCATAATTCAAAATACTATCATGTCAATATACTTTCCAATACGGAGCTCTAATTATAATGTAAGGAAAGAACAATTAAGCATACACTATGCACTAGGGAAAAATATGCAAAGCAAGACAAAAGAAAACAATTTCCAGAAATAGAACATAGCGGTAAGGGGTTCACTGTCGCGATCGCGATAAGAAGTCGCGCTCACGACAGAAGCTAGGTTCACTGTTGCGATCGCGACAAGATGTCGCGCTCGCGACAGAAGCCAAATTCCAAAAGATTCTATGTACTATACCCAAATACATTACACCAACACAAGCTTTATACACTATACCAAATGTATTATATAACAATTCATATCACATGACATGTTGTTTTCAACACTAACTCTCATGCCATAGCATTATTTACCCAAATGACTAATTCTATAACCATTTGATACACCTAAACATGCATGGCATAAACTCCGAAATTGTTTCGGTGCAAAACGGGTTAAACTCGGGAAGGAAAACACCTCAAAATATACAAATTAGTTGAGGGTAAAGGTGGGGGATTGGTTCAGGTCAACCATAGGCTCAAATTGAAGAAGAAAAACACTCTTATAACCCTCTCTGTCACGCTCGCGATAGGAGCTCCGTCAGGAACCTTCACAAGACTGCCTCTCACCGCCAACTTCTATCGTCTAAACTGACCTCTAAACGTTATTTTTAGGAAAAGTTTCCTTCTTAACAATTGTTCCCTAGGACATTAACATTCAAATGAAACAAGTTTCAGGTAAATTGGGCATTTAAAACTTCAGATATGACCTAAAGAATATGAACTACTTAGTTGAACCGGCCAAAGTAAAGCCACCTCTGTTTTTGGCAGTTTATAGGGTCCTAGAGCCAGAATTGGCCCAAGATCATTTCTAAGACTTTAATATGTATTTACGTCATGGTTTTAATGGCAAAATAATCACTCAATTCAGAAGTCTATAACTCTAGTTATGATGAAAACACTTCACAGAGGTCAGATGCAAAATAAATAGAACTTGCCAAAACAAACTTTATCATTAACATACACACTCAACTGATCAATTCACCTACTCAAAACATATATACCCATAAATCATAAGCATATACACATATATATCACGAAAACACTGCAAGTAATCAAATGAACAAAAATTTAATCCGCACACGATCCCGACCTCTAGGAGCTCAAACTATGTTCTCTACTCGTTGGCGATCTTCTCCTTCCCTTTATCCAATTTCTTGTCTTTAGCTTCAACAAAATCATACAACAATTCAAGAATCAAACCTTGTTTTTCACTTTAAATCAAAAACAGAAAGAAAAAGGAGGTCAGATCGGAAATCCAACCAAACTTACCTTTAACACACTCTCTTCAACTAACCCAAGTAACTCACTTGAAGAACAAACTAAAAGAAGAAGAAAATACAAAAAAGAAGAAACACAAGAGGGAGCACGGCAAAGTCCAAGAACAAAGAAAGAAAATGAAGAGTAAAATGCCAAAAGCAGAAATTGAAAAGGAAATTAAGGGTAAGAGTGGCCGGTCAAACCCTCTCAAAGCAAATCCTCACATTAAAAGCCCACCAACAAGCCTTTAATGCCACTTACCATCATAAATATATTTATTAACATAAAACAAACTCATGCCACATGTCCACTCCCTACAATGCCACTTGTCAACCTCCTACAATGCCACTTGTCAACCTCCTATGCCGCCATTTGTCCGATACACATCAAATATTCCAACTCCAATAGGCTTCCCGTGAGGCATTCTATCGCGCCCACGACACTATCGCGCTCGCGACAAAACCCACACATAAGCGACACCCTCTTCTTTTGCCAATCATATTAGTACAATCAACACTTTAAAATTTTAATAACTTGTAAACCCGCATATTCACATCTAGATTCACTCTTTTACTTATCAAAATCTGCCAAAACATTGCCAAAACTTCTAGGGCCAAATCGGGTTGTTACACAGTACCTACATGGATTAAAGAAAATCCATGCTAAGCATAAAGCTTAGTGTGAAACACATAATTATAGACGACCACTAGGAAAGGCCGTCGAAAAAGGTTCAAACAAAGGCATAATATAAAGAATATAATCATATCAAATATAACAATTCAGATGCTTTTCAAAAGATCATCAATTATAAACACTTACTTCGAAAATTGACCTTACTAAGTCACTTACACATGATTACACTTTTTCACATCTTATGCATATCACTTTGTTCAATTGTTCACAATTGCTTAGATTCCCAAAATTCATTTCACCCATCTTGCTTATGACACAATCAAATGTAGAAATTCCATAAAATAAATCAATACATGGAAGCATAATAATCACATTATTTCATATGCGCACATGCTGTATATCAGCCATCACAATACACATTATTTCAAAATTCTCATTTAACAATATTAAACCTGCTTAACCAAAATAGTGGATAACGAGTACGCATAGATACCCCAAGGTATCAACACTATTCTCATAACACATAGATACATGTAGGTATCAAAACAATCTTTCATAGTTGTTCCAAAAACATTTTCACATAGATTCAATATACAGGGATCATGAAGATCCAGTCGGGGGACCTGATCATGGTCCAAATTGTACACTAGCTGCAGCAACACTAAGTCTATTAGGCAAGCATAACTATCTACATATTTGATTTTAGCAGGTTTTGCATCATATCAGTCAAGTACCAAGGTATAATATACAATTATTCATATCAAGGAACTACAATAAAACACCCACATAACCCAAATATGTTCCAAAACTATAGCATGCACTACAATTCACAATAACCCTTATTTGACCAAGTTAAAATACCATTTAATATCATTTGCTAATTAATAACACACCAACTAAGAGTAAAGAACTAAAAATAAAGGCAAAAGAGTTGAAAAAGAAACAGATGAAATTTTAGGAAAAACAGGGACAAAATCGATTTACACGGTGGTATGGACATCCCATATAGCAGTGTAAAGCCTCTCAGACGTGGGTAAGGGAAATCCTTACCGCCGTGTGACACACCCAGCCTCAAAATCCAATTAGGGCATAATACAATTACACGGCGGTATGGCAAGAGCCTTACCCCCGTGTAACAGATACACGACGGTATGGTATTGCCCTTACCGCCGTGTAACCCGACAGACCTATATTCCAAAATGCAATCATACGGGGGTAAGGTAATCCTTACCGCCGTGTGACTAGTCAGAAACCTAGAATACAACCATCTTCCAATTCAAAAACCTTAACATAACTTACATTAATCTATTATAGCAATGTACATAATTCATTGCTCAACTCGAACATTACTTTCTGCACTGAATCAAGCAAATAATTACCATTTAATTCAAGATTCTTTAAAACTAGAAATTCTATTAAATCTTATACTATACTCATACGGTAACTCAATTGTACTTACTCTATCCATTTTAACTTAAGAAAATCAATAGTCATGACAATTAGAACAAGAACACACACTAAAGCATATTAATCAAGCACACACATACTCACCTGATGTCTCTACTATTGGTCTCCATACAAATAAGAAGTCATAAGTTCAATATATTAAATCACATTTATTATTATGATATATATATATACTTCTATATCCACATGAGCCAATTAAATATTTTTAATAACATCTATATTCTAATAATACCTATATCAATTCACACATTCATAGAACGTTAAGTCATATTCTCATACATCTTTCTCGCTCACAACATGACCATAGCTTCCTCATATAAAATCTAACGTCATTGTACAACTACCTATGATTCATATCCTCATTAAACAACTCATTACAACTACTATATTTCACCTATATATACTTAATTTCAATTCATTGTTATACATACCTATTCATACTACACATACCTATATAGATTAAGGTGTCAAACTTCCTAAACGTTATTAAACTTAACTCGATTCCATTCTATACTATTACATATCATTGTGTCACTAAGTTGCCATTAATCTTAATCCTATTCATGTGTATATCCCAAGGGATAAATTTTCATATATCCACTTCATAATGTTCAAAAATAAGATGGACAATTTATAGGAACTTCCGGTGAAGTTCGGGGTCGATTTGGGAAGGAAAAATACCATTTAGGCGGAAGGTTAAGGTCACACGGTGATAGGACATTCATTACCACCGTGTAGGACACTAAAAATAGTTATTTGGGGGACATAATAGTTTTACACGGCGGTGAGGAATTCCTTACCGCCGTGTAAACTTATTCTGCCTCACAACGTGAGGCAGACTCTAGATAGACCACAGGTCAAAACTTGTAATGCATTTTACACATAGTTAGAGACATTTTCGGGCAAAACTTTCTCATAAAAAATTTTTCTTAGGATGTTAGATTTCAAATGGGGCAAATTTCAGGTCAATTGGACATCTATAACTTCAGATATGATATAAACAACCTATACTATTCTAGTAACCCGACCCAAACAGAGACACTTCGCTTTTTAACATTTTCAGAGGTCTTAGAGCCAGAATTGGCTTCCAATCCCTGAAAGACAATTTTAGATACAAATCTTACCTTTCTAAAGGAACTAGTTTCATACCATTTAGATTTCTAAAACTCCAGATACATCCTAATAACTGAAGAAGGGTCACATAGGTTATAACATTTTTATCACCAAAATTATATTCACATGCATATTTCAACAAATTGAAACCAACACTCACTACCATCATCATATATCATCATCAACACATTCAAGTCACTTAAATAACACATTAATATAATCAAAATCATATATAAACAAAGAGTTTCTAAACCTCTCTTCCTTTGCTCCCTAATTGTTTGAATGACTGCACAACCCCTTTTGCTTCCTTGCTTCTTCTTTAGCTTCTCATGTAACCTCAAAACAAACCAGCCCAACTTCAGAATTCCACTTAAAATTACACATACCCCTACTCATGCTTAAGGAGAAGAAGAAGGGAAGGGGAAAAAGACTCAACCATTTACCTTTCTCAGTAAAAACTTGCATCCAATTACTTGAAGCTTGGGACAAATCCACTTTGGTCTTTAATTTCTGGAAATGGCGTGAGGTAGGAGGAGAAGAGGTTGTCCCTCTCTTTTCCCCTCACTTACCCGGCCAAGAATGGCCTAAGAATAGACCAAAAGAGTCAAACAACCATAAATCCAATCTTATCCCCCCAAATGCCACATGCTACAATTTGATTGGGTCCAATAAAGATTTTTTTGTGTCAAACCTATCTTTTAATCCTTAATCTTACTTCCTTCCCTCCAATTGGCATTTAATTTTTCTATTACATACATTGACCCACATAATTTAACTAATTCAATCAATTTAATCCATAATTACAAAATGACCAAAATACCCTGACCTTATACAAATAAAACCAGTCACGTTCTTTACTACAATTAATCACTTCCCTCATCCAATTAGACATTTTTTTAATCACCAAAATAATTATTTTTACGTCATTTAAGGCACGACGATATAACTGTCCAATTTACTGAAACTTGCCGAAACTTTTGAATTAACGATGGCTGTGTCCTTTTAACACTTCCGTCCCTATTTCAACCACATTCGATTTCCGTTACACCCTAAACTTGTCTTGATCCGACTGGGGTGTATTTGGGGTGTTACAATTCTCTCCTCCTTAAAGAATTTCGTCCTCGAAATTCACTTATATCTTATTTCTTAAATACCAAACTCTTTATCACTAACATGTCCCAAATATCATTCTCTATTCACCCCATCAAGTTCCATCGAATTATTCCTTATCACATTTCAACACATTCATGACATACACATATTCCAAATATTCAATTCCTTATATACCTCTACATACACCTATATCCTATTCTTATCATGTCAACCTTTTCACATAACGTTTTTCTCATAAAATATCTTGTCTTCTCACTATAGAACCATTCATACATTCACTAAACTCCTTCCTTGATCAAAATAAATATAACAGTTCCTTCCTAAATTACCAGTATCACTAGTCACAATTTGTTTATTACCTTTGAAAGCATCAGATATATCTCAAAGTACTCATTACTTAACCATATTGTACAAGGTTCATAGTTTTATTCACTCTTATAAGCAAGTTCAAATCTATAGCCAAATAGTCAATCTAATCAAATACAATTCTATTCCTTTCCAAATATATTGAAATCTTATCACATTCTATACCTTAATTTATTAATAAAGAAGGGTTAAACCCACAAATTCTATAGAATCAAATCTCTTACTTATACTTATACACTTTTAGTAATCCTTCATTTTTTTTTCAAGCTTGAATCTCTAATTCCTTATTATCCTTACTCAACTTTATTACATTTCATGTACATTCTGTCGGCTTCTTATCACTTGAGGCAAATGCACATGTCTGATGTTCATTAAGAAGGAACAATAGAGGTAAATGTAATGGATGCTGAATGATTTATGCATGCAAAATGATGCAATGCATTAATGCATTACAAATAATGGCAATACAAGTTGACCAATCCCCCATTATGTATCACATTCAAATAATTGCTCTCATCAGTAAAGTAGCTGATAGGTGTACAAAATGTAACAATCCTTAAAATACTTCCAATTGTCGAAAATCCACCACTATCTACTCCTTTATTCCAATTTTTACCCTTAGGGAAAACTTATACATAATTGATGTTGTACTACAGACAATCTGTAACACCCCCATACCCCCCCGGTAAGGAATATCGGGGCGCTACGCGGACACATACATATACATGTACATGCATTAGCGGAAGCGGTAATAATAAATTAGAAATAAGTGGGGCCCAAACAAAATTACTTTTACTATACATGTAAACTGTACATATTACCAAAAGCTTTATACTTATACTTGTTCATTTTTCGATTCATATACATATACTTTTAACGATTACATGGAACAACTATACTCTTTAGTACATAATGATGTTACTCAAAACATCACCAACTCTACCCCTAATTTATACAAAAAGGTATATCAAAAAGCTCCTAGTGGCCCTCACTTGCAGATGAACGCTTTCACTGGTCCGTACCTGTCAACTTACAAGGAAACAAACATCCGTGCTAAGCGATAACGCTTAGTGGGGATGAAAACAATGCAAGGGACTTCTTTCGAAGTCTCAAAATAAATTATATATGCACTACATATATTAGTCAAAGCACACATGCATATATTTTCACACTCATGTAAATCATGGATTCTAATTCATATAAACATGTGCTGGTACATATAACTATCCTGTAGCATTCATCTCATATACTTTAAACACTTACTTATAACACTACATATGATCATTTCATGTTCACTATACACTAGCAATAACGAGGGTAAAATAATAAGCCTGAATTCCTTTTACGGTGGATACGGGTAACTCTGGATACTGTTTACAGTATCTTACATGTGGAGAATTAACTCAAACTCTATGGAATACACGAGGTATTCCGAACTCTGGGCACAATTAAGGCCAACTCTAGCAGCTGCACTCTAGCCCTTTATAAGCATGCTTATCTATCCACTATAACGGTAATCAGGCTCAATAACAACTCATATACTGTACACGAATACCAACTCATCTACTGTAATTCAAGTACATTTAATTCATGTATAAGTTTTACTAATCATGTACATTTAATTATTACTAATCATGTAAGAGGTTTAAAAGATAATTTAAACCACACATAGGCTAAATGATAACATGCAAGACTCATTTAGACCTTTAACCACTCAAAACCGGAGCAAAACACAAAACAGGCGAAAAACAACTCACTGTCGCGATCACGACTTGTGTCGCGCTCGCGACAATAGCCTAAGGAAACAGGGCCGTCACGAGGCGCACACGCGATTGCGGCTCGTGACGATCTGCTTCGCTTCACGCCCGCCAGGAAGGAAGGGGTCACGAGTCGTGACTGCCCATCACGACTCGTGATAGGATCCTCATAACAGAGAGAGGGCACCACGGCTCGTGATGCCATCTCACGCCTCGCCGGAGGAAGGTCACGCGGCGTGACTGCTCGTCACGTCTCGTGACGGAACTCTCACAGCAAAAGGAGAGAGAGAGGCGTTGCGAGACGTGATGCCATCTCACGCCTCGCGACGAGGCTCGCCCAAGGGTCACGAGTCGTGACCTACCCTCACGTCTCGTGACTCTCTCCTCACAACTTTGAAAATCAAATTTCCAACTCGCTTCCTACGGAAATGAAAGACGTGATTCTGTCGCGATCACTATTTGTGTCGCGCTCACGACAGAAGCGGTTTCCCCAATTCCAAAGGCAAAAATCCACACACAGATAAACTCAAACAAAACCCAAACCAACTCATTTATTTTCACATGCAAGCACTCCTCTTTTAACATGTAATTGCCCTATAAATCATACTCATAACTAAGTTTTCACTCAAATCACACAATCGCTTTAGACTTTGAAACACTACAAGCAATCAAAAATGATTTCACACACTTAAAAAAGCAATTGAGCTAATTTAAGCTTCCAGTACATTTCTTTTACAACTAAGTCTCTATTAAAACATTCAAAGTCACAACACATGCAAAATAGGAAAAACCGCACACGATCCCTACCTCTAGGACGTTGAACCGCGCTCTCTACTCGGCTCCGACCTTCTCTTTGCCTTTATTGGGCCTCTTGTCCATAGCTTCCATACACAAACCATTCAAAATACCAAAGTTACTCTTCTCTCTTACTTTAAATCAAAAACAAAAATAAAATACAAGAAGAAGACCAATACTAACTAAAGAGCATTACTTACCTTCTTAGGAGACCTAATCAAGCTATACTAGCCCCTCTCAAAGCCAACCCAAATGAATCACTCAAAACAGTGTAAAGAAGAAGAAGAAGGAACGAAAGAAAGAGCAGGGCAAAGGAAAAGAAAGAAACTCACGTGAAAGAAGAAGAAAGAAGCAGATAGTCTAAGTCAATCCAACAATTAACTATGGTAATAAATGCCATCTACCCAACATAATTACATCCTCATCCTCTTTTTAACTCTTAATCTCTCTTAACATAAGTTAATCTATTGCCACTTGTCACTTCCCTACAAAGCCATGTGTCATTCTCCTACAAAGTTACAAATTAAAAAGGCCAATTTAAATATCCTATCACCGGAGTGGTTCTGTCGCGCCCACGACGCTTGTCGCGCTCGCGACAGAACTCAAACCCACAACACTAATCTTTCTTGAACCAAAATTCTATAATTCTTCTAGGGCTATTTCGGGGTGTTACAAATCTCTCCCCCTTAAAAAATTTCGTCCTCGAAATTTCCCCCGCTACCGAACAACTAATTCAAACTATATACTGTATAAACTAATAAGAGGACTTACCAGAAGTTCCAATCAATGCCTCCACATCTTCAGCCGTCATGGCATATACACGTGGCTGATCCTCAGTAGGGAATGGCCTCTCAACTGTCTCCGATGGCGGTCTTTCAGCTCTACTTCGTCCTCTTCCACTTCTAACATTTCCAGAAGCATTGCCTTTCTCTCTATTTACTTGTGATGCCATATTCTCTCTTGTCTTAGGGCACTGAGCAAGGAAATGCTCTGTACTACCGCATCTAAAGCAAGCCCCGGTGAGCTTCCTACACTCACCCCAATGATGTCTATTACAGTGCTCACATTCTGGGGCCATACTCCCTCTACTAGTAGGCGGTCTCACACTTCCAACCGAAGTTGGTACTTGTACCGATGCTTGCCCATCTCTTCCTTTTTTTTTCTGCTCTAGCTCCTCTACCAACATTCTCATCTTCTCTTGGAAATCTTCTTTTCTGCTCTCTCTTTTGCTTTATCAAGTCAGATTCCTCCATTTTCATCGCCGCCAGCACCAATGGATAATAACCCACAGGTTGCAAAGCAACCATAGCAGCTAACGGTCCTCTTATGCTCTCTCTTAATCCATCTTCAAATTGCCTACATCTTAAGTCATTAGTTAACATACCTTCCGGTACATATTTACTCAAACGAGTAAACTCTTTATCATATTCTGCAACAGTCATATTCCTCTGCTTAAAAGTTACAAATTCTTTCCATTTGGCATCTTTATACGCTTTGGTTACAAATTTCTCCTTGAACTCTCGAACAAAGAAATCCCAGGTTAACTCCATGGGTCTCTGAGGATTCTGCAACACCAACTTCCACCAGTCATATGCTACACCCTGCAGTAATGACACGGCACAAACTACTTTCTGGTTCTGAGGGCAACTGATCTCTTGCAAAATTCTTTATATTTTCTCTAACCAGAATTCTGCTATCTCGGATTGATCTAGGGATGATCCATGGAACTCTTCAGCTCCTCTCTTTCTTATCAAATCTGTTGGAGCTTTAGGAGCTGTCAGTCTATCTAGGATCTGTACTAACCCATGCATCAACTCCGGGTTGTCCTGAACAACTCTTGTTCTTTCCTCTCTATCTTGTGCCTGTACATGTGGATCCACTCGAACCAGATTCACACTGCCTGTAGTCTCTCCCACGTGCTCACTCGGGCCGGACTCCATCTAGACCCTACAAAACCAGCATCTGCATTAGGCCACATTCTAGAAAACTCAAACATATACACTAGTACTATACTCTATCATCTTATAGTCCTGAACCAGTTAACCTAGAGCTCTGATACCACTAAATGTAACACCCCCATACCCCCCCCCCGGTAAGGAATATCGGGGCGCTACGCGGACACTTACATATACATGTACATGCATTAGCGGAAGCGGTAACAATAAATTAGAAATAAGTGGGGCCCAAACAAAATTACTTTTACCATACATGTAAACTGTACATATTACCAAAAGCTTTATACTTATACTTGTTCATTTTTCGATTCATATACATATACTTTTAACGATTACATGGAACAACTATACACTTTATTACATAATGATGTTACTCAAAACATCACCAACTCTACCCCTAATTTATACAAAAAGGTGTATCCAAAAGCTCCTAGTGGCCCTCACTTGCAGATGAACGCTTTCACTGGTCCGCAGCTGTCAACCTACACTGAAACAAACATCCGTGCTAAGCGATAACGCTTAGTGGGGATGAAAACAATGCAAGGGACTTCTTTCGAAGTCTCAAAATAAATTATATATGCACTACATATATTAGTCAAAGCTGTAACACCCCCATACCCCCGGTAGGGAATATCGGGGCACTACGCAGACACTTACGTATACATGCATATGCATTAGCGGAAGCGGTAACAATAAATTAGAAATAAGTTGGGCCTAAATAAAATTACTTTTTATTATACATGTAAACTGTACATTTTTACAAAAACTTTAGGCTTATACAAGTTCATTTTTCGATTCATATACATATACTTTTAACGATTACATGTAACAACTATACTTTTTATTACATAATGATGTTACTCAAAACATCACCAACTCTACCCCT
The DNA here is from genome assembly GCA_947683425.1 of Excoecaria cochinchinensis. NCBI lineage: Eukaryota > Viridiplantae > Streptophyta > Magnoliopsida > Malpighiales > Euphorbiaceae > Excoecaria > Excoecaria cochinchinensis. The sequence continues at coordinate 44,696 of CANTUQ010000022.1, forward strand.
AATTTATACAAAAAGGGTACAACAAAAAGCTCCTAGTGGCCCTCACTTGCAGATGAACGCTTTCACTGGTCGCACTTGTCAACCTACACGAAAACAAACATCCGTGCTAAGCGATAACGCTTAGTGGGGATGAAAACAATGCAAGGGACTTCTTTCGAAGTCTCAAAATAAATTATATATACATCACATATATTAGCCAAAGCACACATGCATATATTTTCACACTCATGTAAATCATGGATTCTAATTCATATAAACATGTGCTGGTACATATAACTATCCTGTAGCATTCATCTCATATACTTTAAACATTTACTTATAACACTACATATGATCATTTCATGTTCCCTATACACTAGCAATAACGAGGGTAAAATAATAAGCCTGAATTCCTTTCACGGTGGATACGGGTAACTCTGGATACTGTTTACAGTATCTTACATGTGGAGAATTAACTCAAACTCTATGGAAAACACGAGGTATTCCGAACTCTGGGCACAATTAAGGCCAACTCTAGCAGCTGCACTCTAGCCCTTTATAAGCATGCTTATCTATCCACTATAACGGTAATCAGGCTCAGATACAACTCATATACTGTACACAGATATCAACTCAGTTACTTAATTCATGTATACATGTTATCACTTCATCGCATCAACATATAAATTAAGACAGAAGAAAACATATCTCAAAATAGAACAAGACAAGAAGGTTCACTGTCGCGATCACGACAAGGAGTCGCGCTCGCGACAGAAGCCAGGTTTATTGTCACGATGGCGACAAGATATCGCGCTCACGATAGAAGCCGGATTGCCAAAAGATACACTCTAGATATTATACAAAATGCATATACAATCTTTATTAGTTAAATTATAAATTTTAAACATGTTCAAGTGTATTTCCCCGTTGATAACTACTTTGTAGTCATTTACTAACCCTAAACATGCATAATAAGCTAAGGGGAAAGGTAAGGGGTTGACCCATGGCAACTAGGAGCTCAAAAAGAAGAATAAAAAGCTTAAAATGAGTTGTTCTGTCGCGAGGTCGCAACATGTGTCGCGCTCGCGACAGAAGACTCGCCTTTGGTGCCTCACGGCACCACTTTTTACCCTAAACTTGAATCGCAAAAACCACCATCTAGACCACATTTTTAGGAAAACTGGTCTGCATAATAATTGTTCACTAGGATGCTAGCTTTCAAATGGGACAATTTTCAGGTCATTTGGACATCTAAAACTTAATATATGACCTAAATAACCTCTACTGTTCTAGTGAACCCGCTAGAACAGGGTCACCTATGTTTTAACTACTTTGTGGGGTATATAGAGTAAGAACTAGCTCAAGCGCCCTCTTAGAAAGTTTTAGCTACGGATCTTATGTTTCAGATGCAATTTGAATCAACTCAATTGAAGTCTTGTAACTCTACTTATGTCAAATACAATACACAGAGGTCTATGAACAACTAAACAGAATTTTACCCATAACACACTTCACAACTATAAAACATGTACAACTCATTTAACACTCATATAACCACAACATATGCATATTCAAACATCATATATCACAACAAGCAATCAAAACGAGTAAAAGAAAAACCGCACACGATCCCTACCTCTAGGAGTTGAATCGCGCTCTCTACTCGGCTCCGACCTTCTCTTTGCCTTTATTGGGCCTCTTGTCCACAGCTTCCATACGCAAACCATTCAAAATACAAAAGTTACTCTTCTCCCTTACTTTAAATCAAAAACAGAAATAAGATAGAAGAAGAAGACCAATACTAACTAAATAGCATTACTTACCTTTTAGGAGACCTAATCAAGCTCTACTAACCCCTCTCAAAGCTAATCCAAATGAATCACTCAAAACATGTAAAGAAGAAGAAGAGGGAATGAAAGAAAGAGCAGAATAATGGAAAAGAAAGAAACTCACGTGAAAGGAGAAGAAAGAAATATAGATAGTCCAAGTCAATCCAACAATTAACTATCGTAATAAATGCCATCTACCCAAATAATTACATCCTCATCCTCTTTTTAACTCTTAATCTCTCTTAATATAAGTTAATCTATTGCCACTTGTCACTTCCCTACAAAGCCATGTGTCATTCTCCTACAAAGTTACAAATTAAAAAGGCCAATTTAAATACCCAATCACCGGAGTGGTTCTGTCGCGCCCACGACGCTTGTCGCGCTCGCGACAGGACTCACACACACAACACTAATCTTTCTTGAACAAAAATTCTGTCATTCTTCTAGGGCTATTTCGGGTTGTTACAAAAGCACACATGTATATATTTTCACACTCATGTAAATCATGGATTCTAATTCATATAAACATGTGCTGGTACATATAACTATCCTGTAGCATTCATCTCATATACTTTAAACACTTACTTATAACACTACATATGATCATTTCATGTTCACTATACACTAGCAATAACGAGGGTAAAACAATAAGCCTGAATTCCTTTCACGGTGGATACGGGTAACTCTGGATACTGTTTACAGTATCTTACATGTGGAGAATTAACTCAAACTCTATGGAATACACGAGGTATTCCGAACTCTGGGCACAATTAAGGCCAACTCTAGCAGCTGCACTCTAGCCCTTTATAAGCATGCTTATCTATCCACTATAACGGTAATCAGGCTCAATAACAACTCATATACTGTACACGAATACCAACTCATCTACTGTAATTCAAGTACATTTAATTCATGTATAACTTTTACTAATCATGTACATTTAATTATTACTAATCATGTAAGAGGTTTAAAAGATAATTTAAACCAAACATAGGCTAAATGATAACATGCAAGACTCATTTTGACCTTTAACCACTCAAAACAGGAGCAAAAGACAAAACAGGCGGAAAATAACTCACTGTCGCGATCGCGACTTGTGTTGCGCTCGCGACAGTAGCCTAAGGAAACAGGGCCGTCACGAGGCGCACACTCGATTGCGGCTCGTGACGATCTGCTTCGCTTCACGCCCGCCAGGAAGGAAGGGGTCACGAGTCGTGACTGCCCATCACGACTCGTGACAGGATCCTCATAACAGAGAGAGGGCATCACGGCTCGTGATGCCATCTCAAGCCTCGCCGGAGGAAGGTCACGCGGCGTGACTGCTCGTCACGTCTCGTGAGGGAACTCTCACAGCAAAAGGAGAGAGAGAGGCGTTGCGAGACGTGATGCCATCTCACGCCTCGCGACGAGGCTCGCCCAAGGGTCACGAGTCGTGACCTACCCTCACGTCTTGCGACTCTCTCCTCACAACTTTGAAAATCAAATTTCCAACTCGCTTCCTACGGAAATGAAAGACGCGATTCTGTTGCGATCACTATTTGTGTCGCGCCCGCGACAGAAGCGTGTTCCCCAATTCCAAAGGCAAAAATCCACACACAGATAAACTCAAACAAAACCCAAACCAACTCTTTTATTTTCACATGCAACCACTCCTCTTTTAACATGTAATTGCCCTATAAATCATACTCATAACTAAGTTTTCACTCAAATCACACAATCACTTTAGACTTTGAAACACTACAAGCAATCAAAAATGATTTCACACACTTAAAAAGCAATTAAGCTAATTTAAGCTTCCAGTACATTTCTTTTACAACTAAGTCTCTATTAAAACATTCAAAGTCACAACACATGCAAAATAGGAAAAACCGAACACGATCCCTACCTCTAGGACGTTGAACCGCGCTCTCTACTCGGCTCCGACCTTCTCTTTGCCTTTATTGGGCCTCTTGTCCACAACTTCCATACACAAACCATTCAAAATACCAAAGTTACTCTTCTCTCTTACTTTAAATCAAAAACAGAAATAAAATACAAGAAGAAGACCAATACTAACTAAAGAGCATTACTTACCTTCTTAGGAGACCTAATCAAGCTCTACTAGCCCCTCTCAAAGCCAACCCAAATGAATCACTCAAAACAGTGTAAAGAAGAAGAAGAAGGAACGAAAGAAAGAGCAGGGCAAAGGAAAAGAAAGAAACTCACGTGAAAAAAGAAGAAAGAAGCAGATAGTCTAAGTCAATCCAACAATTAACTATGGTAATAAATGCCATCTACCCAAATAATTACATCCTCATCCTCTTTTTAACTCTTAATCTCTCTTAACATAAGTTAATCTATTGCCACTTGTCACTTCCCTACAAAGCCATGTGTCATTCTCCTACAAAGTTACAAATTAAAAAGGCCAATTTAAATATCCTATCACCGGAGTGGTTCTATCGCGCCCACGACGCTTGTCGCGCTCGCGACAGAACTCAAACCCACAACACTAATCTTTCTTGAACCAAAATTCTATAATTCTTCTAGGGCTATTTCGGGGTGTTACACAATCTCTAACCAGAATCTCTATAGCTACATCCAAAACCTTAATAACAGGGAATGAATCCACAATAGACTGATCGCAACTTATTACATATCACACTTAACTGACCTATTGATGATATCATCAATATCTATTCATTTCTAACACAATACTTATACAAGACTAGGACCTCCGCATTGGCCAATGCAAAAATTATACAGACTGAACTCTAAACTCTAGTCATCCAGAACCGTCTAAACCTATGCTCTGATACCACTAAATATAACACCCCTTACCCGTACGTAGTAAACCACACCACGATCCGATGGTTCACGACGACAGTTGAGGGCATTACCAACACAAATATGCAAAATTAATAAACTTTCATGCTAAAAACTGAGTTATAAAATTTCTTTCATTCACGAAAACACAACTATAGTAACCATGAATTCATTACACACACATATTACGAAAGATACTTTCTCAGAGTTACTATAAATATATTAATTACATGACCAATAGTGTTTTTTTTTAAAAAACTTATAATTCAAAATTACAAATCTAGCATACATTCTTAAGCCTAAACAAATCCTATTCTAAAATCTCTTCATAACCTTGCATTGGCCAGGACTGCTGTATAAAGACTCCCGAATGATCCCATCGATAGTACCTACATGGATTAAAGAAAATCCATGCTAAGCATAAAGCTTAGTGGGAAACACATAAGTATAGACAACCACTGGGAAAGGCCGTCAAAAAAGGTTCAAACAAAGGCATAATATAAAGAATATAATCATATCAAATATAACAATTCAGATGCTTTTTAAAAGATCATCAATTATAAACACTTACTTCGAAAATTGACCTTACTAAGTCACTTACACATGATTACACTTTTCCACATCTTATGCATATCACTTTGTTCACTTGTTCACAATTGCTCAGATTCCCAAAATTCATTTCACCCATCTTGCTTATGACATAATTAAATGTAGAAAATAAATCAATACATGGAAGCACAATAATCACATTATTTCATATGCTCACATGCTGTATATCAGCCATCACAATACACATTATTTCAAAATTCTCATTTCACAATATTAAACCTGCTTAACCAAAACAGTGGATAACGAGTACGCATAGATACCCAAAGGTATCAACACTATTCTCTTAACACATAGATACCTGTAGGTATCAAAACAATCTTTTATATTTGTTCCAAAAATGTTTTCGCATAGATTCAACAAATAGGGATCACGAAGATCCACTCGGGGGACCTGATCAGGGTCCAAATCGTACACTAGCTACAGCAACACTAACACTATTAGGCATGCCTAACTATCCACTTATTTGATTGTAGCAGGTCTTGCATCATATCAATCATGCACAAAGGTATAATATACAATTATTCATATCAAGGAACTATAATAAAACACCCACATAACCCAAATATGTTCCAAAACTATAACATGCACTACAATTCACAATAACCCTTATTTGACCAAGTTAAAATACCATTTAATATCATTTACTAATTAATAACACACCAACTAAGAGTAAAGAACTAAAAATAAAGGCAAAAGAGTTGAAAAAGAAATAGATGAAATTTTGGGAAAAATAGGGATAGAATCGGTTTACACTGCGGTATGGACTTCCCATACAGCCGTGTAAAGCGTCTCACACGGGGGTAAGGGAAATCCTTACCGCCGTGTGACACACCCGGCCTCAAAATGCAATTAGGGCAGAATACAATTAGACAGCTGTATGGCAAGAGCCTTACCCCCGTATAATAGGTACATGGCAGTATGGTATTGCCCTTACCACCGTGTAACCCGACAGACCTATATTCCAAAATACAATCACACGGGGGTAAGGAAATCCTTACCGCCGTGTTACTCATCAGAAACCCAGAATACAACCATCTTCCAATTCAAAAACCTTAACACACCTCACATTAATCTATCATAGCAAAGTACATAATTCAATCCTCAACTCGAATATTAATTTCTTCACTGAATCAAGCAAATAATTACCATTTAATTCAAGATTCTTTAAAACCAGAAATTCTATTAAATCTTATACTATACTCATGCAGTAACTCAATTGTACTTACTCTATCCATTTTAACTTAAGACGATCAATAGTCATGACCATTAGAACAAGAACACACCCTAAAGCATATTAATCAAGCACGCACATACTCACCTGATGTCTCTACTATTGGTCTCCATGCAAATAAGAAGTCATAAGTTGAATATATTAAATCATTTATTATTATGATATATATATACTTCTATATCCACTTGAGCAAATTAAATATTTTCCATAACATCTACATTCTAATAATACCTATATCAATTCACACATTCATAAAACGTCAAGTCATATTCTCATACATCTTTCTCGCTCACAACATGACCATAGCTTCCTCATATAAAATCTAACGTCATTGTACAACTACCTATGATTCATATCCTCATTAAATAACTCATTTCAACTACTATATTTCACCTGTATATACTTAATTTCGATTCATTGTTATACATACCTATTCATGCTACACATACCTATATAGATTAAGGTGTCAAACTCCCTAAACGTTATTAAACTTAACTCCATTCCATTCTATACTATTACACATCATCGCGTCACTAAGTTGCCATTAATCTTAATCCTATTCATGTGTATATCCCAAGGGATAACTATTCATATATCCACTTAATAATGTTCAAAAATAAGATGGACAAGTTATAGGAACTTCCGGTGAAGTTCGAGGTCATTTCGGGAAGAAAAAATACCATTTAGGCAGAAGGTTAAGGTCACAGGGTGATAGGATATTCATTCCCACCATGTAGGACACTAAAAATAGTTATTTGGGGGACAGAATCATTTTACATGGCGGTGAGGAATTCCTTACTGCCGTGTAAACCTTGTGAGGCAGACTCTAGAAAGACTACAAGTTCTAAACTGTAACGCGTTTTACACATAGTGAGAGACATTTTCAGGCAAAACTTTCTTCATTACAATTTTTCCATAACATGTTAAAGTTAAAATGCGACAAATTTCAGATCAATTGGACATCTATAACAACAGATATGATCTAAAAAACCTATACTTTTCCAGTAACTAGACCCAAACAGAGGCACTTCGGTTTTTAACATTTTCGGAGGTCTTAGATCCAGAATTGGCTTCCGGTTCCTAAAATCCAATTTTAGATACAAATCTTAGATTTCTAATGGCACTAGTTTCATACCATTTAGAGTTCTAAAACTACAGATACAGCCTAATAACTGAAGAAGGGTCACGTAGGTTCTGACATTTTTATCACCAAAATTCTATTCACATGCATATTTCAACAAATTGAAACCAACACTCATTGCCATCATCATATATTATCATCAAAACAATCAAGTCACTTAAATAACACATTAATATAATCAAAATCGTATATAAAAAAATATTTACCAAACCTCTCTTCCTTTGCTCCCTAATTGTTTAAATGACTGCACAACCCCTTTTGCTTCCTTGCTTCTTCTTTAGCTTCTCATGTAACCTCAAAACAAACCAGCCCAACTTCAGAATTCCACTTAAAATTACACATACCCCTACTCATGCTTAAGGAGAAGAAGAAGGGAAGGGGAAAAAGACTCAACCATTTACCTTTCTCAATAAAAACTTGCATCCAATTACTTGAAGCTTGGGACAAATCCACTTTGGGCTTTAATTTCTGGAAATGGCGTGAGGTAGGAGGAGAAGAGGTTGTCCCTCTCTTTTCCCCTCACTTACTCGGCCAAGATTGGCCTAAGAACAGCCAAAAAGAGTCAAATAACCATAAATCCAATCTTATCCCCCCAAATGCCACATGCTACAATTTGCTTGGGTCCAATAAAGATTTTTTTGTGTCAAACCTATCTTTTAATCATTAATCTTACTTCCTTTCCTCCAATTGGCATTTAATTTTTCTATTACATACATTGGCCCACATAATTTAACTAATTCAATCAATTTAATCCATAATTTCAAAATGACCAAATTACCCGTACCTTATACAAATAAAACCAGTCACATTCTTTACTACAATTAATCACTTCCCTCATCCAATTAGACATTTTTTTAATCACCAAAATAATTCTTTTTACTTCATTTGAGGCACGACGATATAACTGTCCAATTTGCTGAAACTTTTGAATTAATGACGGTTGTGTCCTTTTAACACTTCCGTCCCTATTTCAACCACATTCGGTTTTCGTTGCACCCTAAACTTGTCTTGATCCGACTAGGGTGTATTTGGGGTGTTAGATTGGCTGGTCGAGGTGGTAAAGGCTGCAGTTTGCCCTCCTTCATTAACCTCCTAAGTACTCATGAGAGAGACCTCCTATAAACACCGGGTCCTGAGGCAGCCCGGACCGAAGTTACCCAATGCTGAAAATGATACATGTTCACGAGTAAAATGATTAGAAGTGACGATTTCCTTGTCGAAGCCTTTAAAAAAAAAGAAGTATTTATATATTTTATTTTTATTTTTTATTTTTTTTATTTTATTTTTCTATTTTTTTCTGATTTTCAAAGCGCGATCTGTGCCGCTTGCGGGGTGGGTCCTACCGGCAGCGCATCGGGTGGGCCTTGCTCGCGAGCTGCAGCACCTGCGTGAGGCACGGTGCTTGCACAGAATGCGGCCCACGGGAGGCGCATGCCGTGCGATGAGCGACCCCCCAGCACGGGGCCGCATGCTGCGCGACATGCAACCCCACTTCGCGGGGGTGCATGCCACACAAGTGGCATACAGCCCTCCTACGTAGGGCCGCATGTCGCGCGGCCCCTGCGTAGCCGCATGCCGTGCGGCACCCCTGCGGAGCTGCATACTGCACGACACGCGGTGCCCCTGCGCGGGGGCGTATGCTAGGCAAGCGGCATGCAGCCCTCCTGCACAGGGCCGCATGTCGTGCACGTGACATGCGGCCCCTGCGGAGCCGCATGCCGTGCGACATATTGCCCCTGCACAGTGGCGCATGCCGCGCGTCGCTATCTTCACCAGCACGCCATTTTTTATGATTTTTCTTTGGTTTTTAGTTTAAAATTCGGCCTCCCTTTCCGATTTTTAGAGGGAGAAAAACCTGGTATTAAGGGGTAATTACGGTTTTTTTTAAAAAAAAATAGGATTTTGTGAGAAACCTAATTTTCTCAAGAAGGTATAAAAAGAAGAATTAAAATAGATAACTGGGAAAGGTTTTTTTGGGGATTGCAGGAAAAAAAAACCCAGAGATTGAAAAAAGAAAGTTTTGAGATTAAAAAAAGAAGGATTTTCTTTTGCAAAGTTTTCTGAAATTGTTCTTGAACCCAAGAGGTTAATTCTTGAGGTTTGAGATTCAATTGTTTTTCATCTGGTTTTCTTCAACATTAAAGGTTTTAAGGAAACTTTCATCAAAAGCTTTTTTTATTCTTGTTTTTAATTTTCTTTTCAAGCAAATCAACGAGGAAACCCACATTCCTTCATTTGCAATCAAAAATTATATCCTCGGGTAAATATCTAAGTTAAATCAATTCTTTATTTTTCTTTTATTCACAGTCGTTCATTTGTGCTTCCTCCATTGTACACACTGTACATATTTTCATTGTTGATTTTTGTTAATCTGTTCATTATTACTCTGTTGTTTGTTGTTTATTATTAATATTTGTTGTTAATCTAATTGTGTTTTATTACTCATTCATTGTTATTTATTATCAATCTTTGCTATTGTATATTGTTCAAACTTTTCTCTGTTGTTATTATTATTCTGTTTATCATTTACTTAATATTAATCCATTTTCTTTTACTTATTCTTTTGTTTGTTGTTATTAATCCATATTCTTTATTATTTATTATCAATAGATATATTGTTTGTCCGATGTAATTAGCCTTGGTTTAATTTAATCTAATTAATATATTGGCATGATGAATGAAATTATGTAGATTTAACATTGACTTTGTTCTTTGATATTGCTATGCTGTTCATTAGTTACTTGTGTGTATATTAATGTGTTTGTCACAAATAACAATAGCTTAGATTAATTTATTTGCATGATGCATGAACATGGTTTATAAACTAATTAATATTAATTTTTCGTTTCTATTTTATTATGATTTGTTATTATTTATTTTATTAATTTTCAATATCTACTTAACCTGTTTTCTTGATGCAACTATTAATATTTGTTTATATTTAATTAATTTAAGTGATTGCACATATCTAATTGATTCAACTGATTGTTCATATCTAATTTTGATTTAATTGATTGTTAATATTTAATTAAAGTAATTGATTGCATATATCTCATTGATTTAATTGATTGTTATATTATTCTATTGGTTGTCTAGTTATATCACGTTTTATTAATTTGATTTAATTTACTAACATTTTATTTTGTCCTTTTTTATTGCCTCAAAATTTATTTGTTTTCACCGTGAGTAACATTTCTAAGCGAGCCAGGGATCAGGAAAATCAAAAACTTTCAGAATTTGGGTTTGCATTTCTAATTGTTGCATTTTCTCTATTTTATCATGTTTTTATGTTGTATGTAAAATGTGTCTTACATTCGTTTGTATTATAGAAAATCATATTTTTTACAATAATTAAAATTGGGGTTTTTACTAATAAAATGGACCAAAGTCCCATTTTAACCAATTAAATCTCACTTTCAAATGAAAAATTAATTTTAATAAAATGGGATCACTCATCCCGGTTGTTTCCAATAAATACCCAAAAACTAGTTCTCCAATTTTCTAAGTCAATAAAAGGGAACCAATGTTCCTAATCCCAATAAATGTCCCGAGTTATGTATGATGTATTTTATGTTATTTATTATTTTTGTAGTATTCATCTATTTATTTTGGGCCCTTGTAATTAATTTTGAGGCAATTTTATTCTTTCATGCTTTCTTTATTTTAGAGATTGTTCTGTCCCATATTTTTTATATGTAATTTATTTACCGCTTTCCAATATGATTGCAATGTGCTTTAAATTTATTGCACGGTTGCGTGAGATGAGAGACGGAATTTTGATTTCTTAAAAACTCATTTATAAAGTTAACTTAAGGCATTAATAAGAGTGAAGTTCCAAACACCTTCTCTGGTTTAAGACCCCTGAGATTAGATGACCTTTCCCAATTTCTTGTAAATTGGGTGGTGACTCCAAAATACCTTAAAGGTGCCTAAAAGGCATTATGAGGCTAGATGATCCTTCAAATATTCTATTGAGAGGAGGTGTCCAAAATGTCTTATGATGCCCAACATCAATAAGACGCGAACCAATCCCTCGAGCCCTAAAAATGGGTCTCATCACGAGGGCCTTTGCTAGGTTCGGCGTGCATCACACCTCCCTAGATTAGAGAAATGCCTCTGAGCAGTATTTATAGCTGAAACCTCAGCTGTCTTCCTTGCACCACTGTCGGAGCTTGTTGGCCTATTTGTCCCCTGGCTGTTTTCGCCCTTCTTGGCATAACCCTCATTACTTGCCCTTCTTGTGAGGTACTCTCCCTCAGCCTCGATGGCAATATCCTTCAGTGATTTCCAATCCTTCAAACCCTTCATTTTCAGACCATCCCTCAGGTACGGGCTAGCATTCTTAATGAAAAAACGGATCTGATCCTGAGTATCTGGCTTTCTCTTCATCTCCATCACCCGATTTTTCCATCGGGTTAGATACTCGTAAAATGACTCATCGGACTTCTGTTGCAGCAACTCCAAATCCTTCAGCGTTACCTCCATCATCGTGCTGCAGTCATATTGCCTGAGGAATTCTTCTGTTAACAGATCCCAATCGTCCTTAGTCCTCCAGTCTAAACTATTGTACCAATCTACTGCCGAGACAGCTAAGCTCAAGCAGAAGTACTCTATATTCTGCCTCTTTGTTAAAGTAGTACCTTTCATCACCAACGAGTACTGCTTTATGTGAGCGGTAGGATGAGAAGTGTCGTCGAACTTTGGGACATATGGCATTTTGAAGTTCATAGGGATCAGATCCTCTCCCTCCAACTCTTTATTCTTAGGGTTCATCCCTCGTCCCTGAGCCAACATTCTCGTCATTGCTTTGAATTTTTCCTCCATTTTCTTCCAGATGGCCTCTTTCGTCTGAGGTGTCTTTCCCCTTATTGATGCTGGCTCCTCGTATTCATCTTCTTCCCAATCCTCATTTACCTTACGGGCAGGCCCTCTTTTCTGTCCTACCAATATATTGGCCCTTAAATCCACTGGTGGTGGGCAAATTTATTCCTGTGGGTCCTCACTGACCTCCTGCTATTCATTTTATCTCATAGGAGGAGGAGCTGGGTTCTATAGTGTGGCAGGCTGGGCCATCATTGCCATTATGGCCATCATTCTGTTCTCAAACTCCTCAAACCATCTACCCACTTCTTCAACTATGATATCCGTGGTGGTATCTGTCCCTCTTAGTGAGTTAGCCATTTCACCATGTACAGAAAACTAAGAAGAGGTAGCGTGATTGCTTTTCGAAATTGTGTCTGAGTACTCTACCTTTTCTGGTAGGTCAAAGAATGGATTTCTATGCAGCCGCCCACGAGGACCTCTTGGCCACCTGGGTAGATCTATGATGGCTGCAAAATATATCAGGTTAGGATGATGCATGAATTCCATAAGATCCATGATCATGCTATACAACATCCACAATCACACACAAGCACATAGATCCCTCCAACCTTATCACTCCCGCACATGAGGTCATAGTCTCATTCCTAGGTGGGCTTGGTCCATGGGTTAACAGGGAATCCGATGGATGTGCATGGTGTACAGTGGAAAACCGGCACCATAACCTCTCTTAACTATGCACATATGTATGGGTGTTGATCATTATGTATTTAAGCAGTCCAAATAAATCAACATGGGCCTATCGGGGCATGAAAGCCTTTAATTAGGTTGGGTTTGTCCAATACATAATGATCCATATAGCAAGCAAGGTATTATAGTTCATACCACCTAGGGGAAGTATCTATTTCCATTACATGAGCTTTGGCCAGGTGGATGATATTTTAGGTCTACCCAAGCATGGTCCCTGCCAATGGGTCTAACTCATCATGATCGTAATGACCAGTCAGCTCTCCATTTAATATACCAAATGGTACAAGGCTTGGGCTGGTGATTATCCTTGACACTTTCCTACATTGAGTGAATATAGGGTCGTGCTTCGGGAATGCACTGGGGCTGATAGAGGGTGAAAACTAGCATAGATCTAAGGCTCTAGTGATATGCAATGCAATTTCGAAAAGGGATGAAATTTTTGAATTAAAACTCAACTATATGTTTCTAACCAAGCTACTTTCGAAGCAAAGTCTCAAGTATTTCCCCAGTGGAGTCACCACTGTAACATGCGCCGAACCTCGGATGCACCGAATACTCGATTTTAGGGTGTTCGAGAGAGGTTCTTATAACTTGTAAGGAATTACACGGGTGTTTATTTTGGGCAACAAGGAGTGTTTTGGAGTAGCCACCCAATAAAACATTGGGAAAGGTCGTATAGCCTTACTAAGCCTAAGATCGCACACGTGTGTCTATTTTGGGCAATTAGAGATATTTTGGATACCTTCTTCTAATAGAACACTGGAAGGATCATCTAATCTCTGAAGCTTAAGACGATACATATACGTCTATTTTGGGAAAGCCAGATATATTTTTGACACCTCCTTCCAATAGAATATTGGAAGGATCATCTAATCTCGTGGAGCCTAAGACCATGCAAATTGGGCCTATTTTGGGCAACAAGAGATATTTTGGAGACCCCACACCAATAGGACATTGAGATGGTCCTCTAACCTCGTTGAGCCTAGGACCAGAGAAGGTTTGAGACTTCCCATTTATTCATACCTTGATTAAATTATGATTGAGTTTTAGAGATAAAAATTTCATTCTGTTTTCTCATTCATTTCAATGCAATTAATTAAAGCACATGTCATTCATGTAAGAAATGCGATAGATGAAAGCAAGAAAAACATAAGGTAAATAAATTACAATAAAACTAGGGGCAGAATACAACCCCTATTGTAAACAAAAATGTAAATCATACCTAAAATGGGGTATTAATTAAGGATGAGGACATTGGTCCTCGCATACATATATAAAGAAAAATACTATTAAAATGTTTGTTTTGTTTAGACAAAAGATCAAGACATTGGTCCCATTTTTATTAGGAAAAATCCCAAATTAATTTACATAAACATTTAACCATTTTCATATTAGCGGAATAAAGACAATATTTGCAATAAATGATACATGAAAATTGAAATGAAAAGAAACAAGATGAAGAAATAAACCTGAATGATGTCCTCAGACTATCACGGTGTCCTCTATTTTTAACATCCCAAATTCGAGAAAAATAATTGAACTCACAAAAATAAAAATCATGTTAGCGCTATAATCAATAATAAAATAAACATAAAAATGAATAAAGCCAAAGAATCTATAAAAATTTATCATGGGAAAATAAGGATAAAAAATTAAGAGAAAAGAAAGCAAGGAAAGAAGAAGGAAGGCCTAGGGACGGCCTACATCGCACGAGCGACAGCCGTCCCTTGGCCGACTGATGGGTGGAGTTGAAACTCCTTGACAGCCTGTCGCTCAGCTTAACGATGACCGTCGATGGAGTCTCTGCCCATCAGTTTTCCCTAATCCAGAAAAATAAAGAAATTTAACAAAAAACCTTTTTATTTTATTGAATAAAATTGAATTCCACATTAAAATTACCCTTTCAAACAAATCAGTCTTGAATAATTTAACATAAAATGATGAAGTGAGAGAGAGATTGATCCAGAATATTTACCCTCAGAATATTACCTATAAAGGTGAATGTCACGCGATTTCTGCTCCCCAAATTTTACAAAGATTAATTCGCAATGTGAAATTTTGGGAGATTTTTACCACCAAAATTTTATTTTTGAAATCATATCAAGAAAAGAAAATTGTATTTTTCCTTCTCAATATTTTGTAGCAATTATCAATACTAAAAAGGCTGGATCGAATGAAAATGAATTGATTTCGCTTTCTCAGATTTGCCTTAATTTGAGAATATGAAAAATATGTTTTGATAAAAACCAAAGCAAAGAAACTTTTTCAGGATTTTAGTGTGAAAACCTTCTATTTTTGATGAAAATTGCTAACCCTAAATAGTGATCCCTAGCCCCCTATTTATAGGTTAAGGAAAAATAATTCAAATAAATTTAAATTTTAAATTTGAATTTGAAAAGGATTTATGAAATCAGAATCAAAACTGACTGATTTGTAGAATATTTCAAAAATCAAATCCGAAATTTTAAAATATTTGAAAAGATTTGGAAGATATTGAAAAATCTTGGAAATATATTTTGGAATCTTGGAAAATCCAATTAAATCTTGTTGCAGATCACTGACCAAGAGGCATCGCTCAGTGACAGATGGGCGTCGCTCACAGGCACATCTGCCCCCTTGAGCGGCGAGCAACCTCGCGAGAGACGGGTAGCGAGAGCCCACCCGTCTCTTATGAGGGACAGGCACCTCTCACAGTGACGGGTGTCGCTCAGTGTGAGGGACGGTCCCTCGCCCGCGAGTGACAGCCAGTGCTCATCACGAGAGATAGGCATTTCATGTGAGCGATGGGCGTCGTTCCAGCGAGAGACCGGCTCGTCCTGAGCGAGCGATGGGCGCTGCTCGTGTGAGCGAGGCCGTCCTTTGAAATGAGCGATGGGCATCTCTCCTGAACCCGTCGGTAAATAAAAATGAAGATTCTCGATTGACGAACTCCTCCTAACACATGAAAATCCCCTATTATCAAGAAAAATCCTCAATCCTTGTAAATCCGAAGAGCAAAAGCTCGTAACTTTCATCCGTTTGCCTAGAAACAAGCATTGATATCTTCATCAGGTAACTCTTATCTGGACTACCTTAGGACCTGGTGTCTACACCTTTTATCTTTTTGCCCCCCTGTGGTGATGAGTGCCTGAGGCCCTTGTGAATTCTTGCCTAAACCAGCCCTTGGGAGGAAGTTCATCCTTTTCATCATATTGAAATCCTAAGGGCTCTCCAATGAACCAACCTCTTTATTCATCATGGGTTAGAAATCCCTAGAACCGATCCTTGATTATCACTAGCCGCCTTAATCATCACAACTTAACTTTCATAGGGGATTTTCATCATTTGGTGAAGGGTAGATGGGATGCCTCCCAACTTATGAAACCATGGCCTCCCTAGTAACACAGCAAAGTTGGCCGGAATAGGCAGGACAATGAATTTCGCTTCTGTCTCAACTGGCCCAGTTTTTACTTGTTCCTTGAAGGTCCTAACAGCTTGCCTCCTTGAATTGTCATAGGTAATGATGGTTAGGTCAGATCTGCTCAACATGCTCTCATTCATCCCAAAAGCGGGTAGCGCCAGGAGTTGACATACGTTAATGGAAGACCCCTCATCCACCATGACACAGGCTGTGTGTTTACCATTGATTTGGGCTCTAATATACAGAGGGGGTGGTTGTGATTGCGACCCTCAATTAGTGGGTCGGCATCAGTTTAGACTACATTCTGTCCAAACCCCCCTTTTACCATATCCAGCAACTCAATAGGTGAAATGGTGGTACCAACTGTTGATTCGCACAAGGCTTCCACTAGCTTTTATCTGTGACTTGGAGACTGCCTCAGCAGGTCCCAAACCAATATCTGAGCCGATGTCTTCTTTAACTGTTTTAAAACTTGGTTCTCTTCTAGTTCTTTCTCCACAGTTGGGGGTATTGGGTTCTATTGTTTCTCAACAATTTTTGGTACCACTCTCCCACTCCAAATGATAGCTTGCACTTTCTACACCTTTTCTTTACCCTCAGAGTTCCACAAGTCTTCCGACTCGTCAACTTTCTCAGCCTCGCTCTCACTGGTCGAATCCCAACAATCTATCATGCCAACTTAAGGCCTCTCTTCATTGGGCCTCTGCTTGAGATGAGTAACAGCCATATAGTCGTTGCCATAAAGGTCCATCAGCACATACCATTCTGGTAGACTGGAGCCTATCATAAAGACGGGCAGTGGAACAGCATCATACCCAGCTTTCTTCTTCTTTTCTCTCTTTTTGGGGTCAGAGATCTGTTCACTATCAATCAGGTCCTGGACTCGATCCTTTGAAGTCCAATAGTAATTAGTAAGATGGTCGGTGTGCTAGTGAAAAGCACAATATTTATCCCCCCTGTGGTTCGGCTAGCCATGATTCTTAGCCGGCCTAGCTGGTAACGGCTGAATTTCCCTTCTTTCATTAATCTCTCTAAAACCTAGGATAATGATCTTCCTAGATTTGAGTACTTTCTTTGACTCACATTAGTGGCTAAAACTTCCGTTGTCTTGCTAACTCGATTACTACTGCTTCCAGTGTCACTCAACTTTTTTCCTCCTTGAAGCCCATAGTTTTTTCGAGTGAAATTGTCATTGCTGGTCTTCGTTGCTAGGTATTCTCCTTCGACTTCACACAGGAGGTCGTACCCCATGTTGCATGAGGTGTGGCCTCATGCTAGAGGTCGTGCCTCGAATTGCATGAGGTGCGGCTTCGCGCAGGGGGCCGTGCCTCGCTAAGCAAAGTGCGTCCTCGCATGGTCGAGGTGCCGCCTCACGTGCCGTACTGCGTGGGGTGAGGCCTCTTATGCAGCGCCTCATAAGCCTGCATGCCTCATATGCTCTGCCATCAGGCGCTGCACCTTGTGTGCCCTGTGCAGGCCGTGCGGCGGCAGGCCACCGAAAACCCCAAAAACCCCAAAATAAAATTTTTCACTTAAAAATAAGGGTTTCGACAAGGAAATCATCGGTTCTAACCTTTTTGCTTATGAATAAGCATCACTTTCATCATCAGGTAATCCTGATCTTGGATCGCCTCGGGACCCGATGTCTATAGCTCGGGAGGAGTAGGATGCACTTGAAGTTATTACGGGTAAGTTCTTACTACTTGACACCAAATTTCATGTTGTAATAGACCCTAGATCCACACACTCATATTTGTGTTCTAATAAGTTATGTGTAACAACCCAAAAAGGGTCCTAGTAGAATTTGAGGTTAATTATCTAAAAAGGGGTATTATTGTAATTGTGTAAGTGAGAAATTAGATTTAAGTGAGGACTAAATTGAAAGAAGAATTAAAGTTATTAAATGAAAGATTTTAGTTAATGACAAAAAGGAAATTGGACAAGGACTTAAGGGATATTAAACAAGGATTTTAAAAGATTGACCATTTGGAGTTTGGCACTTGGCATGGGTGGTTGGGAAGAATTAAATGAAAAGAGAAAAGAAAGGCAAAGAGGAGAGAGGGAAGGCAGACTTTTCTTTGGTTCTCGTTGCTCTGTCCTTCTGCATTTGCCTCCTTCTTCCTCTTCTTCATTTATTTCTTATGAATCTCTTAATCTTTGTTGAATTGTTTAGAAGATTGAGTTGGTTTTTATGAGTTTAAATGTTTGATTGAAGAGGTAAGTTATTTTATAAGGTTTCTTCTTCTTTCCTTTGGTTTGATTTGAGTTTTGAGTTATGGGTTTTGATTCAAGAGAGTTTTGCTTGGTTTGAGTTGTGCAAGAATCTGGTGGCAAGAAGAACAGCAAGGGTAAGGAGATAGTGGATTCTTGAAGGGAGTTGGATTTTGAAAGCTTCAATTTTGAAGGTTTGGGAGTTTATATGGTTTTTGTGGTATTTTGAGATTTTTGTTTAATCTGGAAACATTGAGTTGATAAGTGTGTTTTCATGCATGTTGGAATTGAGTTTGAGTATAGGTTACATAAGATGAAAGTTACTTTGATATATGATAGTTGCAAATGGATTTGTATAAATAAAGAGTGAGTTTTAGGTTTTATGTTTTAATTGAGCATTCTTGCTAAATTGTTACTTCTAATAAGTGCTAATTATTATTAATATGATTGTAAACATGAATAAAATCTATATGTTAAGTGGGTTGAAGTTATATGCATGTTGAGATGATTCTAGTTGAATTTGGTTTTAAAGCGAGTGATTTGCTAAATATATGGGTTTTAGTCGATTTACACGGCAGTAAGGAATTGCATACTGCCGTGTGATCACATTCTGGTTGTGAGTTTTTGGCTTGTTCATCAGGCCACATGGTGGTCAGGAAGATCCTAACCACCGTGTAACTTTTCACACGGTGGTTAAGAGATTCCATACCGCCGTGTGAATGCATTATGTTCTTCCTTAATTTCTGTCTCGGCATGCTACACGACGGTCAGGCTTTACTTGACCAGCATGTAAGATGTCTTACACGGCGATAAGGATTTGCCATACCGCCGTGTAAGCCTTGTTTTCCTAATTTTATCTTTTAAAGATGCTTTGCATGGTTTCTCACCCATGAATTATGATTGAGCATGCATTGTTAAATCCTTTCATGATAATTTGAAGGAATACATGAACTTTATGATTGGTCAAATGTTTGGCTTGTAAGAATTGAGTTATGATAACCTTTTTTTTTGTATGCGTAATTGAGTAATGTTTATATGATAAATATAGAATTGTTTGAGCCTAATCAGTCATAGTAGTGGATAAATAAGCATGCTTATTAAGGGTTAGGGTGTGAGTGCAGCTGCTACATGTTGGCCCCGTTTGGGTCTTGTAAGTCAGTCCCGTTTGGGTCTATATGATTTGAGACTTTGGTCTCCCCTTACCTTCGGGTATACATGATTCGAGACTTATGTCTCTATATGCTTCTGATACTGTGTCCTATCAGTATCATTAGTACCCGTATACACTATCTATTGTGTAACCAGGCTAATATATGCTTCTAATGATATGAAACTGAGTATATGCTATATGTTTATGCATATGAAATATGACGAAATGTAAAGTATATTGATGTTTGATTGGTCTATACTTGTGGGTAAGCATACAATGACAATGTAAAGTTATATTTATATATACATGCAGATGTTATAATGTATAATTATATTGTTGCATGATTGCGCTCTAGGGTTTATACCTCTAATATCGATGCACATGGTTATTTATTTGTTATTTGGTTGTATCTATATTTGTCTTGTTTGTGTGTTCCTCCCCACTAAGCGTTATTGCTTAGCACGGGTGTTTTTCGGGTCAATTTCACTCATGGTCACTCAACTTATCATTTATCGCGCAAAAGTAACCGACTTTTTTTTTCTTACTTAAATGTCACTGAACTTTTAATATTATTGCACAAAAGTCATGTTGACCGGAATCTGGCGACGAACCTTGCCGGATTGATGACTTTTTTGCAAAAATGTTAAAAATTCAGTAACATTTAAGTTGAAAAAAAAAGTTAATTACTTTTGCGAGATAAATGATAAGTCTAGTGACCGTGAGTGAAATTAATTTAAATGTAGCATTTGTTGAACTTATCAATCCGGAAAGAGTCGTCGCCGGATTCCGGTCAACATGACTTTTGTGCAATAATGTTAAAAGTTCAGTGACATTTAAGTAAGAAAAAAAAAGTCGGTTACTTTTGCGCGAGGAGTGATAAGTTGAGTGACCATGGGTGAAATCAACCCGTGTTTTTCCTGTGTAGGTGGCAGGTTCAGTTTCAAAGTAGAGCATCTGTAGGTCGGCCACTAGGAGTTTTTTATGGAGTCGTTTTTGTCTTTTGCTAGTATTTTGTATAGTTATGTATATGTTTTGTAAAGAGATATTGATTTAAACAACGTAATTTTTATAAAGGAATATTTCAGTATAGGTATATGAAAAGGTTTACAAATATACTTTTGTGATATTTGTATCATTATATTTATACGAGGATATTGATTTTTTTTTTGGTGTTAATGTTTCTGCTTTCGTTATGTGCGCGTTCATTTGTCTCTGTGTGTATAGCGCTCCGATATCTTTCCAAGGGGGTATCGGGGTGTTACATTGTGTGCTAAGTTGCCTAATGTGTATCAATTAGATTATGAGATTTGTGTGACCAGTCCCTTAGGGCGTAGTATCAATTTGAGTAAAGTGTTTAGGAATTGTCTTCTCTTGGTGCAAGGCGTAGAGTTTCCAGTGGATTTGATTAGTTTTCCTTGCCATGAGTTTGATATGATTTTGGGTATGTACTGGTTGTGCAAGCAACCGACAATAGTGGATTGTCATAGGAAGACAATAGTGCTCAAGAGTAGTGATCAGTCAGCAGTTGTTGTGAGAGGTTTGGGTTTTAGTCCTTTGGCTAATGTGATCTCAGCCATGCAAGCTAGGTGTTTTATGAGGAAAGGATGTGAAGCATATTTGGCCTTAATTTTGGATTCTAGGTGTAGTAAGGTGGATATTCATGAGATTCTGGTAGTGATCGAGTTTGTGGATGTGTGAGCTGTGGTTTGATTTGTGCAAGGGACACTGCATTGGCTTTAAGCATTTTTTCCTCAGCTGCAACTAGACTGGCCCCTTAGGGTACCATTTTTGCTCTAGAGCCATTGATTGAGGCACTAAAGGCCTTATCTAATATGTCCACCTATCAGGCCAGGATTGTCCTAGTGTTTTTCCTTTCCAGGTATTTGACTGTGATTTCTGAAGAATTAATTGGTGATTACCGGCTGTTTGGGATTGTGGATGGCATCCATCGCGGGCTATCCCCATTCTCCCTAATTCTCGTTGAGATGATTTTAGGCTTGGACTCTGTCTATGTCGACCCTTCTATTGCCTTCATCGGAAGTCCCTTATTACTCCAGGCATTTCATTATTTTAAAAGGTAGTGTATCCCTTGTGGATTCTTACACTAGCTTTTCTTATCGGGAAACACATCCTTTTAGATTTTCACAGAACCCTACGCCTTATTTTTTTCCTGGATTGGACCCTACCCATTCTAGTTGCTATTTTTTTTAACTCTTTTTATTATTATTTTTTTTAACGTCTCCTCCCCATCTTTCAGGTATGGCTACAAGAGAAGCTGAAGCTACTATCAAAGCCTCCTCCTAGAGTGATCAGCAGTTATGGAGAAGACTTGTGATGCATAATGCCATACTTCTGGAGTAACTTCTTTGTTTCAGCCATAAATTGGGCCCGTTATCAAACACAACGTGGTGGGGGAGACCATACCTGCATATCAAATTCTTTTTAATGAACTTCGCTATATCCCAGGCATCGACTTTCTTGAAGGACTCAGCCTCTATCCACTTAGTGAAGTAATCTATGGCAATTATGATGAACATATGTCCGTTGGAGGTCATAGATTGTACTTCTCCTATGATATCTATCCCCCATGCTGCAAATGGCCATGGTGATGTCAAGCTGTGCAGTTTTGATACTAGTAAATGCGTCAGGTCTGCATACTATTGTCACAATTGACATTGCTTCACATACTTTGAACAATCCGTATCCATTGTGAGCCAATAAAACCTTTGTCTCATGATCTTCTTTGCCATCATTAAACCGTTCATGTGAGCCCCACAAACTCCGGCGTGAGTTTCCTCCATGACCTTTTCTGCCTCTTTCTCGTCTAAGCATCTTAGCTGAATGCCATCGACTTGCCATTTATAGAGCACACCATCTATACAGATAAACTGAGTAGACAGCTTGCGGATCAATCTTTGGTCTTTCTCAGTAGCTTATTCTGGAAACACCGTATTTTGTAGGTAATTTTGAATGTCGTGGTACCACGATTTCTCATCAACCACTTCAATTTCCATGATTGGATTAGACTCGAAACTGGGTTTCTCAAAACTTGAGATTAAGATGGGCTTCATGACTACCCCTTCCGGATTATCCCATATTGACACCAAAGTTGCAAGGGCATCTGCTAACTGATTCTCATCCCTCGGAACAAAATGAAAGGTGCATATTTTAAACTGACTACTCAACATCTTCAAGTGTTTCACATACGACATCAGACATTCTTCCTTTATAGCCCATTCACCCCGAATCAGGTAGATTACTAGTAATAAATCCCCAAAAACCTTTGCATTTTTTACCCCCAAGGCTATTAAGGCTTCTAATCCAAAAGTACAAGCTTCGTACTCGGCTTCGTTATTAGTAGCCTTGTACCTTCATTTCTTAGCTAATCGAAGCTTTTCTCCATCCGGGGTTGTGAGAATGACTCCTACTCCTGCCCCCGATCTATTAACTACTCCATCGAAGTGCAACTGCCAACCCTATATTGTGATGGTTGTAACATCCTCGTCTAGGAAGTTAAACTCCATTAGATCTCCTTTGATGGGGTGCTCCGCCAAGAATTCTGCTACTATGCGCCCTTTGATTGTCTTCCAGGTGACATATTCAACATTAAATTCTTATAGGAGCAGTAGCCATCTTCCCATCTTTCCCAATAAAAAAAGGGCTTCCTGCAGGTACCTAAGAGGATTCTGCTTAGCAATGACTTGTACCTTGTAAGAATGGAAGCAGTGTCTTCATTTCTTAGAGGCCAAAATCACTGCTAGGTAAATCTTTTCAAATTTAGTATATTTAATCTCATAAGAAAGAAACTTCTTACTAAGGTAATAAATGATGAACTCTACTCCGAACTCATCCTCCTAAGTCATCATGGCACCTACAAAATTATCTTCTATTACTAGGTACAGGATTAAAGGTTTGACTGGCTGAGGTGGCCTCAAAACCGAGGGGTTTAACAGATATTCTCTAATGGTGTCAAAAGCCTTCTAACAATCATCATTCCATATCACAGGCTGGTCTTTCCTGAGCATCTTAAAGATCGGTTCATAAATCGAAGTGAGCTTGGCAATAAACCTCCTAACATACTGCAACTTCCCCAAAAAACTTCTCATGTCCTATTCTTTTTGAGGCACTGGCATTTCCCTAATGGCTTTGACTTTATCTGGATCGATCTTGATTGCTCTTTGACTAATGATATTCCCTAAAATCTTTCCCAAGATAACTCCAAAGATGCACTTCTTAGGGTTCAACCGCAAATTGTACTTGTAGATCCTTTGAAAGAATTTCTCTAAGGCCTCAAAGTGACCTTCTCTGGTGGCTGACTTGATCATCATGTCATCGATATACACTTCCACCTCTTTATGGATAGGTTATCGAGGATCCTAGTAGCCATCCTTTGATAAGTTGCGCCCGTATTCTTCAAGCAAAAAGGCATTACCCAAGAAGCGAATGTACCCCATTTGGTGAAGAAGGTTGCCTTATTTAAAATAGGAACATTGGTTCCTTAATGCATACTTAAAAAATAAAGAGTTATTTTTGGGCATCTTTAAGAAAATCGAGATGAGTGATCCCATTTTAAGGAAAATTAACTCTTCTTTTGAGAATGCATTTTTATTTGTTAAAATTAGGACATTAATTGATCCCATTTTATTGAAAAAACCTAACATATTAATAAAAAATATTTTTTAAGATTTTCTTTATAACATGCATAAAATAAACAAATTTATTACAAATTACATAGCAAAATAAATGAACAGAAAAATAAAATGCCACTGAGTTGTTCTGCGAACTTTATGTTGATTGACTTAATGAAGAGCCATCCGGCACCGCTTTCTTATTAAAAAGACCTGTATGCCTCTTAAGAGGGCTTTGTGCTCACAGGGAGATTTTGAAAATTTATGCTCACTGTGAGGCTTAAATGCTCACTGAGATACTTAGATTCTTACTGAGAGACTTAGACTTTGAGCCTCTTGATTTCCCCTGGTATAGTGAGCATGAATAGATTTGCTCTTTTAGATGTTCTCTTTGGTACAGATCCGCGGGATTCCTTTTTCGTGGGGACTTCATCTTGATCCGATTGTTCATCATTAATGCGCGTCGATGTTGAGCTAAAGTTTTTCTTTTGCCCACTTTTGTGTGTGAGGCTTATTTAGACATTTCCTGCAAAGTTATGTGCATAAGAACATATATAAGAGATTGTGTGTACATGTGTGAAATATATACTCAAGGCTATATATAAGAAACATACGCAAAGGATTATGTGCTAACAGCTCTTTGTGCAAATTATAAGCATGTGATGTATGCATGACACTATATGTGCCAAACATGTGCTCAGAGCTATATACGTCTTATGTATGCAGAAACTATGTACACGGAATGTGTGCCTTATGGAATGTGAACACTGGATGAGTGTAAAAATTGCATGTATAAGATATGTGCAAGGGATCATGGGTGTGAATGCATGTAGGGCACCATGTATGCATGGAACGATGTATGCAAAGAAATATACAATATATTGTACTTATGCAATGCATGTGAGATGCAAATATGCAAAAGATCGTACATGCGTGTGACGCGTGCCTAACCGAAAAGGCCCTCTTAAAGGGATCGAGGGATTTGTTCACATCATTTGATCTTGTGTAACATGAGACATTTTGGAATCCCCACCCAATAAAATATTGGGGAAGTTCATCTAGACTCATGAAACCTTTAGGCACCTTTGAGGTATTTTAGAGATGCCACCCAATTTACAAGAAATTGGAAAAGGTCATCTAACCTCTATGGTCTAAATCAGAGAAGGTGTTCGGAACTCCACTCTTATTTATGCCTTGGTTAATTATAAATGAGTTTTTAGATTTGAAAATTCCATCTCTCTCCTCACGCGATTAGTGCAATTTATTAAAAGCGCATTGCAAGCATCAAGAAAACAATAAAATGAAAGCTATAAAAAAGTGATAAATAAAGCGGTAAACACGCAAACATGCCATTTACAAAGGAGAAATTGGGACAAATACAATCCCCCAAGTGAAAGGAAAAGGTAAAACAAAATTAAAATTAAAAGTGGGATAGAATGCAATCCCCAAATGAGAAAAAGCTAAATAAAATTGCCCCAAAAATAATTAATTACAAGGCCCACAAGATATATATAAACATAAAGTTTATTCAGTTTAGGAACAACGGTTCGTTCATGCTCACTTTGTCACACCCCAAAGTGGCCCTAGAAGAATTACAGAGTTTTGTTCGAAAAAGGTAAGTTTATGTGCGAGAGTTCTGTCGCGAGCGCGAACAGTGTCGCGGGCGCGACAGAGCCCTCCAGCGGTTTCCGAACTTCAGCTGGTTGGTGCGGGCGTGAGCGTTCTGTCGCGAGCGCGAGAAGTGTCACCAGCGCGACAGAACCCCTCGCGAGATGTGTGCATAAGTGGGACTAAGAGACTTGGAGTTGTAGGGAGTTGACACATGGTATCATAGAAGAGTGACAAGTGTCATCGTAGAAGAGTGACAAGTGGCGGCATAAGAGTTTGACAAGTGGCATCATAGGGTGTTGACACATGGCGACTTGAGAGGGTGACACTTGGCAAGAGACTTAAGTGTGGGTTATAGGAGAGTGACACATGGCTTTGTAGGGGAGTGACATGTGGCAAGACTAAATAAATTAAAAATGAAATTAAGAGTCAAAGTGAAATATACATGAATTAAATAAAGTAAGTGGGCATTAATTTGAATAGTAAATAGAGGATGAGGATTGACCATTTGCTTCTTTTTTTCTTCTTTTACGTGAGTTTTGGCCCTCTTATTCTTTTGCTTTAGTTTCTTTTTTTTTTTGGGTCAGCCGATCACCTTGCTTTGCCTCTTTCTTGTTCCTTTTCTTTCTCACATGCTTAGTTCTTTGAGAGAACCATTTGAGGTGGCTTATAGAGAGCATCATAAGACTTGATTAGATCTCTTCAGAAGGTTAGCTTAATTTGTTTTCCGATCTGACCTCCTTTTTCTCTTTGTTTTTGATTTAAAGTAAAAAGAAGAGTAACCCAAGTGTTTTCTATGTGATTTGTGAAAGATGTGGATAAGAGGTTAGTGAAGGGAAAGGGAGAAGCTCTGAATTGATTAGAGAGAAGCGGTTAAGCCACCTAAGGTAGGGATCGAGTGCGATTTTGTTTTCCTGGCATGTGATTGAATGATATGTGTTTAAAAGGAACCATGATTGGATGTAGATGTAGATGATGAGCTTTAACTAGCTCAATTGTTCTTTGAGTGTATATTGGTTTATTGTTCATTTTGATTGCTTTTAGTGCTCATGACATGTGTATATATGTTTATAAGTATGTAACTTGATCATTTGAGTGTTTGTGTTGATGATAGAGCTTAATTTTGCGAAATTCTGCTTATTTGTCATTAGACCCTAGTGTATAGTATTTATTATAAATAGAGCTATAAGACTCCAATTAGGTTGATTCCAATTGTATATGAAAGATAAGATCCGTATCTAAAAATGTCTAAGAGGGTGCTTGATCGAATTCAGGCGCTAAGTATCCCAAAAAGTAATTAGAACGTAGGTTACCCTATTCTAATGGGTTCCCTAGAACAGTATGGATTGTTTAGATCATAACTTTTGTTATAGATGTCCAAATGACCTAAAAATTGTCCCATTTGAAAGATAACATCTTAGAGAAAAATTGTTACAAAGAACGTTTTGCCTAAAAATTATGTTTAGAGGTTCATTTAGACGATAAAAGTTTAGGATAAAAAGCAGTCTCGTGAGGCACCAAAGCGGAGCCTCTGTCGTGAGCGCGACACAGGTCGTGACCTCGCGATAGAACAACCTATATTAAGCTCTTTTTTCTTCATTTTGAGCCCATGGTTGGCATGGGTAAACCCCTTGCCTTTCCCCTTAACGTTTTATACATGATTAGGGCTCCTAAATGATTACAAATTATTTGTTAATGGAAAAATACATATGAGTATGATTAAAGTTAGTAATTTAACTAATAAAGTAACAATGTATAATTGAATGAAGGATAGCTAATGGCATGATAAATATATATATATGAACTTATGAATGCATGTATATGATGATGTGATATAAGAGTGCATGCATGGAATTCAAATGTTATATGTTTTTAGTTGTTGAACATGATTACTAAAGATTGTATATGAATTACACGCCTCTGAATTGGATAAACGCACTTGAATGTTAGTTGATGAGTTGATATCTTTTATAGTGTGTGAGTTGGTTATTGAGCCTGATTACCGTTATAGTGGATAGATAAGCATGCTTATAAAGGGCTAGAGTGCAGCTGCTACATGTTGGCCTTAATTGTGCCCAGAGTTCGGAATACCTCGTGTATTCCATAGAGTTGAGTTAATTCTCCACATGTAAGATACTTTAAACAGTATCCAGAGTTACCCGTATCCACCATAAAAGGAATTCAGGCTTGTCTTGTTAGTGTGATGTAGTGCATTTGAGATGTTTAAAGAGTAGTGTTCTGAATAAATACTATAGTACAAGAGAGTAATGTTTAAGTACATTACAGTTCTGTATACAAGTGTATGATTATATGAGTGTGTTTACATGAATATGGACACATGATAGTGTATATTTGAACAAATGATATGTACAAGTTGTAGTGTACATGAATAAGTAAAAGAGTACATGATATATGCACGTGAGTTCATAGTATTTGATAACTGAGCATGCAACCTGTATACGTATAAAAGCTATATGCATGAGCTAGTTGATTTTGTTACATGAAATGCGTGAATTATTTGTGACTTCGTAAAGAAGTCCTTTGCATTGTTTTCATCCCCACTAAGCGTTATCGCTTAGCACGGATGTTTATTTTCGTGTAGGTTTACAGGTTTGGAACAGTGAGCGAGCATCTGCAGTTCAAGGCCACTAGGGAGTATTATTCAGGTCTTTTGTATAGATTAGATACAGAGCTAGTGATGTTTTAAGTAACATCATTATGTAATAAAAGTTAAAGAATCTGTCACACCCCAAATTGGCCCTAGTCGGGATTGTGCATGCTAAGTTGGGATCGGAAGGGTATTTCAGTAATTTGTGCATGAGAATTTGGATCATAAGGACTTAATGGTAATTAATTAGTTAAGAGTGTTAAGAAGAGAAGTGCTAGTGTGTGCTTGTGGTGTATGGAAGTAGGATATGAGTGGTTTTGGAAATGATTGGGTGTGACTCAAGTATTGTGCCATGGTTTGAAAAGTTTAAGTGGAGTTTGTGGTTTAGTTATGAGTTGCCATGTGGATTTGTTAGGTGGGCATTGAGTGAAGAAAAGAAGAAAGGAAAGAGAGTGAGAGAGGGAACACAGATTGCATTCCCGTTCGTCCCCTCCTCTCACACTCCTTCTTCCTCTTCTCTTCTCCTTTCTCTGCTTTTTCCTTTCTCTCTCATTTGGCTTGGGTTGTGTTTGGCTTGGATTGTTCTTTGTTTGAAGAGGTAAGTTGGTTTAAGGTTTTCTACGTGCTCCTGTTCTTCTTCATCTTC
Organism: Excoecaria cochinchinensis; assembly: GCA_947683425.1. NCBI lineage: Eukaryota > Viridiplantae > Streptophyta > Magnoliopsida > Malpighiales > Euphorbiaceae > Excoecaria > Excoecaria cochinchinensis. The sequence goes on from CANTUQ010000022.1 coordinate 74,109, forward strand.
CTGGTTTTATCTTCAATTAGGGTTTGAACTAAGGAATTGTGGGTTTTGTTGTGCAAGCTTTGGATTGCATGAAGAAGCAAAGTAAAGGCAAGGAAAGGATTGAGGACTGATCTTGAAGCTGATTTTGGATCGTCATTTCCAGGTTTGGGAGTGTTTTGATTGCATGCAATGTTTGAAGAGCTTCTGTGTTCTTGTCTCTGCCCTATTCTCACGTAGGATGTAAATATATGTTTTGTTTAGTTCCTGGAATTTAGTGTGTTTTAGCATGAGGATACGTATGATCTATGTGAGTGGATGTGTTAGTAATGCATGATATGAATTGAATTGAAGTTACTGAGTTTTAAACTTACTGTAATTGTTTTTAGGGTTTATGTTCTTAAATGTGTTTATGCATGATGTTAGTTGATTTGATTGTTGAATTAAGCTGGTTTTATGTCAATTTGATGTTTAGAAGATCGATTGAAAGGTAAGATGAGTTTTGTTGGTGTTTTGAATTAGATTGAAAATGGTTTTTATCGAGTTCTTTGAATTTCTGGAAAACGCTGGAAATCTGCATGTTGGCGTTAGCGGGGAAGAAGAAAGAGGCGGCTCACACGATGTGAGCTATGCTCACGTGACATGAGCCATGCTCACGCTAGGTGAGCAATGCTCACTCTACGTGAGCTATGCTCACGCGACGTGAGCAATTGCTCACGAGGCGTGAGCTATGCTCACGCGACGTGAGCAATGCTCACAAGGCATGAGCTATGCTCACGCGACGTGAGCAACCTTCACGTGACGTGAAGGTTGCTCAGGTCTCCCGATTCTTCTGTTTTGCTTCTGTTTTCTTTCTCTAAGCGACCAGTTTTTATAAAATGATTTCTAAACTGATTTCTAAACGCTTTTTATGGTACTTTCCTCTACTATGTGTTATATTACCTTGTTGATGTGGTTGAGTATCCCAATTTGTTTGGTATTAATAATATGTTATCTATGATAGTTATATGTGGTATTTTGGAATAAGTTTTGGATTATAGTGATCATGTTAAATGATTGTGGGATTTCAACGGTATGGTTTGGACTGTGATATGCTTATTGTTGTGATATGTATTGCACGTCATATTTTGAATGCGAAGGAATTATGAAGGCTGACTTTCTGATTGTTTAGTCCCAAACATGTTCTGTCTTAATGTGAAATATGTTATGCATATCTTTAGTCTGTTTCTTCTTTAAGAATAATTTGCATTGCTTAAGATTATGCTGTAACTTTCCTCGATTATGATGATGCGTCCTTGGTCATTAGCATAATATGATTCCACATGTGTTCTTGACATTCTTTAGAATGATGAGTAGTGCTAAGATGTTATCAATTGAGTTATTGCATGCTCCAGTATATGACTTGTATGAAGTATGTTTGGCATCCTGCTATGCCAAACTTATTTGAATAATATGGTTAATGTCTGAATGCATTGTTATGTTTTAGCTTTGGAACTCATTGTGTTATGTTAAATGTAATTTGGATTATGCATGATTTATACTTAGTTATCTTCACCTAACGCATGATTAGGATTTTGTATTGATAATCATTGGCGAGATAATGTTTCTATACCTGATTCTTGTTATGCTTTAGAACATTGTTTAATGTTAAAAAGTGTAGACTGTATTATGTTTTGCAATGAGAATTGAATGATATATGACCAACTTTATGAGCATATTTATATGTCTATCATTCTCTAGTTTATGCATGATGTATATATATTTATGCGTTATGCGATTCGAAGTGTGAATTGTTTTATGCATGACCTGCGAGAGTCAGTCTAGTGGATAGTTAGGCATGCCTAATAGAGTATTATGTAGCTGCAGCGCCCTTTGAACGTTTGGACCCTGATCAGGTCCCCTGACTGGTTCCTCGCGAACCCCCCATCAGTACGGATCCTCGTGATCCTTTTTAATGTATTTGGATCGGGTTAAGATCCCCCATCAGTAAAATGCTTTTGTGATAAAATAAATGGTTTTCGATTCGTACCCGTAAGGTACCCTTTGGCCGACTTGTACCCGTAAGGTACTAATCAGTACACTCATTATCCACTATTGTGAGTCAGCAGGTGCTTTACTGGTTTGTGTTACTTTGAAATAACTATAAGAATGTGATATCCGTTTGAGCATGATAAGGATTTCAGAAATCAGTTTATGTGTATATGAATGTGACTATGGGCTTCAGAATGTATGACTATATTAAGTAACCATGACTTTATATTTAATATGATTATCCGTACTTGTCATGTGATTTCTTATAAGTTTCTGAATGCTTTGAATATGTTTCGACTAGAGTATTTATGTATGTGACTTAAGCATGTTTTGTTAATCATAAGCATGTGAACCGAAGCAATTGTGACGGTAAGTATGTGATGATTACTGTACTTTCTGCATGTTGATGATATGAATGTAATGTTATGTGATTATGCTTTCAGTCTCCGCTATTAGAGTGTTTTCGCTTGATACTTTATTTATGAGAGTTGCGCAGCGGTAATATGATGATTTGGATTTTGTACCTTGGATTCTGAATAGTTTGTGTGTTTAGCATGTCTAAGTATGTTGGTTAACTAGCATTCTTAACATGATGGTTTGGTTGTCAGTTCATGCATGGTGATTAGTTATGTCATTTGCATGTGTAAAGCTCATGTGACTCCGCACAGTAAGATGTTGATATTTGCTACCCATGTAGGTTTATGCATGTGATATAGTATATAGTTCAGCATGATGATGCTTGTAACGTGTATTGTATTATGCCTGTTTTGGTCTATCCTGGACATGAGTTTATGGTTTGATTGTGAGTATTGAAATGAATGCCTTTATTATGCAAGCCTAATTATTTATATGTTGTGAATATCCGCATTTGCCATTTGAATGTGTTTTGCCTTGACGACCATTGTGAATGGCCGTCCATACTCTTGTGTGTTCTCCCCACTAAGCGTTTATCGCTTAGCACGGATTTCCTTTCCGTGCAGGTGGCAGGTTGGTTCTGTTCGAGTCGCGCTTCTGCAAGGTCGGCCACGTAGGAGTTAGAAGTTCTGTATTTTGTTCAGCTTCTGTATTTCAGCTTTTGTAATTCTGTAGTATTGTATATGTAATTAATTATGTTTTGATCTTGAGTTTTCTTTTGGGAATGTAATAGTTAGTATGTTTTTATGTTTAGTTATTCCTTTGTTTTATTATTTCGATTATGCTTCCGTTGAATGGTTATATGTATGCTTCTGTGTATGCTGTTACTTAGTGCCTGCATGTGCGTGAGTTATTGCATGTTCAGTCTGTACCGCAAGGTAAGTCAAGGTAAGTTTTTAATTCACCCGTATTTCCGTATGTATGTTATGTATAAATGTATGTTTCCGCATTGTGCATGTGTATATCTGTATGTGTGAGCGTCGTGTAGCGCGTCCGTCGGCGTCCTTCCAACGGGGACGGCGATGGGGGTGTTACAGTTAGTGGTATCAGAGCCCAGGTTTGATGGTTCTGGGTGTGTTGTTTGTTATGTGATGAGTCTTTGCATGAGAGTCAGTTTTGTGTCGTGGCCTAATGCAGATGTGTCTTGTTTTGTGTCGTGTATAGATGGAGTCTGATCCGAGTGAGAATGTGGGCGAGACAACAGAAAGTGTGAACTGAGTTAGTGCTGATCAGGATGTTTCCGAGCGTCTTCCAGTTGAAGATTCTGGTCTGGTTTCTGAGGATAGGGCTCTCGTACAAGGGTTGATTCGGATTTTCGATAGATTGACTGCTCCTCGTGCTTCTCAAGAAGTTGTGCGGCATGTTCCTCAGAAGAGAAAAGGATCGGTTAGTGAACTGCCAGCAGGGAAGAGGGTTCGAGAACCTTCGTTGTGTCAACAATTTCAGAAGCAACATGGGAACAAGTGTAAGAAGTGGGTACCGTCAGTATGTTCGCACTGCCAGAAGCGACATCGGGGTCCATGTCGGAAGCTTTCAGGTGCTTGTTTCAGGTGTGGCAGTATGGAACACCAGATTGCCGGTTGCCCTAAAAAGATGAGTGAGAGTCTAGCTGGGCGAGCTAGAAAGGATGTGGAGGATTTGCTCAGATCTTCTCGAGTGTCTTCAGAGTTTGTAGCATCTAGCAACGATTCGAAGCAAACAGCAGGTTCTTCTGGTAAGTTGCATTGCAAGCTTTTGTTTAAGTAAGTTTTGTTTGTTTGGGTTGTGTGGATGTAAGTGTTTCACTGTGAATTTCGAGGACGAAATTCTTTTAGGAGAGAAGAGTTGTCACACCCCAAATTGGCCCTAGTCGGGATTGTGCATGCTAAGTTGGGATCGGAAGGGTATTTCAGTAATTTATCATGAGAATTTGGATAATAAGGACTTAATGGTAATTAATTAGTTAAGTGTGTTAAGAAGAGAAGTGCTAGTGTGTGCTTGTGGTGTATGGAAGTAGGATATGAGTGGTACACATCACTTCTGCTGTCGCGAGCTCGCGACGACGTCATGTGCTCGCGATAGCGAAGCTCCCAACACTGCTCTCTGTCGCGATCGCGACAGCGTCGGGACTTCGAAAATCTGCAGAAATTCTGCAGATTTTCCTCCTCCAAATCCACATCCAACCACACAAAACTCATTCCAAGGTTACTTACCTCAAATCCAGCCATCCAATAACATCAACAACCATAATACAACATTTATTCACAATAAACTTCATCCAATCCATTAATTTACACATTCAATTTCAAGAATCAATCAAAAACCCAATTTATGCATCAAACCACATCAATTCCAAAATTACCGTAATTAACTCATGCTTTTGCAAGATTAACACTTCAAAGCAAATACCCATATCATATACATCAAGATAAAGAACATCTAACAATAAAATTCCAAGAAATCATCAAAACACATACATGAATATTTCTCATGCAAAAGTAAGAAAGTTCCCAAACCTTCAAAATCCTTAGCTCCTAGTGCTTAGTTCCACTGGATCCAACAACTTCCTTGCCTTTAGGATCCCGGGGAGGCTCAACTAAGAAACCCAATCAAAACATACAAACCAAACAAATCCAAATCAACCCTAACTCAAAATCAAAAACTAGAGAATAGAAGATTGGAAAAACTGAAAGAAAAGCAAAATGAATGCATAAAACTTCCCAATGGACACTAAGAGATGATCAAACCCCACTAGTAACCCTTGAATCTCAACTAAGGTTCAAAAGAGAAGAAGAAGGAGAAGAAGAGAAGAAAGGGGCGGTGATGAACGGGAAACACAAAAATGAAAATCTGAATTCCCCTTTTTCCTTTCTTTTCCTTTTTCTTTTCTTAACCTAAGACAAGTGTCAATCTCCAATTAGTGGGATTTGGCCACTCACACCCTAGATGCTTAGGTTACACACACACAAGATTCTCTCAACTAAAGCATACCCTACTCCTGCGTGAGCAACACACACAAGTGCAACTCCCTAAACACACCCTATAACCATATGCATGCCCACATACTAAATCAATCCCACTAGTGCATATCCTACTATGGTGCACTCAACCACACATGATGAAACTCTCATGAACACACACTACAATGGTGCACTTGAGCACACACAAAACTAACCCAACTAACTCACACCATGGCACCATGCATGCACCCACATGCTAGCAAAACTCTTAAAACATGTAAGATTACCAAAATGCCCTTATGTTATGCCCAATAAATGCAAATGCACATACATACACTCGGCTCATTCAACTAGGGGGCAAACAGGGTGTGACAACTCTCCCCTACTAATAGGAATTTCGTCCTCGAAATTCTCACCTGAACTGAATAACTGCGGGTACTGCAATCTCATCGACTCCTCCGGCTCCCAAGTTGCTTCCTCAACCCCGTGGTGATTCCACAAAACCTTGACCAAAGGAATCTGCTTATTCCTCAACTGTCTTACTTCCCGTGCTAAGATAGCTCTAGGCTCCTCATCGTAGGAAAAATCTGACTGCACCTGAACTTCTTGAATCGATAAAACATGGGAAGGATCCGATCTATATCGACGGAGCATCGAAACGTGAAACACACCATGAAGCTTCGATAATTCCATCGGCAAAGCTAATCTGTAAGCCACTGGACCAACTCTTGCCAAAACCTCATACGGACCAATGAAGCGAGGACTAAGCTTTCCCTTCTTTCCAAAGCGAAGTACTTTTCTCCAAGGAGATACTTTAAGAAAAACCTTGTCCCCAACTTCAAACTGCACATCCTTTCTCTTCAGATTGGCATAAGACTTCTGTCGATCCTTGGCCACCTTCAGATTCCGCTGCACAACTCTAATCTTTTCTTCTGTATCTCTAACCAAATCTGGCCCAATCACTGACCTCTCAGACAACTTTGTCCAACAAACCGGAGTCCTACACTGACATCCATACAGAGCCTCATACGGTGACATACCAATGCTCGACTGGAAACTGTTGTTGTAGGCAAACTCCATCAATGACACATACTTGTCCCAACTACCCGGAAAGTCTAAAACACAAGCCCTCATTATATCCTCTAAGATCTGAATCACACGCTCGGACTGACCGTCTGTCTGAGGATGAAATGTTGTACTGAACTTTAGCTTGGTACCCAAAGCTCGCTGCAATTCTTTCCAGAACTTGGATGTGAACCTTGGGTCACTATCTGAAACTATGGACAAAGGCACTCCATGCAACCGAACTATCTCATTCACATAAGTACTGGCCAATCTACTCATCGGATAATCCATCCTAACCGGCAAAAAGTGGGCAGACTTCGTGAGTCAATCCATAATGACCCAAACAGAATCATGCTTCCTCTGAGTCAATGGCAATCCGGAAACAAAATCCATGGCGATGTCATCCCATTTCCACTCAGGAATGGACAAAGGCGTAAGCAATCCAAAAGGAACCTGGTGCTCAGCCTTGACCTGCTGATAAGTCAGGCACTTAGACAACAAGTCCACTATGTCCCTCTTCATACCAGACCACCAAAAGAACTGCTTCAAATCCCGATACATCTTCACATTGCCAGGATGCATGGTGAAAACTGAACTATGTGCCTCAACCAAAATCTGTCTTCTTAACTCTTCACTATTCGGTACACACAAACGGTTTCCAAATAGGAGAACCCCATCCTGAATCAAAAAATCTGACTGCTTGCCCAAACTGTCTTCTTGCACAATCCGCTGAAGCTTCTCATCAACCTTCTGAGCATCTACTATCCGCTGTCTCAAAGTAGGCTTGACCCTCAACTGAGCTATCAAAGCCCCATCTGAACCAAACCTCCATCTAAACCGTCTCAAAAACAAGGCAGAAACTGACTTCCTACTCAACGCATCTACGTCCGGATGGTAATCCACAATGCAATCGTAGTCCTTAAACAGCTCAAGCCAACGACGTTGTCTCATATTCAGTTCTTTCTGAGTCAGAAAATACTTCAAACTCTTGTGGTCCGTAAAGATCCTGCACTTCTCCCCGTAGAGATAATGACGCCAAATCTTCAAAGCGAAGACAACCGCAGCTAACTCAAGATCATGCGTCGGATAATTCCTCTCATGCGGCTTCAACTGTCGGGAAGCATAAGCCACAACCTTACCTTCCTGCATCAGAACACATCCCAAACCAACACCTGAAGCGTCACTATACATAACAAACTCCTTACTCGAGATGGGTTGAGTTAGTATAGGAGCTTCAACTAACAATTGCTTCAATCTTTCAAAACAGGCTTGGCACTTATCCGACCATTCGAACTTAACTCCTTTCCTCAATAACCTGGTCATCGGAGCAGCAATCACTAAAAAACCCTTAACGAACCGACGGTAATAACCCGCCAAACTAAGGAAACTCCTCACTTCCTGGACATTCCTTGGCGCTTTCCAGTCCACTATCGCCTCAATCTTGGCTGGATCCACTTGGATACCCTTAGCTGAAATTATATGGCCCAAAAATGACACTTCTTGAAGCCAAAAATTGCTCTTACTTAACTTAGCAAACAACCGATGCTCTCTCAAAACTTGCAAAACTAACCGAAGATGCACTTCATGCTCGGCCTCATCCTTGGAAAATACCAAAATATCATCTATAAACACCACTACAAATCGGTCTAAGTATGGCCTGAACACTCTATTCATCAAATCCATGAATGCCGCTGGAGCATTAGTCAACCCAAACGGCATAACAAGGAACTCATAGTGGCCATACCGAATCCGGAATGCAGTCTTAACCACATCCTCGTCCTTAACACAAAGCTGATAATACCTAGACCGAAGATCAATCTTGGAAAATACACCTGCACCTCACAGCTGATCAAACAAATCCTCAACTCTGGGCAACGGATACTTATTCTTCACTGTGACCTTATTAATCTGTCTGTAGTCGATACACATCCTCAAGGACCCATCCTTTTTCTTAACAAACAGAACTGGAGCTCCCCACGGAGATATGCTGGGTCGAATGAACCCCTTATCCAATAGCTCTTGTAGTTGAGTCTTAAGTTCTCTCAACTCCACAGGAGCCATCCGATAAGGTGATTTCGATACAGGTGTGGTACCCGGCATAATCTCTATGGCTAGCTCAACTTCCCTCTCCGGAGGCAAACCCGGCAAGTCACTCGGGAAAACATCACTAAACTCTCGGACAACAAGGATGTCCTCAATCCTAACTTGATCCCTCCTGGAATCCAAAACCACAGCCAGAAAAGCCTCACAACCTTTTCTCAAAAACCTCTTGGCTTGAATAGCAGAAATCACATTGTGCACGGAACTCGCACCCAAACCTCTAACAAACACTGGAGCTCGGTTCCTATCACGAAGCATGAAAGTCTTCCTATGACAATCAACCACGGCTCTATGCTTGCTCAACCAATCCATACCCAAAATCAAATCATACTCTCTGAAGGGTAACTCTATCAAATCCACAGGGAACTCAACACCCTCAACCATCAACGGACAATTCCTATAAACTCTACTCACACTGACACTATGCCCTAATGGATTGGTCACACAAATCTCATAGTCTAACGGTTCTACCACATGCAACTTGTCAATAATCTTATGCGTGCACAAATATGAGTGTGTGAAACCAGGATCTATTAGAGCATATAATTCAGTGTCATGGAGTAGGAACTTACCAGCAATCACATCGGGGGCATCCTGCTCCTCTCTGGCTCTAACTGCATACGCTCTAGCGGCCATTGGGGGAGGACGCTCAACTGTCTCAGAACCAGCTCCTTCTCTAGGTCGACCACCTCGACCTCTACCTCTCGCAGCCTGAGAAGCATTCGACCCAACTCTGCTAGCTCCTCCCTGAGGACCCGAATCTTCACCCATCTGAGGACAATTAGCCACACGGTGCTCGGTGCTCCCACACCTGAAACACCCACCAGTAAGCCACCTACACTCACCCCAGTGAGCTTTACTGCAGTTCGAACAAACGGGTGCAGCATCAGACCGGCCACCTCTACCAGAACCAGATACTGCAGTTGACCCTTGCCTTCTCCCTCTGGTAGCCGAACCAGCTGCAGGATCATCTTGCGGGTTCCTAGACCTCTTACCCGAAGATGAGGAAACACCACCTCTAGCAGAACTCCTGCGCTGAGCTCTCTCTCTAATCAAAGTTTCCGCCTTCTCTGCCCTCAATGCAGCCTCAGCAATCTGATAATAATGTATCCTGGCATACACATCAAAGAAACTAAAGCAATCTTCAAAGAATCATTCAACCAGGCCTCAAAGTGCTTGCATCTGAAATCATCTGTCATAACCCCACGCGGAGCATAACGAGACAACCGGTTAAACTCGTTCTCGTAATCTGCCACTGATAAGGCCCTTTGCCTCAAACTCAGAAACTGCGCCCATCTTGCGTCCTTATATGCCTGAGTCACATACTTCTTAGTGAACTGCTCATCAAAGAAATCCCATGTCAAAGGGTCAGGCATCTGAGGTTGCCTACTCACCAACTCCCACCATTCATATGCTGGACCTTGAAGCAAAGCTACTGCACACTCAGCTTGCTGATCAGGAGGACACCTAACTTCCCTCAAAGCTCTCTTAACTTTATCCAGCCACTTCTCGGCTAACTCAGATTCATCAAGTCCGGTCCCATAAAAATCTTCCACACCAGCTCTTCTCAGACTCACTATCGGAGCTTTCGGGGCAGTCACCCTTTCTAAAACCCGAGCCATGTCCTAATGCAATCTGAGCATCGCCTCAAAAGGCATGGCAGCGACCTCGGGCTGAACCCTAGCATGTTGAGCCGACACCAAAACAGAGACAGACGGATCTACCGCTGGAGGGTTCACACTTTCAGTGGACTCCTCGAGCGCACCGTGAGCAGAATCAGAATTCATCTAACAAACAAGAGGACAACCACATCAGCCAACACAGCCCTAGACATAGACATATGCACACATAGCATCATATAAACAATCACCCAGAAATGCCTAAACCTGGCTCTGATACCACAACTTGTAACACCCCTTACCCATACGTAGGCGATCCCATCCGATAAGGAATGAGATGCCGTATGAGTAAAGGTGCCACCACACAGATACAGAAAACACATACAATTATACATAAACATACATAACGAAATACAGGATAATTTAAAACTTTACAACACCATTCATGGAATAAGTTGATCATGCATTAATATAACGGAGGCATTACATTACTGTTCTGATCAACTGAGAGATACAAAAGATAATTACAAATCCCAAGATTTCATATACAAAAGCGGAAGCTGATACATAATCAAAATATGAGAGTTCTATACAAAAAGAATCATAAAGCTACAAAAATAAGCCCTACACTAAGACCCTGCTATGTTGGCTTCGATGGCGGCGACTCTCCCAAGACAAAATTCCTTCCGCACCTGCACGGGTAAACACACCGTGCTAAGCGATAAATGCTTAGTGGGGAAACAAACACATAGCATAAGGACAACCATTCACAACGGTCGTCAAGGCAGTTCACATGCGTACATACATGTAGCCATTCATTAGAAGGTTCATAACAAAAATCATATTCTCATAGCAGATTATACTTTTCATCATTGAATCCATAAGGATAAAACATATGTTTTCTCATATAACAATTCATACCAGCACTATGAGCATTGAAACACCTGCTGACTCAAGGTAGTGGATAACGAGTGAACAGAAAGTACTTTACGGGTACCAACCGAATACGAAAAACCATTTTAACTTTTCATTCCCAAACATTTCCAGAAGGACCATAAACAAGATCCAAACACATTACAGAAGTTCGCGAGGAACCAAACGGGGACCTGATCGGGGTCCAAACGGAAAACAGACGCTGCAGCAAAGACTCTATTAGGCATGCCTAACTATCCACTGACTAGACTCTAGCAGGTCATACATAAACCATTCAATCCATTTCATAATTTCCAAAATCCTCATCGTATATGTGCCTAATCATATCATATTTCCATGTTCATAAAATACTAAGCAGAATTCTCATAACTGTCAAAAGAAACGGAAGTTCAAAACCTCATGCAAAAAAGATAACTCAATTAGCATACAAGGGACTGTCGCGCTCGCGACGTCTGTCGCGCTCGCGACAGAGACCAAAGTCTCTTCGCTGCGTGCGCGCGACGGACTTCGCGACCGCGAGGAGGATGGAATGGGCGGGCTCTGTCGCGCTCGCAACGTATGTCGCGATCGCGACAAAGGACAATTGGTGCTGTCGCGGGCTCGCGATAGCACTAGGCCAACAATACGCTCTGTCGCGATCGCGACAGTTGTCGCGGTCGCGACAGAGGGTACACATCACTTCTGCTGTCGCAGGTTCGCAACGGCGTCGCGTGCTCGCGATAGCGAAGCTCCCAACACCGCTCTTTGTCGCGATCGCGACAGCGTCGGGACTTCGAAAATCTGCAGAAATTCTGCAGATTTTCCTCCTCCAAATCCACATCCAACCACACAAAACTCATTCCAAGGTTACTTACCTCAAATCCAGCCATCCATTAACATCAACAACCATAATACAACATTTATTCACAATAAACTTCATCCAATCCATTAATTTACACATTCAATTTCAAGAATCAATCAAAAACCCAATTTATGCATCAAACAACATCAATTCCAAAATTACCATAATTAACTCATGCTTTTGCAAGATTCACACTTCAAAGCAAATACCCATATCATATACATCAAGATAAAGAACATCTAACAATCAAATTCCAAGAAATCATCAAAACACATACATGAATATTTCTCATGCAAAAGTAAGAAAGTTCCCAAACCTTCAAAATCCTTAGCTCCTAGTGTGTAGTTCCACTGGATCCAACAACTTCCTTGCCTTTAGGATCCCGGGGAGGCTCAACTAAGAAACACAATCAAAACATACAAACCAAACAAATCCAAATCAACCCTAACTCCAAATCCAAAACTAGAGAATAGAAGATTGGAAAAACTGAAACAAAAGCAAAATGAATGCATAAAACTTACCAATGGACACTAAGAGATGATCAAACCCCACTAGTAACCCTTGAATCTCAACTAAGGTTCAAAAGAGAAGAAGAAGGAGAAGAAGAGAAGAAAGGGGCGGTGATGAATGGGACACACAAAAATGAAAATCTGAATTCCCCTTTTTCCTTTCTTTTCCTTTTTCTTTTCTTAACCTAAGACAAGTGTCAATCTCCAATTAGTGGGATTTGGCCACTCACACCCTAGATGCTTAGGTTACACACACACAAGATTCTCTCAACTAAAGCATACCCTACTCCTGTGTGAGCAACACACACAAGTGTAACTCCCTAAACACACCCTATAACCATATGCATGCCCACATACTAAATCAATCCCACTAGTGCATATCCTACTATGGTGCACTCAACCACACATGATGAAACTCTCAAGAACACACACTACAATGGTGCACTTGACACAAAACTAACCCAACTAACTCACACCATGGCACCATACATGCACCCACATGCTAGCAAAACTCTTAAAACATGCAAGAATACCAAAATGCCCTTATGTTATGCCCAACAAATGCAAATGCACATACATACACTTGGCTCATTCAACTAGGGGGCAAACGGGGTGTGACAAAATGCGTGAATTATTTGTGACTTCGTAAAGAAGTCCTTTGCATTGTTTTCATCCCCACTAAGCGTTATCGCTTAGCACGGATGTTTATTTCCATGTAGGTTTACAGGTTCAGAACAGTGAGCGAGCATCTATAGTTCAAGGCCACTAGGGAGTATTATTCAGGTCTTTTGTATAGATTAGATACAGAGCTAGTGATGTTTTGAGTAACATCATTATGTAATAAAAGTTAAAGAATCACATGTAAATGTATATGTAAAGTTAAATGAAAACAGAGTGTAATATGAACATGTATAAAGAGAAAGAAGTACATATGTATAGTTGATATGAAATGCATGTTGGGCCCTAGTGTAGTATTTAATTACTTTTAAATGGATGTGTTTATGCTATCGCTTCCGCTAATGCATGTACATGTATACGTAAGTGTCCGCATAGTGCCCCGATATTCCTTACCGGGGGTATGTGGGTGTTACACACTTAAAAAGGGATCGAAGAGTTATTTCGGCTATTGGTTTCAAAACTGGGATGAGTAATCCCATTTTAAGAAAATTTAACTCTTCATTTTAATTCGTGACATTTTGCATCCCTTGGCTAAAATCGACGACATTGGTCCCACTTTATTAGTAAATATCCCAATTTAGTCAAAAAAATATTTTGTGATTTTTTAACTGATACGTGCATGAAATAAAACTATTTGATTTGCAAAATAAACACAATCACATAAACAAGGGGTAGGTAAGGTCTCACCCAAGTGATGTGGTCTCCTACGTGCCATGACCCTTCCGTATGGTCACGACGATACTCAAACGAGTAAACGTCACATTTTACCCAATCAAGAAAAACGACAATAAAAAGGTTAGTAATAATTCAAAAATCAAGCACATAAACATAAAAGTAAGAGAAATATAAAACATGGTTAACATGCATGTAGGAAGAGAAATGGGTTAAATTGAGTACCTTAATTTAATACACAAAATAGTTCACATGCAAAAAGGATTAGAAATTAGACATGCAAAAATATAATAATAATGACAGTAACAAAGATAATAATATTAATGGTAATAATAGCAATAATAATAATATTAACAATAATGATACTAATAATAATAATAATAACAACAATAATAGTAATAATAATAGCACTTTCAATAAAACATTAATAATGATAACGATAATAATAATATTAGCAGTAATAATAAGAATATCAACGATAGTGACAAGAACAATGAATAATAATAATAATAATAATAATAATAATAATAATAATAACAGTAATAGTAATAGTAATAGTAATAACGATAATAATGTCAACAGCAGTGTTAATGGTATGAACAGTAATAATGAGAATGAATGAAATTAAATAAGCCAACATCAAATAAACTAGCATGAACATGCAATAAAAATAATAGTATTTAGGCGTATAAAAGAAAACAAAATCATCACAAAAACCATATTAAAGTAACAAATTTCAAACTCAGAAAAAATAGGCATGCATTCATCAAACTATGTTTCAAGCAATAATTAGTACCATGAAAAATAAAATGACATGGACTGAAATAAAGTGAGATAATGGGAAACAAGGCCAAGAATATTTACCCTCGGATTTGATGATATAGAAGCAAGATGTTTGAATTCAACTCCCCTTGTCAGGAAAACAGATTCGAAGACTAAAAAAAACTTAAAAAACTCAAACAAAAAAAAAAGATTTTTTTTTATTTTGTTGTTTTATAATAAACCCAAGGTAAGTGAATGGATTTCCCTGTCTCAAGCGAAGCTCAAACTCAATATTTTTCTGTGTGCGAGAAAATTAAAGGAAGAGTTTTCAAAAACTGAAAGATTTTTTCTTTTCTCTCTAGACCACTCCCTTTCCTTCCTCATGGCCAGTCTCTAACTTTCAGCCTCTTTTTTCATCTCGAAAGTTTTTCTTTTCTTATTTTCCTCCCTCTTCTAAAATGGGGAAAGGAGAAAAGCCCCTTTCTATTTTTTTCCCCAAAAAAACCCTAAAAACTTGAAAGAAACAGCTCCCAAAACCTCTGAAATATCAGATTTTGCAGGTGGGAAAGGGACAGGAGGGAGCCTGCCCGCAAATGGGTGGCCGCACGTCATTCGCCCACACGTGGACACACCCCACATGCGTGAGGTGCGGCCTCACGCTAGAGACCACGCGAGGTGCGGCCTCGCACTAGAGGCCGCGCCTCGCGCCGCATGCGCGAGGTGTGGCCTCACACTGGAGACCGCGCCTCGCGAGCACGAGGTGCGGCCTCGCATGACGTGCGAGGTGAGGCCCTGTACGCGGCACCTCACGGGCCCACATGTAGGCACTGTGCCTTACGTACATCCACACGCAGGAGCTGCACCTCGCGCGTGCCGCCAAGGTCACCTCGGCGGCAGGCCACCGAAAACCCTAGAAAATAAAATAAAATAAAATAAAACAAATAAAAGAAAATAAATAATAAAAATGATGAACACAACAAAACCAAAGTGAATAAAATTCAAAAGCATTGTGGTACAAATATAAGAACTTGACAAGGGGAATGATCGATTCCCACTTTATTGCCGATAAGTCGGTCTTTATTTTCATCATTGGGTAATCCTAATCTTAGGCCGCCTCGGGACCTGGTGTTTATAGTTGCCCCCAATTTTGGGGAAACTAGCATGCAGGTGCCTAGATGAGCCAAAATTCAGAAAAGAAAGGAAAGAAGTGCGTACCTGAGGCGGCGGCCTTCCGACTGCATCGTCGCCTATGATTGCTGTGTGATTAACTTTTGCCAGCTTGTCGGCGCATGAAACTGCAATCATGTTACGTGATTGATAAATGCCAGCTTGTTGAAGTGTGAAACCACAGTTGACTTGCGTGATTGATGAACGTCAGCTTATCGACTTGTGAAACCACAATTGAGGTACGTGATTGATAAACGTCAGCTTGTCGACGTGGGAAACCACGATTGAGGTGCGTGATTGATAAACATCAGCTTGTCGATGTGTGAAACCACAGCTGTGTTGCATGATTGATAAACGTTAGCTTGTCGACGTGTGAAACCACGATTGAGGAGCGTGATTGATAAACGTCAGCTTGTTGACGTGTAAAACCATGGCTGTGTTGCGTGATTAATGAATGTCAGCTTGTCGACATGTGAAACCACGGTTAGGTTGTGTGATTGATAAATGTTAGCTTGTCGATGTGTCAAACCACGGTTGAGTTGAAGTTGTCCTTGACCCACTTTCGTGCATAGGGTCTTCATTTAGACTTTTCCTGCAAAGCTACGTGGACCGGAATAAGTACAAGAGATTGTGTATGCATGTGTAAAATGCCACATGCAGATGTTTGTTAAGGAATTTTATGACATAAATGCATGTAAATAATGGATAGGCCATGTCCTAGGTGGTTAAAGGTCCGCTAAGGACACAGCTTGACTGCTTGATCATACGCCCTAGGGATCTGGAAGTGTCATCTTGGCTTAGGGACTCTAACTAATAATCCTCTCAGAGTGAACTGCCAGGTGTGCATCTTTGCCCCCTAGTCAATGAGCATATGCCCCAGATTCTGACTCGTGTCCTGAATTATGCATTATCATGTCTTAGTTGAGATCATCAGAAGCAATGTCGCCTTATCTTTCTAGGCACCAGAAGTCATTGCTTTAAAGGTAGTCCACCCCTTGTGGGTTTTCACAATAGCTTCTTTTTGCGAGAAATGTGTCCCTTTGGGGATTTTCATATAACCCTTTGCCTAACTTTTGCCTGGAATGGACCCAACCCACTCCAGCAGCTTTTATTCATTTTATTTTTTGTAGAATAAACTGCCTGTTTCTAGGTTTTCACCCTACCCTTTGGGCTAACTTTTGCTTAGAGAGCCAATCACGGTTTTCATTTCTAATGGGCCCCCTTTTTTTCCCAGAGGCTTGATTTTCCGTATGAGAGTGCCGTCTAGTTATCTTACAGATGATGACAAGGTAAGAGGGCTAAGCCCCTTGCTGGCAAAAATGATAATGAACAAGATGGCAAACATCCGATGGAAAACGATGTATTATCTTTCCACAAGGAAACTAGATGACACTGATTATACAAAATGCTTTAGCTTGGGCACATCATTGCATATGTGTATATGTTTCCGCATTATTTCATTACACATGATCATTGTTTAATACTAGGCTCAAAATACAAGACCATATCTAATCTCAGGATAGATCTTGAAAGTATGAAAACTCTTGTTATCAATCAGCCCTCCTGATTAAACATTTTCTCTCAGCCCTTAATTTTTGTCCAAAGCGCCTTCTCGGTTTTCACCTTGGCAGGGTGCCCAATTTTAGCAAGGCTGCCTTTTTCGATTTTTGACCCACAGGGTATTTATTGTCTTTCTTTTTTGAGCCCTTAGCCATGGAACCTTTTCAATCTATTGACATTTACCGGTTCCTTGAATTCATTTCCATCACTATCTATCAAGATTGCTGCTCTTTTGGACAATATCTTCTTTAAAACAAAAGATCCTTCCCAAGTCGGTCTGAATTTTCCTCAGAAGTCTGGAACCCCTGGTCTCATTTGCTTAAAGAATAAATGCCCTTCTCTTAGGGGGTGTTTCCTTACTTTCTTCCTGAATGACCGAGCCAGCCTTTTTTGGTAAACCTGATTATGGTAGTAGGCCTGCATCCTACCTCTATCCAACAAATTCAATTGTAGTAACCGCTGTTGCGCCCATTCTGCTTTTGGTAGGTTGGCTTCCAACATCACCCTCAAGGATAGAAGTTTGATCTTTACTGGTAAAACCGCTTCCATCCCATAAACCAAAGAAAATGGGGTAGCTCCTATTGAAGTTCTGACAATGGTCCTGTAGCCCCATAGTGCGAAAGGTAGCTTTTCTGCCCAGTCCTTATAGGTCTGCACCATCTTAGCCAATATCCTCTTTACATTCTTATTGGCCGCCTCGACCGCCCCGTTGGCCCATGTTCGATAGGGAGAGGACTTGTGGTGCTGGATGGTATATTTCTTAAGCATCTACTTGGTCTCAGCTTGGAATTGTACCCTATTATCTAAAACAATGTGATGTGGGAGTCCGTATCTACAAATCAGGTGTCGTTCAATGAACCTGGCTATCTCTCGAGCACCCAGTTTCTTGAAGGATTCAGCCTCTACCCACTTAGTGAAGTAATCGATAGCGATTACGTTAAATCTATGCCTATTAGAGGCTGTCGAATGTATTTCTCTTATGATGTCAATCCCCCAAGCTGCGAACGGCCTTGGAGATGTAAGATTGCATAACTCTGAAACTGGCAGGTGTCTCAGATCGGCATACTGCTGGCATAGTTGACACTGCTTCACATATTTAGAACAGTTTGTATCCATTGTGAGCCAAAAGAACCCTTGGTGCATGATCTTCTTTACCAAAGCTAGACGATTCATATTAGCTCCACAGACCCCAGCATGGGTCTCCTCCATAACCTTCTTGGCCTCCTTCTCATCTAAGCATCTTAGTTGTATACCATCAGCTTGCCTCTTGTACAGCACACCATCTACACTGATGAACTAGGTGGATAGCTTGATAATCATTCTGGAAATATTGACTTTTCCAAATAATTATGAACATCGTAATACCACGACCTTCCATCGATAACCTCAACATCCCCGACTTTTTAAGTTTCAAAGTACGTCTTGTCTGAACTAAAAATGAGTATAGGCTTCATGACTATTCCTTTTGGGTTATCCCACATAGACACCAGGATGGCTAGGGCATCTACTAATTGGTTCTCATCTCAGGGCACATAGCTAAAAGTGCAGATTTCAAACTGACCACCTAGTTCCTTCAAGCACTTTATCTACGGTAATAGTAATTCTTCCTTGACTGATCATTCACCCTTGAACTGATGGACTACTAAGGATGAGTCTCCGAAGACCTCTACTACTTTTTTCCCCCACGGCTGAGAGCGCTTCCAAACCAAAAATGCAGGACTCGTACTCAGCTTCATTGCTGGTGGCCTTATATCTCAACTTCTTAGCTAAATGAAGCTTCTCACCCTCTGGGGTTACCAAAATTACTCTTACTTCAGCTCCTTTGTTATTTACTACCCCATCACAGTACATCTGCCACTTTTGTACTGTAATAGCTGCCACGTCTTCGTCCAGGAATTAATATTCAAATTGGTCACCTTCGATCGGATGATCGGCTAGAAACTCTGCAACTGCCAGGCCCCGAACGGTCTTTTTTGTGATGTAGTCCATGTCAAATTCTTGCAGCAATATCAGCCATCTCCCTATTTTTCCAAGCAAGGAGGGTGCTTCCTGCATATATCGAAGAGGGTTTTATTTGGCGACTGCCTGCACCTTGTAAGAATGGAAGTAATGTCTTAGTTTCTTCGAAGCCTAGATTACTGCTAAATAGATCTTTTCCACCTCAACATACTTGGCTTCGTAAGGAAGGAATTTCTTACTAAGGTAGTAAACTGCAAATTCGACCCCAAAATCATCTTCTTAGGCCATCATGGCGCCTATACAAGTTTCCTCTATTGCCAGGTAAAGGATTAATGGCTTAACTGGCCATGGCGGTCCTAGAACTGGAGAGTGTAAAAGATATTTTTTGATGGTATCAAAAGCTTTCTGGCAGCTGTCGTTCCACTGAACTGTTTGATTCTTCCTGAGAAGCTTAAAGATCGATTTGTACACTGAAGCGAGCTTAGAGATGAACCTGCAATGTATTGCAGTTTGCCTAAAAAATTCCTGACTTCTTTTTCCTTCCGGTGTACTGGAATTTCTCTGATTGCTTTGGCCTTGTCAAGATCCACCTCAATTCCCTTTTGAGTTATCACATGGCCCAACAGTTTACCCGAGGTGACTCCGAATATGCACTTCTTGGGATTGAGGCGAAGATTGTACTTGTCGATCCTCTGAAGAAACTTCTCTAAAGCCTCGAAATGGCCATCTCGAGTAACCGATTTGATCATCATATGGTCAACATACACCTCTACCTCTTTATAGATTAGGTCATCAAGAATTTTGGTGGCCATTCTCTGATAGGCCGCTCTTGCATTTTTTAACCCAAAAGGCATAACCCTATAAGAAAAAGTACCCTATTCTCTGATGAAGACGTCTTGATTCGATCTGCTATCTTGTTAAGGATCTAATTATACCTAGCGTATCCATCCACAAAACTATACATACTGTAGGCAGTAGCGCTATCCACTAGAACATCTATGTGAGGCAAAGGAAAGTCATCTTTCGGGCAAGCTTTGTTTAGGTCCCGATAGTCAACATAGACTCGAACCTTTCCTTCTTTTTTGGCTATAGGGACAACATTAGCCAACCACATTGGGTATTGAACCTCCACCAAGAACTTGGACTTAATCTATTTGTGCACCTCCTCTTTTACCTTCTCTGCCCACTCTGGTCTAAGCCTTCTGAGCTTCTATTTGACTGGCTTACATTCTGGATAGGTTGGAATGGCGTGTTCAATAACTTCTCGATCAATTCTCGGCATGTCTTTATAGGTCCAAGCAAAGACTTTTTCATATTTTTTTAATATTCTCTCAAAATCCCTCCTCCCTTCAAGAGTTATATCGGATGCTATCATGATTTCTTTTAGGTTTTCCAAAGTTTCAAGATTAAATGAGGTAGTATTAG
Organism: Excoecaria cochinchinensis; assembly: GCA_947683425.1. Taxonomy (NCBI): domain Eukaryota; kingdom Viridiplantae; phylum Streptophyta; class Magnoliopsida; order Malpighiales; family Euphorbiaceae; genus Excoecaria; species Excoecaria cochinchinensis. The sequence continues at coordinate 94,759 of CANTUQ010000022.1, forward strand.
TTGAGTTAATGTCAAACATGAATGATTCATGTTCGTGATCATGCATAATGAAATCATGAGAAAATCACACAAGTAAGAAAAGTCGTTCATCTTATTGAAATATTCAGAATTACAAACATCATTGTCAAATAGTTCAGGAACGAAAAGTACAACTAAAAATTTCTCATTAACATCTTCTGCTGATGCTGGCACTGAAGCCGATGGTCCGCTGTCTTGATTGTCTGCAATCTTTAGGTCTTGAAATTCTGGCATTGTTACCTCAACTTCCACCTTTTCCCTGCCCTTCGCCCGAGGGGCCAACAAGCTATTAGTGATGACTTCTTCGAGGACTTCTCGATCCCATGCGAAGCTTTGGCAGAGAATCTCCTCATCCCAGAAACCCTCTGCAGACTTGATCATTACATTAGACTCATCAAAGACATCATTGAAGATCTCAAATCTCGGGGTGATCTCATCAACAATCCACTGTGGCTCGGCCTCTCCACAATAAGCACATAATAATGCAGCTAGCACGAAACTCTCCAAGATATGAGGGATCTCTGTAGGCTTCTTTTTACGCTTGTTTTTTCCAGCTTTAGCTGTATAATCCAACCCCCTTCTATATTTTTGCCCCCTTGTGGTGAAGGGTGCTTGAGGCCCTTGTGAGTTATTGCCTAAGCCAGCCCCTGGGAGGTAATTCATCCTTTTCATCATATTGACAACGTGAGGGCTCTCCACTAAATCAACCTCTTCATTTATCATGGCCACATGGAATCCGCTAAAAGGTTGGTTAGAAATCCCAAGGACCGACACTTAATTATCACTGGCCGCCTTAATGGTCACAACTTGGCCCTCATAGGGGATTTTGATCATTTGGTGGAGGGTAGATGGAACCCCTCCCAACTTATGAAACCATGGCCTCGCTAGCAATACAACAAAGTTGGTTGGAATAGGTAGGACAACAAATTCGGCTTCAGTCTCCACCGGCCCAGTCTTCACCTGTGCTTTGAAAGTCCCAGCGGCTTGCCTTCTAGAATTATCATAGGCAGTAATGGTCAGATCATATCTACTCAACATTCTCTCATTCATTCCAAAGTAGGTAGTGGCACGAGTGGACAGACATTAATGGAAGACCCATCATCCACCATGACGCAGGTTGTGTGCTTGCCATTGATTTGGGCTCTGATATACAGGGGGTGGTTGTGATTACGACCCTCAATTGGTAGGTCGGCATCAGTGTAGACCACATTCTCTTCTGACCCCCCTTTTACCATGTCCAGCAACTCGATAGGTGAAATGGTGGTAGCAAATGTTGATTCGCACAAGGCTTCCACTAACTTCTGCCTATGACTCGGAGACTACCTCAAGAGGTTCCATACCGATATTTGAGCCGGAATCTTCCTTCACTGCTTTAAAACTTGGTTCTCTTATGGATTTTTCTCCATATTTAGGGGTAGTGGGTCCTGTTGTTTCTCAATTTCCGATGCCACTCTCCCACTTTGAGTGACAGCCTGCACTTTCTGCTCCTTCTCTTCATCGTCAGAATTCCACAAGTCTTCCGGCTCATCAACCTTCTCGGCCTCGCTCTCACTAGTTGAATTCCAAGAGTCTATTATGCTTACTTGAGGCCTCTCTTCATTGGCCCTTTGCTCTGGATGAGTGACAACCACATAGGCATTTCCATAAAGGTCCCTTAGCACATACCACTCCGACAGACTGAAACATATCATAAAAATGGGTGGGGGAACAACATTATACCCAGCCTCCTTCTTCTTTTCTCTCTTTTTGGGGTCGGAGATCTGTTTACTGTCAATCAGGTCCTGGACTCAATCTTTTGAAGTTATACAGTAATCAGTGAGATGGTTGGTGTGCTGGTGAAAAGCATAATATTAGTCCCCCCCCCCCCCCCCCCCCCCGTGTTTTGGCTAGCCATGATTCTTAGCCAGCCTAGCTGGCAACGGCTGGAGCTTCCCTTCTCTCATTAATCTCTCTAAAACCCAGGATAATGATCTTTCTAGATTCGAGTACTGTCTTTGGCTTACATTAGTGGTTGGAACTTTCGTTGTCTTGCTAACTTGATTACTGCTACTTCGGGCGCCACTCAACTTATTTCCTCCTTGAAGCCCATAATTTTTTCGAGTGAAATTGTCATTGCCACCCTTCTTTGCCAAGTATTATCCTTCAGCTTCTATGGCTATATCTTTCAAGGACTCCCAATCCTTAAGCCCTTTCATCTTAAGCCCTTCCCTCAAGTATGGGCTTGCATTCCTAATGAACAGCCTAATCTGATCCGACATATCGGGCTTCCTTTTCATCTCTATGACTCTATTTCTCCACCTAGTAAGGTAATCATGGAAGGACTCACCATGCTTTTACTGTAAAAGCTCAAGGTCTTTCAATGTTATCTCCATCCTTGTGCTACAGTCATATTGCTTCATGAAGTCCTCTGTCAGTAAACATTAATCTTCCCTAGACCTCCTATCTAATCCATGGTACTAATCAACTGTCGGACCTATTAGACTAAGGCAAAAATACTCTACCTTATGTTTCTTTGTTAGCCTCGTCCGCTTCATGATTAGGGTATACTGCTTAATGTGTGCAGAAGGGTCCAAAGTACCATCAAATCTTGGCAAGTCTGGCATCTTAAACCTCTGGGGCAACAAATCTTCATCACCTAACTCCATATCTTCAGGGCTGATCCCTTTCCCTGCTGATAGCAGACGTGTAATTGCTTCAATCTTCTCTTCTATCTTCTTTACCACATCATCCTCTACTTTGGGAACTTTATTTTTCATAGCCTAAGGAATTACCAATTCATCCTCTTCCTCTACTATAAAGTCATCTCTTGGGTCAGGGATCCCCACTCTTCTCTGCTCGGCTGGTGGTGGTGCTCTGGGCTTAATGACCGGTTATTGTACCATAGCAATTGCTGTAGGAGTCTCCCCAACAATAGGCGGTTTAACTCGTTCCACAGTAGGGGTTACAGGTGGTTGCTCGATATTTGGTGCCATTTGGGTAACAATATTTCCCATCATGGCTAGTATTCTCCTCTCAAAATCCTCAAGTCTCTTATCTAGGTCTTGTACTATCAAAGCACCAGTTTCTTGGGGTAAATCTGCCAATAAAAACCCTGAAGATTGTTCTAAAGAGAGATCTAAACCTTCATCCCAATTAAACCCGATATAGGTGCTAACTTCGGCGATGAATTTCTAATGAGTCACCCGTTGGATCCCCTAAATCACCCGGATGACTCAATAATGGCTGTAAAAACTCAAAAGGTTAGGATGAAGCATGAATTAACTGCAATAGATAGTCGTGAGTCGGGCAACATTTCACAATCACATGCAACCAAGTAGATTCTTCCAGCCTTGTTACTCCCACACTCGAGGTCACACGATCTATTTCCTAACAGGGCTTAATCCATGGGTCAACAGGGGACCCGATGAACGCGTATAGTGCATGGCAAAAATTTGACAGCATAACGTCTGTCAAAATGCGCATACATATGAGTTTCAGCCATTATGTATTCAAACACTTCAATCAAATTAAGGTGACCACACTGGGGCATGAAAGCCTTTGATGGAAGATCACTCAATTCATTTGATTTTGTTTAATACATGACGGCCCACATGACAAGCATTGTATTATGGTTCATCTCACCTAGGGGAAGTATCTATTTGCCATTACATGAGCTTTAGTTAAGGTGATGTTACTTTAGGGCTACCCAAGCATGGTCCCTGCCAATAGGTCTAGCTCATTGCGAGCATAACGACCAATCGGATCTCTATTTGATGTACCATTGATGGTACAAGGCTTGGGTTGGTGATTATCCTTAGCACTTACCTACAATGAGTGAAAGTAGAGTTGTGTTTTAGGAATGCACCGGGGTAAAATAAGGGACCAACTTACATAATTCTAAGGCTCTAAAATGATGCAACATAATTCTCGAAAAGAGATTGAATTTTAAGGTTTAAAAATCCAACTATACATTTTAAGCAAGACACTTTCAAAAAAAAGTCACAAAGTCCCCAGCAGAGTTGCCACTTTGACATGCGCCAAACTGGAAAGTCCCTCTTAAAGGCCGCTTTTAAGGCTCGAGGGATTGGTTCGCGTCATTTGATCTTGGGTAACATGAGAAATTCTGGAATCCTTACCCAATAGAACATTGGGGAAGTTCATCTAGACTTATGAAACCTTTAGGCACCTTTAAGGTATTTTGGAGTCACCACCCAATTTACAAGAAATTGGGAAAGGTCATCTAACCTCTATGGTCTAAACCAGAGAAGGTGTTCGGAACTCCACTCTTATTTATGCCTTAGTTAATTATAAATTAGTTTTTAGATTTGAAAATTCCATCTCTCTTCTCGCGCGATTAGTGCAATTTATTAAAAGCACATTTCAAGCATCAAGAAAGAGATAAAATGAAAGCTATAAAGAAAGCGGTAAATAAAGAGGTAAACATGCAAACATGCCATTTACAAATGAGAAATTGGGATAAATACAATCCCAAATGAAAAGAAAAGGTAAAACAAAATTAAAATAGAAATTGGAACAGAATACAATCCCCAAATGAAAGAAAGCTAAATAAAATTTCCCCAAAAATAATTAATTATAAGGGCCTACAAGATATATATAAACATAAAGTTTAAACAATCAAGCAAAACCAATCAAAAGGAATTACTTGCAAAAATCAAGATATTTATTCAGTTTAAGAACATTGATTCCTTCATGCTAACTTAAATAGGGATCGAAGAGTTATTTCGGCTATTGGTTTAAAAATCGGGATGAGTGATTCCATTTTCTTGAAAATTTAACTCTTCATTTTAATTCTTGACATTTTGTATCCCTAAGCTAAAATCGAGGACATTGGTCCCACTTTATTAGTAAAAATCCCAATTTAGTCAGAAAAATATTTTGTGATTTTTTAACTGACATGCACATGAAATAAAACTATTTGATTTGCAAAATAAACACAATCACATAAACAAGGGGTATGTAAGGTCTCACCCAAGTGATGTGGTCTCCTACGTGCAATGACCCCTCCGTGTAGTCACGACGATACTCAAACAAGTAAACATCACATTTTACCCAAACAAAAAAAAAATGACAATAAAAAGGTTAGTAATAATTCCAAAATCAAGCACATAAACATAAAAGCAAGAGAAATATAAAACATGGTTCACATGCATATAGGAAGTGAAATGGGTTAAATTGAGTACATTAATTTAATACTCAAAACAGCTCATGTGTAAAAGGGATTAGAAATTAGACATGCAAAAATATAATAATAATGACAATAACAAAAATAATGACAATAACGGTAATAATAGCAATAATAATAAAATTAACAATAATGATACTAATAATAATAATAATAATAATGATAGTAATAATAATAGCACTAACAATAAAACATTAATAATAATAATGATAATAATAATATTAGTAGTAATAATGAGAATATCAACGATAGTGACAAGAACAACGAATAATAATAATAATAATAATAATAATAATAATAATAATAATAATAATAATAATAATAATAATAATAATAATAATAATAATAATAATAAGAATGTCAATAGTAGTGGTAATGATATTAACAATAATAATGAGAATGAATGAAATTAAATAAATCAATATGAAATGAACCAGCATGAACAGGCAATAAAAATAATAGTATTTGGGCGTATAAAAGAAAACAAAATCATCACAAAAACCATATTAATGTAACAAATTTCAAACTCAGAAAAAATGGGCATGCATTCATCAAAATATATTTCAAGCAGTAATTAGTACCATGAAAAATAAAATGAGATGGACTGAAATAAATTGAGATAATAGGAAACGAGGCCAAGAATCTTTACCCTAAGATTTGATGATATAGAAGCAAGATGTTTGAATCCAACTCCCCTTGTCAAGAAAACAGATTCGCAGACTCAAAAAAACTTAAAAAACTCAAACAAAAACAAATGATTTTTTTTTTGATTTTGTATTTTGATAATAAACCCAAGGTAAGGGAATGGATTTCCCTATCTCAAGCTAAGCTCAAACTCAAAATATTTTTCTGGGTGTGAGAAAATTAATGGAAGAAATTTCAAAAACTGAAAGATTTTTTCTTTTCTCTCCAGAGCAGTCCCTTTCCTTCCTCCTGGCCTGTCTCTAACTTTCAGCCTCTTTTTTTTTCTCGAAAGTTTTTCTTTTCTTATTTTCCTCCCTCTTCTCAAAAAGGGAAAGGACAAAAGCCCCTTTTTATTTTTCTTCCCCCTAAAAACCCCAGAAACTTGAAAGAAACGACTCCTAAAACCTCTAAAAAATTAGATTTCACAGGTGGGATAGGGATAGGAGGGAGCCTACCCGCGAGTTGGTTGCTGCACTTTGCGCGCTCACGTGCGGGCGCACCCCACATGCACTCTTATCCCTTTTACCTTCGTTCGGCCTATATGGTATTCATCCTGCTAGCCTTTGTTTGGCTTGCACGATATCTGATATGTCCCCTGGCCTCTGTTCAGCTTGCACGGTGTTTGATCTGTCCCGCTGGCCTTCGCTCGGCTTGCACGATGTTTGATCTATCCAGCTGGCCTCTGTTCGGCTTGCACGGTGTCTGATCTGTCCTGTTGGCCTCCATTCGGCTTGGACAGTGACTGATCTCCCACTGGCCTCCATTATGCTTGCACATTATCTATCCCGCTGGCCTCCATTCGGCTTGCACGGTGTCGCATTTGTCCCACTACCCTTCGATCGGGTCGACGTTAAACGGGTGCCCCCTGAAGAATGGTTGGTGGTTCCCTGGAGAAAGATTTGTGGAATGTGAATATCATCCTCTTGATTCCATTGAGTCATTTTCTAGACTTCCAAAGTGCGGATATCATCTTCTTACAAAGTTCAGACATCGTCCTCCTAGAGATTCCTTAACGACTGTGATGTACCAGATACTGATCCTGCTATCATCTCCAACCGAAGCCTCCTTGTTGAAAAGACATGTGTGCTTCTTAAGAGAGATTTGTTCTCACAGGGAAACTTTGAAAGTCTATGCTCACTAAGAGGCTTAAATGCTCACTGAGAGACTTAGATGCTCACTGAGAGGTTTAGATGCTCACCGAGAGGCTTTGATGCTCACTGAGAGGCTTTGATGCTCACTGAGAGACTTTGATTGCTCACTGAGAGACTTTAATTGCTAACTGAGAGGCTTTAATGTTGATCCTCCTGAGAGGAAATTAGATTTGAGCCTCCTGAGAGGAAATGAGATTTGAGCCTCCTGAGATGAAATGAGATTTGACCCTGCTGAGAGGAAATGAGATTTGAGCCTCCTGAGAGGAAATTATATTTGACCCTCCTGAGAGGGAATTAGGTTTGAACCTCCTCAGAGGAAATTATATTTGAGCCTCCTTAGAGGGAATTATATTTGAGCCTCCTTAGAGGAAATTACATTTGATGTTGGCCCGTAGGCGAATGGGTTTCAATGCCTTTGGTGTCTCTTAAAATGATTTCTTTTATTCGTTGTAAATTTTTTGGATTTCCACATTTTGAATGTATTTGAATTTTTACAGTATGTTGGATTTTCAAAGCCTTGAAAATATCTTTGTTTGGTTTTTTTTGTGTTTTTTTTTTGTTTTGTTTGTGTTTTTTTTTTTTTTTGCTTAAGAACTTGTATTCTTCGTACATTTGAATTTGAATTTTTGTACACTTATTGTGTGGTGTGTCTAAGCATACATCTTACTATAGAGAAACTTACCTGATTGCCCCTGGCATGGTGTGCATGAATAGGCTTGCTTTTTGAATGTCCTCTTTGGCGAGGGTCTGCGGGATTCCTTTTTCGTGAGGACTTCATCTTTATCTAATTGTCTGGCATGGATGAGCACCGATATTGGGCTAAAATTGTACCTCAGCCTACTTTTGCATCTGATTGCCTCTAACTAAGGCCCATATGGGTAGTCCAACTTCCCAAAGGATCTTCTTTTCTGTAGATTTGTGTGATTCTTGATTGCCCTCAGCATGATGTGCCCAGGTAGGCTTGTTCTTCTGGGTGTTCCTCCTCTGTATAGGCCCACCTGATTTTATGCCAGATATAGTGGCCGATAATATTGAGCTAAACCCATCTCTTGGATCATCCTTGCGCATGAGGTCTATTCGGACCTTTCCCTCTGAGTTATGTACACAGCAATGTATACAAAAGATTGTACGTTCATATCGAATTATGTGTGTGAAATATATACACAAAGCTATGTATAGAATTATGTACAAAAATTATACGTACACAACTATGCATGTAAAGGATTGAATGCATGCAATATGTGCTTGTGATATGCATGCTAAACATATGCAAAGAATTATGCGTTACACGTATAAAAACATTATGTACACGGGATGTGTGCGAAGAATTGCATATGCAAGATATATACAAAGTTCATGCATGTATGAATGCATGTTGGGCATTGTGAAAGGCTATGCACGTGTAAAGTTATGCAAAGAGATATGGAAAAGATTGTACACGTGGGATGCATGTGAGATGCAAAAATGGATAGACCACATCTTAGGTGGTTAAGGGACTCACTGAGGGTACTGCTTATACTGTCTGATGCCCCCAGTGATCTAGAAAAGTATCATCATGGCTGAGAAATTCCAACCCATAATCCTTTCAAAGAAAACTGTCCCGTGTGCATCTTTGCCCCTCGGTCAACGAGCATATGCCTTTTGCCATGAGCTGCACAACATTTTGCCCCCAGGACTCTGACTCGCATCTTGAATTAAGTACTATCTACCTAAAGGGAAGTTATTCGAAGTAATAATGCCTTATCGCTCCAGACATCGAAAGACATTGTTTGAAGGTAGTGCGTCCCTTGTGAATTTTCACACTAGCTTTTCTTTGTGGTAAATGCATCCCTTTGGGGATTTTCACAAGACCCTGTGCCTAATTTTCTCCTAGAATGGACCCGATCCATTCTAGCGGCTTTTATTCATTTATTTTTTTATAGGATAGACTGCCTGTTTCTAGGTTTTCACCTTGCCCTTTGGCCTAACTTTTGCTTAGAGAGCCAGTTATGGTTTTCATCCCTAACGGCCTTTTTTTTCTTTTTTTTGAAGGGTATGACTATAAGGAAAGTTAAAGCTACTATCAGATCCCTCTTCTATAGTGTTCAGCAGTCATTCATTAAAGCGCTTCCTTCCCAGACATTGGTTGTATTCCTTTGCCTCTCCTAACGAAGGTGTTGCTAGATTGGGAAATGTGTCAAATGAGGATATCAGCTTCATGTGCCCCTATCCCCCCCCCCCTTTTTGCTGTGACTCTAGATAGTTCTTCTGGATGTGTCTCATTGTGTAGTCTCTATGAGGCTAGCTTCTGCATTATTACCTACTATGCTCAACAGTTTGGAGGGATTCAAGATGTAGTGAGGCATCCCCTATCTTTCCAGGTGGCACCTTATCTTTGGCCTTCACCTCCAGGTACCATCACCTCCAAATACCATAGCCTCTGGCACACAGCTACCTGTAAAGACTATTACACCATAGATGGGAGATCGTATCTTTGCTTCTTACGAGAGCCCACAAGAGGTGAGCGCTTAGCCCGCAGTTGATAACATGACCCATCGACTTAGGCATCTGACTGGCAAGATCAGTGGCAGAGCATAGCTTATTAGATTCCATATGTCCAATAATGAATAATGTTTCTCTTTTTATAAAAGAACTAGAAAATAATGAACGCATGAGTTGAATTCCTTTGCTTTATGTATTTTCAAAGATTGTGTACATTTCAGTATGATTTCTCTATACATGACCATTATCTAACATTAATTCAAAATGCAAAACTACATCTAATCTCAGAGTAGATCTTGTAAGCATCAAACTCTGGTCTCCAATCAGCCCTCTCAGGTTTTCTTGATTGGACATTTTCTCTCGAGCCTCTAATTTTTGCCAAGGGTACCTTTTTTCGATTTTTACCCTGAGGAGGCGCCCATTTTTAGCAAGGCCGCTTTTTCTCGGTTTTCAATCCGCAGGGCTTTTAGTCTCTTCTTTTGATTTTCAGTCTTTAGCCATGAAACTTCTCGGGTCTGTCGACATTGACCAGCTCCTTGAACTCTTTTCCATCACTGTCTGTTAGAATTGCTGGCCCCTTGGATAACAACTTCTTAGGAACAAATAGACCTTCACATGTTGGTCTGAATTTACCTTGTATGTCTAGAACACTTGCTCTCATTTACTTAAGGACTAAATCTCCCTCTTTTAGCAGTTGCCTTTTGACCTTCTTTCCAAATGATCCAGCAAGTCTATTCTGATATATTTGGTTCTGATAATAGGCTCACAATCAAGTTTAGCTGCATTAATTATTGTCAGGCCCAATCAGCTTTTGAAATATGAGCTTCCTTGACTACCCTTAAAGACTTGAGCTCCACTTTAACAGTCAATACTGCTTTCGTCCCATGCACTAAAGAATAAGGTGTAGCTTCTGTAGAAGTTCTGAGAGTAGTTCTCTAGCCTCGAAGTACAAAAGGCAACTTCTCTACCCAATCCTTGTAGTTCTTAACCATTTTAGCCAGGATCTTATTGACATTCTTGTTAGCAGCCTCTACTAACTGATGGGCTTGAGGGTGAGGGCTTGTGATGCTCAATGCCATACTTATGAAGCCACTGTTAGTGGTTATGCCCTAGGCCGAACATTTGGACCTTGATGTAATCATTACATTTACATTTATATAATGGTTTTCTTCACATTAATATTATTGGCATGTTACATTATTGTAATGTTTATGAATAACAATGTTATTCATGTTGTCCCTAGTCATTTATGACTAAAGGGCATAAAGATAAATTAAGACTAGTATAGATTTGCATTGATAATCATGGGATGATTATATATGTTGATATAAATCAAATCTATAGGTACTTGCTAGAGAACAAAGTACTGGATAGACCCACTATAAGATCACTTCATAGGATAGTGTCATAAGTGATCTTATAATAGATATGTTATTGAATCCTTTGACCTGAGGTTATCATGGTTTCCTACATAAGGAACATTATGTTTTGATGTAATCAAACGTTATCTTTAATCGGATAATTATAAAGGTTATGATTGGACATAATGAGATTTATGCAGAGGAAAATGAATAATCAAGATGGAATTTGTCCCTCTCTTATGAGATAGATATCTATTGGGCCCCTCGATAAGTAGGACTGTAAAATGCATGGCCGTGCTCAAATGAATTGATAGTGTGATCAATGTCATTTGAATTTATCAGTCTACTTAGTGATCGAGAAATTATATGTTTGAACAATTTAAGTTTAACATGGACCATAACGTATGTTCAAACAAGATATCATGTGACAAAAGGATAATAACGTGTTCTATTGTCAGGTTAAAATCGGACTAACGATATTCATATTATTTGGCTAGTCATAATGTCTTGCTAGAGACCAATTATGACTTGTGGGCTTATTATGAGATTAGACCCACTGCCAACATAATATAAACCTATTGGGTCACACACTAAGACCAAAATGAACAAAATGGATTTTATTAGGTTATTTCAGAATAAAATATAAATATAGGTATTTATATTTAATTTCGAAATTACACATTTATATATATATTTATATACATATATATATATCTCTTATTTTGAATATGAGATAATAATATGTATTAATATGATATTTCTTATTATTTTGAATAAGAAATAAATAAATATATATATATATTTATTAGGGATGAGGACATTGGACCTTAGATGCATATTTAAGAGAAAGAAATATTTAAGGTGACAGTTTATTTGGATGGAAAAAATAGGACATTTGTCCTATTTTATTGAAAAAAAAATCCAATATTTTACTTATAGAAATCTTTTCTCACTTTTTATATTTACGGATACAGATATAACATTTATCATGAATAAGAATTGAGAAAAATAAACTAAAAAGAGGAATAAGGTAGAAGAAATGAACCAAATCAACGTCTTTGAATAATCCTAACTAGCTCCTTTTCTCAGCATCCAATATTCAACATAATGATAAAAAAAACTCACAAAACACATAACGTGTAAGAAAAATAACAAAATAAAATAATGATAACAAAAAGAAATATAATAAATAAAACAAATAGTTGGAATGATGAGAAAAAGTGGAAATAAATTGCTTAAAGGGCATGGAAATCAAAAGAAGTAAGAAGAAAGGAAAATCAATAAACCAAATATACTTGCATTTATATATATACGTTGAAACTATATATATTACAAAACATCTTTGCTCATAATTACGTGATCAAACTTCTATACATGTACAGTATACTTCAAATATAAAAATATGTATATTGCTCGTTACAAAAAGATCCATCTACGTATACAAAAGACTTGACTCAAGCTCCTAGTGGCCGGCAGATGAGCACTGTCCAATCCAATCTTGCAAACCTACATGGGAAAACACCTGTGCTAAGCGATAATGCTTAGTGGGGAAAAACAAAGCTATAGACTTCTATCGAAGTCACAAGAATAACACACACTGTATATGAAATAATCATGCACATCTCACGTCAATATGAATTCCTTCATGCAATATCTCTAGCTTTAACAATTTACATAACCTTATCATACTCATGCCATTAACATGAACGAGAATAACTCATCATCTCTAACTTGTATATACATGTGCAGAGACATATAATATATGACTTGCATTCCTGGTAAGACAAAAGCATATAACAATTTCCACTACATCTCATAAACACTACTGAACAATCATTAGCCTAAAATACATTAATGATGGATACGGGTACACTAAATACTGAATCTCAATATCAACATACAGAGACCTAACTCAAATTACGAATACCCAAGTCATTCAACATATAGGCACAGACAGTGCCACTCTAGCAGCTGCAATCTAACCCCATAATAAGTATGCTTATCTATCCACTACTATGACTCTTCAGGCTTGAACAAATAACTTTATACACTGAACTATATACTCTTTAGTATCCATACAAGTCATTATACAATATTTCAAATCATGTATTAATTAAATAAACCATAAATACACTCATACATATCTAGTTGTGATGCCATATTCATATACTTTACATGCTCAAACAATATTGATTGCAATACTATAAAATTCAATAGGACAAAAACGTTACCTTCAAAATCCTAGACAGTGTCGCGCTTGCGACATGTGTCGTGCCCATGACAGAGCCAAGAATATATTACTGTCGTGATCGCGGCAGTGTTGCACTCGCGATAGAATGCCCAATTGGCTTTTATCATGCTCGTGATGAGGTTCATGCTTGCAATTAGGCATAGCAAGAAGAACACTCGCCCATAGAGTGCGACAGAACCCTCAATTTGAGAAAAACTCTCAAACACACACATTCTCATGCACAATTATACACACATCAACCCAATCTCACACACATGCTTTCCAATCTAATTACACACAAAAGTCAGCTAATAAGGCCAACAACATAAATTATTCTTATGCAAGAAACTCTCAAAGAATCACTAATACTCTTATATACCAAGAACACTACAAGCAATCAAAATGGACATATACTCATTTTTTAACTAAAAACTAGATCAAAACTCTCTAATCCCTAGTCATATAACATGAATTTAGCAAATAATCAAGTATAAAACAACTCAAAACATGTAATCATCATCACACATGATCCCAACCTCAAGAAAAGCTTGATCTCTAACTCTTCTCGCTCAAACCTTCTCCTTGCCTTTGTCTTGTGTCTTGTCCATAGCTTCCATGCACAATCAACAAAGACCAAACTTAATCCGATAACTCATGCTACATTAAGTTAAAAGTAGAAATCCAAGTAGAAAAAGATGACCAAGGTTCAGAAATCCAACCACTTACCTTCAACAACTCTACTTACTCTTCAAACCAAACCAAGCTCACCACACAAAAACAAATGGAAGAAAGAGAAGCAGAAAAAGGAGCATGGTAGAAACCAAAGAACAAGAAAGAAAAGGAAAAGGTAGAAATGAGAAGTGAAGAAAGAGGAAGGAGAGAAGGACGAGCCGGTCAAAACCCACTAAAGGTTATTAAACCACCATAAAAGCTAACAACTCAAATTACAAACCACCAAACACAATAAATCCTCTACAAATATCCCATAAATCCAAAAGTCAACCCCCCCCCCATACCGCCACTTATCCATCGCTTATTAAGTTTTCCAAACTGCGTTCTATCACGCCCGCGACCATTGTCGCACTCGCAACAAAGCACGGATTTAGCACAAACCCATAACCACTTAAGCCAAATTACACTATAGTCCCTCAAATCAATTCTTTCCTTTTTCCAACTTATTTTCTCTTGTAATAACCTCCTCTAAACCCATAATTTCTTATATAATCAATACCTTTATACCCTTGCTATACCATTTACACTATAAATCCTCCTACGGTCCAAATCGGGTTGTTACATGAGCAATGGCCATCGATGGGGCTTTTAGCCCGTCGATCACCTCCAGGCCTCAAAAAAACAAAAAATTCTACTTAAATTCAACACCTTACCTTTTAATTCATTTTTCCATGCAATAAATTACCAATAAATCTAATAAAGCGATAAAAACAAATAAATTAAAATAGACTAGTTCAAGTTGTGAAATAGCTAATCCATAATGTTTACCCTTGGAGAATTGATTTTCGGAAGGTGTAAGTTGCACGAATCTCCCTTGAACTCTACAAGGATATGTTGACCAGTGAAAATTGCTAAAGACAATTTTTCTCTAAAAAAAACTGTTTTCAAATGATTTTAAGATTTTTAAGAAAGTAAATCAAGAGAAAATAATTTATTTCTTTTTCTCAACTTCGAATTTGAGAGGGAATAAATTGAGGAAAGAAAATTGTTTTTACTTTCTCAACTTCTTCCTAATTCGTTTCGAAGAATTTTTGAAGAAAAATGGAACGAAAATATTTTGCTTATGGAAATTTTGTAACCCAAAAACTGCTAACCAAAAATTTCCCAATCTCAAACCTCGATCCTTAGCCTGCTATTTATGAGCTAACTGAAGATAAGGATAAGAAATTCAAATCTTTTTAAAATTCAAATTAAAAATTCAAATCTTTTTAAAATTCAAATTAAAAATCCAAATTTTAAAGATATGATATGAGTCTAAATAGCTCATATTTAGTTTATGTTTTGTGATAAAAATTATGTTTAGTTGTGATTAATTGTGTTAGAATTAGGTGTGTCTTATGTTTTTGTGTTAAGTTTTGTGTTTGTAGGAGAAAAGGGAGAAAATGTGGAGAAATGAGCAGAATTGACTAAGGAAAAAATGCCACTATCACAAGCGTGACAGAGGATGCCGAAGAACAAGGAAGAGAAGGGAAGAAGAAAGAGCAAAGAAGAGAAGAGCGCATCCTGTCGTGAGCGTGAAGGCATCATGACCGCGATGGAGCAAGGAAAGTCAAGCAGTCAACGTGGCTGACGAAAAGTCAAAGGAGAGGAATTTGTGTCCTATCGCGAGCGCGACAGAGAGAGCCATTTGGGGCAGTTATTTTCAAAAACTTTGTGAAGAGTCAAGTCTTCTCACCAACTTTTGCAACCCTTTGAAGAGGCATTTCAAGAGTCATGAACTTTGGAACAATGTATTAGTTTCAATTGTAAATTTTAAAAAAATAGGAATTTTAACAAAATATTTTTTGTAAAGTTTGGAGAACAATTAGTTTTAGTTGAAGTTCTTAAATTAGTTTTTATGTTTTGGAGAGAAGACAATTGCAAGGAAGAAGATCATACTTTCTGAAAGGAAAAGGGTTGAGAGATCTCCTTCTTCTTATTTTTAATCTTTTACTTCTTCTTTGTAATTAAATGAAGTATATTTAGGAACTTGAATGATATTAATGCTATTTTCTATTTCCATTAATGTTAATAATCTTTTAATGCAGAATTAACTATTGGTATTATTGCATGATCTTTATAAGTTAAAGGAAGAGTTAAGAGATTCACTTTATCTTATAACTAATAGAAGTTCATTATTAAAACATTGCTTGAGAGATCAGTATGTTAAGATAATTGCTATAAATTTGTCATTAATCTTAGAATACGTAATTCGAATTAACTAGTTTATTAATGAGAATTAAGGATTAGTATTGTAATTGCATGTTTTGGGCACTCTAGTTCATGTCGAGCGAGTGGATTAGAATTTTATTCTAATTTTGCTTGCTTATGAGATTATGTTTATATCTTAAAAATGGAATCAAGTTTCACAATCATTATTTCTTCATCATCTAAATTGTCTTCTTTAATCATCATTAATTAAGTTAAATTAATTTGCATTACACTGGTAGTATAGAATTAATTTTCAAATTATTAAGCATTGCAAATAAGATAAAATCAAGTAGTAATAGTGAGTAATTAGCAATATACATTCCTCGTGGGAACGATATCTTAAGTACTAAAATTGGTAAACCGTGCGCTTGTGGATTTAGCATAACAAGTTTTTTGGAGCCATTGCCAGGAAGCGTTATGTGTGATATAATTGCCATTATAAATCTTGATTTATGATTTTTGATTACAATATTTAATTTATTTGTTATGTTGTTTTTCTTTGTTTTACAGGATTGGATAGTTCAAGTTTATGCCTAATACAAGGAGTTCTCAAGAAGAACTTGAACATTGAATCGGGAGATAGGAAGATTTTTGTTGAGTAACCGTAAATCCAATAAAAAGAAAAATAAAAATAGGAGACTAAGTATCACTGATGATGAGAATCCACCTAGATTGATGGATTTTGCTACACTAGCATTGAGCGGGGCTCAACAAGGAGTGGTAAGACCTACGGTAAATCAGTTTGAAATAAAACCATCTCTTTTACAAATGATTCAAAACAGTATTCAATTCTATGGTTTGGCAAATGAGGATCCAAATGCCCATTTCGCAAATTTCTTAGAAATTTGTGATACCTTTAAAATCAATGGAGTTTCAGCGGATGCAATCAAACTTAGGCTATTTCCTTTTACATTAAAGGACAAAGCAAAAGGTTGGTTGAATTCACTTGCTAGAGGATCTATTACAACTTAGGACCAATTGGCTCAAGCATTTTTATCTAAGTATTTTCCTCTAGCCAAAACTACTAAGATTATTAAAGATATCACTACCTTTGTACAAAATAACAATGAATCTTTGTATGAGGCATGGGAAAGATTTAAGGAATTGTAAAAAAGTTGTCCCCATCACAGTCTTCCAAGGGAGTTGCTCATGCAAATGTTTTATAATGGAATAAATCCAACCATAAGAGGAACCACTGATGCAGCTACGGGAGGTTCTCTTATGAGGAAAACAACAAATGTTGCACTTGAGTTGCTTGAGGACATGTCAATAAATAATTGCATGTGGCTCACTAAAAGGGCTAAGGTATCAAATTCTTTGTCACACCCCGTTTGCCCCCTAGTTGAATGAGCCATATATGTGTTGGTGTGCAATTGCATGAGTTTTGTATAATAAGGGCATTTTGGTAATTTTGCATGTTTTAAGAATTTTACTAGCATGTGGGTGCATGCATGGTACAATGGTGTGAATTAGTTGGGACAGATTTGTGTGTGCATGAGTGCACCATAGTAGGATTTCCACTAGTGGGTTATTGTAGTGTGTGGACATGCATATGTTTGTAGGGTGTGTTTAGGGAGATGTACTTGTGTGTGTTGCTCACACATATGTAGGATGCATTATTAGGGTGTCTCATTGTGTGTATGTGATGCACTTAGTTAGGGTGTGAGTGAGTAATCTCCTCCACTAGATGATTGACATGTGTAAAGTGGGAAAGAGAAAAAGATGAAAAAGGGAAAATCAGATTTTTGAAAACCCATTCCCGTTTTTCCTTCTTCTCCTTCTTCTTCTTCCTCCTTTGCACTCTCTTAAGTGCCCTAACTTAGTTTCAACCCTCTAGTGGTGGAAATTGATTATTTCATAGCATTTTAAAGGTAAATCTACTGCATTATTTCCCTTTTCTTCATTTGGTTCTCCATCTCATTCTCTTTTTCTTATTTTCGGATTTGGGTTTGAAGTTGGATTTTGTGTTGTGTGTTGTGTTGTTTTGTTGCTTAGTTGAGCCTCCTCGTGAACCGAAGGGTAAGGAGAAGGTTGGGCCAAGTGGAACTAATCAATAGGAGCAAAGGATTTTTGAAGGTTTGGGAATTTCTTATGTTTGCATGCAAATGTGTTCTTGATGATTCTTGAGAAACTGAGTTGTAATATGCTTTTGTTATGGTATGTATGGTATGGGTCTTTGTTTTGGAATGTGGGATTTGCAAGATATTGAGTTAATTAAGATAATTTTGGAATTGTTGTGGTTTGAAGCATAAATTGGGTTTTTGATTGATTCTTGAAATTGGATGTTTAAATTAGTGGATTATATGAAAATTCTTGTTAATAAATGTTATATTATTATTGTTGATGTTAATGGATGGCTGGGTTTGAGGTAAGAGACTCTTGATTGAATTGTATGTGAGATTAGGTGATTTTGGATGAGGAAAATCTGCAGAATTCTGCAGATTTTCGAAATCCCGATGCTGTCGCGATCGCGACAGAGAGCGGTGTTGGGAACTTCGCTGTCGCGAGCCTGCGACAGACGAAGTGTTGCGCACCCTCTGTCGCGACCGCGACGACTGTCGCGATCGCGACAGAGCGCGATGCTGGGCAAGTGCTATCGCGAGCACGCGATTCGTCGCGAGCCCGCGACAGCACCATTTGTTCTCTGTCGCGAGCGCGACAGAGCCTGGCCCTTCCGTCCTCCTCGCAGTCGCGAAGTCTGTCGCACGCACGCAGCGAAGAGACTTCAGTCTCTGTCGCGAGCGCGACAGTCCCTTGTATGCTAATTGAGTTTTCTTTCATTGTGTGTGTGGTTTGAACTTCTGTCTCTTTTAATAGTTATGAGATTTATACTTAGTATTTTATGAATGATACGAATATGGAACCATGATATGATTATGTACATATATGATGATAATTTTGGAAGTTATGAAATGGATTGAAAGGTTTATGTATGACCTGCTAGAGTCTAGTAAGTGGATAGTTAGGCATGCCTAATAGAGTCTTTGCTGCAGCGTCTGTTTCCGTTTGGACCCCGATCAGGTCCCCGTTTGGTTCCTCGTGAACTTCTGTAATGTGTTTGGATCTTGTTTAAGGTCCTTCAGAAAATGTTTGTGAATGAAAATTAAAATGGTTTTCGATTCGTACCCGTAAGGTACTATTCGTAATCGGTTGGTACTCGTAAAGTACTTTCTGTTCACTCGTTATCCACTACCTTGAGCCAGCAGGTGTTTCAATGCTTAAAGTGCTTTGTATGAATTATAATATGAGAAAACATATGTTATATCTTTATGGATTCAACGGTGAAGTATAATCTATTATGAGGATATGATTATTGATATGAATCTTCTGATGAATGGCTTTATGTATGTAAGCATGAGTTTATGCTATTGTTATGCAATGATTATCGTATGTATATGAAGTACGCATGTGATTTGCCTTGATGACTATTGTGAATGGCTGTCCTTATTCTATATGTGTGTTTCCCCACTGAGCGTTTATCGCTTAGCACGGTGTGTTTACCCGTGCAGGTGCGGAAGGAGTTTGTCTTGGGAGAGTCGCCGCCATCGAAGCCAACACAGCAGGGTCTTAGTGTAGGGCTTTATTTTTGTACCTTTGAGGATTCTTTTTGTATAGAACTCTCTTATGGTTTTGTAATAG
This sequence comes from Excoecaria cochinchinensis, assembly GCA_947683425.1. Lineage (NCBI taxonomy): Eukaryota > Viridiplantae > Streptophyta > Magnoliopsida > Malpighiales > Euphorbiaceae > Excoecaria > Excoecaria cochinchinensis. The sequence goes on from CANTUQ010000022.1 coordinate 114,427, forward strand.
TTTCCGCTTTTGTATATGTATTCTGGGTTCTGTAATTATCCATTGTATCTCTTAGTTGATCAGAACAGTAATGTAATGCTTCAGTTATATTAATGCATGATCAGCTTATTCCATGATTGGTGATGCGAAGTTTTAAATTACCCTATATTTCGTTATGTATGTTTATGTATGAATGTATGTGTATTTTGTATCTGTGTGGTGGCACCCTTACTCATACTGTACCTCACTCCTTATCGGATGGGATCGCCTAAGTAGGGGTAAGGGGTGTTACAAGTTGTGGTATCAGAGCTCCGGTTTAGGCATTTCTGGGTGATTGTTTATGTGATGTTATGTGTGCATATGTCTATGTCTAGGGCTGTGTTGGCTGATGTGGTTGTCCTCTTGTTTGTTAGATGAATTTTGATTCTGCTCACGGTGCGCTCGAGGAGTCCGCTGAAAGTGTGAACCCTCCAGCGGTAGATCCGTCTGTCTCTGTTTCGATGTCGGCTCAACGTGCTAGGGTTCAGCCCGAGGCTGCTGCCATGCCTTTCGAGGCGATGTTCAGATTACATCAGGACATGGCTCGGGTTTTAGAAAGGGTGACTGCCCCGAAAGCTCCGATAGTAAGTCTGAGAAGAGCTGGTGTCGAGGATTTTTATGGGACTGGACTTGATGAATCTGAGATAGCTAAGAAGTGGCTTGATAAAGTTAAGAGAGCTTTGAGGGAAGTCAGGTGTCCTCCTGATCAGCAAGCTGAGTGTGCTGTAGCTTTGCTTCAAGGTCCAGCATACGAATGGTGGGAGTTGGTGAGTAGGCAACCTCAGATGCCTAATCCTGTTACTTGGGACTTTTTCAGCGAGGAGTTCATTAAGAAGTATGTGACTCAGGCATATAGGGATGCAAGATGGGCGCAGTTTTTGAGTTTGAGGCAAAGGGCCTTATCAGTTGCAGATTATGAGAAGGAGTTTAACCGGTTGTCTCGTTATGCTCCGCGTGGGGTTCTGACGGATGATTTCAGATGCAAGCATTTTGAGGCCGGGTTGAATGACTCTTTGAAGATTGCTTTGATTTCTTTGATGTGTATGCCTGGGGTAAGTTATTATCAGATTGCAGAGGCTGCCGTGAGGGCGAAGAAGACGGAATCTTTGATTAGAGAGAGAGCTCAGCGCAGGAGTTCTGCCAGGGGAGGTGTTTCCTCATCTTCGGGTAAGAGGTCTAGGAACCCGCAAGATGAACCTGCGGCTGGTTCGGCTTCCAGAGGGAGAAGGCAAGGTTCAGCTGCAGTATCTGGTTCTGGTAGAGGTGGCCGGACTGATGCTGCACCTGTTTGTTCGCACTGCAGTAAAGCTCACTGGGGTGTGTGTAGGTGGCTTTCTGGTGGGTGTTTCAGGTGTGGGAGCACCGAGCACCATGTGGCTAATTGTCCCCAAATGGGTAAAGACTCGGGTCCTCAGGGAGGTGCCAGCAGAGTTGGATCGAATGCTCCGCGGGTTGCTAGAGGTAGAGGTAGAGGTAGAGGTCGAGGCGGTCAACCCAGAGATGTAGCTGTTTCTGAGACTGTTGAGCGTCCTCCCCCAATGGCCGCTAGAGCTTATGCAGTTAGAGCCAGAGAGAAGCAGGATGCCCCTGATATGATTGCTGGTAAGTTTCTACTCCATGACACCGAATTATATGCTCTAATAGACCCTGGTTCCACACACTCATATTTGTGCACGCATAAGTTTGTTGATAAGTTGCATGTGGTAGAGCAGTTAGACTATGAGATATGCGTGACCAATCCATTAGGGCATAGTGTTAGTGTGAGTAGAGTTTATAGGAGTTGTCCGTTGATGGTTGAAGGTGTTGAGTTCCCTGCGGATTTGATAGAGTTGCCCTTCAGAGAGTATGATTTGATTTTGGGTATGGATTGGTTGAGCAAGCATCGAGCTGTAGTTGATTGTCTTAGGAAGACCTTCATGCTTCGGGATAAGAACCGAGTTCAAGTGTTCGTTAGAGGTTTGGGTGAGAGTTCTGTGAACAATGTGATTTCTGCAATTCAAGCAAAAAGGTTTTTGAGAAAAGGTTGTGAGGCTTTTCTGGCTGTGGTTTTGGATTCCAGGAGGGATCAAGTTATAATTGAGGACATTCCTGTTGTCCGAGAGTTTAGTGATGTTTTTCCGAGTGACTTGCCTGGTCTGCCTCCAGAAAGGGAAGTTGAACTAGCCATAGAGATTATGCCGGGTACCACACCGGTGTCGAAAGCACCTTATCGGATGGCTCCTGTAGAGTTGAGAGAACTTAAAACTCAACTACAAGAGCTATTGGATAAGGGGTTCATTCGACCCAGCATATCTCCTTGGGGAGCTCCATTTCTGTTTGTTAAGAAGAAGGATGGGTCCTTGAGGATGTCTATCGACTACAGGCAGATTAATAAGGTCATCGTGAAGAATAAGTATCCGTTGCCCAGAGTTGAAGATTTGTTTGATCAGCTTTGAGGTGCAAGAGTGTTTTCCAAGATAGATCTTCGGTCTGGGTATTATCAGCTTCGTGTTAAGAATGAGGATGTGGTTAAGACTGCATTTCGGACTCGGTATGGCCACTATGAGTTCCTTGTTATGCCATTTGGTTTGACTAATGCTCCAGCGGCATTCATGGATTTGATGAATAGAGTGTTTAGGCCATACTTAGACCGGTTTGTAGTGCTGTTTATAGACGACATTTTGGTGTTTTCCAAGGATGAGACCGAGCATGAAGAGCATCTTTGTCACACCCCACAAGTGGCTTATTTGGAAATTAGAATTTTAATTGGACGATTAAAGGGTAATTGGGTAATTATACAAGGAAAGAGGATTTAATTGCTAGATGGGATTTAATTAGAATGCAGATTTTATTCAGGTGAGTAAAAAGAAATTAATAGGGACCTATTAGAGTTATGAGGATCAAATTGTAAAAGAGAAGAATTAGTGGGATTGTGACTCTTGTGCATGTGTGCCATGTGGAAGGAGGATGTGCACGTGGAGAGGGAAAGGAAAAGTCTGAGAAAATTTAGTTAGTTGGAAAACAAAGAACTGAAAAAGGTTTTCTCTTTCTTTTCTGGTTCTCTCTCACGCGAAGCACATTCTGCCTTTTCTTTATTTTTTTATGTTCTTTCTATTATCTGCATGTGAGTATTGCTGTTGAGGAACTAGTGTTTGGTTTGGCAAAGAAGCTACAGAAGGTAAGTACTGTTAATTTTCGTGAGGTTCTTATTCTCATATGGGTTTATAGAGAATCTGTTCCTGGGTTATTGAACTGTGGTTTTAATCTGTTTGCAAGCTCCTGAGGATAAAAGGAAAGACAAAGGAAAGGATAAGATTTTGGATTGAAGAGGATACAGTGGACTTTTTGGACTTCGATACAGGTTTGGGAGTGTGTCTGTCTTTCTCATTCTTGGATCCAGATTGTAGTTTTGTTGCTAATATATTCATTTGTGTTGAAATACTGGAATGCATGAGATGTGTAGTGTTCTATACATGTTTGCAGTAGGAAAAGAATGGTGATAAATTTTGTAGTTGAGATGTTTATACATATATTTGAAGGTGGAAATCCTGGAAAGTTCATATTCTGGCATTTGTCTCTGTTTTAGTTGTAAAAGTGTATTATATGTGTTATAATTGCTGTGATTGTGCTCAGAAGACCTAAAGGTACGTATTTGAATGATTATTGCATGAAAAAGGGTTTTAGACAAAATGGGGATTTGAGTTTTGATTGTACTCTGTTTTCACAATTTACTGGTTTTTCACGTTTTCTGCAAATTCTGGATTTTTGAGTGGAGAAGAAGAAGAATTGTGAGGAGAAGGTCACGAGACATGACTGGTGGTCACGCCGTGACCCCCTTCTCGGTTGAAGGTCACGAGGCGCGAAGCAGCTTCATGCCGTGACTCCTTCTTTGCTGAAGGTCACGTGGCGTGAAGCGGCATCACGCCGTGACTTTCGCCTTGGCCTGTGTGACTTCTCCCTCTCCTCTCACAGGCGTCACGCGACGTGACTGGTGGTCACGCCGTGACTGCCTTGCCTTGCCTTGCCTTGCTCCTTTGCCTGGCGCTGGCGTGAAGCCTGTGTCACGCGACGTGATGAATGGTCACGGCGTGACCAGCCTTCCCTGCTGCCCTGTTTTTCAAAATTGAGGTTTTAACTTCGGATTTCAAGAATTTTTGCATTACATGACAAAATATTTGATTTAAAATCTGTATTGTGTTTTAATAATTGAATAATATTGGGTTTAATATACATGATTTACACTTTTTATAATTTATTTGGCAAGGATTAGTTCAATGTGAGCTATATGTCCTTATTACCTTCAGTATTGATATTTATATGTTTAAATGTTTCTTAATTTGCTTATGATATAAGTATACATGATTTATAAGCTAGTATGTAATGAAATTCTCATGATTTGATATATGAATTGTTGAATTGTATTCTTTGAGCCTGAATAAGTCATAGTAGTGGATAAGTAAGCGCTTACTTAGGTCAGAGTGTGTGTGCAGCTGCTATATGATAAAAATGTTATATGCGGGTCCGTTTGGATCCTTGTTTCGACCATGTTTGGTCTATATGGAAATAAAGCGAGACCTCGGTCTCTATATGAAAAATTACATGTTTGAGACTCATGTCTCTATATGCTTGGGATACTGTGTTCTATCAGTATCCAAATGACCGTATCCACTTCTTAGGTTTATACCAGACTAATCAGGCTACGTGTTTATATGTGTATATGTATTGTATAGGTTGAGATGTTTATTAACAAGATTAAATGGATATGATGCATATGAATTCCTGTATAACTTGATGATATGCACCTTTTATATTGATTATAGTATTATTGCACAAATGTTATATGCATATTGTTATTTTGTTTTGTTCCTCCCCACTAAGCGTTATCGCTTAGCACGGGCTCTTTTCCCGTGCAGGTGGCGAGTGCAGTTCAGAGTCGGATATCTGCAGGTCGGCCACTAGGAGTCTTTTTGGATGAAGTTGTTTTATTTTTTTGAAGTCTTCCGCTGTAATTATTTTTGTATATGGCTTGTAATTAGCAAAATGAATCTTTTGTAAAGGAACAAGTATTCTTTTTGTATATGTATTTGCTTACGAGCCCTTTTTGTAAAACGACAGTGATATGTATATGTATATGTTACAGGTTTTTCTATAAACGATTTAAAAGTTTCTTTACATATTATCTTTTGTTTTATTTTATTAGCATGTATTTGGATTGGTTTATATGTTTGCCCGCGTGGCACTCCGGTATCCTTCCAACGGGGATGGCGGGGTGTTACAGCTTGGTATCAGAGCCTGGTTTGGTGGTTCTGGGTTATGTTGTGATTGTTTGAGTATAGAGTCGAGTCTATGCATGAGAGTCAGTTTTGTATAGTGGCCTAATGCAGATGTCTTGTGTTTTGTAGTGTTTTTATGGAGTCGGATCCAAGTGAGTATATGGGCGACACTATGAGCAGTTATAATGTGGGTCCTAGAGAGAATCCAGTTAGAAGAGATGATCCAGTTAGACAGGATAGACATGAGCGGGAACCTGCACCAGCTGAGGGTGCAAATAGAGGTATTGCTTTTGATCCAGCGTTAGTTCAGGGATTATTACAAGTGGTGGATAGGCTGACTGCACCTAAGGCTCCAACTGAGTTGTTAAGAAAGAGAGGAGCAGAGGATTTTCATGGGACTGCCTTAGATGAATTCGATGTGGCTGAGTTTTGGCTGAAGAGAGTGGACAGGATCTTACAAGAGATTAGATGTCCTGCTGATCAGAGAGCTTCTTGTGCTATATCATTGCTTCAGGGACCAGCCTATGATTGGTGGGAACTTGTGTTGAGGAATCCTCAGCGACCAGCTGAGCTGACATGGGATTATTTCAAGAAAGAGTTTGAGCAAAAGTATATAACCAAGGCATACCAAGAGGCAAAATGGAGAGAGTTCATTAGCTTGAAGCAGAGGGGAATGACAGTGAGTGAGTATGACAAGGAGTTCAATAGGCTGAGTAAGTATGTGCCCGAGCAGTTGTTGACAGATGAGTTCAGATGTAGGCACTTTTTAGAGGGATTGCGTGAGGTGTTCAGAGGCCCTTTGTCTGCGATGATTGTCTTGCAGCCAGTTGGGTATTATCAGATTGTGGCTGCAGCAATGAGGTTAGAGGAATCTGAAGAGATCAAGCAGAGAATGGCTAGCAAGAGGAGAGCACCAGAAGGAGGAAATGTGAGTGTTAAGAAAGCAAAGGGTACACCAGTTGAGCAAGGATCTAGAGGGAGTGTTCAGATGCCTTCACAGGTTGAGAGTGTAGCACCACAGGGTAATAGAGGGAATCGAGCACCAGAATGTGAGCATTGTCATAGGTACCATTGGGGTACGTGTCGCAAGATTACCGGCGCTTGTTTCAAGTGTGGAAGCATGGAACATCGATTTGCCTTTTGCCCTAGTCGACAAGAGAACCAGAATCAACAAGAAAGCCGAAAATCCAATGTTATCCAAGGCAATCGTGAAGGAAGTCGAGCTCCGAGAGCACCATCAGAAACAGTGCAGCGACCTGGTGCTACTGAGGATCATAATCAGTATAGAGGTTATGCTATGATTGCTAGAGATGCGACGGGTACAGCGGGTCCTTCGGGTAAGTGTTTACATATTCAGTTTTGTCTCGTTTCGGATTTTGATATTTGAGTTGTATTTGGTAAGCAAGGAAATTTCGAGGACGAAATTTTCTTAAGGAGGGGTGAGTTGTCACACCCCACAAGTGGCTTATTTGGAAATTAGAATTTTAATTGGACGATTAAAGGGTAATTGGGTAATTATACAAGGAAAGAGGATTTAATTGCTAGATGGGATTTAATTAGAATGCAGATTTTATTCAGGTGAGTAAAAAGAAATTAATAGGAACCTATTAGAGTTATGAGGATCAAATTGTAAAAGAGAAGAATTAGTGGGATTGTGACTCTTGTGCATGTGTGCCATGTGGAAGGAGGATGTGCACGTGGAGAGGGAAAGGAAAAGTCTGAGAAAATTTAGTTAGTTGGAAAACAAAGAACTGAAAAAGGTTTTCTCTTTCTTTTCTGGTTCTCTCTCACGCGAAGCACATTCTGCCTTTTCTTTATTTTTTTCTGTTCTTTCTATTATCTGCATGTGAGTATTGCTGTTGAGGAACTAGGGTTTGGTTTGGCAAAGAAGCTACAGAAGGTAAGTACTGTTAATTTTCGTGAGGTTCTTATTCTCATATGGGTTTATAGAGAATCTGTTCCTGGGTTATTGAACTGTGGTTTTAATCTGTTTGCAAGCTCCTGAGGATAAAAGGAAAGACAAAGGAAAGGATAAGATTTTGGATTGAAGAGGATACAGTGGACTTTTTGGACTTCGATACAGGTTTGGGAGTGTGTCTGTCTTTCTCATTCTTGGATCCAGATTGTAGTTTTGTTGCTAATATATTCATTTGTGTTGAAATACTGGAATGCATGAGATGTGTAGTGTTCTATACATGTTTGCAGTAGGAAAAGAATGGTGATAAATTTTGTAGTTGAGATGTTTATACATATATTTGAAGGTGGAAATCCTGGAAAGTTCATATTCTGGCATTTGTCTCTGTTTTAGTTGTAAAAGTGTATTATATGTGTTATAATTGCTGTGATTGTGCTCAGAAGACCTAAAGGTACGTATTTGAATGATTATTGCATGAAAAAGGGTTTTAGACAAAATGGGGATTTGAGTTTTGATTGTACTCTGTTTTCACAATTTACTGGTTTTTCACGTTTTCTGCAAATTCTGGATTTTTGAGTGGAGAAGAAGAAGAATTGTGAGGAGAAGGTCACGAGACATGACTGGTGGTCACGCCGTGACCCCCTTCTCGGTTGAAGGTCACGAGGCGCGAAGCAGCTTCATGCCGTGACTCCTTCTTTGCTGAAGGTCACGTGGCGTGAAGCGGCATCACGCCGTGACTTTCGCCTTGGCCTGTGTGACTTCTCCCTCTCCTCTCACAGGCGTCACGCGACGTGACTGGTGGTCACGCCGTGACTGCCTTGCCTTGCCTTGCCTTGCTCCTTTGCCTGGCGCTGGCGTGAAGCCTGTGTCACGCGACGTGATGAATGGTCACGGCGTGACCAGCCTTCCCTGCTGCCCTGTTTTTCAAAATTGAGGTTTTAACTTCGGATTTCAAGAATTTTTGCATTACATGACAAATATTTGATTTAAAATCTGTATTGTGTTTTAATAATTGAATAATATTGGGTTTAATATACATGATTTACACTTTTTATAATTTATTTGGCAAGGATTAGTTCAATGTGAGCTATATGTCCTTATTACCTTCAGTATTGATATTTATATGTTTAAATGTTTCTTAATTTGCTTATGATATAAGTATACATGATTTATAAGCTAGTATGTAATGAAATTCTCATGATTTGATATATGAATTGTTGAATTGTATTCTTTGAGCCTGAATAAGTCATAGTAGTGGATAAGTAAGCGCTTACTTAGGTCAGAGTGTGTGTGCAGCTGCTATATGATAAAAATGTTATATGCGGGTCCGTTTGGATCCTTGTTTCGACCATGTTTGGTCTATATGGAAATAAAGCGAGACCTCGGTCTCTATATGAAAAATTACATGTTTGAGACTCATGTCTCTATATGCTTGGGATACTGTGTTCTATCAGTATCCAAATGACCGTATCCACTTCTTAGGTTTATACCAGACTAATCAGGCTACGTGTTTATATGTGTATATGTATTGTATAGGTTGAGATGTTTATTAACAAGATTAAATGGATATGATGCATATGAATTCCTGTATAACTTGATGATATGCACCTTTTATACTGATTATAGTATTATTGCACAAATGTTATATGCATATTGTTATTTTGTTTTGTTCCTCCCCACTAAGCGTTATCGCTTAGCACGGGCTCTTTTCCCGTGCAGGTGGCGAGTGCAGTTCAGAGTCGGATATCTGCAGGTCGGCCACTAGGAGTCTTTTTGGATGAAGTTGTTTTATTTTTTTGAAGTCTTCCGCTGTAATTATTTTTGTATATGGCTTGTAATTAGCAAAATGAATCTTTTGTAAAGGAACAAGTATTCTTTTTGTATATGTATTTGCTTACGAGCCCTTTTTGTAAAACGACAGTGATATGTATATGTATATGTTACAGGTTTTTCTATAAACGATTTAAAAGTTTCTTTACATATTATCTTTTGTTTTATTTTATTAGCATGTATTTGGATTGGTTTATATGTTTGCCCGCGTGGCACTCCGGTATCCTTCCAACGGGGATGGCGGGGTGTTACAATCTTCGGTTAGTTTTGCAAGTTTTGAGAGAGCATCGGTTGTTTGCCAAGTTAAGTAAGTGTGATTTTTGGCTTCGGGAAGTGTCGTTTTTAGGCCACATAGTTTCAGCTAAGGGTATCCAAGTGGATCCAGCTAAGATTGAGGCGATAGTGGATTGGAAAGCGCCTAGAAGTGTTCAAGAAGTGAGGAGTTTTCTCAGTCTGGCGGGTTACTACCGTCGGTTTGTGAAAGGATTCTCAGTGATTGCTGCTCCGATGACCAGGTTATTGAGGAAAGGAGTTAAGTTCGAATGGTCGGATAAGTGTAAAGCCTGTTTTGAGAGGTTGAAGCAGTTGTTAGTCGAAGCTCCTATACTGACTCAACCCATCTCGGGTAAGGAGTTTGTTATGTATAGTGACGCTTCAGGTGTTGGTTTGGGATGTGTTCCGATGCAGGAAGGTAAAGTTGTGGCTTATGCTTCTCGACAGTTGAAGCCACATGAGAGGAACTATCCGACGCATGATCTTGAGTTAGCAGCGGTTGTCTTCGCTTTGAAGATTTGGCGTCATTATCTCTACGGGGAGAAGTGCAGGATCTTTACGGACCACAAGAGTTTGAAGTACTTCCTGACTCAGAAGGAACTGAATATGAGGCAACGTCGTTGGCTTGAGCTGTTTAAGGACTACGATTGCATTGTGGATTACCATCCGGGTAAGGCCAATGTGGTCGCTGATGCTTTGAGTAGGAAGTCAGTTTCTTCCTTATTTTTGAGACGGTTCAGATGGAGGTTTGGTTCAGATGGGGCTTTGATGGCTCAGTTAAGGGTCAAGCCTACTTTGAGACAGCGGATAGTTGATGCTTAGAGGGTTGATGAGAAGCTTCAGCGGATTGTGTAAGAAGTCAGTTTGGGCAAGCAGTCAGAGTTTTCGGTTCAGGATGGGGTTCTTCTATTTAGAAACCGTTTATATGTACCGAATAGTGAAGAGTTAAGAAGACAGGTTTTGGTTGAGGCACATAGTTCAGTTTTCACCATGCATCCTGGCAGTGTGAAGATGTATCGGGATTTGAAGCAGTTCTTTTGGTGGTCTGGTATGAAGAGGGATATAGTGGACTTTGTATCCAAGTGCCTGACTTGTCAGCAGGTCAAGGCTGAGCACTAGGTTCCTTCTGGATTACTTACGCCTTTGTCCGTTCCTCGGTTGAAATGGGATGACATCTCTATGGATTTTGTCTCCGGATTTCCATTGACTCAGAGGAAGCATGATTCTGTGTGGGTTGTTGTGGATCGACTCACAAAGTCCGCTCACTTTTTGCCGGTTAGGATGGATTATCCGATGAATAGATTGGCCAGTATTTATGTGGATGAGATAGTTCGGTTGCATGGAGTACCTTTGTCCATAGTTTCAGATAGGGACCCAAGGTTCACATCTAAGTTCTGGAAAGAGTTACAGCGAGCTTTGGGTACCAAGCTGAAGTTCAGTACAGCGTTTCATCCTCTGACAGATGGTCAGTCCGAGCGTGTGATTCAGATCTTAGAGGATATGATGAGGGCTTGTGTTTTGGACTTTCCGGGTAGTTGGGACAAGTATGTATCATTGATGGAGTTTGCCTACAACAACAGTTTTCAGTCGAGCATTAGTATGTCACCGTATGAGGCTCTGTATGGACGTCAGTGTAGGACCCCGATTTGTTGGACAGAGTTATCCGAGAGGTCAGTGATTGGGCCAGATTTGGTTAGAGATACAGAAGAGAAGATTAGAGTTGTGCAGCGGAATTTGAAAGTGGCCAAGGATCGACATAAGTCTTATGCCAATCTGAAGAGAAAAGATGTGCAGTTTGAAGTTGGGGACAAAGTTTTTCTTAAAGTGTCTCCTTGGAGAAAAGTGCTTAGGTTTGGAAAGAAAGGAAAGCTTAGTCCTCGCTTTATTGGTCCGTATGAGGTGTTGGCAAGAGTTGGTCCAGTGTCTTACAGGTTAGCTTTGCCGATAGAATTATCGAAGCTTCATGATGTGTTTCACGTTTCGATGCTCCGTCGGTATAGATCGGATCCTTCCCATGTGCTGTCGGTTCAAGAAGTTCAAGTGCAGTCAGACTTTTCTTATGATGAGGAACCTAGAGCTATCTTAGCTTGGGAAGTAAGACAGTTGAGGAATAAGCAGATTCCTTTGGTCAAGGTTTTGTGGAATCACCATGGGGTTGAGGAAGCAACTTGGGAACTGGAGGAGTCGATGAGATTGCAGTACCCGCAGTTATTCAGTTCAGGTGAGAATTTCGAGGACGAAATTCTTGTTTGTAGGGGAGAGTTGTCACACCCCGTTTGCCCCCTAGTTGAATGAGCCATATATGTGTTGGTGTGGAATTGCATGAGTTTTGTATAATAAGGGCATTTTGGTAATTTTGCATATTTTAAGAATTTTGCTAGCATGTGGGTGCATGCATGGTGCAATGGTGTGAATTAGTTTGGACAGATTTGTGTGTGCATGAGTGCACCATAGTAGGATTTGCACTAGTGGGTTATTGTAGCGTGTGGACATGCATATGTTTGTAGGGTGTGTTTGTCACACCCCGTTTGCCCCCTAGTAGAATGAGCCTGTCTGTCTGTCTGTATGTGTAAGCATTCGCATGTGTTTAGTATTTCATAAGGGTACTTTAGTAATAATGTGTGTGCTTTTGGGATTTTGTTAGTATGTGGGTGCATACATGGCATTAGTGTGTGAATTAATTGAGATATAATTGTGTGCACTTGAGCATACCATATTAGGGTGTTATTAGTTGGGAATCACTTGTGTGCTTGTACTCATACTATTGTAGGGTACATTTAATTGAGGTTGTATTAGATGTGTGTAATGTATGTTGGTTGGGTGTGTTGGGTTAGTTTCACCAATTAGAATTGGACATATGTTTAGGGCAAGGAAAAGAAAAAGAAAAAGGAAAGAAAGAAAGGAAGATACAGATTCACGTATTCTTCATCTCTTCATGTTCTTCTCTTCCTTTTCTTCACTTTCTTTACTCTAAGCATTGTGGTGTTGATTCAAGCTTTGTTGGTGAAACTAATCATTCCCTTAGGCATTCTGTTGGTAAGTCATTGTATTCTTTATATTATTCTCTATTTGCTTTCTTCTTCTTCTTCCTTTAGTTTAGATTTGATTTAGGGTTTGCATGTTGGTTGTTTGTGTTTAGCTGAGGCTCCACGTGATCCCAAAGGCAAGGAGATTGCTGGGAGCAGTGGGATTAAGTGAAGAGAAGCATAGAATTTCAGGTTTGGGATTTTTGTTTGTGAATTGTGCTTGATTTTGAGTTTACTGTAAAATTGTTAGGGTTTGTGTTCTTGAGGCTTGGATATGTTTATGCATGTTTTGTTGGTATTATTTTGATGTTATAATTATGGGTTTTGATTTGTAATGGTCTGTAATGCATGATAACTGAGTTTGAATTAAGATTTGAGGTTGGATTGCTGTGTTTTTGAATTCTGGGTTTTAAAATTAAGTGACAGTAGGTGTTCTTCAAAAATCGTGTTTTCTGTTCTTCCTGGTGGCTTGTCCGACTCGTGCTCCCTCATCCGACTTGTGCTCCTTCAGCGTGTGAGTCGGATGGTGGCGTGCGAGACGGAGGGAAGTGAAGCTGAGCTTTTTGCCTTGTCCGACTCGTGCTCCCTCATCCGACTCGTGCTCCTTCAGTGTGTGAGTCGGATGGTGAAGTGTGAGACGGAGGAGATGAGAAGGAGCTTAGCACGACACGACTCGTGCTCCTCAGCACGACTCGTGCTGTGCTGAAGCCCCTTCAGCATTTCGTGCTCCTTAGCACGACTAGGATGAGTCTGTCACTCCTTTGCCTCCAGAATTCCAAAAACGTATTTTTAAGGTATTTTTCATGGTTCTTCCGTATTTTGCATGGTTTTTCGTACTGTATGTTATATAAACTTGTGTATACTACTGCTATTGTACTTATTACATATGATTAAATTATATACTGTGTTTTGAAACAGAATTTGTGTTATGCATGTTCTGTTTATGATTCATTGATATGAATGTGAGTATTTTTATGAGATTACACTTGAAATCATAATTGGAATAACGTATAACCTGCTAGAGTCAAGTAAGTGGATAGTTAGGCATGCCTAATAGAGTCTTTAGCTGCAGCCCTCAGTTCAGTTTTGACCCCGATCAGGTCCCCGTTTGGTTCCTCGCGAACCCTTCAGTATAGAATCTTGTTTAAGATTCCCTCAGTATATAAATAACATGTTTTGATAAAGGATATAATATTTGACTTGTACCTGTGAGGTACCCTCAGTATTCGATTCGTACCCGTAAGGTACCCTCAGTACACTCGTTATCCACTGTCTAGAGTCAGCAGGTATTCTTTAAATGTTAATGGAAATGTTCTGATCTGATATGGCTTTGAATGGAATATCTGAATGAGTTTAATGATGAAATACATGCTGGATTATTCTATAATGGATATGATTATGAGATACTTAATGTATGACTTTTAAATACGAGCATGTTTATATGGTATATGTTATAACCTTTGCATTCTGCCATTGTGAATGTGATATGCCTTGACGACCACTGTGAGTGGCCGTCCATAATTTATGTGTGTTTCCCCACTAAGCGTTTTATCGCTTAGCACGGTGTTTTTACCCGTGCAGGTGCGGAAGACGTTTTGCTTTGAGAGAGTCGCCGTCATCAAGCCAACACAGAAGGGATTAGTGTAGGGCTCAATTTTGTATCAGTTATTGATTCTTTTTGTATAAAACTCTCTGTATCAGCTTCCGCTTTTGTATCTATATTTTGTATATGTAATATTATTTTGTTCAGCTAGTTGATCAGATCATTATTGTAATAGTTTAACTATAGTAATGCATGATCAGCTTTTGCTTTCTGCATGTAAAGTTTTTAATTATTCTGTATTTCTGAATGTATGTTATGAATGGATGTATATTTTGCTTTGCTTTTGTTTGGTGACACCTTGTCTCATACGGCATCTCACTCCTTATCGGATGGGATCGCCTATGTATGGGAAGGGGGTGTTACAGTTAGTGGTATCAAGGGGGTGTTACAGTTAGTGGTATCAGAGCATAGGTTTAGGCGTTTCTGGGTGTTGATGTGATTGATCTGAGTTTCTTAGATGTGTATGTGTCTAGATCTGTGTTGGCTGATACGGTTGTTTCTTGTTTGTTTAGATGGCTTCTAATTCTGCTCATGGTGCGCGTGAGGAATCCGCCGAGAGTGTGAATCCTCCAGTTGTAGGTCAGTCTGTTTCTGTTACTGGGTCGGCTCAGCATGCTAGGGTCCAGCCCGAGGCCGCAGCCATGCCCTTAGAGGCTATGTTTAGACTGCATCAGGACATGGCTAGGGTTTTGGAGAGAGTGACTGCTCCTAGAGCACCTATGGAGAATTTGAGAAGGGCAGGAGTTGACGATTTCTATGGTACCGGTTTGAATGAGTCTGAGACTGCAGAGAGATGGTTAGATAAAGTGAAGCGTGCTTTGAGAGAGATTCGGTGTCCTCCCGACCAGCAGGCAGAGTGTGCATTAGCTCTTCTTCAGGGGTCTGCTTTTGAGTGGTGGGAGTTGGTTTGCAGGCATCCTCAGCTACCGGATCCGATTACCTGGGAGTTCTTTGAGGGTGAGTTCACAAAGAAGTACATTACTCAGACCTATAGAGATTCGAGATGGGCGCAGTTTTTGGGTTTGAGACAGAGGGCCATGTCTGTTGCTGATTATGAGAAAGAGTTCAACAGGTTATCTCGCTATGCCCCTCGAGGAGTTATGACTGATGACTTTAGATGCAAGCATTTCGAGGCTGGGTTAAATGAGTCATTGAAGATTGCTTTGATTTCCTTGATGTGTATACCTGGGGTTAGCTATTATCAGATTGTTGAGGCTGCTGTGAGAGCTGAGTTGTCTGAGACTGTTATGAGAGAGAGAGCTCAGAGGAGGAGTTCTTCTCGTGGAGGATCTTCTTCGAGTAAGAGATCTAGGAACCCACAGGATGAGTCAGCATCTGGTCCGGCTTCTAGAGGTAGACGTCAGGGTTCTACAGCTGTGTCAGGTTTTGGCAGGGGTGGTAGAGTTGAGACTACACCAGCTTGTCCTCATTGTAGTAAGTCACATCGGGGTGAGTGTAGGTGGCTCACCGGTGCATGCTTCAGATGTGGGAGTTCGGAGCATCAGTTGGCTGGTTGTCCGAGGGTGCAGGAGGATTCGGGTTCTCAGAGAGAGGGCAGTAGGGTCGGTTCGAATGCTTTTCAGGCTACCCGTGGCAGAGGCCGAGGTAGAGGTAGAGGTGGTCGGCATAGAGATGGAGCTGCTTCTGAGACTGTTGAGCATCCTCCTCAGGGTGCCATTAGAGCTTATGCTATGAGAGCCAGAGATGAGCAGGATGCGCCTGACGTTATTGCTGGTAAGTTCCTATTCCATGACACTGAGTTGTATGCTCTAATTGATCCTGGTTCCACACACTCATATTTGTGCACAGATAGAATTGTTGATAAATTGCATTCAGTTGATCAGTTAGATTATGAGATTTGTGTGACCAGTCCATTAGGGTATAGTGTCAGTGTGAGTAGAGTGTTTAGGAGTTGTCCTCTGATTGTTGAGGGAGCTGTGCTTCCAGCGGATCTGATTGAATTACCCTTCAGAGAGTTTGACTTGATTCTGGGTATGGACTGGTTGGGTAAGCATCGGGCAGTAGTTGATTGCCATAGGAAGACAGTTGTACTTCGGGATAGAAGTCAGTCTCTTGTGTTTTTGAAAGGTTTGGGTGCTAGTTCTGTTAATAATGTTATTTCTGCGATTCAAGCCAAGAGATTCATCAGGAAAGGTTGTGAGGCTTTTCTAGCTGTTGTGTTAGATTCCAGGAGGGATCAGGTTCAGATTGAGGACATCCCTGTAGTGCGGGAGTTTAGTGATGTGTTCCCGAGCGAGTTGCCTGGTTTGCCTCCTGAGAGAGAGGTTGAGTTGTCCATTGAGATCATGCCAGGTACTACACCTATTTCGAGAGCACCTTATCGGATGGCTCCTGTAGAGTTGAGGGAACTTAAATCTCAGCTACAAGAGTTATTGGATAAGGGGTTTATTCGACCTAGCATATCTCCTTGGGGAGCTCCAGTGCTGTTTGTTAAGAAGAAAGATGGATCCCTTCGGATGTGTATTGACTACCGCCAGATTAATAAAGTTACAGTGAAGAACAAGTATCCTTTGCATAGGATTGAGGATTTATTTGATCAGCTTCGAGGTGCGGGTGTCTTTTCCAAGATAGATCTTCGATCAGGATATTACCAGCTACGGGTTCAGGATGCAGATGTGGTGAAGACTGCATTTCGGACTAGGTATGGCCACTATGAGTTTCTTGTGATGCCGTTTGGTTTGACAAATGCTCCAACGGCTTTTATGGATCTGATGAATCGTGTGTTTAGGCCATACTTAGATCGATTTGTAGTAGTGTTCATTGATGACATTTTAGTATATTCCAGGGATGAGAGTGAGCATGAGGAGCATCTCAGATTGGTTTTGCAGATGTTGAGAGAGCATCATTTGTTTGCTAAGCTTAGCAAGTGTGATTTCTGGCTTCGAGAAGTGTCATTCTTGGGTCACATTATTTCGGCTAGAGGTATTCAGGTGGATCCAGCCAAGATTGAGGCGATTGTTGATTGGAAAGCGCCTCGAAATGTTCAGGAAGTGAGGAGTTTCCTCGGTTTAGCAGGTTATTACGTCGGTTCGTTAAGGGATTTCTGTGATTGCTGCTCCTATGACTAGATTGTTGAGGAAAGGAGTTAGATTTGAGTGGTCAGACAGGTGTCAGTCTTGTTTTGATCGGTTAAAGCAGTTGCTTGTTGAGGCTCCTATCCTTACTCAACCCATCTCGGGTAAGGAGTTTGTCATTTACAGTGATGCTTCTGGAGTTGGTCTTGGTTGTGTGCTGATGCAGGAAGGTAAAGTAGTGGCTTATGCTTCTCGTCAGTTGAAGCCACATGAGAAGAACTATCCGACGCATGATTTAGAGTTGGCAGCTGTAATTTTTGCTTTGAAGATTTGGCGTCACTACTTGTATGGGGAAAAGTGTAGGATCTTCTCGGACCACAAGAGCTTGAAGTACTTCCTTTCACAGAAAGAGTTGAATATGAGACAGCGCAGATGGCTTGAGTTGTTTAAGGACTACGACTGCATTGTGGATTACCATCCTGGTAAGGCCAATGTAGTCGCAGATGCTTTGAGTCAGAAATCGGTTTCAGCTTTGTTTTTGAGGCGATTCAGATGGCGTTTTGATTCTGATGGGGCTTTGCTTGCCCAGTTGCGTATGAGGCCTACTTTGAGACAGAGGATAGTGGATGCTCAGAGAGATGATCAGAGACTTCAGCGGATTGTGCTTGAGGTCAGATCGGGTAAGCAGTCAGAGTTCTCAGTTCAGGATGAGGTACTGATGTTCAGAGATCGCCTGTGTGTGCCAGAGTCTGAGGACTTGAGGAGACAGCTCATGAGTGAGGCGCATAGTTCAGTCTTTACTATGCATCCGGGCAGTGAGAAGATGTACAGAGACATGAAGCAATTCTATTGGTGGTCCGGTATGAAGCGAGACATAGTGGATTTTGTTTCCAAGTGCTTGACTTGTCAGCAGGTAAAGGCAGAGCATCAGGTTCCTTCAGGTTTGCTTACGCCTTTATCCATTCCTGAGTGGAAATGGAATGACATTGCCATGGACTTTGTTTCTGGTTTGCCTTTGACTCAGAGGAAGCATGATTCAGTTTGGGTTATTGTGGATCGGCTTACGAAATCAGCTCACTTTCTGCCGGTTAGAGTGGACTACTCCATGGACAGATTAGCCAGTATCTATGTGGATGAGATAGTTCGGTTGCATGGTGTGCCTTTGTCCATAGTTTCAGATCGAGATCCGAGGTTTACTTCCAAGTTTTGGAAGGAGTTACAGAGGGCTTTGGGCACTAGGTTGAACTTCAGTACAGCATTTCATCCTCAGACCGACGGTCAGTCAGAGCGAGTTATTCAGATTCTGGAGGATATGATGAGAGCTTGTGCATTGGATTTTCCGGGTAGTTGGGACAGATATGTGTCATTGATGGAGTTTGCCTACAACAACAGTTTTCAGTCGAGTATTGGTATGGCACCATATGAGGCTTTGTATGGTCGTCAGTGTAGGACTCCGATTTGTTGGACCGAGCTATCCGAGAGATCTATGATTGGACCCGACTTGGTTAGAGATACTGAAGAGAAAATCAGAGTAGTGCAGCGGAATTTGAAGGCAGCCAAGGATCGATAGAAGTCTTATGCCAATTTGAAGAGGAAAGACGTGCAATTTGAGATCGGGGACAAAGTTTTCCTTAAAGTTTCTCCTTGGAGGAGAGTGCTTCGATTTGGAAAGAAGGGTAAGCTGAGTCCTCGTTTTATTGGACCTTATGAGATTTTGGCTAAGGTAGGACCTGTAGCCTACAGATTGGCGTTACCGATGGAGTTAGCAAAATTGCATGATGTATTTCACGTTTCGATGCTTCGTCGGTACAGATCAGATCCTTCGCATGTTCTGTCAGTTCAAGATATCCAGGTTCAGCCAGACTTCTCTTATGATGAGGAACCGCGAGCTATTCTAGCCCGTGAGGTGAGGCAGTTGAGAAATAAGCAGATTCCGTTGGTTAAAGTATTGTGGATCCATCATGGAGGCGAAGAAGTGACTTGGGAACCAGAGGAGTCGATGAGAGCTCAGTATCCACAGTTGTTCAGTTCAGGTGAGAATTTCGAGGACGAAATTCTTATTAGTAGGGGAGAGTTGTCACACCCCGTTTGCCCCCTAGTAGAATGAGCCTGTCTGTCTGTCTGTATGTGTAAGCATTCGCATGTGTTCAGCATTTCATAAGGGTACTTTAGTAATAATGTGTGTGCTTTTGGGATTTTGTTAGTATGTGGGTGCATACATGGCATTAGTGTGTGAATTAATTGAGATATAATTGTGTGCACTTGAGCATACCATATTAGGGTGTTATTAGTTGGGAATCACTTGTGTGCTTGTACTCATACTATTGTAGGGTACATTTAATTGAGGTTGTATTGGATGTGTGTAATGTATGTTGGTTGGGTGTGTTGGGTTAGTTTCACCAATTAGAATTGGACATATGTTTAGGGCAAGGAAAAGAAAAAGAAAAAGGAAAGAAAGAAAGGAAGATACAGATTCACGTATTCTTCATCTCTTCATGTTCTTCTCTTCCTTTTCTTCACTTTCTTTACTCTAAGCATTGTGGTGTTGATTCAAGCTTTGTTGGTGAAACTAATCATTCCCTTAGGCATTCTGTTGGTAAGTCACTGTATTCTTTATATTATTCTCTATTTGCTTTCTTCTTCTTCTTCCTTTAGTTTAGATTTGATTTAGGGTTTGCATGTTGGTTGTTTGTGTTTAGCTGAGGCTCCACGTGATCCCAAAGGCAAGGAGATTGCTGGGAGCAGTGGGATTAAGTGAAGAGAAGCATAGAATTTCAGGTTTGGGATTTTGTTTGTGAATTGTGCTTGATTTTGAGTTTACTGTAAAATTGTTAGGGTTTGTGTTCTTGAGGCTTGGATATGTTTATGCATGTTTTGTTGGTATTATTTTGATGTTATAATTATAGGTTTTGATTTGTAATGGTCTGTAATGCATGATAACTGAGTTTGAATTAAGATTTGAGGTTGGATTGCTGTGTTTTTGAATTCTTGGTTTTAAAATTAAGTGACAGTAGGTGTTCTTCAAAAATCGTGTTTTCTGTTCTTCCTGGTGGCTTGTCTGACTCGTGCTCCCTCATCCGACTCGTGCTCCTTCAGCGTGTGAGTCGGATGGTGGCGTGCGAGACGGAGGGAAGTGAAGCTGAGCTTTTTGCCTTGTCCGACTCGTGCTCCCTCATCCGACTCGTGCTCCTTCAGTGTGTGAGTCGGATGGTGAAGTGTGAGACGGAGGAGATGAGAAGGAGCTTAGCACGACACGACTCGTGCTCCTCAGCACGACTCGTACTGTGCTGAAGCCCCTTCAGCATTTCGTGCTCCTTAGCACGACTAGGATGAGTCTGTCACTCCTTTGCCTCCAGAATTCCAAAAACGTATTTTTAAGGTATTTTTCATGGTTCTTCCGTATTTTGCATGGTTTTTCGTACTGTATGTTATATAAACTTGTGTATACTACTGCTATTGTACTTATTACATATGATTAAATTATATACTGTGTTTTGAAACAGAATTTGTGTTATGCATGTTCTGTTTATGATTCATTGATATGAATGTGAGTATTTTTATGAGATTACACTTGAAATCATAATTGGAATAACGTATAACCTGCTAGAGTCAAGTAAGTGGATAGTTAGGCATGCCTAATAGAGTCTTTAGCTGCAGCCCTCAGTTCAGTTTGGACACCGATCAGGTCCCCGTTTGGTTCCTCGCGAACCCTTCAGTATAGAATCTTGTTTAAGATTCCCTCAGTATATAAATAACATGTTTTGATAAAGGATATAATATTTGACTTGTACCTGTGAGGTACCCTCAGTATTCGATTCGTACCCGTAAGGTACCCTCAGTACACTCGTTATCCACTGTCTAGAGTCAGCAGGTATTCTTTAAATGTTAATGGAAATGTTCTGATCTGATATGGCTTTGAATGGAATATCTGAATGAGTTTAATGATGAAATACATGCTGGATTATTCTATAATGGATATGATTATGAGATACTGAATGTATGACTTTTAAATACGAGCATGTTTATATGGTATATGTTATAACCTTTGCATTCTGCCATTGTGAATGTGATATGCCTTGACGACCACTGTGAGTGGCCGTCCATAATTTATGTGTGTTTCCCCACTAAGCGTTTTATCGCTTAGCACGGTGTTTTTACCCGTGCAGGTGCGGAAGACGTTTTGCTTTGAGAGAGTCGCCGTCATCAAGCCAACACAGAAGGGATTAGTGTAGGGCTCAATTTTGTATCAGTTATTGATTCTTTTTGTATAAAACTCTCTGTATCAGCTTCCGCTTTTGTATCTATATTTTGTATATGTAATATTATTTTGTTCAGCTAGTTGATCAGATCATTATTGTAATAGTTTAACTATAGTAATGCATGATCAGCTTTTGCTTTCTGCATGTAAAGTTTTTAATTATTATGTATTTCTGAATGTATGTTATGAATGGATGTATATTTTGCTTTGCTTTTGTTTGGTGACACCTTGTCTCATACGGCATCTCACTCCTTATCGGATGGGATCGCCTATGTATGGGAAGGGGGTGTTACAGTTAGTGGTATCAAGGGGGTGTTACAGTGTTTAGGGAGATGTACTTGTGTGTGTTGCTCACACATATGTAGGATGCATTATTAGGGTGTCTCATTGTGTGTATGTGATGCACTTAGATAGGGTGCGAGTGAGTAATCTCCTCCACTAGATGATTGACATGTGTAAAGTGGGAAAGAGAAAAAGATGAAAAAGGTAAAATCATATTTTTGAAAACCCATTCCCGTTTTTCCTTCTTCTCCTTATTCTTCTTCCTCCTTTGCACTCTCTTAAGTGCCCTAACTTAGTTTCAACCCTCTAGTGGTGGAAATTGATTATTTCATAGCATTTTAAAGGTAAATCTACTGCATTATTTCCCTTTTCTTCATTTGGTTCTCCATCTCATTCTCTTTTTCTTATTTTCGGATTTGGGTTTGAAGTTGGATTTTGTGTTGTGTGTTGTGTTGTTTTGTTGCTTAGTTGAGCCTCCTCGTGAACCGAAGGGTAAGGAGAAGGTTGGGCCAAGTGGAACTAAGCAATAGGAGCAAAGGATTTTTGAAGGTTTGGGAATTTCTTATGTTTGCATGCAAATGTGTTCTTGATGATTCTTGAGAAATTGAGTAGTAATATGCTTTTGTTATGGTATGTATGGTATGGGTCTTTGTTTTGGAATGTGGGATTTGCAAGATATTGAGTTAATTAAGATAATTTTGGAATTGTTGTGGTTTGAAGCATAAATTGGGTTTTTGATTGATTCTTGAAATTGGATGTTTAAATTAGTGTATTGTATGAAAATTCTTGTTAATAAATGTTATATTATTGTTGTTGATGTTAATGGATGGCTGGGTTTGAGGTAAGAGACTCTTGATTGAATTTTATGTGAGATTAGGTGATTTTGGAGGAGGAAAATCTGCAGAATTCTGCAGATTTTCGAAATCCCGATGCTGTCGCGATCGCGACAGAGAGCGGTGTTGGGAACTTCGCTGTCGTGAGCACGCGACGCCGTCGCGAGCCCGCGACAGATGAAGTGTTGCACACCCTCTGTCGCGATCGCAACAGAGAATGATGCTGGGCAAGTGCTATCGCGAGCACGCGATTCGTCGCGAGCCCGCGACAGCACCATTTGTTCTCTGTCGCGATCGCGATATCTGTCGCGAGCGCGACAGAGCCTGGCCCTTCCGTCCTCCTCCCGGTCGCGAAGTCCGTCGCGCGTACGCGGCGAAGAGACTTCAGTCTCTGTCACGAGCGCGACAGTCCCTTGTATGCTAATTGAGTTTTCTTTCATTGTGTGTGTGGTTTGAACTTCCATCTCTTTTAACAGTTATGAGATTTATACTTGGTATTTTATGAATGATACGAATATGGAACCATGATATGATTATGTACATATATGATGATAATTTTGGAAGTTATGAAATGGATTGAAAGGTTTATGTATGACCTGCTAGAGTCTAGTAAGTGGATAGTTAGGCATGCCTAATAGAGTCTTTGCTGCAGCTTCTGTTTTCGTTTGGACCCCGATCAAGTCCCCGTTTGGTTCCTCATGAACTTCTGTAATGTGTTTGGATCTTGTTTAAGGTCCTTCAGAAAATATTTGTGAATGAAAATTAAAATAGTTTTCGATTCGTACCCGTAAGGTACTATTCGTAATCGGTTGGTACCCGTAAAGTACTTTCTGTTCACTCGTTATCCACTACCTTGAGTCAGCAGATGTTTCAATGCTTAAAGTGCTTTGTATGAATTATAATATGAGAAAACATATGTTATATCTGTATGGATTCAACGGTGAAGTATAATCTATTATGAGGATATGATTATTGATATGAATCTTCTGATGAATGGCTTTATGTATGTAAGCATGAGTTTATGCTATTGTTATGCCATGATTATCGTATGTACATGAAGTACGCATGTGATTTGCCTTGACGACCGTTGTGAATGGTTGTCCTTATTCTATATGTGTGTTTCCCCACTGAGCGTTTATCGCTTAGCACGGTGTGTTTACCCGTGCAGGTGCAGAAGGAGTTTGTCTTGGGAGAGTCGCCGCCATCGAAGCCAACACAGCAGGGTCTTAGTGTAGGGCTTTATTTTTGTACCTTTGAGGATTCTTTTTGTATAGAACTCTCTTATGGTTTTGTAATAGTTTCCGCTTTTGTATATGTATTATGGGTTCTGTAATTATCCATAGTATCTCTTAGTTGATCAGAACAGTAATGTAATGCTTCAGTTATATTAATGCATGATCAGCTTATTCCATGATTGGTGATTTGAAGTTTTAAATTACCCTATATTTCGTTATGTATGTTTATGTATGAATGTATGTGTATTTTGTATCTGTGTGGTGGCACCCTTACTCATACGGTACCTCACTCCTTATCGGATGGGATCGCCTAAGTATGGGTAAGGGGTGTTACATTCTTCCCCTGTTAAAGGTTTACATTCTATTGACTCGGTTGTTAGTTTGCAAGCACAAGTAGTAGCTTTGACACATAAAATAGATAACTTGAACATGTGAGGAACTTCATTAAATGCATGTACAATTTGTGGACAACAAGGGCATAAAAGTGAAGGTTGTAGTTTGGGAATGGCAAGTACGGAGGAGCAAGTTAGTTTTATTCAAGGACAAGGGCATGGAAATCCCTATTCTAATACCTATAACCCTAGATGGAGGAACCATCCAAATTTCTCATAGGAGAATAACAATAATCAGAATAGAGGAGGAGTAGGATTTCAACCACCACAAGATAGATTTGGAGCTTTGGAGGTTAAAATGGATAGATTCTTAGAGGGAATAAATTTGAAATTCAACTCACAAGAGGAGAATCATAAGAGGCTGGAATCTAAGTTTGATCAAATAGCTAAGAATTAAGCTTCATCCATTCACAACCTTGAGGTTCAATTAGGCAAATTGCCAATGCATTACCATCAAGAATTCAAGGATGCCTTCTAAGTAATATGGAAGATAATCCTAGGAAGCATTTGAAGGAAATTAGAATGAGATCAGGTAAATCTTACAACTATGAATTTGTTTTTTCTAAAAAAAATGAGGTTTTGAAGGAAAAGGAAATGAAGAAGGAAGATGGCCCTTCTGTCACGAGCACGACAGAGGGTAAGCCGTCCAATATCGCGATCGCGATTCCACCCGCGAGCGCGATAGTGGAGAAGGAGCATCCTGTCGCGGGCACGATAGAAGAGGTTTCTAAGGCAAATATTCCAAAAGTGTTCCAACCTCGTCCACCATTTTCACAACGTCTTAAGTAGCAACACAATGATAAGCAATTTCAAACTTTTCATGATAAATTTAAGCATTTACATATCAATTTAAATTTTATTGTGGCTATTACTCATATTCCTAACTATGCTAAGTTTCTAAAGGATTTAATTTCTAAGAAAAAGAGTTGGGAAGACTTATCAACTGTTGAATTAAGAGAAGCATGTGGTTTAGTAATCACTAACAATGTGCTTACTAAGCTTAAAGATAATGTGAGTTTCACTACTCCTTGTACTTTGGGGGATATTGAATTTCCTAAGTGTTTATGTGATTTGGGAGCTAGTATTAACCTTATGCCACTGTCAATCTTTAAAAAGTTAGGTTTGGAAGATGTTAAATCTACCTCAATGGTATTGCAATTGGCTAACCAATCAATTAAAAGACCATATGGTACAGTAGAGGATGTGCTAGTTAAAGTGGATAAATTTATTTTGCCTGCTGATTTTGTGATTTTGGACTTTGCTTATGATGTTAAATGTCCATTAAAATTAGGAAGACCTTTTATGAGAACTGGTAGGGCATTAGTTGATGTCTATGAGGGAACTTTGGTTTTAAGAGTATGAGAGGATAAAGTAGAGTACAACATGGATAAAGCACTTATATACCCCATGGATGAAAATGTAT
Source organism: Excoecaria cochinchinensis (assembly GCA_947683425.1). NCBI lineage: Eukaryota > Viridiplantae > Streptophyta > Magnoliopsida > Malpighiales > Euphorbiaceae > Excoecaria > Excoecaria cochinchinensis. The sequence goes on from CANTUQ010000022.1 coordinate 139,802, forward strand.
GCATGAAAATAGATGTTATTGATGCTTATGTCTTGGAAGTATTGGATGATACAGGTCAAGGGGATGTCATTCTTGATGAAGAAGTTAATAAGGAGTAGGAGCAAGAGAGCTCAAAGCCAGAACTTTTGTATAGAAATGAGGCACCTTTGCCACTATCCATTGTAAGTCCTCCTAATGTTGAATTGAAAGAATTACCAAGCCATTTGAGGTATGCATTTCTTGGTAACAATAGTACTTTACCTATTATTCTCTCTAATAAGCTAACTAATAAGCAAGAATCTTTGTTGTTAGAAGTGGTTAGAAAAAGGATCAAAAGTATAGGATGGAAAATTTTTTATTTAAAGGGAATTAGTCCTAATGTAGTGATGCATAGAATTAACATGGAAGATGAGTGTCAACCTAAGGCTGATAGACAAAGAAGACTTAACCCAAATATGAAGGTGGTAGTTAAAAAGGAGGTCATTAAGTTGTTAGATGCTGGGATTATCTATCCAATTTCGGATAGTGCATGGGTGAGTCCTATACATTGTGTACCAAAGAAAGGGGGAATGACTGTGGTTAGCAATGAGAATCGGGATTTGATTCCTACAAGAACCACCATGGTTTGAAGAGTGTGTATTGACTATAGGAAGTTGAATTTAGCTACTAGGAAAGATCACTTTCCTTTACCATTCATAGATCAAATGTTAGAAAGGATAGCTGGCCATTCTCATGATTGTTTCTTAGATGGACTTTTGGGGTATTTTAAAATTTTTATATACCCTAGTGACCAAGAGAAGACCACATTTACTTGTCCTTATAGGACTTTTGCCTATAGGAGAATGCCTTTTGGGCTATGTAATGCACCAGCCACTTTTCAAAGGTGCATGACTTCAATTTTTGGGGATTTAATAGAAGAGATAATGGAGGTATTCATGGATGATTTTTCAATCTATGGAGATTCATTTGAGTTGTGCTTGAATAACTTAGATAGAGTCTTGGCTAGATGTGAGGAGACCAACCTAGTACTTAATTGGGAAAAATGTCATTTCATGGTTGAAGAAGGGATAGTTTTAGGCCATAAGATTTCACGTAGAGGTATTGAGGTGGATAGAGCTAAAACTGAATTAATTGAGAAGTTGCCTCCACCTACTACACTTAAGGGTGTTAGATCATTTTTAGGTCATGCGGGATTCTATAGGAGGTTTATAAAGGATTTTTCTTCAATTGCTAGGCCTTTAACTAACTTATTAGTTAAAGATGTTCCATTTGATTTTTCTAATACATGCATGGTTGCTTTTGAGAAATTAAAGAAAGATCTAGTAAGTGCACCTAAAATCACATCACTTAATTGTAATTTACCTTTTGAAATCATGTGTGATGTAAGTGACCTTGCTGTAGGTTGTGTGCTAGGTCAACGTCAAGCTAAGAATTTGCATGTCATTTATTATGCCATTCATACACTATCCGCACCTCAATTAAATTACACTGCAACTGAGAAAGAAATGTTGACTGTTGTTTTTGCCTGTGATAAATTTAGATATTACTTATTAGGATCTAAAGTTATAATCTAAACGGATTATGCTACTTTTAGGTACTTGTTTGCTAAAAAAGATGCTAAGCCTCGTCTAATACGTTGGGTTCTTTTATTGCAAGAATTTGACATTGAGATTAGGGATAAAAAAGGTTCCAAAAATTTAGTGGCTGACCATTTGTCAAGATTAGAAAATGATGAAGGACCTTTAGGGGATAGCAATGAAATAAATGAATCTTTTTCGGATGAGTCTTTAATGTTCATTGAACAAATGTATGTGCCATGGTATGCAGAGTTTGCTAACTTTCTTGCTGCAGGTATTGTACCTCATGGATTGACATGGCAATAAAGGAAAAAGTTCTTTAGTGATGTAAAGAATTACCTTTAGAAGGAGCCATATTTTTTTAAAATAGGAGGGGATAGTGTCATTTGAAGATGTGTCAGTGAGGATGAGTGTGTGAGCATCTTGGAACATTGTAATTCATCTTTATATTCAGGTCATAATGGTAGTACAAAAACTGCATCTCGTGTGCTTTAGTGTAGTTTTTATTGGCCTACAATATTTCATGATGCTAGGAGTTTTGTAGCCCAATGTGATAGACGTCAAAGAGTTGGCAATATAGGGAAAAGAGATGAGATGCCTTTGAATAGCATTTTAGAGGTTGAAATATTTGATGTATAGGGAATAGACTTCATGGGTCCTTTTTCTACATCTTTTGGATAGAGCTATATTTTGGTTGGGGTAGATTTTGTCTCAAAATGGGTTGAAGCTAAAGCAACACCAACCAATGACTCAAATATAGTTATGAAGTTTTTGAAGAAACTCTTTTCAAGATTTGGAGTGCCACGGGCTATCATAAGTGATGGAGGTATGCATTTTATTAACCAATCTTTTGCCTCATTATTGCACAAGTATGGTGTTCATCATAGGATTGCTACTCCTTATCACCCACAAACTATTGGTCAAGTAGAGGTTTCAAATAGAGAGCTTAAGTGGATATTTGAAAAAATAGTTTCTAGATCTAGGAAAGATTGGGCACATAAATTAGATGATGCACTTTAGGAATATCATACTGCTTTTAAAACACCTATTGGGACGTCACTGTCCTGAGGCAGCTCAAACCGAAGTTACCCAATGAAGAAAATGATGCATGTTCATGGGCAAGAGGACAAATGGAAGTGATGGTTTACTCGAAAATGCTTTTCGTTTAAAAAAAATGGTTTGGGGGCTTGCTGGGGGCCTGTGGGGGTGAGGCCCACCTCACCCATGTGAGATGAACCCTCACGTTGTGAGGACCATCTCACATTGGTGAGATATAGCCTCATAACATGAGCCCATTTCATAGGTGAGATGAAAATCTCACCTCCCTCACGTGCCCCATACTGCTCCAGCACGTCCCTTCTCCGTGTCTTCGAGAGGATTTGGTTTGAAAGTATGGTTTATGTTTGATTGGGTGAAAAGGAAACTAACCCTATCTGAGATATTAAAAGAGGATTTGAAAAATGGAAAGGGGAGAGAATTATTAGAGAGAGCTGAACTAAAAAGAGAGACAACACAGAGAGAAAAGCTTAGAGAGGAAGAAAGGAACGAAAAAGAAAGAAAGAAAAAAACATTCTGAGATTTGTTTTAAGGAAAAAAAAAACAAGTTCTTAACGTTTGAAAAGTCCATCGTTTTGGTTTTTTTTCATCAATGTGATTTTCATTAAAAAGTTTTTGAGTATTTGTTTTAACCACCATTTCAAGAAGAGCAAAGAGGGAAACCAGAAATCTTTCATTTGCAGATCAAAGATCAATATCTGAGGGTAAATACTGAATAGCCATCTCTCTATTCCTTTTCTTTCTTCCTTTTTCTTTTCTTTTTATTTCTTTTCTTCATTTTGTTGTGCTAGTTAACTCTTTTCATTGTACATATTGTATATATATTTCTTATTTGATCTTATTAACTTGTTTATCGCATGTTTGCCGCTGTTGTGGTTAAATAAGCATGTTTTGTTGTATTATGATGTATGTTTTGGTGGTATCTTGTTGTGTTTGTTAGCCTGTTATTAGTCCTCTATTCGTCCCTATTTTTAAGTTTGTCTGAGTTTAACCTTTGCTTGTCCGTGTCGTGACTTCCCTGATCGAGTTGTGCTCTTGCTTTCTTTTCCTTTCCTTTCCGATCGGGCCGTTTTCTATTCTTTTTCTCTATTTCCCGATCGGATCCTAACCTCCCGATTGGATCATATTATTAGTTTGGTTTCCCAATCAGATAGTTCCTTTGTCTTTTGCCTGTTCTTTCGCGTTGTTGTCCCTCTATTTCCCGATCGGATTGCACAATCTGTGCAGTGATTGCATGAGCGCACTACTCGTGCAACGCATGCACGAGACGTGCATGCATTGCATGTATGACTCGTACAATTCATGTAGTTCCCGGTCTTTTCCCCCTTTCATTTTTTTGCTCCCCTGTTTTGTCCGACCGTCTGAGCGTAATGTATATAACATAATATGATTTGCTTTGTTTTTATCTTGTATGTTTTAGTCTCGGTTCGCTTTGTTAATCTATGGTTTTTTCGCTCAATTAATCTCCTCTGATTGTATTCTGGTCGTCATTTAATCTTTCCTTTTTGTTTATTTAATTCTTTCTCTTTACTGGTGTCTATTCAAATGTTTGTTTGTGTTGTGTTCATTTAATTTAATTAGTAAATGCATGCCATTTGGTCTAGTTTTGTTGATTGCAGTGTTTTAAAATTAAAACCCATGTTTTTCTGTTGGAACGAAGCTGTTTTTGCGTGACCGAGCAAAAACACAGCTATGCTCCGCAAGAAAAACATCTGTGTTTCTACACTGCGCGCAACGCTGGTTGAAAAACACAGCCGTATTCCTTTGGAAAACACAACTGTATTTTTCACTCTGTTCCATTCTTTCATTTTCTGTTATTCCCTGTGTGCTACCTGTGATGCGCGCTGGACCCCGTGTGCCGCCCGTACGACCGCCCGCTTGAGGGCGATCAGGGCATTGAGGATCCATTGGCAACTTGTAAAGATATTTACAAGTGCATCTATTTTGGGCAACAAGGAGGTTTCATGGAGTCGCCACCCAATAAAACATTGGGAAAGTTTCTCTCGCCTCAGAGAGCCTAAGACAACGCATGTATCCATTTTAGGCCAACCAAAAGGGGTCTTGGAGGGTGAACCTCTCTCCCTTGGAGCCTAGGATTCATTGATTAGGTCTTTGAAAGGGACACAAGAGGTGTCTTGGAGCTTCCAATGAGTGATCGGAAAGACCTCTCGCCTCGTTGAGCCCAAAGACCAGAGCTGGGTTCGGGACTTCTCATCTATTTCTACCTCGATCATTTTATGATTAAATTTTGAACTCATTAATTCACTCCCTTTCCACACGATGCAATTGAATTAAAAGCGCATTTTATTCACGAGTTAAAGCGATAGATAAGTAAAGGAATATTAAATCAAAAAAAATTACAGTAACACTAGGAGCGGAATACAACTCCCATTTATAAATGTGCAATACATACATAAGACGGGAGATTATTTATTTTGAGGACTTTGGTCCTCGCATGCATTTACTATAAAAATGATGTTTCTATTATGAAAATTTTTCATTGGATGAAAAATAGGACATTGGGTCCTTAATTTTATGAAAATCTCTCTTTATTAAATATAAAACATTTATCATTTTTTATATTTAGCGAGATACAAAAGGTATATTCATGTACATAAAATAATTAATAAATAAACAAATGAGTGAAATAACTAAGAAGGTTAGAAAACTAAACCGGACGGAATCCTTCGAGCATGGTAGATCGCCCCTCGAGCTCAGGACAGTCCAAAAAAATCATATATGCTCACAAAAGGTTAATGGGTGTTAATGTACAAAAAGCGCAATATAAATAAAGCTCTAAGACTTGAGAGAGATAGAAAAAGAAAAAAAAGGGTTTGAAAATATGGAGACAGAACCCAGGGATGGCCACTGCCGAGTGATTGACGGGCATCAGTCAACATGACCAACGCTTTTATACATTTTTATTATTTCCATTTTAGTTGTTTTTGCATAAGTGTATATGTTTTGTGTGCATGACACTCCGATATTCCTTCTAAGGGATTTTGTGGTGTTATATTTAGTGGTATCAGAGCATTAGTTTAGATGGTTCTGGTCTATAAGATGTATAGATATGTGTGAGTCTGTTTAGAGTTGTGGCCTAATACAGATGTTATTTTTGTAGAGTATAGATGGAGTCTGACTCGAGTGAGGCTATAGGTGAGACTACAAGTAGTGTGAATCCAACGGGAGGTTATCAGCCTGCACCTGAGCAACCTCGAGCTGAAGGATTAGGTCTTGCTTAGGATAACCCGATTTTAATGCAAGGGGTAATACATCTGATAGATAGGCTGACAACTCCTAAGGCTCCAACTAATCTAATAAGAACGAGAGGAGTAGAAGAGTTCAATGGTACCTCTTTGGATCAATCTGATGTAGCCGAGTTTTAGCTTGAGAGAACTGGAAGAATTCTCCAATAGATTAACTGCCCACAGAACCAAAGAGTAGATTGTGCTATGTCATTGCTGCAGGGTGCAGCATATGACTGGTGAAAGTTAGTGATGAGAAACCCTTAAAGACAGGTGGAATTGTCCTGGGAATTCTTTGTTCAAGAATTCAAGGAGAAGTATGTGACTAAGGCCTATAGAGAGGCAAAGTGGAAGGAGTTTGTAATTCTAAAGCAAAGGAATATGATAATTGGGAAATATGAGAAAGAGTCCACTCGATTGAGTAAGTATGTGCCAGATATTTCGTTTACTAAAGATTTTAAGTGTCGGCAATTCCAAGATGGATTGAGAGAGAGTATTAGAGGGTCGTTATCAGCAATGGCTGCCTTGCAGTCAGTAAGCTACTATAAGTTGGTATTGGCAGCCATGAAATTAGAGGAGTCGAAACTTATGAAGCATAAGAGAGATCAAAAGAGAAAAGTGTTAAATAGAGATACAGGTGGAGGCAAAAGAGTAAGGGATATTATTAAAGAATTGGTTCCAGTGCCTGCGTCAGTTGGGAGTGTTATGCCACCATCCAGTAGATGAAGTATTGCACTGCAATGTGAGCACTATCAGAGGCATCACTAAGGCCAATGTAGGAAGCTCTCCGGAGCATGTTTTAAGTGTGACAGCATGGACCACATGCTCGCCAATTACCCTAAGTTAAGAGAGAACTTAGCTTCTCGTATGAGAAGGGATGACATGGATAAGTCCGGAGCTGCTGGGAGTGGAAGAGGAAAAAGTAGGACTGCCTAAGCGCTACTAAAAACTGTTGAGAAGCTGATTTCTTTCGGTGGTCCAGCTAGAGTGTATGCTATGATTAGAGAGGTAGTGGAGGAGCCTATCGGATCATCTGTTAAGTTCCTATTTGTTTATCATTTTGTATCTGGGTATATCAAGATATAGATTGATCAAGTGTATATTAGCAGGGAAGTTTCGAGGACGAAATTTCTTAAAGAGGGGAGATTTGTAACACCCCGATTTGGGCCCTGGTAGAATTTGCAGTGTTATATGTATAGCAAGAGTAGTAGATATTAGGTTGTACATGGAATTATGATTTTAAGGATGAAATTACAAAGATAAAATAAGTTTTAAAAGGGAAGAAATGGATTTTAGGGACTATCGTGCATTTTCGCTTGAGAGGTAGTGGGTTTGTGCTAAGATCGTGTTTTGTTGTGAGCGCGACAATAGTCGCGGGTGCGATAGAACACTGATTGGCATGTGTATTAGATTTGACAAGTGGCAGTTTGGGGGTTTGACACATGGCTTATAGCAGATTTGGTGGAGTGAGTTATTGTGGTTGGTTGGCCTTAATGAGAGTCATTAGCATTAATGTTGGTTGGTCCTATTTTCTTCTTTCTTTCGTTCTTTCTTTCTTTTTTCTCGTTTTTCATTTTCTGCTCCTCTTTCATTATTCTCCTTTCTTCTCTCTGGCCTTCTTCTTCTGCTGTGTCCCTTTCCGTTGACTTGCTTTGAGTGATATTCTTGGATTGGTTTGAAGAGCATTTTGAGACTTAAGCGAAAGGTTTGAAGAGGTAAGTGGTTGAAGTTAGGTCTTAATCCACTTCTTCTATATTTCTGTTAATTTAAAGTATAAGATGTGGATTAAGTGTTTGTTTTAGTTGTTTGTGCGTGGAAGCTGAGGACAAAAGGCAAGACAAAGTCAAGGAGAAGTTTCGATCCGAAGTAGTGATTTGATCAAGCTGCTCTAAAGGTTGGGATCGTGTGTGTTGTGATTGATGCACGTTTTGAGCTATTATTATGCTTGATTTTTTATTGGTGGCATGATAGTGATTAAGAATTTGAGAGTTTTGATCTAGGTCAAAGTTGTAATATGAGTGTGTATTCATTTTGATTGCTTGGATGTCTTTTGATTGCATGTAGATGTGTGAGTAGTTGTGCATGTAGGTAAGTTATGTGTGTGATTTTTGCACGGAATCAGGGTTCTATCGTGAGCTCGATAGAATGCTCCTAGGGTAAGTGTCCGCCTTGCCGTGTCTGGTCGCGAGTGGGAGCCACATCACGGTCGCGACAAAGGCCAAATGGGTATTCTGTCGTGAGTGCGACACTCCTATGTGCGTGACAGTTCAAGAATTTGTGGCTCTATCGCGGGCGTGACCAGTGTCTCGACCATAACACCGCTCAAGATTTTATATGTAAAGTTTTTGCCCTATTGATTTGTATAGTATTGCATTGTATGTTGTATGATCATGTAAAGTGGATGAATATGGTAACACGATTGGATATGAATGAGTGTAAGTATGGTTTGTTTGGTTAATACATGATTTGAATTAATGTATATTGACTTGTATGGATACTTGAATATATAGTTCAGTGTATAAAGTTATTTGTTCAAGCCTGAAGAGTCATAATAGTGGATAGATAAGCATGCTTATAAAGGGTTAGAGTGTAGCTACTAGCATGGCATGGTAGTGCCTATTTGTTGAATACCCTAAGTATTCATATTTGAGTTAGGTCTCTACATGTTGATACTGAGATACAGTATCTAGAGTACCCGTATATAATTTTGTCTTCATGAAATGCAAGTCATATGATATATGTATTTATTCTCTATTATAAGTTAGAGTTATTGAATTAGCTGAGTACATGTTGCTGTTACATGAGTATGATATGGTTTTGGACATGATCAGAGCAAGAGATGATATACATGAAAGAATTCGTATTGGCATGAGATGTACATTATTTTATTTATATAGTATGTGTATTATTTGTGACTTCGATAGAAACCTATGGCTTTGTTTATCCCCACTAAGCATTGTCGCTTAGCATGGGCGTTTTCCCGTGTAGGTTTATAGGTTTCGTTCTGAGTGAGAGTCCCCATCTGTTGGCCACTAGGAGTTGATGAGTTTCTTTTTGTAATGTTTATAATATACTTTTGTATAGGACTTTTGTATAGTGTTTTGAATATGTAAGGGAAGGCTTGAAGTTCTGATATATGATATGTAATGATTTTGTATCTGTATACTTTAAGTTCAGAAATACAAGTTTATGTTTTGATTTGAGATGCTTCCGCTTTTATACATTTTTTTTATTTCCGTTTTAGTTATTTTGCATAAGTGTATGTGTTTTGTATGCGTGACACTTCGATATTCCTTCCGAGGGATGTTGGGGTGTTACACAGCCACTTGTCAACTTCAATGAAAATTTACAGACAGCGCTCTGTCGTGCCCGTGACCATCGTCGCGCTCGCTACAGAGCCCGACTGTAGCTCACTTCCTCTAACTTATAAAGTCATATCACATTATAATCCCTCAAATCAATTCTTTCCCCTTCAAACTTGTTTTTTACTTGTAATTGCACCCTCCGAAACTATAATTCCAAAAAAAAATTCTAACACTTTTATACTCTCACTAATCCATTAATATTGCAAATCCTACTAAGGTCCAAATCAGGGTGTTATATGTCAGGCGAGTTTTGATCAGTTAAAGAGTCTGTTAATCGAGGTTCCTGTACTTACTCAATCCATCTCAGGTAAAGAATATATTATGTACAGTGACACTTCGGGTGTTGGATTTGGTTATGTTTTGATGCAAGACGATAAGGTGATAGCTTATGCGTCCAGGCAATTGAAACCCCATGAGCGAAATTATCCGAAACATGACTTGGAATTAGTTGTAGTGGTTTTTGCTCTTAAGATTTGGCATCATTATCTGTATGGGGAGACGGGTAGGATCTTCACTGACCATAAGAGTTTGAAGTATCTGCTCATGCAGAAAGAGCTGAATTTAAAATAACATCGATGTTTAGAGCTATTTAAGGATTATGATTATATTGTGGACTATCACCGGAGCAAAGTGAACGTGGTCGCTGATGCTTTGAGTCAAAAGTCAGTTTCGACTCTAGCATTACAGCATGGGTTATGGAAATTTGATTCTGATGGAGCTTTGATTGCCCAGCTAAGAGCTAGCGCAAGTTTGAAGCAGCTGATTGTTGATGCTCATGTGAAGGATCCTAAGTTGCATCATGCTTTGCAAGGGGTTAGAAATGGAGGTCAGACTGAGTACTCTGTAGATAGTGAGGGAGTGCTAAGCTTTAGAAATAGTTTGTGTGTGCGTAATGACGGAGAATTGAAGAGAAAAATTTTGCAGGAGGCACACACTATGGTTTTTACTATGCATCCGGGAGGTAAAAAGATGTATAGAGATCTCAAGCAATTCTATTGGTGGCCATGTATGAAGAGGGATATTGTGGACTTTGTTTCCAAGTGCCTAACCTATCAGCAGGTAAAAGCCGAGAATCAAGTCCCCTCTGGATTGCTCACCCCTTTGCCTATTCCTCAGTGGGTAACCCTGGTCTAGACTGCCTCGAGACCCGGTGTCTACAGTTGCTCCCAATTTTGGAGAAGTTAGTGTGTGACGCGCGCCGAACCTCGTGGCCTCCCGAAAGCCAGCTTTAGGGCGATCGGGATGGGAATCATTAAAACTTGTAAGGTATTTACAAGTGCATCTATTTTGGGCAACAAAGAGGTTTCTTGGAGTCGCCACCCAATAGAACATTGGGAAGGGTCGTCTAGTCTCAGCGAGCCTAAGATGGCGCATACATATCCATCTTGGGCAAACCAGAGAGATTTTGGAGGTCTCAGCCTCTACCCCCTAGAGCCTAGGATTATGTAAATTAAGCCTTTTGAAGGGAAACAAGAGATATTTTGGAGGTCCTAGACCTCTAACCTCATTGAGCCCAAGAATAGAGTGAGTTCGGGACTTCTCATTTATTTGTACCTTGATTAATATTATAATTAAGTTTTAAATTTATTGTTTCATCAACTTTCCACAGGATGCATTTAATTAAGGCGCAATCATTCTCGTCAAAAGCAATAAGTAAAGCATTATTAAAATAAAAATTCTCAAAATAAATTATAATAAAACTAGGGGCGGAATACAACCCCCATTAAAAAAAACAATATATAAATCATACAAAAATCGGGATATTCATTTGGAGAGAGAGGACATTGGTCCTACCATGCATATTTATTATAAAACAATTTTTAATGTGATGGTTTCATTTTGGATGGAGAAAATTGAGACATCGGTCCCATTTTTATTTAGGAAAAATTTCAAATTAATTAATAAAAATTGTTTAGTGACTTTTTCTTAGCGATATTACAATAATCTTCATAATAAAATGAATAAAGTCAAGGGTAAAGAAAGAACCCGGATAGGAAGCCTCAGGTTAGCGCGACCACCCTTATTAACCACTCCAATTCCTACATGGTCAAAAAAAATAACTCATAGAAATAAACATGTTAGTGTCAAAACCATGAATAAAATAAAGAAAAATGACATAACCAGAAACTTTAAAAGAAATGGGTTAAAAGATAAAAGAGGTAGAAAATAAATTAAAAAAAACCTTTCAATTCTTTGTATAAAACAATTATTTAAAAAAAAACAATTAATATGAGTCAAGTTAAATTAAACAAATATCAATCCAGAATGTTTACCCTCGGATTTTACCTTTTTGGGTGAATGTCGAATGATTTCGGTCCCCGCGCGCTCCACAAGGATCAAGTAAAAATGGATCAAAGAAAGAAAATTTATGTTTTTCTTTCTTTGAAAATTTGACAGCGATCAAGTATTTGAATTAGCTGGATTGACGAAAACGAATGAATTTCGTTACCTCAAATTGGCTTAATTCACAAAAAGAATTTGAAAAAAATCAATTAACTGAAAGGATCTTTATCCAATAAAATTCTGAAAATAGTAAAGATTTTAGATTTTTGTAATTTGCTCACAAAAGATTTTTCTTTAAAAATTTCCCACTCTCTCAAAATTTGCTAATTTTCTTTCCAAAAAAAATTGTTAATTTTTCCAACCCTAAACAATGAATTTTACTTTCCAATTTATAGAATTTTTGGAGATAAATAGGATAAGATCAGTTTAAAGTTTGAATTTTAAAAGGAGTTTAAAATTCAATTTTTAACCAAATATCCTATCCTAATTTCAAAAACAAAAGCTTATCCTGCTTAAATTTTAACAAATCCGGCGCTATTTGGTCAGATCCACTACCGACGGCCATCCCTTTAAATACCGACGGGCTTTATGCCCCTAATGAGGGTACGCGTGGAAATCTGGACACAGGCGGGCCAAGACGCGGGACTAGGGACGGACATCTCTATGCCGACATGTGTCCGCCGCTACAGATGGGACCGTCCCTACAACGCATAGAGACGGCATGTCTGTCCAAACGAAAACCCATCCCTATATGCTAGAGACAGCCTATCTGTCCAAATGACGGACCGTCCCTATATGCTAGAGACGGGGCACACCAACTAGGGACGGGCGTCCCTACTCCGATGGTCATCCCGTCTGAACAGCAAAATCACAATTTTAAGCTAAATTTCCCAAATTCTTTCAAAAACTCACGCCATAGAGAAAAAGATTTTAATCCTTGTGAAACCGAAAAACGAAAACCTCCGAATTCCATCCATTTACCCGAAAACCGACATTGATCTCTTCATCGGGTAACTCTAACCTGGACTGCCTCAGGACCCGATGTCTACATAGTGCATGGGTGCCTAGATGAGCCAAAACTCAAAGAAAAAAATATGAGGGCATACCTGAGGCTGTGACCTTCCGGCTGCGCTCATGAGGTCGCGGCGGATCTTTTATTAACACCTGCTTACTGACGTGCCAAGCCACTCTTTCGGTGATCGATTGGCTCCATCTTGCTGGTGTTTCAAATTTTCGTTGTTTTGATGTTGGACAGATGCCCCCTAAAGAGCTGGTTGATCCCTGGAGAATAGTTTTATGATTTGAATTGTGAATATCATCCTCTTAGATTGCACCAATTTATTTCTAGACTTACAAAGTGCAGATATCACCCTTTTAGATTGCACCGAGTCATTTCTAGACTTACGAAGTCCGGATATCATCGTCTTAGATTGGATCGAGTCATTTCTAGACTTACAAAGTGCAAATAACATCCTCCTAGATTGCACCGAGTCATTTCTAGACTTACAAAGTGCAATAAACATCATCCTGTATTGCACCGAGTTATTTCTAGACTTACGAAGTGCGGATATCATCCTCTTGGATTGCACCGAGTCATTTTTAGACTTACGAAATGCAGATATCATCCTCCTGGAGTCATTTCTAGACTTACAAAGTGTGGGTATCATCCTCTTGGATTGTATCGAGTCATTTCTAGACTTACAAAGTGTGGGTATCATCCTCTTGGATTGCATCGAGTCATTTTTAGACTTACAAAGTGCGGGTATTATCCTCTTGGATTGCACCGAGTCATTTCTAGACTCAAAAAATGCAGAAAACATCCTCCTGGATTGCACCGAATCATTTCTAGACTTACAAAGTGCAGAAAATGTAACACCCCAACCCATACGTAGGCAAACCCATCCATGTTGGAATAGGAAGCCGTACGAGTAGGTGTGTTACCATACAGAAGCGATATAAAGCGTATAAAAATACAGAAGAATTTAAAACTTGAGGAGTACAACAGAACGTACATACTTCACAAACACATGTACACTAAGCAGAAACATTCAGATGTGTACGTTTACCACCACACAACCGAAGTTACAGACAGAAGATAAAATAGAGGAAGTTCTCAATAACAAATATTTACATGGTCCAGAATATTACATAAGTATCTTTACATGTTATTACATACACATTTTATACAGAATTACAAAATCCAAATAAGAAGCTGGACAAAATCCAAAACTCCTAGCTCCTATGTGGCCAACCCCTTGCAGATGTGAGACTCGAACTGGACAAGACCTGCCACCTGCACGGGAAAAAGAACCAGTGCTAAGCGATAACGCTTAGTGGGGAGAACAAATATAATAATATGGACGGCCATTCACAATGGTCGTCAAGGCATAACACACACAAATATCATACACACCTAGTTCTTACCGAGAAATATATATGCTTACATATAATAGTTGTGCATTCATATGTTTCTAATCATATTCATATACTCATATGTGTAACACAAACCAAATCAACATCACCATACAAGATGTAAGTATGTTCATGCATAACTAAATATAACTTCACATGCGTGCACCTACCTATACATTACATGTCAGTATCATTATATTTATATGCTAATACTTGTATCGTCATACCAGTGACATTATATTTATATGCTAATACTTGTATCGTCATACCAGTACAGGTCCTCATATGCATACATTTACCGAGCACATTGGGGAGTCAGGCTTTTGAAAGTACATCATGCATAGATACAGAACAACTTAATCATGCAATAATCCCGCCAAAATAACCATATACCAGTCCCGAAACTAGTACTCTAACTGTACACACCATATTGCCCACAAATTCCTGAGCAAAATTCACTAGAATCTACTCATACCACAATCATACTACAACACATATACACCAACTGAGAACATAGGTACATAATCACAATACCATCATACTTCCGTTGCACAACATTAATCTTTAACATAAGCAACTATACGATATTGCATTCCAATCACGATGTTCCAGAGAGCCAATAAATCTGCACTTATTAATTCACATATCTATAATCATAACTGATCAGAACCGCATGCTTATAAACACAACATAACAAATTATACACCTGCTGACTCACAATAGTGGATAACGAGTACTGAATTGTACCTTACGGGTACGAATCGAACACATAAGGTACCATATGGGTACCAATCAAACACATAATATAATGTACCTTATAGGTACAAGTCGAAAAGCAATATTATCTTTTTCCACATTCCAAAAACATTTCACATAAAAGGGTTCGCGAGGAACCAGCCAGGGACCTGATCGGGGTCCATTCGTTCAAAGGGGCGCTGCAGCTACACTTATATAGACTCTATTAGGCATGCCTAATTATCCACTAGACTGACTCTCGCAGGTCATGTATAATACAAATCATGTCTCACATCATGACACATAATTTAACATATTACATTCACATAATTCATCCAATTATATCAATATACTTCATAAAATAGTCTAAGTGTAAACCTAAAAACATCACAAGTTCGGAATTCAAACATTGGAATCACAGAAGAAAACTCAATTTTGGAAAACAAGAAGTGTCGCGATCGCGACAGATGTCGCGCTCGCGACAGAGGCGACTTGGCCCCATGTCGCGATCACGGCAACCTTCGCGATCTCGCGAGGGAACTAGGGCATCTCACTGTCGCGCTCGCGACAGTGAGCTTCTAACCCAAACAATTCGGCAATCGAGCTCTCTGTCGCGCTCGCGACAGAGGCTCTGCTGCAAGGCTCGACAGAGAGCTCGTAAGCGTGCGAGGGCTGCTTTCACCGGGCTCTGTCGCAATCTCGCGACAGAGTCGAGAATTTCAACCCTTGCCCAGAAATTTGCAGGACATTCCCTCTTCACAACACCCAAATCTCAAACCAACATCGAAGCATCAACTTACCTCATCTCCAGCAAGCCACACATCATTGACAACATAAACACAACATCCACACCAAGAATTCCAAATAAATCAAGCCACTAACAGTATCCATTTACATAATCTATATTGTCAATACTATTTTCCATTCATCACAATCGCATCCATGTTTATATGCATTCAAAAATATAGTACATCATGCTTAGGTTACTCATGAGATCAACACATATTAGTACTCATCCAAAAACCAACCTTCACGAGGTTATATCTATTGTTATTTACTAGCTAGACCACCAATCCTAATCGTACTCATAAGTTCTCCCAAAGACAACTACTTATATACCCATTTAATTACCCTAAACGTGCATAATAAGCTAAGGGGGAAGGTAGGGGATTGAACAGGGTCAACCAAGGGCTCAAAAATTAAGAAGAAAAGGCTTTTTCAAGATTTTCTGTCGTGAGGTCGCGACAGAGGCTCGCCTCAGATGCCTAAAAAAAACTGCTTAACGGCCCTAACTTGTGTTGCCCAAATCAACCTCTAAACCTCATTTTTAGCCAAAACTTCCTTCTTAATAAATATTACCTAGGCGGTTAACGTTCAAATGCAACAAATTTCAGATCAATTGGACATCTATAGATTCAGATAGGATCTAAACAACCTATAGTGCTTCCCTGAACCCGGCCAGAGAAGATAGCTCTAATTCATGACCACATTTGAGATCCTTACAAGTAAATTTAGCTCAAACCTATTTCTACGACATTTGTAGGGATATATCTTAGCTTTCAAACGGAACTGATCTCATATCTATTGGAGTTCTAAAACTCATAATACGGCCTAATAACCGAAGAAAGGTCAAGTGCATTCTAACCCAGTTTTCACCCAAAAACCTATTCACATGCACCAATGAATCAATTAAATTAACACTCACTACCATCATCATGTATCATCAATAAAACATTCAAGAAACTTATAATACACATAAATATACTAAAATTCATACATAATGAAGAGTTTCCAAAACCTGGAAGTCGAAGATCCAAGGTAAATTTCTAGCTTCAATCTACAATCTTTTCCTTTCCCTTGAGCTTCCTCTTGTTACCACCAACTTGCACAAACCAAAACCCAGAAAATCACTCAATCCAAACTCTAACATATCCCAATCAAAAGCAAATAAAGAAGGAGAATAACCACACATACACACAAGCCAAACTAACTCTTACCTCTCCAATCTTGCTCTAATACTCACCCAAAACCACCTCTACACAAGCACCACATCCAGCCAAAAAGAGAAGCAAGGAGGAAGAGCAAAGAATGAGGAAAGGAAGAAGAAGAGGAAAAAGAAGATGAATGGCGTGAGGAGGAAGAGGAGAATGGGAAGAGGAAGTGACTTATAGCTGGTTTCTCTCTCTTTACCCATTTAATTCCCACTTATCCCTTAAGCCACATGTCACTTTCCCAAAGGTAGATCAACCTAAGCTCACCTCAACTCCCATACTCTCACCTACACACAATTCATTTTCCTTACTCATACCCTACTTCCCTATCTTATGCACACACACTAGTACCTCTTACAATAATATCTTCATAGTACTAAACTTAAGTCACACCCTAACATTTCCTTATAACCCACTTTTCCCATTGGTCCAACTAATTCACTTTGACTTCTCTATTCAAGTCACCATACACACCCACATACTAAATCACTTCTCATAAAAATATCTCACATCTTTAATTCCATACCCATAATCCACTTGATAATTATTTCTCTTATGTAAATATCTCCAAGGTACCATACCTACAACCCACACTATAAAGCCTCTTAACCCACTTATATCCTACCTCTGTACACTATAAGCACACCATAATAATTCCTTCACTTAACTCATTTAATTAATTTCTTAGCAAATAAATCCTTATTATCTATATTACTCATGTACAAATTACCGAATTACCCTCACTCACTCCGACTGAGCAAGCATATTCCGACTAGGCCCAGTTTTGGGTGTGACAGAAAACATTCTCCTAGATTGCACCGAGTCAAGACTGCCGTTGATGTGGCTTATCATTAACGCCACTGAGTCATTCTTCGAACTTTATGTTGATTAAGTTAATAAAGAGCCATCCGGCGCCGCCTTCTTGTTAAAAAGACCTGTATGCCTCTTAAGAGGGCTTTTTGCTCTTATGGAGACTTTGAAAATTTATGCTCACTAAGAGGCTTAGATGCTCACTGAGAGACTTAGGTGCTCACTGAGAAACTTAGACTTTGAGCATCCTGATTGCCCCCGGCATGGTGTGCATGAATAGGGTTGCTCTTTTAGATGCTCTCTTTGGTGAAGGTCCACTGGATTCCTTTTCCATAGGGACCTCATCTTGATCTGATTGTTTCACGTGGATGAGCATCGATGTTGAGATGAAGTTGTCCTTTGGCCCACTTTTGCATGTGAGGTTTATTTAGACATTTCCTACAAAGTTATGTGCACAATAAGATATATAAGAGATTGTGTGTGCATGTATGAAATATATACGCAAGGCTATATACAAGAAATATGCACAAAGGACTATGTGCTAACAGTTCTTTGTGCAAATTATATGCATGTGATGTATGCGTGATGCTATACTTGCAAAACATATGCACAGACCTATATGTATCTTATGTATGTAGAAACTCTATACACAGAATGTGTGCCTTATGTGCATGACATATATGCATGGAATATGAACACTAGATGAGTGCCAAAACTACATATGTGCGATATGTGTAAGGAATCACGCGTGTGAATGCATGTGGGGCACCATGTATGCACGGAATAATGTATGCAAAGAAATATGCAAAAGATTGTACTTGTACAATGCACGTGAGATGCAAAGAGCTATGCAAATATGTAAAAGGTCGTACATGCGTGATGCTCGTGAGGTATTGTATGAAATTGTGCAAAAGATCGTACATGCATGATGTACGTGAGATATTGTATGCAAATGTTTACAAAGGACGTATGCATGCAAAATGGATAGGCCATATCCTAGGTGGTTAAGGAATTCATTGAGGGTACGACTCGGCTGCCCATACTGTCTAATGCCCTCAAGGATCTAGAAGTGACATTGTCACACCGCGTTTGCCCCCTAGTAGAATGAGCCATGTTTGTGCATGTGCATTGTGTGAGTTTTGGCATGTGTAAAGGGCATTTTGGGTAGAAATGCAAGTTTTAAGAGTTTTGTTAGCATGTGGGTGCATGTGTGGTGTTAGGGTGTGAATTAGTTGGGTTGCACTTGGGTGTGTTTGCTCATATGTTTGTAGAGTGTGTTTTGGGGCTGTGCTTGTGTGTGTGTGTTCACACACTTGTAGGGTATGCATTAGTTGGGAGAGTCTTGTGTGTATGTGATGCATGTGTTTTGGGTGTGAGTGATCAAATCCCACTAATAGGGAAGTGACACTTGTCTAGGGTTAGGAAAAAGAAAAAGAAAGAGAAAAGAGAAGAGAGGGATGGGCGGTGGCTGCCTTCATTCCCATTTTCACTTCCCCTCACTCTCTTCTTCTTCCTTTTCTCTTCCTCTAAGAACCCTAGCTTGGAATCAAGGCTTAGTTGGTAGGGATTGATCATCCTTTAGCATTTTAGAGGTAAGTCTATTGCATTTGCTCTTCTTTTCTTCAATTGGTTCATCATCTTCTTCATATTTTCTGGATTTGGGTTTTAATCTAGAGTTGCTTTGTTGTGGGTTTTGTTGGGTTGTGCTTAGTTGAGCCTCCTCGTGAACCGAAGGGGAAAGAGAAGGCGGGATCTAGTGGATCTAAGCATTAGGAGCCAAGGATTTCAAGGTTTGGGAAATTTCTTATTTTCGTATGTAAATATGTTCATGTATGTGTTCTTGGTGATTTCTGGAAATTGGGTTGTAATATGCTCTTGTTATGGCATGTATATTATGGGTTTTTGTTTGGGTAAGGTAATTTTGCATGAGCATGGGAGTATTGTAGTGATTTTGAGGATTGATGTGGTTTTTGCTGCAAATTTATAGGTATTGAAAATTATTGGTATTGTGAGTTTGAATTGATGTTTGGTGTGAAATTACTTATTGATAAATGTTATATTGTGGTTATTGATGTTGATGGGTGGCTAGATTTGAGGTAAGAGACCATTTAGATTTGATTTGTGTGTTTGTGGGTGTGTTTTGAAAGAGGAAGAAATCTGCAGAATTCTGCAGATTTTGGAAATCCCGACTCTGTCGTGATAGCGACACTGTCGTGAGCACGACAGAGACCGGTGATCTCGGCCTGTGCTGTCGCGAGCTCGCGATAGCAAAAGTGGCGTGTGCTCTTTGTCGCGAGCGCGACAGAGCGCAATGCTGGCCTGTGCTGTCACGAGCACGCGATCTATCGCGAGCCCGCGATGGCGATGTTTAGACTCTCTGTCGCGATCACGACACAGTCGCGAGCGCAACAGAGCCCGGCTTTTCCCTTCTCCCCGCGATCGCGGAGTCCGTCGCGCGCGCGATGAGGAGAGACTATGGTCTCTGTCGCGAGCGCAACAGCCTAGTTATGCTGAATGAGTTTTTCCTTAGTGTGTGTGGGTATGGTTTTGAACTCCAGTTTCTTTTGGGTGCCTATAAGCCTTATATCTGTTAACCTATGAATTATACGAATCCGAATCCATGATATGAATGTGCCTATATGTATGTAAATATGTATATATGTGATTTGGAATATTATGGAATGAATTGAATGGATTATGCATAACCTGCTAGAGTCAGTGTGACGCGCGCCGGATCCCCGCGGCCGCCCCTTCGACCGCCCGCACGTGGGCGATCGGGCAATTGTGGGTCCGTTGACAGCTTGCAATAAATCGTAAGTGCGTCTATGTTGAGCAACAAGGAGGTTTCATGGAGTCGCCACCCAATAGAACATTAGGAAAGTTTCTCTCGCCTCGGAGAGCCTAAGACTGCGCTTAGTATCCATTTTGGGCCAGCCAAAGGGGGAAGGTAAACCTCTCGCCCTAAGGAGCCTAGGATTAACGCTAAAGTCTCGTGACACAAGAGGTGTCTTGGAGGGTAAACCTCTAGCCTCTTGAGCCCAAAGACCAGAGCTGGTTCGGGACTTCTTATTTATTTATACCTTGATTAATATTATAATTAAGTTTTGAATTCATTATTTCATCAACTTTCCACACAATGCAATTTAAATTAAAGGCGCAATCATTCATATCAAAAGCGGTAAATGTTAGCAAAATCCAAAATAAAGCATTCAAAAACAAATTACAATAACACTAGGAGCGGAATACAACTCCCATTTATAAAAGTGAAATACATGCATAAAACGGGTTATTCGTTAATAGTGAGAACATTGGTCCTCGCATGCATATTTATTATGAAAAAGTTTTGATGTGATGATTTATTTGGGTATGAAAAACTAGGACATTGGTCCCCTTTTATTTAGAAAAAGAATGTCAAGTTAATTAATAGAAACGTTTTTTTGTGATTTTCTTTTTAGCGTGCCTAAATAAAGAATTTTACAAGAAAATTATATGGCAAAATTAAATAAAATATTACAAATAAAGAAAATAAATATATGAACCAAACGAGCCTTTTTAGACCTCTCGATGTGCTTGCAAAAACGCCCAAGCGAAAAATGAGTTTAGACATAAAAACAAAATACAAATAAAATAATGTTAGTGATTAAATCAATTAAATCAATTAAACATGCAAAATAATGAATAACAAATTAAAATAAAATGATATGAAAAGAATGATAATGGAATCAAAATGTTAACAAACCAAAATAAATGAGAAACATGCATTATGTATGACAAATGATTAAATGATGTGATGAAAATAAAATAAAACATGTTAATTAATTAGTACATGTAAATATGAACATGATAACAATGATGATGAAGATAAACGAATCAAAGAATATATAAAATGATAAAGAAAAGAATAATAAATGAATAAATAATCAAGTAATAATCAAATCATGTAACAATGATAAAAAGAATAATAAAAATTAATAAACAAATGAATGATGAAAATAATAATGATATATAACAAGGTTAATTGATGTGTTCATAATTAATATAAACTATTTACATGGCAAAAATGATTAATTTAACTTAATTATTTGCATGTTAAAAATAATGAGGAATCACAATAAAATAAATCATTTACATGTTAGGAATTAAAACAATAAACAATATTGACATAAATAAAGATCAAATCATATATAAACAATTAAATGGAACAAATATAAGATCAATACAAATGAATAAATGAAAACAATAATTAAATCAATAAAAACAATAAAATATACATGAATAAATTAAATAAAAATAGAATAGAAATTGAAATTGAGCCAAGAATATTTACCCTCAGAGTATTGGATTTGATGAAGGAAAAGTGATCGATTTCTTTGTTTGATGATTCACAATATTAGAGTGAAATATGATGAAAATGTTGGAATTTTATTCCAAGAAACATGAAAAAAAATGATCAAAAATTTTTTAAGAACAAAGAATTGATACATTTGCCTAAAGAAATGATTTTGATCAAAAAAAGTTTTTATTGATTAAAATAAAGAAAAATGATTTCAAGAACAATCAATCACTTTGTTCAAAAAAAAATTGATTGAAGTTTTATTTTAGAAAATCAAATAAAAATTAGATTTTGATGACAAACAATTATTTTATTTGTCTCAAAATCAATTTTTTATCAAAAAGAGATTCAAAACAAAATCAATGAAAAAGTTTTATTGAACACAAAATAAAAGATTAAAAACAATTTTGAGAACAAATAATTATTCTATTTGTCTCAAAAATTAAATCAAACAACAAAACTTCCTCTAAAAAATATGTTTAGAAGAAATTATGTTGGAAAAAGAATGAAACATTTGATTTTTCTTTTTCATTTTTGGTTGGGGAATAAATCTGGAATTTTAAAGAGAAAATAGAAGAAAAAGAATTATGGAAATTTTAGGTCTAAAAATGTGTGGAGGAGCTCCTTTTGATTTCATCATAAACTCTTTATAGGATAAAAAAGGTTGCCCTAATTTAATTAAGGAAAAAAACCTATTTTAACACAAAATTCATTTATTTTTAATGATAAAATCAAGTTTTATTATTTAATTACCTAAAAAAATATTTTTGAATTTAATTTGAAGTTAAAAACCCCAAAAAAATGGGATAAAAAACGGATTTTTGGGTGAAAAAATCGGAAAAAAGGCTGAAAAGAGGGAAATAGGGTATCAGACCCTGTAGCGACGGCCAGGAAGCCCGTCGCTATAGAGCGACGGCCTCACGCAGCCAGGCTGCGCGAAATCCGCGCGCAGAGGCACGGAAATCGCGCGCCTCAGCGCACGGTGCGGCGCGCAGCGCGCAACTTTTTAGCCACGCGGGGCATTGGCGACGCTACGCGTCGCCAAATCGCGCCCAGCGCGCTGGGTGCCTGGGCGTCTGCGTGCTAGGCCCCTGGCGGGCGCGCCTGCACGCTGCCGCGACCGACACTCGCGGTCCGAAATTTTTTTTTATTATTTTTTTTAATTTTTTTTTAAATTGACTAAAAACACTATAATTTTAATCCCCCATTTTTTAAAATTAATTTTTTAAATATTTTTTTTCTAATTTTCACTCCAAAATGCAAATTTGACGAGAAAACCATCACTTTTAACCTTTTAAGCCTGTGAAGGCAATTATCATCATTGGGTAACTTCGATCTAGGCTGACTCAGGACCCGGTGTCTACAGTCAGTTTAGTAGATAGTTAGGCATGCCTAATAGAGTCTTATAGCTATAGCCTCTGTTCAATTTGGACCCCAATTAGGTCCCGTTTGGTTCCTCGCGAACCCTTAATGTGTTTGGATCTTGTTTAAGGTCCCTTTAATAAAATGTTTTGTAAATGAAAAAGTAATTGTTTTTCGATTCGTACCCGTAAGGTACTGTCCATAATCGGCTCGTACCCGTAAAGTACTGTCCATTCACTCGTTATCCACTACCTCGAGTCAGCAGGTGCTTAAATACTTTGAACTGTTTTGATTATTATGAGAATGTATTATCCGAATATGTTTATTAATGTGAATTTATGAAGACAGTTATGTTATATCAAATGTATGACTCTATATGTTCGTACGTTTATACTCTTATATAATGTGTATTTCTGACTATGCCATCTGTATGCGTTTGTTTGACGACCATTGTGAATGGCCGTCCATTTGAATTATGTGTTTCCCCACTAAGCGTTTATCGCTTAGCACGGTGTGTTTACCCGTGCAGGTGCGAAAGGAGTTGCCTTGGGAGAGTCGTCGCAGCCAGGCCAACACAGCTGGGTTTTAGTGTAGGACTTAATTTTGTAGCTTGATGATTCTTTTTGTATAGAACTCTCTTATGATAATTTTGTAATAGCTTCCGCATATGTATAAGTGTATAGTTGGGTATGTAATTATCTTTTGTACCGGTTGGTTGATCAAATAGTAATGTAATGTTTCCCGTTATATTAATGCATGATCAGCTTCTTTCATGAATTGTTTTCTAAAGTTTTTAATTACCCTATATTTAGGTATGTATATTTGTGTATGAATGTATGTATAATCTGTATCTGCGTGGTGGCACCTTTACCCATACGGCATCTCACTCCTTATTGGATGGGATCGCCTACGTATGAGTAGGGGGTGTTACAATCATCTTGCCTTAGGAATTTTTACCCATAATCTTTTCAGAGAGAACCGTCCCGTGTCCATCTTTGCCCCCTGGTCAACGAGCATGGGTTTTTTGCTATGAGCTGTACAACATTTTGCCCCCAAGATTCTGACTCGTGTCCTACATTATGCATTATTTGCCTGAAAGGAGGTTATTCGAACTGCCTTATCGCTTTGAGTATTGGAAGTCATTTATTGAAAGTAGTGCATCCCTTGTGGATTTTCACACTAGCTTTTCTTTGCAGGAAATGCGTCCCTTTAGGGATTTTCACATAGGTCTATGCCTAACTTTTTCCTGGAATGGATCCAACCCACTCCAGCGGCTTTTATTCATTTTATTTGTTATTGTAGGGTAGACTTCCTATTTTAAGGTTTTCACCCTGCCCTTTAGCCTAACTTTTGTTTACATAGCCAGTTACGGTTTTCATCACTAACGGCATTTTTTTTTGGAAGACTAGGATTTGTCACACGAAGTGTGTAACACCCTTGTGACATTCTATACTATACGTACAACAACTGTATGTCTCAATTAAATTACTAGTACTAGCATCACAAAATGATGCAACAATAAACAGATCAGTAAATTTTTTTTTCCGCATTCAAACATCAATTATACTCATAAGCAATAATATCAATAACATAGTAGTAATACAGTCTGCAAATTTCATACCTAACATATCTATAAACTATAAGCATTATAGTCTGTTGTGATCGTATACATGCCATACCTCTCCTCACATCTCTACATTTGCTCCTCGTTTCAACTGTCATTGATATTCCAGCCACTTAAAACTTCTTATCTTCTTAACCTGTGCGCAGCAACAACACTACGCACTGAGCATTAAAATGCCCAGTGGTGGATACATATCCTAAATTTTCCATATTAATACAATATGCATGCACACACAAGCATTTGTCTTTATTCCCATTATGTGAACATTATTTTCTAAATCTTTTAAACAGATTATGACATACTTTTACTGCAATCATTTATCTTTTACCTTTGTCATTAGTACTGCAAATATATTTATCATTATTATTGAATCTATCAATATTACAATCATTTACATTGTTAACTTTTACAATGTATTATCATTACATTCCGTCTATTAATCTAAGCACTAATTATAATGACAATTTTGTAATTATCTTATAATTGTATTCATTTGCTTTTGTTTCTATAACTACTCCTTATCAATTACTTTATCCTTTTCATTTCTATTATCAGCATCTTTATTATGGGAACTAATAATCTTAACAATTGTAACTCTATGTTCGGTCTAACAATTAATAATCAATTTCACTAACAATTCTTTTTATTATTTTATCTATATCTTTAACTTTTGGATTCCTTCTTGTATTTCCTTAACTTATGTACTTAATTAGAGTCTATATCCGGACACTCTATCGTTTACTGAGCCACTTATTAGAATGGTCATTATTTTGGATATTAATGACACTAATTTAATATTACTACTTTCTTTATGTCCTTAATACTCCCTTTACTCTTCTTGTATTACACTAACTCTTTTACAATTTATATTAACATTAATATTTTTTTTTATTTTATCAACTCTTTCATTGTGTGATGCGCGTCGGACCCCGCGGCCGCCCCTCTGACCGCCCGCTTGAGGGCGATCGGGCAATTGAGGATCCGCTAACAGCTTGCAATAAATTGCGAGTGCGTCTATGTTGGGCAACAGGGAGGTTTCATGGAGTCGCCACCCAATAGAACATTGGGAAAGTTTCTCTCGCCTCGGAGAGCATAAGACTGTTAGTATCCATTTTGGGCCAACCAGAGGGGTCTTGGAGGGTAAACCTCTCGCCCTAAGGAGCCTAGGATTAACGCCAAAATCTCATGACACAAGAGGTGTCTTGGAGGGTAGACCTCTCGCCTCTGTGAGCCCAAAGATCAGAGCTGGGTTCGGGACTTCTCATCTATTTCTACCTTGATTATTTTATGATCAAATTTTAATTATCATTAATTCGCTCTCTCTCCACGCGATGCAATTGATTAAAGGCGCATTTATTCACATTTGGAAAGCAGTAAATGAGCAAGTAAATAGTGAAAGCAATAAATTACAATAATACAAGGAGCGAAATACAACTCCCTTTTATAAATGTGCGATACATACACAAATCGGGGCATTGCTTATTTTGAGGACTTTGGTCCTCGCATGCATCATTATCAAAATGGTTATTTTTATTGTGAGGATTTTTATTGGATAAAAATAAGACATTAGGTCCTTACGTTTATGAAAACCTCTCTTTATTAAATATAAAACATTAATCAATTTTTATATTTAGCGAGATACAAAAGGGTATGCTCATGTGCATAGAATAATTAATGAATAAACAAATAAAAGAAATAATCAAGGAGGTTAGAAAACTAAACCGGACGGAATCCTCCGAGCGTGGTGGATCGCCCCTCGAGCTCAAGATAGTCTAAGAAAATCAATATATGCTCACAAAAAGTTAAAAGATGTTAATATATGAAAGCTCAACATAAATGAAGTCAAAAGACTTGAGAGAAATAGAAGAGATTTGGAAAAGTGGAGACAGACCCAGCGACGGCCTCTATCGAGTGACCGACGGGCGTCAGTCAAAATGACCAACATGTCCCATCGCTCACTCAAGAGAGAGCGTCTGTGAGTGGGGTGACCGACGGGCGTCGGTCAAATAGATGACCAGTCGGTCACAACTGCCTCCGAAAATAAACAGTAAAAACTCTCTTTTTCAAAGCAAAAATAGGTTTTTATCACAAAAAGAGATGAAGAGAATCAAGATAAAGAGAAGTGAAAGCAAAAAACCAAAAGAATAGCAAAAATAAAGGATAAAGATGAAATAACACGGAGAATAAGTCCGGAATATTTACCCTCAGATAATGTTTTAGTGAGATTCTTGGTGTCGATTAGAGTCCTGCACGCTCCACGAGAAACGAAATGAAAGGTTGGGAAAGAGGAAAATAGATTGTTTCCTTCTTAACCCCTCAAAAAGACTGACTTTGGAATCAAAAACCTGAAGAAAACTAATTAGTTTCAGCTCCTTTTTAACGGTTTGATTCTCAAATTAAAAGAAATTTCTTAATATATGTGTTTGCTGGAAGAGAGAGAAAATATGCTTAAATTTGGGCAGAGTTTCCCCTCCTGAAAAATTTTGGAACCCTTTTTAGGAAGAAATCCGAAGCTTTTATAAGCCAGGCACGACCGACGAGCGTCGGATGTGGAGACGGGCGTCGGAAGAATCCTTTTGACACAAGGATTCATCCGACGGCCCTGCCATTTCCACCGACGGGCGTCGAAAAGGTTGCGTGCTCCGGGAAATCAGGTGGCGTGTTTCGGAAGAGGCGGAGCCTTTCGACGGGCGTCGAAAAATCACAGGCCGTCTGTGACCCCAAGCGACGGGCTGGCCTCTCACAGACGGGCTGACCGTCTGTGGCGGAAAAAATACTTTTTGACTAAAAAATTCCCTGTTTTCTCCCCCTCTGCCGACGAAAGGTGAAAAGACTCATTTCTATTGGAGCATGGGACTAAAACCTCCGAATCCAAACCGTTTGTACAAACTCGGATACTGATTTCATCATAGGGTAATCTCTGATCCGGACCGCTCCGGGACACGGTGCTTACAGTTGCCCCCAGTTTTGGGGAAACTAGTGCACAAGTGCCTAGACGAACCAAAACTTAGAGAAAGGACGGAAAGGAAGAAAGCGTACCTGTGGCGGTTCTCACCTTCTGTGCCTTTTGCCGGGTAGACCTCATCTCGGTCTGTTCGGCGTGTGAAGATATCCCTATCGGTCTCATCTCGACTTGTAGGTGTTGGTGAGATGTACCATTCTCTAGCCACGACCTCGATGTGAAGAGCAGTGTTTCTCTAACTGCAACTTCTGCTTCGCTGGCCTCGTCTCGGCTTGCGCAGGATTGAGGAGATGTAGCACTCTCTGACTACAAACTCGATGTGAAGAGCAGTGTTTCTCTAACCGTAACTTCGATCTGAAGCTCCCCTGCTAACCCCCATTCGATCTGCAAGGTGCGTAGCACTCTCTGGCTGCCGCGTGAACTGTGAGATGCAGTACTCTCTGACTACAATCTCGGTGTGAAGAGCAGTGTTTCTATAACTGTAACTTCGATCTGAAGCTCCCCTGCTAACCCCCATTCGATCTGCAAGGTGCGTAGCACTCTCTGGCTGCCGCGTGAACTATGAGATGCAGTACTTTCTGACTACAATCTCGGTGTGATGAGCAGTGTTTCTATAACTGTAACTTCGATCTGAAGCTCCCCTGCTAACCCCCATTCAATCTGCAAGGTGCGTAGCACTCTCTGGCTGCCGCGTGAACTGTGAGATGCAATACTCTCTGACTACAATCTCAATTGTGAGATGCAGTGTTCTCTAACTGCAGTCCCTGTTGCGATCTGCTCTATCGCTGATGTTTATCTTGACTTTCTTTTTTTCTGAAAAAAAGGAAAACGCAAATTTGTAGGGTAAATTATAAAAGAGATAAGTACCTGTGGCAGTACCTGCTTATTGGGGTCGTTGTCAGTTTACGCTCACTGGGAGACTTTGATGCTCACTAGGAGACTTTGATGCTCACCGAGAGGCTTTGATACTCACTGGGAGGTTTTGATGCTCACTGGGAGACTTTGATGCTCACCGAGAGACTTTGATGCTCACTGGGAGACTTTGATGCTCACTGGGAGGCTTTGATGCTCACCGAGAGACTTTGATGCTCACCGAGAGGCTTTGATGCTCACTGGGAGGCTTTGACGCTCCTTGAAAAATCTAGGAAAGCGTCGTCTTGCTTCATGGACTCTGACCCACAATCTTCTGGCCCGTATGCATCTTTTCCCTCGGACTTGGGTTGACTTGAGAATTGCCTCTTCGGAGGACTTAGAAAATTTTTGCCCACTCAGAGGACTTAAAGGATGTGCCTCTTCAGAGGGCTTGAGAAAGGCCGACATGTGAAGTCACGAGGTGGAGATTGACGTACATCATCTAGTGGACACGGGACACTTTGTATGCATGGAATGCATGTGAGAAGCCATGTATGCATGGAATGCATGTGAAAGGCTATGCTTTTATGAAATGACATGCAAAGGACTATGATCCTTAAATGCTTATGCTGACGTATGCATTTGCCAGGTGGATTTTTACTTACGGGCAGGCCGTCTCTTGTGAGCGACGGGTAGGCCGTCGGTGGCGCTTCTCTATAAATTCCTCCAAAATTTTTGCTTTTTTGTGTCTCTTCATTTTCCCAACATCTTGAGCCCCTCATTCTTCTCAAAATGTCTTCCCCTCTTGTCCAAAAAATGCACCGCATCCTAGATGACAAGCACACTTGGGAAAAAGGCGCCCTTTCTTCTCTGTCTAGGCTAAAATATCTGCATCGGGTCAAAGTTGACCAAAACCTTCTTCTGGCGGCGACTCCCTTCTGGAACCCCTAGTTTCACGTCTTCCGATTCACTTATCAGGAGTTATGTCCCCTGCCTGAGGAGTTAGCTGCCATTCTTGGAGCCTGGTATCCCCCTAACGTTCTACCTTGCATCCCCCGCTGCGGTTTACTCGAGACTCGGGATATAGCTATGGCTCTCGGCATACCTTCTTCTGAGGCCGTCCGGCTGGTTTCTCCGGGCTCTTACTTTGCTCTGGGGCCACTGATCGAGGCTCTAGATCAGTTCACTGACATCCCCACTTACCGCGTAAGCATCATATTTCTGTTTTGCATGATGAACTTTCTCACTGTTGTTCCAGGGGGTTTGACAGGTGACCCTCGCCTGTTCGGAGTTCTGAGCGACTTTCACCTGGGATTATCACGCTTACCACTTATTCTGGCTGAGACCATTCTGGGCTTAGACGCTGTGAGTTATAAATCCACCACTACCTTTACCGGCAGCCCCTTATTGCTCCAGGTACGTCATTATTTTAAAGGTAATGCGTCACTTATGGATTTTCACACTAGCTTTTCTTAGCGGGAGGTGCGTCCTTTCGGATTTTCACACAATCCTGTGCCTTATTTTTGCCTGAAGTAAACCCTACTTACTCCAACGGCTTTTTTTTTTCAGATCTAGCTACAAGAGAAATTGAGGATGCTGTCTGAGCCACCTCTTCGAGTTATTCTACAGTATTCACCAAGCCATTTCCTTCCTCGTCGATGACTGTATGGGTGTGCCACCGCTGGTGAAGGCATTACCAGATTTGGCGAGTTGTCAGATGACGATATCAGTTTCACGTCTGCCTGGCTCCCACTGTCTCATGTGGTCATTGATGGGCCATCGGGGGCTGTTCCCCTCTGTGGGCTCCGTCAAGCCACTTTCTGCATCGTTTTCCGATGTACATGTCAGCTTGGAATGACCCAGGATGTGGTGAGGGTTCCCTTATCTTTCCGGTGAGGAGCTCTTTCGGCTGCCTTTGCCTCTAGGTACCATGAGCTGTGGAGCAAACTACCAGTGAGGACTGTCATTCCGAGGTTCGGCGATCACTCCGTGGCTTCGACCAGCGAGTACAAGAAATGGGTCCTTAGCCAAGCATCTGATAATAGGACATGAGGGCTCAAGCTTCTGGTTGGCGAGAGCAGCAGTAGGGCTTAGCTTAGCTTACATATGTATCTCTTTTGGTGTTACATTTCTTTTTAATGCAGAACTAGAAAATGACGAAAATGAAAAGAATAATATTCATTCTATTTCATGAAATTGTGTACATTTCCATGTAATTTCAGTATACATGATCAGTTTTGACATTTACTCAACCGCGTACGCGCTGCTAATACATGAAACCAAATTTTAACAGCATCAACTCCTGTTACCAATCGGCCCTCTCGGGTTTTCACGATCGAACATTTTCTCTCGTGCCTCTAATTTTTGCACAGGATGCCTTTTTTCGGTTTTCACCCTGTCGAGGTGCCCAATTTTAGCACGGCCGCCTTTTTTCGGTTTTCGACCTGCGGGGCATTTTATTCTCTTCTTTTTATTTTGGTCTTTAGCTATGGAACCTTTTGAGCCTATCGACATTGATCGGTTCCTTGAATTCATTTCCATCGCTATCCGAAAAGATTGCAGCTCCTTTAGACAACAGCTTTTTAAGGATATACGGCCCCTCCCAGGTCGGTCTAAATTTTCCTCTGATATCCAGTATACCTGGTGTCATCTGCTTGAACACTAAGTCCCCTTCCTTCAGCGGATGCTTTCTCACCTTCTTTCTGAATGTCCTGGCCAACCTCTTCTGGTAGATCTGATTGTGATAATAAGCCTTCAGCCTACTCTCATCCAGTAAGTTTAAGTGCTGTAGCCTCTGTCGTGCCCATTCGGCCTCCGGGATCTGGGCTTCCATGACTACTCTCAGCGATTGGAGCTCTATCTCAATTGGCAATACTGCTTTCATCCCGTATACCAGAGAATATGGCGTGGCGCCCGTAGATGTCCTCACAGTTGTCCTGTATCCCCACAGAGCAAAGTGTAGCTTCTCTGCCCAGTCTTTATAAGTTTGGACCATCTTGGATAGGATCCTCTTCACATTCTTATTAGCGGCTTCTACTGCCCCATTAGCTTGTGGTCGGTAGGGAGAGGATCTATGGTGCTTGATTCCATATTTCTCAAGGAGCTTCCTAGTTTCCCCCATGAACTGCACCCCATTGTCAGACACTATGTGGTGAGGGAGGCCATATCTACAGATCAGATTTCTCTCTATGAACTTGGCCATATCCCTCGTGTCAATCTTTTTGAAAGATTCCGCCTCTACCCATTTGGTAAAATAGTCAATTGCGACTATGATCTATCTGTGCCCATTGGATGCCGTAGGGCAAATCTCTCGAATGATATCTATCCCCCAAGTAGCGAAAGGCCAAGGCGATGTCAGATTGTGTAGCTCTGATACTGGCAGGTGTCTCAAATCTGTGTACTGTTGGCACAACTGGCATTGCTTTACATATTTCGAGCAGTCATTGTCCATCGTAAGCCAATAGAAGCCTTGCCTCATGATCTTCTTTGCCAGAGTTAAGCCGTTCATGTGAGCCCCACAGGCGCCTGCATGGGTCTCCTCCATTACCTTGCGACTTCTTTTTCATTTAAGCACCTGAGCTGAATCCCATCAGCCTGTCTCTTGTACAATACTCCTTCCAAGGATATGAACTGAGCAGATAGTTTTTAGATCATCCTCTGGTCTTTCTCAGTAGCTTCCTCTGGAAACTTATTGTTTTCCAAATAATTCATAATGTCAAAGTACCATGGTTTTCCATCCGCCACTTCTACATCCATTACTAGCTTGATCTCAAAGCTGGGCTTCTCAGAACTCGAAATCAGCACTGGCTTCATAGCTACCCCTTCAGGATTATCCCACATCGATACTAGGGTTGCCAACGCATCAGCTAGACGATTCTCATCTCTTGGCACGAAGTGGAAAGTGCAGGTTTCAAACTGCCCACATACCACTTTCAAATATTCAACGTAGGGTACCAGCCGCTCTTCCTTTACAGCCCACTCTCCCCGGATCTGGTTAATCACTAAGGATGAGTCACCAAAGACTTCTACATTCTTTGCCCCCAATGCAGCTAAAGCCTCCAACCCGAAAGTGCATGCTTCATATTCGGCTTCATTGTTGGTTGCTTTGTACCTCAACTTCTTGGCTAGGGGGAGTTTCTCATTATCTGGGGTTGTCAAAATAATTCCAACTCCGGCCCCTCTATTATTCACTGCCCCATCGAAGTGTAACTGCCATCCTTGGACAGAAATCGCGACTATGCTCTCATCCTAAAAGGTGAACTCGGGAGTATCTCCTTGAATAGGATGCTCAGCAAGAAATTTAGCTAAGGCTCGCCCCTTAATAGTTTTGCGAGTAATGTATTCAACATCAAACTCCTGTAGTAAAAGCAGCCACCTCCCCATCTTACTAAGCAAAGACGGCGTTTCTTGCAAATATCTCAACGGATTCTGCTTGGCCACTGCCTGAACTTTGTATGAGTGGAAGTAATGTCTCAGTTTCTTTGATGCCCAAATCACTGCGAGGCAGATTTTCTCTACTTCAGCATATTTAATCTCATAACCCAGAAACTTCTTGCTGAGGTAATAAACTGCGAATTCCACTCCAAATTCATCTTCCTGAGCCATCATAGCGCCCACAGAACTACCTTCCACTGCCAGATACAGGATAAGCGGTTTGACTGGTTGCGGCAACCTTAACACTGGCTGATTCAACAGATATTCCCTGATGCTATCAAAGGCTTTCTGGCAGTCTTCATTCCAGACCACAGGCTGATCCTTTTTAAGTAGTTTAAAAATAGGCTCGCATATCGAAGTGAGCTTGGCAATGAATCGGCTGACATACTGCAGCTTGCCCAAGAAGCTCCTTACATCCTTCTCCTTTTGCGGCACGGGCATCTCTCTGATGGCTTTCACCTTGTTTGGGTCAATTTCTATTCCCCTCTGGCTGACGACATGTCCCAACAGTTTTCCTGAAGTCACTCCGAAAATGCACTTCTTGGGGTTAAGTCGGAGATTGTACTTATCAATCCTGGTGAAGAACTTCTCTAGAGCTTCAAAGTGTTCCTCTCGGGTGGCTGACTTGACCATCATGTCGTCGACATACACCTCCACCTCCTTGTGGATCAGGTCGCTTAGAATCTTGGTCGCCGTCCTCTGGTGTGTGGCCCCTGCATTTTTCAGGCCAAAAGGCATGACTCGATAAGCATAGGTCCCCCACTCTGTGATGAAAGCGGTCTTGACCCGGTCAGCTATCTTGTTTAGGATCTGGTTGTAGCCCACATAACCGTCTCCAAACCTGTACATCGCACAGTTTGCGGCACTGTCTATCAACACATCAATATGGGGTAGTGGAAAATTATCTTTAGGGCAAGCCTTGTTCAGATCTCGATAATCTACACATACCCTGCGTTTCCATTTTTCTTCACAACAGGGACCACATTTGCCAACCACGTGGGATACTGCACTTCAACAAGGAACCTGGCCTCAATCTGCTGCCGAATCTCTTCCTTGACCTTGTCTGCCCATTCTGGCCTGAGCCTTCTCAACTACTGCTTTACGGGCTTATAATCTGGATAAGTCGAGATGGCATGTTCTGCTACGTCCCGGTCGATCCCTGGCATGTCCTCATAAGTCCAGGCAAAGACTTTTTCATGTTTTCCTATTATTCTCTCAAATTTTTCTCTCTCATCAGGAGTTATATTTGATGCTATTAGAATTTCTTTCGGATTTTTCGAGGTTCCAAGATTAAAAGGCAGTGTATCAGTGGAATCAATATCAAAAATTAATGGAATATGATCATGTTCATGCATGTTGAAATTATTAGAAACATCGCACAAGTAGGAGAAATCGTTTGCCTTATTAATAATATTATAATTGTCCTTTACATCATAAAAAAGTTCTGGAATAAAAAGACAATCTAAGCTAGAGTCTTTTTCTGCCTCCCTAGAGGTTGATGCTGTTGCAGCTTGCTCATTGGCTTCCTGATTCAGCAGAGGCCCTTCAAGCATGTCTGAGGAAATCTTTAAATCCCCCATCTTCAGTTCTATTTCTGCCATCTTCTCTTTCCCTTTGAGCCTGGCAAACAACATCTTCTTGGTGACAACCTTTTCGGGCTCGCATCTGTCCCAAGCAATGCACTGAGTCATGACTTCTTCATCCCAGAAGTTCTCAGCGGTCTTGATAACCCCGACCTCCCAGTCAAATACATCGCTGAGGATCTCAAATCCGGGGACAATCCTCCCCTTCACCCACTGTGGTTCATCTTCACCAGCATAAGCACACACTGAGGATGCGGGCACAAAGATTTCTGAAATATGAGGGATCTTATTCGTCGCCTTCTTCTTGCCAAAGTTGCCTCTGTACCCCAGACCCTTTCGGTTCTTCTGTGCTCGAGTGGTGATCGCAGTCTGCAACCCCTGAGAGTTTCTACACAAACCAGCCCCAGGGAGATAGTGCATCTTTTTCTTCATGTTAACCACAGCCGGGTTGTCCACTGACCCGTGTTCTTCTCCTATCACTGACACGTGGAAGCCGCTGAAGGGCTGATTAGCAATTTCCAGAGCTGACACCGGATTCTCTCTGGCCACCTTAATAGTTATTACCTCCCCTTCGCGTGGGAACTTTATCATTTGGTGCAGCGTGGATGGTTGTGACGCGCGCCGGATCCCCGCGGCCGCCCATGGGACCGCCCGCTTGAGGGCGATCAGGGCATTTGTAGGTCCGCTGACAGCTTGCAATAAATCGCAAGTGCGTTTATGTTGGGCAACAAGGAGGTTTCATGGAGTCGCCACCCAATAGAACATTGGGAAAGTTTCTCTCGCCTCGGAGAGCCTAAGCCTGCGCTTAGTATCCATTTTGGGCCAGCCAGAGGGGTCTTGGAAGGTAAACCTCTCGCCCTAAGGAGCCTAGGATTAACGCTAAAGTCTCGTGACACAAGAGGTGTCTTGGAGGGTAGACCTCTAGCCTCTTTGAGCCCAAAGACCAGAGCTAGGTTCGGGATTTCTCATCTATTTCTACCTCCATTATTTTATGATCAAATTTTAATTACCATTAATTCGCTCTCTCTCCACACGATGCAATTAATCGAAGGCGCATTTATTCATACTTAGAAAGCCGTAAATAGGCAAGTAAATAGCAAAAATAATAAATTACAATAATACAAGGAGCGGAATACAACTCCCTTTTATAAATGTGCGATACATACACGAATCGGGGCATTGCTTATTTTGAGGACTTTGGTCCTCACATGCATCATTATTAAAATTGGATGCTTTTTATTGTGATGATTTTTATTGGATAAAATAGGACATTGGGTCCTTATCTTTGTAAAAACCTCATTTTATTGAATATAAAACATTGATCCATTTTTATACTTAACGAGATACAAAAAGGGTATATCCATGTACATGGAAGCAATTAATGGAATGAACGAATAAAGGAAATGACCAAGAAGGTTAGAAAACTAAACCGGACGAAATCCTCCGAATATGGTAGATAACCTCTCGAGCTCAGGATGGTCCAAGAAAATCAATATACACTCACAGAAAGTTAAATGATGTCAATATATATAAACTCAACATAAATAAAGCCAAAAGAACTTGAAAGATATGGAAAAGATTTGAAAACGTGAGAACAGGACCCAGCGATGGCCTTTCTTAGGTGACCGATGGGCATCAGTCAAGTTGACCGACATGTCCGTCGCTCACTCCAGAGGAAGAGCGTCTGTGAGTGGGGTGACCAATGGGCATCGGTGATGGAGATGACCCGTCGGTCACCATTGTCTCCGAAAAAACAGTAAAAGAAACTCTTTTTAAAGCAAAAAAAGAGGTTTTATCACAAAATGAGATAAAAAGAGTCAAAATAAAGAAAAATAATGACAAAAATTGGAAGAACAACAAAATAAAGAGCAAAGATGAAGTGATATGGAGAATGAGTCCGGAATATTTACCCTCAGATAATGATTAAGTGAGATTCTTGATGTTGATTAGAGCCCCGCGCGTTCCACGAGAAGCGAAGTGAAGGATTGAAAAAAGGAAAATAGATTATTTCCTCCTCAACCCCTCAAAAGATTGACTTTGGAATCAAAATTTAAAGAAAACTAATTAGTTTTAGTTCCTTTTTAATGATTTGATCCTCAAATTAAAAGAAATTCTTTGATGAATGTGTTTGCTGGAAGAGAGAGAAAATGTGCTTGAATTTTGGCAGAGTTTCCCCTCCTTGAAAATTTTTGGAACCCTTTTTAGGAGAAAATCCGAAACTTTTATAGGCCAGGCATGACCGACGGGCGACGGTGTATGGAGGCGGGCGTCGAAATAATCCTTCTGACACAAGGATTCATCTGACGGCCCTGCCATTTCCACCGACGGGCGTCGAAAAGGTTGCGTGCTCCGGGAAATCAGGCGGTGCTCTGGCAGAGGCAGTGCCTTCTGACGGGCATCGAAAAATACCACAGGCCGTCTGTGACCCTAAGCGATGGGCTGGCCCTCACAGACAGGCTGGCTGTTTTTGGAGGAAAATATACCTTTTTGACTCGAAAATTCCCTGTTTTCTCCCCCTCTGCCTATGAAAGGTGAAAAGACTCATTTCTCGTGGAGCATGGGACTAAAACCTCTAAATCCAAACCATTTATACAGGCTCGGATACTGATTTCATCGTAGGGTAATCTCTGATCCGGACCGCTCCGGGACACAGTGCTTACAGTTGCCCCCAGTTTTGGGGAAACTAGTGCACAAGCGCCTAGATAAGCCAAAACTCAGAGAAAGGACAGAAAGAAAGAAGGCGTACCTGCGACGGTTCTTACCTTCCGTGCCTTTTGCCAGGTAGACCTCATCTCGGTCTGTTCGGTGATGCGAAGATACCCCTATCGGTCTCGTCTCGACCTGTAGGTGTTGGTGAGACGTAGCATTCTCTAGCCACAATCCCGATGTGAAGAGCGGTGTTTCTCTAACTGCAACTTCGATCTGAAGTTCCCTTGCTAACCCCCATCTGATCCACAAGGTGCGTAGTGCTCTCTGGCTGATGCGTGAACTGTGAGATGCGGCACTCTCTGGCTATAATCTCAGTGTGAAGAGCGGTGTTTTTCTAACCACAGCTTCGATCTAAAGTTCCCTTGCTAACCCCCATCCGGTCTGCAAGGTGCATAGCACTCTCTGGCTGTCGCGTGAACTGTGAGATGTAGCACTCTCTGGCTACAATCTCGATTTGGTGAAGAGCAGTGTTTCTCTAACCGCAGGTTCTGCTGGTGAGATGCGGCGTTCTCTAACCACAATCTCGGTGTGAAGAGGAGGGGACCTCGCCGGGTTCCTCGTTCCAAAAAGATATGAATCTTAGGCGCCCTTGTTCGGACTTTTAATCGATGCCCGTGTTCGGATCGATGTTTCTCTGTACCTGTGTGGTAAAAGGTTTTGTTAGTTCATGTTTGAGTTGTTATCTTTTAACCTGTCTATTAATGGCGTGATTTTGCTTTATCTGCTATGCCATGTTTCATTTATATCCTTTTTTATTGAGTTGTCATTCATCATTTTTCATCATTTTTTTGTTTTCCTTATTTTGGAATATGAGTAAATGTGAGAACATATATTCATAAATAACTGAATAAATGCATAAAGATGAAAACAAAAGTTTTTCACTAGAAATATCTATTTCGAACAATGTATATAAAAAGTGTAAATGTACAAAAATATGACTCCCTGAATATCAGAGGGGTGTGCAGTCAGAGGGCTCATCGGGATCCTCATCATCTGATTTGTGCACTATCCCTGGCGGAGGTGGAGGCGGAGCTGGCTGTGCCAGAGGTAGAGGCTGAGCCGTGGAAGGTCCTGCTCCAGCATCGCGGGTCTGCCTGAATCGGATCTGAGCATAGCCATCCAAGAAAGGCTGGGTGCAAGTCCTCATGAACCCTAAGGTCTCTGATACTGTGCCTCCTAGCTTCTTGAACGCCTGGCTCATCTGAATGGTCTGCTCGCTGGCGGCCCTCCTCATCTGCTCTAGGCGCTGCTCAGTCTACTCTCTGAACTCCCTCATGGTCTGAGACAAGGGTGGGAGGATCCCCTCCATCGCCTGGACCTGGGATCTCAGAGAGTTGAGTGACTCGTCGATCATCTGTAGGGTCATGTCAACCCTCTGAGAAGCTTGGTCCTGAGACGCCCTCAAATCATGAGCGAGCTGCTGCCTAAGCTCTCTCTGACCTTGGGCAAACTGCTCGATCAACCTCACCTGCTCAACTGTGAAGGCCTCTATGGCCCGAGCCTGCTCATCTCTGAAGGCCTCTATGACCCGAGCCTGCTCCCGCGCTGTGTGCTCGATATAACTGGCCTACTCCTGGGCTAACCGCTCTATCGACTGGGACTGCTCCTGAATAGCAGCCTGCTCGCGATCTAACCTCTCATGTATAGCTCTGTCCCTCTCATCCTGTCGTCGCTCTAGGGCTGTGAACATGGAAGTGAGGAGCTGAGAGAAGTCAGGCTGTGCTGGCTGCTGCTGTGGTGGCTCTGGCAGCGGTGCCGCGGAGGTAGATGCCCCTGGGTCGCCTTGGAAATACGGATGATATCTCTCAGGGAGCCCATGGGTAGTCCTCTGTACCCTGACACTCGACGATGGGACAGGAGTCGGCGTTCTCGATCCCGGTGAAGCGGCAAAGAGCTCATCCATTGTGAACTCCATGTTGAAATCCGACGGCGTCCTAAGCTGCTCCTGCTGTGGTGGCGGTGGCACAGTCTGAGGTTGAGGAGGCTGAGGCTCTGGCTCTGGGTGAGGAGGATGAGGCTGGGGCTCTAGCTGTGGAGGCTGCTGCTCCGGCTGAGGAGGCTGCTGCTCTGGCTGCTCTGGGTGGTCCGGATCTGGACCCAAGGGTGGAAGTGAGAACATCCGCCGGGTCTCGTGAATGGACAGCACTCTGTAGGCCTCTGCCTGCCCTGATATCGGGGAAATCATCCCCATCTGCACTGCCGCTGCGGCATCCACATGGATCCCCTCATCCAAGGGTCCTCTCAACCTATCTGGGGCAACCCCTAACCTCAAAAGCAACCGGGTGATAACTCCTCCCACTATCACCATCGGTGTCAGCCCTCTGCCAACTCTGGTCAAGTTAGCCAAGATCCCATGGCTAATGTTGAGGCGCTGGCCTGCCACCATAGCCCAGAGGCTCCAGATCTCGGCCGCATTAAGCGACCCTGGATTACCAGCTCGACCAAGGTACGAACTGGATAGCACTCTGTGCAAATACCTGAGTGCCTGAGACACCAGTACGGTGCTCTTCGCTGTATCATGATCATACAGCACTCCCGGTAGGGCAATGGCCGCCTAGTGGGCGCGTCTCACCGCTCGCCGTGGGATCTCGACCCCCTCCTCTATAGGGAGCCCCATGGCCTGTGCAAATCTCTGCCGGGTAATACTGAAATGGTCGCCGTCGAACCAGAACTGGACCACCCCTGGCTCGGTATCTGACCTCTGAAAACCGCCATAGCGGGGGGTGGCTAGGACCTGGCGAGTAGCCTCTGGGAAAGTCTGGAAAGAGGGGTCAAGGAACTCTATCCAGCCGGCACCCTTGACAAGCATATCAAACTCTGGGGCCATCCCTAGGGCCTCTAGGAATGGACGGGACACGAAGCGGCTAGCCCGAAGCTCTACCTGAGCCAACGCTCTATATCTCTGAGCTGACTCATCGTCCATCCAACCCAGAACTACAGCCTCGGGCTGGGCTTGCGGTGCTCTGCGTCTAGGAGGCATCCTGCAAAGGAAAAAATTAGATAGCGAAAATTTGACAAAACAGGCATTATTAGACTTATTTTCAAGGTGAAAGCCCATTCAGGCCTCACCAGGGTAATGGCGGCCCGAAAATGAGATAAAAAACTGATAATAAATAGAAAGGGGCGAACGTCCTGTCAAAGGAAATTGCCCAACATGCTTCGCACATATCAAAACAAAAGAAACATGCAATTGGCATGGAAATGTTTAAAGCAAATAAAAATGGGCTTTCTAAACCCCAAGGCATGCATTATACACAAAAATATTCAATTTAGAATAAATAATAAAAATTTGGGCAGCACCCCGGCAAGGGTGTGCCCAACCTCCTGCATAAAAAGGCATCAAACTAGGCCTCAGGCCTCAACAACTATATATGTGCATAAATGGGACGCACCCCGGCAAGAGTGTGTCCCCAACAACACAAAAAAATGGCCTCAGGCCTCAACAACTATATAATAGTGCGCTAGAAAGTTTATTTCTAAAGCAACAAAGTTATAGAAAAATTCTATTCCTATGTGATCATGCAAAGGTTCAGATTAATTGCACCACAAAAATAATAAAGAAATAAATAAATAAATAAAACGGGCAGCATTCTCCCTAAATTTCTAAGGCATCTAAAGCATTCTAAACATTTCTAAGGCTAAAGGAAGAAGAAATGAAGAGAAAATAAATTTAATTAATTTAGAAAAAGTAGTTATTTACTTACTTGTAGTCATAAAGAGTGTAGAAAAACTGAAAAAAAAAAAGAATGTCTGAGCGTCCGGTGGGTGGAGAACGCAAAAAACGAAGAAATCGCAAGAAAAAATGAGAAAGAAGGCTTAAAATGCACAAAAAAACGCTAAAAACCGTTTTTGAGAGGAAGAGTGAAAGTGACAGCGCCGCTGGTCCGTCTGTCACTCGCCCTTATATAGAGTTTCGTGATCGACGGGCTGGGTGTCTGTAGGAGCGACCGACGGGCTGGCCGTCTGTCTCTCAATAAATGCAAATTAATGCACGTGATGAATGCAATGCTGACGTATGCGTCTGCCAGGTGGATCTTTACCGACGGGCAGGCCGTCTCTTGGGAGAGACGGGTAGGCCGTCTGTGACCCTTTCCTATAAATTCTTACTAAATTTTTGCTCCTCTTGTGTCTCTTCATTTTCCAACATCTTGAGCCTTTATCTTTCCTAGCATGTCTTCCTCTCTAGCCTAAAGAATGCACCGTATCTTAGATGACAAGCACACTTGGGAAGAAGGCGCCCTTTCCTCTCTGTCTGGGCTGAAATACCTGTGCCGGGTCAAAGTCGATCAGAACCTCCTTCTGGCGGCGACCCACTTCTGGAACCCCCGGTTCCACGTCTTCCGGTTCACCTACCAGGAATTGTGCCCTTTGCCTGAAGAGTTAGCTGCCATTCTCGGAGCCTGGTTCCCTCCTGGCGCTCTGCCTTGCGTCCCCCGCTGCGGCCTACTCCAGACCCG
Source organism: Excoecaria cochinchinensis (assembly GCA_947683425.1). NCBI lineage: Eukaryota > Viridiplantae > Streptophyta > Magnoliopsida > Malpighiales > Euphorbiaceae > Excoecaria > Excoecaria cochinchinensis. The sequence continues at coordinate 181,571 of CANTUQ010000022.1, forward strand.
GGACATAGCTATCTCCCTGGGCGTACCTTCTTCTGAGGCCGTTCGGCTGATTTCTTCGAGCTCTTCCTTTGCTCTAGGGCCACTGATCGAGGCTCTGGATCAGTTTACTGACATCCCCACCTACCGGGTAAGCACCATATTCTTGTTTTGCATGGTAAACTTCCTCGCTGTTGTTCCGGGGGGTTTGACAGGTGACCCTCGCTTGTTCGAAGTTCTGAGCGACTTTCACCTGGGATTATCACCCTTACCACTTATTCTGGCTGAGACCATTCTGGGCTTCGACGCTGTGAGCTCTGGATCCACTACTACCTTTACCGGCAGCCCCTTATTGCTCCAGGTACGTCATTATTTCAAAGGTAGTGCGTCCCTTATGGATTTTCACACTAGCTTTTCTCAGCGGGAGGTGCGTCCTTTCGGATTTTCACACAACCCTGTGCCTTATTTTTGCCTGAAGTAAACCCTACTCGTCACACCCCAACCTATACCATGGAGACTTCTACTCGTGCCAAGGGAAGAAGAGTCCAGATAGGTAGAAGTGCCACATCCCACTAGTACAAATATGAAAACATTACATACAGAAATGACATATCAGAGACAAATAAAACTTTGAAAGAAGAAGAGCGATACAGAGCAAAATGAATACTTTTATTAATATACAAAAAGAGGTCTTTACATCTTACATCAGTTTACAAAACCAAAAATACCAATAAACAAAAGTCCAAAGTACACTGTTTCGAAGGGCTAACAAAACATTATATCTATTACAAAAGAAAGGAAAGCCTATACTACAAAACTCCCGATCTCTAATTGCGTTGGCCTTCCCGATGCGACACGCCCAAACCATGCGTACCAAAACCTTCCACACCTGCACGGATAAACACCCGTGCTAAGCGAAATCGCTTAGTGGGGAAAACACAAATGCATAACCGCCACTCACAGTGACGACAACAGAAAGCACATGATAATGATACAATTATAGACATAAAATCATACATAATTAATTCAATATTTATATTATCATCCAATGTTCTTGTACAAAGATACACTAACACCTGCTTAATCATAAAGAGTGGATAACGAGTACACATAGGTACTTAAGAGTATCAATACTGTCTTATAAACACATAGATACCCGAAGGTATCGAAACATTCTTTTTAGTTTTGTTCCAAATTATTTTCACATAGAATCTTAAGAAAGATTCAAACAGAAGGATCGCGAGGATCCGATCGGGGACCTGATCAGGGTCCAAAATCGTACACATAGCTGCAGCATCACATAACTCTATTAGGCATGCCTAACTATCCACTTTCCGAGAATAGCAGGTTATACGAAATCTTGTCAAATTAACTTACATATTATTCATTTAAATAGGTATTCAAGGCTTTAAATAAAAGAATGTATGCAAAAGAAATCAAGTCATTAAGCAAAAGGAGAAGAAATCAAATTTGGAAGTCACGTCTGTCGCGCTCGCGACAGAAGCCAAAATACACTTCCCCGCCTCATCTCGCGATCGCGAGTGACCTCGTGGTCGCAAGAGGATGCAGGTGCTACTCTCTGTCACGCTCGCGACAGAAGAGAGCCTTGCATATGTTCGGAGCTCGAGCACTCTGTCGCGCTCGCGACAGTTGCCTCGCTCGCGACAGAGAGCTCCTTCGAGTTCCTTGGCGCGACACCTCTCGCGCCGGCGCGAGGGCTGAAACCTCCGCACTCTGTCGCGCTCGCTACAGTGTCGCGATCGCGACGGACACGGGTTTTTCAGCTCTTACGCCCAAAATCTGCAGAATTCTCACACAATCCACATCCAAACTTCCAAAATTGATTCTAAACCTCAAAATTAAGTAACACAAGTATCCACAACTCATAACATAACTAAAACCCAGCTTTATCACTATTTATCTTAATCAAATCAAGTCAAATACATGCTTAATTCCAATAAATCCCAAAACAGCAATTTTAACAATAATTGCAACTATTCACGTGAGTTCTTGTAAATCCTTCAACAATATTCATTCTCTAACATCAAATATCAAGCTTAATTTAATTTAAGCCATAATAACACAACTCATAACCCCAATCACAGCAAACCACAATTATCAAACTCAAATCACAAATACACATAAAAAGACAAACGTTCCCAAACCTTCTTTCCTTAGCTTCTATTCGCGAGCTCCGCTCCCGCTAGCAATTTCTTTCCCTTTATCCGGTCTAGGAGCCTCCTCTGAACCACAAACCCATACCAACCAAGATTAAATTCTATAATAACCTACATAAACATATATAAATACTTTAACCTAGAGAAGAGGAAAAAGTAGAATCTAAAACATCAATAACTCCTAACTCACCTTTGAGCTTTAAAATTACAAGCCAATCAACTCTAATTACTCAAATAAAGAAGAGGGAGCAAGATTGTGCAAAGAAAAAGGAGAACGAAGAAGAAGAAAAAAGGAAGAAAAGAGAGTGGTGTGAGGAAGAGAGGAAGAACGGGAAACAAGAGGGAATGGCTGCCTTCTCTCTCTCTCACCAACCCATTAAATGCTAACCCATCCACTATGCCACATGTCACTCTCCCCATAAGACAAATGTCCCATAATACACCCTTCTCCCATACATTACTATGCACACTAAGCTAACTCTTGCTCATACCTTATTTCTATACACCCACCTATACACTAGCCTAATTCCTCTTCTCAAACTAATACACATAAAATAAATAAATAATCCAATTTAACACATACATGCAACACATACAGACACGGACAGGCTCAAACTACTGGGGTGGTTTTGGGGTGTTACAATACTCCCCCACTTAACAGAATTTCGTCCTCGAAATTCTTACCTGTTTCAAACAACTGAGGGTATTGCAATCTCATAGCTTTCTCTGGTTCCCAAGTAGCTTCTTCAATACCATGATGTTGCCATAAGACCTTGACCAACGGTATCTGTTCTGTCTGATTTCCTTATCCAAAATCCTTTTCGGTTCTTTATCATAAGAAAAGTCTGACTGAATCCGAATATCTTGCACTGGTAACACATGCGAAGGGTCTGATCGGTATCTCCGAAGCATAGATACATGAAAAACATCATGTAATCTAGCTAATTCCATAGGCAAAGCCAACTGATACGCTACTGGAACTACTTTTCTTAGGATCTCATATGGCCCAATAAAACGTGGACTTAATTTGCCTTTCTTTCCAAAACGAAGAACCTTTCGCCACGGTGACACTTTTAAGAAAACTTTATCACCTACTTCATACTGAATATCTCTACGCTTCAGATTAGCATAAGAACGTTGTCGGTCCTTAGCTGCTTTCAAGTTCTGTTGCACAACCCTCACTTTCTCTTCGGTATCCCGCACTATATTCGGACCTATCATAGCCTTTTCCGACAGTTCAGTCCAACATACTGGTGTCCTACATTTTCGTCCATACAATACTTCGTAAGGAGCCATACCAATGCTCACCTGATAGCTGTTATTATATGCAAATTCCATCAAAGAAACATACCGATCCCAACTTCCTGAAAACTCCAAAGCACAACCCGGAGCATATCTTCCAAAACCTGAATAACCCTCTCTGATTGACCATCGGTCTGCGAATGAAAAGCAGTGCTGAAATTTAACCGAGTTCCCAAAGCCACCTAAAGCTCTTTCCAAAACTTGGATGTAAAACGCGGATCTCGGTCTGATACAATTGATAACGGAATCCCATGCAATCGGACTATCTCATCCACATAAAGTTCCACTAACTTGTCCATAGAATAATCCAATCGTACTGGCAGAAAATGTGCGGATTTCGACAATCGATCCACTATAACCCATACAAAATCATGCTTACGCTGAGTTATAGGCAAGCTAGATACAAAATCCATCGTGATGTCATCCCACTTCAATTGAGGAATGGGTAAGGGATGAAGCAATCCCGATGGCACTTGATGCTCGGTTTTCACTTGTTGACAGGTGAGACACCTAGAAACAAATTCTGTTATATCTCTTTTCATTCCTGGCCACCAATAAAATTACTTCAGATCTTGATACATCTTGTCCCCACCAGGATGCATAGTAAAGACTGATGAGTGAGCCTCTTGCAACAGATTCTTCCTTAACTCACCCACATTAGGTACATATAACCGATTACCGTGCCTAAGCACTCCTTCTCCGTCTATCAAATATTCAGTCCATTTGCCCTCTTTCACTGCTTGACAAACACGCTGTAACACATGATCATCTAACTGGGCCTTTGCAATTTCCGATCTCAAACTTGGCTTAACTTTAAGTTGAGCAATCAAAGCACCTTCAGAATCAAATCTCCATCTGCCTCGGCTAGCTAGCAACGCAGACATAGACTTCCTACTGAGAGCATCTGCCACTACATTAGCCTTACCCGGATGATAGTCAATAATACAATCATAATCCTTGAAGAGCTCTAACCATCTCCGTTGTCTCAAATTCAACTCCTTCTGAGTTAACAAATACTTGAGACTCTTGTGATCAGTAAAAATTCTGCACGTTTCCCCATATAAGTAGTGCCGCCATACTTTAAGCGCAAACACTACCGCTGCTAACTCCAAATCGTGGGTCGGGTAGTTCCGCTCATGAGGCTTCAACTGTCTCGATGCATATGCTATAACCTTGTCCCCTTGCATCAGAACACAACCTAAGCCAATTCCCGAAGCATCACTGTACATAGTGTACTCTTTACCCGAAACCGGCTGTGTGAGCACAGGAGCTTTAACCAATAACTCTTTTAAACGATCAAAACTGGCTTGACACTTCTCAGTCCATACAAACTTAACATCCTTCCGAAGTAGCTTAGTTAAAGGAGAGGCTAACACTGAAAACCCCTGAACAAACCGTCGATAATACCCTGCTAAACCCAGAAAACTTCTCACTTCAGGTACACTCTTCGGAGGCATCCAATTAACAATCGCTTCAATTTTACTTGGATCAACACGTACACCCTCTGCTGACACCACATGTCCAAGGAAAGCTACTTCATTCAACCAAAACTCACACTTACTGAGTTTCGCATACAGTTGATGATCTCTTAACATTTGCAACACCAACCTAAGATGTTCCTTATGTTCTTTTCGGTCTCTGGAGTATACCAAAATGTCATCAATAAATACCACAACAAACTTGTCCAGGTACGGTCGAAAAACTCGGTTCATCAGATCCATAAAGGCTACGGGCGCGTTGGTCAAACCAAAAGGCATCACTAGAAATTCATAATGACTATAACGCGTCCGAAAAGCCGTCTTAGCCACATCTGCTTCTTTAACCCCCAACTGGTAATAGCATGATCTCAAGTCTATCTTAAAGAATACCCCAGCTCCTCTCAACTGATCAAAAAGGTCTTCAATCCTCAGCAATGGATACTTATTCTTGATAGTCACTTTATTAAGCTGTCTATAATCAATGCACATCCGTAGGGTTCCATCCTTCTTTTTAACAAACAGCACTGGAGCACCCCACGGTGATACACTGGGCCGAATGAATCCTTTGTCTAACAACTCTTGTAACTGACTTTTCAATTCCTTCAATTCCACTGGGGCCATTCAATAAGGAGCCTTAGAAATCGGAGCTGTTCCTGGGACAATCTCTACTGATAATTCAACCTCTCTCTCGGGAGGTAATCTCGGTAGTTCTTCCGGAAAGACATCTACAAAATCTCTTACAATAGGAATGTCTTGAATCTTAACTTGTCCTCTCTGAGAATCCAAAACTACAGCCAGAAACGCTTTACAACCCTTCCTGATAAATCTTCTGGCTTTCATAGCCGATACCACATTATGCAGAGAACTGCTTCCAATTCCCTTCACAATAACAGGTACTTGATCTTTATCCTTCAAAACCATTACCTTCCTATGACATTCCACTACCGCCCGGTGTTTATCTAACCAATCCATTCCCAAAATAATATCAAACTCATGGAACGGCAAGCAGATCAAATCCACGACAAACTCTGTACCTTGAATCTTTAAGGGACACTTCCGACACACCCGATCAACCAAAACACTCTGACCCAAAGGACTAGATACACAAATCTCATATTCCATTTTCTCCTCACTTCCCAAACTATCCCACAACTTACCAGAACACACATAAGAATGGGTAGAGCCCGGGTCAATCAAAGCATAAACTTCAGAATCAAACAGAGAGAACTTACCGGCAATTACTTCGGGAGCATTCTGTTCCTCTCGGGCCTTCATAGCATAGGCCCTGCCAGCCGATGGTACAGGGCGATCAACTGATTCTGAGGGTTCTCTCTCTCGAGGCCGTCCACCACGACCCCTTCCTCTACCCCGATTACGGCTTCCTTGAGGTACATTAGATCCAGCTCGACTAGCTTCCTGCTGTCCTGATGGATCTCCATACCGACTTGGACAATTCGCAAGAAGATGGTCCGTAGAACCACATCTGAAACACCCTCCTGTTAACCATCGACACTCACACCAATGTTGTTTATTACAATGAGTACATCGGGGAGTGCTATCTCCTCTACCTGTGCCCGCTCCCCTGGAAGAACCCTGTCTTCTCCCTCTAGGAGCCGAACTAGCTGCAGACTCATCAGCAAAATTTCCTTGCGATTCCCTCGGCCTCTTGCCTGAAGAAGAGCCACCTCTTGCAGACTTCCTTCTTTGAGCTTTCTCTCTCAGAATATTCTCAGAACGTTCTGCCTTCAAGGCTGCTTGAACCAACTGATAATACTTCACATTCGGAGCCGACATCAAAGAGATTAACATCACCTTCAGAGACTCATTCAAACCTACTTCAAAATGCTGACATCTGAACTCATCTGTGAGAACCCATGGTGGTGCATACTTACTAAGCTTATTAAACTCATCTTCATATTCGGCCACAGACATTGTTCTTTGCTTGAGAGTTAGAAACTGCGCCCACTTGGCATCCTTATATGCTTTAGTTACATACCGGTTCTGGAACTCACTCTCGAAAAATTCCCATGTAATCGGTTCAGGAACCTGCGGTTGACTAGCCACTAACCTCCACCAATCATAAGCAGAACCTTGCAACAAAGACAATGCACACTCCACTTCTTGCTCTGGTGGACATCTAATCTCCCTAAGTACTCTGGACGTCTTCTCTATCCACATCTCTGCCTTATTAGATTCATCTATGCCAGTACCAAAGAAATCCTCTGCACCATGCATTCTTAACTTCTCAATAGGGGCACTTGGTGCTGTTACTCTTTCAAGTACCCTCGTCATACTCTGAAGCATTGCCTCCAACGGTCCAATAGGCACCTCAGGTCGCCCCCTAGGAGGTTGAGCCGGACCAGAAACTGAGGGATCTTGCTCTTGGGGATTCGCACTTTCTGCTGACCCCTCAAGTGATCCACGAGCGGACTCCATAACACAACTCCCACAAACTAACTAACACACTGAAACCCAATAACATCTAACCCAAGAGCTCTGATACCACCTAATGTCACACCCCAACCTATACCATGGAGACTTCTACTCGTGTCAAGGGAAGAAGAGTCCAGATAGGTAGAAGTGCCACATCCCACTAGTACAAATATGAAAACATTACATACAGAAATGACATATCAGAGACAAATAAAACTTTGAAAGAAGAAGAGCGATACAGAGCAAAATGAATACTTTTATTAATATACAAAAAGAGGTCTTTACATCTTACATCAGTTTACAAAACCAAAAATACCAATAAACAAAAGTCCAAAGTACACTGTTTCGAAGGGCTAACAAAACATTATATCTATTACAAAAGAAAGGAAAGCCTATACTACAAAACTCCCGATCTCTAATTGCGTTGGCCTTCCCGATGCGACACGCCCAAACCATGCATACAAAAACCTTCCACACCTGCACGGATAAACACCCGTGCTAAGCGAAATCGCTTAGTGGGGAAAACACAAATGCATAACCGCCACTCACAGTGACGACAACAGAAAGCACATAATAATGATACAATTATAGACATAAAATCATACATAATTAATTCAATATTTATATTATCATCCAATGTTCTTTTACAAAGATACACTAACACCTGCTTAATCATAAAGAGTGGATAACGAGTACACATAGATACTTAAGAGTATCAATACTGTCTTATAAACACATAGATACCCGAAGGTATCGAAACATTCTTTTTATTTTTGTTCCAAATTGTTTTCACATAGAATCTTAAGAAAGATTCAAACAGAAGGATCGCGAGGATCCGATCGGGGACCTGATCAGGGTCCAAAATCATACACATAGCTGCAGCATCACATAACTCTATTAGGCATGCCTAACTATCCACTTTCCGACAATAGCAGGTTATACGAAATCTTGTCAAATTAACATACATATTATTCATTTAAATAGGTATTCAAGGCTTTAAATAAAAGAATGTATGCAAAAGAAATCAAGTCATTAAGCAAAAGGAGAAGAAATCAAATTTGGAAGTCACGTCTGTCGCGCTTGCGACGATTGTCGCGCTCGCGACAGAAGCCAAAATACACTTCCCCGCCTCATCTCGCGATCGCGAGTGACCTCGTGGTCGCGAGAGGACGCAAGTGCTACTCTCTGTCGCGCTCGCGACAGTTGTCGCGCTCGCGACAGAGAGCTCCTTCGAGTTCCTTGGAGCGACACCTCTCGCGCCGGCGTGAGGTCTGAAACCTCCGCACTCTGTCGTGCTCGCGACAGTGTCGCGATCGCGACAGACATGGGTTTTTCAGCTCTTATGCCCAAAATCTGCAGAATTCTCACACAATCCACATCCAAACTTCCAAAATTGATTCTAAACCTCAAAATTAAGTAACACAAGTATCCACAACTCATAACATAACTAAAACCCAGCTTTATCACTATTTATCTTAATCAAATCAAGTCAAATACATGCTTAATTCCAAGAAATCCCAAAACAGCAATTTTAACAATAATTGCAACTATTCACATGAGTTCTTACAAATCCTTCAACAATATTCATTCTCTAACATCAAATATCAAGCTTAATTTAATTTAAGCCATAATAACACAACTCATAACCCCAATCACAGCAAACCACAATTTTCAAACTCAAATCACAAATACACATAAAAAGACAAACGTTCCCAAACCTTCTTTCCTTAGCTCCTATTCGCGAGCTCCGCTCCCGCTAGCGATTTCTTTCCCTTTATCCGATCTAGGAGCCTCCTCTAAACCACAAACCCATACCAACCAAGATTAAATTCTATAATAACCTACATAAACATATATAAATACTTTAACCTAGAGAAGAGGAAGAAGTAGAATCTAAAACATCAATAACTCCTAACTCACCTTTGAGCTTTAAAATTACAAGCCAATCAACTCTAATTACTCAAATTAAGAAGAGGGAGCAAGATTGTGCAAAGAAAAAGGAGAACGAAGAAGAAGAAAAAAGGAAGAAAAGAGAGTGGTGTGAGGAAGAGAGGAAGAACGGGAAACAAGAGGGAATGGCTGCCTTCTCTCTCTCTCACCAACCCATTAAATGCTAACCCATCCACTATGCCACATGTCACTCTCCCCATAAGACAAATGTCCCATAATACACCCTTCTCCCATACATTACTATGCACACTAAGCTAACTCTTGCTCATACCTTATTTCTATACACCCACCTATACACTAGCCTAATTCCTCTTCTCAAACTAATACACATAAAATAAATAAATAATCCAATTTAACACATACATGCAATACATACAAATACACACATACAGACACGGACAGGCTCAAACTACTGGGGTGGTTTTGGGGTGTTACACTACTTACTCCAGCGGCTTTTTTTTTTCAGATTTGGCTGCAAGAGAAACTGAGGGTGCTGTCTGAGCCACCTCTCCGAGTCATTCCACAGTACTCGCCGAGCCATTTTCTTTCGCATCGACGACTGTATGGGTGTGCCACTGCTGGTGAAGGCATTACCAGATTTGGCGAGCTGTCAGATGACGATATCAGTTTTACGTCTGCCTGGCTCCCACTGTCTCATGTGGTCATTGATGGGCCATCGGTGTGTGTTCCCCTCTGTGGGCTCTGTCGAGCCACCTTCTGCAACACTTCTCGATGTACGCGTCAGCTCGGGATTACCCAAGATGTGGTGAGGGTTCCCTTATCTTTTCGGGGAGGAGCGCTTTTGGCTGCGTTCGCTTCTCGGTATCATGAGCTGTGGATCAAGCTGCCGGTGAAGACTGTTATTCTGAGGTCTGGCAATCATTCTGTGTCTTCAACTAGCGAATACAAGAAGTGGATCTTTAGTCCAGCATCTGATAACAGGACACGAGGGCTCAAGCATCTGGTCGGCGAGAGCAGCAGCAGGACTTAGCTTAGCTTACATATGTATTTCTTTTAATGTTACATTTCTTTTTAATGCAGAACTAGAAAAAGACAAAAATGAAAAGAATAATATTCACTCTATTTCGCAAAATTGTGTACGTTTCCATATAATTTCAGCATACATGATCAGTTTTGACATTTACTCAACCGTTTACGCGCTGTTAATACATGAAACCAAATTTTAACAGCATCAACTCCTATTACCAATCGGCCCTCTCGGGTTTTCACGATCGGACATTTTCTCTCATGCCTCTAATTTTTGCACAGGGTGCCTTTTTTCGGTTTTCACCCTGTCAAGGCACCCAATTTTAGCACGGCCGCCTTTTTTCGGTTTTCGACCTGCAGGGCATTTTATATTCTTCTTTTTATTTTGTTCTTTAGCCATGGAACCTTTTGAGTCTATCGACATTGATCGGTTCTTTGAATTTAATTCCATCACTATCCGACAAGATTGCAGCTCCTTTGGACAGCAGCTTTTTAAGGATATACGGCCCCTCCCAGGTAGGTCTGAATTTCCCTCTGATATCTGGTATGCCAGGCCTCATCTGCTTGAACACCAAGTCCCCTTCTTTCAGCGGATGCTTTCTCACCTTCTTTCCGAATGTCCTGGCCAATCTCTTCTGGTAGATTTGATTATGATAATAAGCTTTCAGCCTACTCCCATCTAATAAGTTTAAGTGTTGTACCCTTTGTCGTGCCCATTCGGCCTCCGGAACCTGGGCTTCCATGACCACTCTCAGCGACTTGAGCTCTATCTCAATTGGCAATACTACTTCCGTCCCGTATACCAGAGAAAACGGCGTAGCGCACGTAGATGTCCTTACCGTTATCCTATATCCCCACAACGCGAAGGGTAGCTTTTCAGCCCAATCTTTATAGGTTTGGACCATCTTGGATAGGATCTTCTTCATATTTTTATTGGCAGCCTCTACTGCTCCATTTGCTTGTGGTCGGTAGGGAGAGGATTTATGATGTTCGACACCATACTTCTCGAGGAGTTTCCTGGTTTCCCCCATGAACTGTACCCCATTGTCAGACACTATGTGATGAGGGAGGCCATATCTACAGATCAGATTCCTCTCTATGAACTTGGCCATATCCCTTGCGTCAATCTTTTTGAAGGATTCTGCCTTTACCCATTTGGTAAAATAGTCAATTGCGACTATGATGTACCTGTGCCCATTGGATGCTGTAGGGCGAATCTCTCCAATGATTTCTATCCCCCAAGCAGCGAAAGGCCAAGGTGATGTCAGGTTGTGTAGCTCTGATATTGGTAGGTGTCTCAAGTCTACGTATTGTTGGCACAACTGGCATTGTTTGACATATTTCGAGCAGTCATTGTCTATCGTAAGCCAATAGAAGCCTTGTCTCATAATCTTCTTACCCAGGGTCAAACCGTTCATGTGAGCCCCACAGACGCCTGCATGGGTCTCCTCCATCACCTTACGGGCTTCTTTTTCATTCAAGCACCTGAGCTGAATCCCGTCTGATTGTCTTTTGTACAACACCCCTTCCAAGGATATGAATTGAGCAGATAGTTTCCAGATCATCCTCTGGTCTTTCTCAGTAGCTTCCTCTAGAAACCTATTGTTTTCCAAGTAATTCATGATGTCAAAGTACCACGGTTTCCCATCCGCCACTTTTACTTCCATTACAGGCTTGATCTCAAAGCTGGGCCTCTCAGAACTCGAAATTAGTACTGGCTTTATAGCTACTCCTTCAGGATTATCCCACATTGACACTAGGGTTGCCAACACATCAGCTAGGCGATTCTCATCTCTCGGCACGAAGTGGAAAGTGCAGGTCTCAAACTGCCCACATACCTCTTTCAAATATTCAACATAGGGTATCAGCCGTTCTTCTTTTATAGCCCACTCACCTCGGATCTGATTAATCACCAAGGATGAATCACCAAAGACTTCTACATTCTTTGCCCCCAACGCAGCTAAAGCTTCCAACCCGAAAGTGCATGCTTCATATTCGGCTTCATTGTTGGTTGCTTTGTACCTCAGCTTCTTGGCCAAGGGGAGTTTCTCATTATCTGGGGTTGTCAAAATGATTCTAACTCCGGCCCCTCTGTTATTCACTGCCCCGTCGAAGTGTAACTGCCATCCTTGGACAGAAATCGCGACTATACTCTCATCCGGAAAGGTGAACTCGAGAGTGTCTCCTTGAATAGGATGCTCAGCAAGAAATTCGGCTACGGCTCGCCCCTTAATAGTTTTGCGAGTGATGTATTGGACATCGAACTCCTGTAGCAAGAGCAGCCACCTCCCCATCTTACCAAGCAAAGACGGCACTTCCTGCAAATATCTTAACGGATTCTGTTTGGCCACTGCCTTAACTTTGTATGAGTGGAAGTAATGTCTCAGTTTCTTTGATGCCCAAATCACTGCGAGGCAGATTTTTTCTACTTCAGCATATCTTATTTCGTAAGCTAGGAACTTCTTGCTGAGGTAATAAATTGCGAATTCCACCCCAAATTCATCCTCTTGAGCCGTCATGGCGCCCACAGAATTGCCCTCTACTGCCAGATACAGGATAAGTGGTTTGACTGGTTGCGGAGGCCTTAGCACTGGCGAATTTAACAGATATTCCCTGATGCTGTCAAAGGCTTTCTGGCAGTCTTCGTTCCAGACTACAGGTTGATTCTTTCTAAGCAGCTTAAAAACAGGCTTGCATATTGAAGTGAGCTTGGCAATGAATCGGCTGACGTACTGCAGCTTGCCCAGGAAGCTCCTTACATCCTTTTCTTTTTGTGGCACGGGCATCTCTCTCATGGCCTTCACCTTATCTGGGTCGATTTCTATTCCCCTCTGGCTGATGACATGTCCCAACAGTTTTCCTGAAGTCACTCCGAAAATGCACTTCTTGGGGTTAAGCCGCAGATTGTACTTATCAATCCTGGTGAAGAACTTCTCTAGGGCTTCAAAGTGTCCCTCTCGAGTGGCTGATTTGACCATCATGTCATCGACATACACCTCTACCTCCTTGTGGATCAGGTCGCTCAGGATCTTGGTCGCCCAGGATCTTGGTCGCCATCCTCTGGTACATGGCCCCTGCATTTTTCAGGCCAAAAGGCATAACTCGGTAGGCATAGGTCCCCCATTCTGTGATGAAAACGGTTTTAACCCGGTCAGCTATTTTGTTCAGGATCTGGTTGTAGCCCACGTAACCATCTCCAAAGCTGTACATCGTGCAGTTGGTGGCACTGTCTATCAACACATCGATGTGGGGTAGTGGAAAATCATCTTTAGGGCAGGCCTTGTTCAGATCTCGATAATCCACACACACCCTGACCTTCCCGCTCTTCTTCGCTACAGGGACCACATTTGCCAACCATGTAGGATACTGCACTTCCACAAGAAACTTGGCCTCAATCTGCTGTCGAATTTCCTCCTTGACCTTGTCTGCCCATTTTGGCCTGAGCCTTCTCAACTTCTGTTTCACAGGCTTATAGTCTGGATAAGTCGGGATAGCATGTTCTGCTACGTGTCGGTTGATTCCTGGCATGTCCTCATAGGTCCAGGCAAATACTCTTTCATGTTTTCTTATTATTCTCCCAAAATTTTTTCTCTCATCAGGAGTTATATTTGATGCTATTAGAATTTCTTTCAGATTTTTCGAGGTTCCAAGATTAAAAGGCGTTGTATCAGTGGAATCGATGTCAAAAATTGATGGAATATGATCATGTTCATGCATGTCGAAATCATTGGAAACATCGCACAAGTAAGAGAAATCATTTGCCTTGTTAATAATATTATAATTGTCATTTACATCATAAAAAAGTTCTGGAATAAAAAGAAAGTCTAAGCTAGAGTCTTCTTCTGCCACTCCAGAGGTCGATACTGTTGCCGCTTGCCCATTAGCTTCCTGATTCAGCAGAGGCCCTTCAGGTATGTCCGAGGAAATCTTTAAATCCCCCACCTTCAGCTCTATTTCTGCCATCTTCTCTTTCCCTTTCAGCCTGGCAGCTAACATATTCTCGGTGACAACCTCTTTAGGCTCGCATCTATCCCAAGTGATACACTGAGTCATGACCTCTTCATCCCAGAAGTTCTCAGCGGTCTTGATGACTCCGACATGCCAGTCAAATACATCGTTAAAGATCTCGAATCTAGGGACAATCCTCCCCTTCACCCATTGCGGCTTATCTTTGCCAGTATAAGCGCACACTGAGGATGCTGGTACAAAGCTTTCTGAAATATGAGGGATCTTATCCATCGCCTTCTTCTTGCCAAAACAGCCTCTGTACCCCAGACCCTTTCGATTCTTCTGGCCTCGAGTGGTGATCGCAGTCTGCAGCCCTTGAGAGATTCTGCCCAAACCAGCCCCAGGGAGATAGTGCATCTTCTTCATCATATTAATCACAGCTGGGTTATCCACTGACCCGTGTTCTCCTCTTATCATGGACACGTGGAAGCCACTAAATGGCTGATTAGCAATTTCAAGCGCTGAGACCTGATTCTCCCTGGCTGCCTTTATAGTCACCACCTCCCCTTCATGTGGGAACTTTATCATTTGATGCAGCGTGGATGGCACTCCTCCTAATTTGTGAAACCAGGGTCTCCCGAGCAGGGCTGAGAAGTTGGCTGGAATGGGCAGAACCACAAATTCTACTTCCACCTCAATGGGTCCTGTCTTGACCAGGGTCTTAAATGTTCCCGAGGCTTGCCTCCTTGAATTATCATAGGCTGTGATAGTCAGATCTAATCCACTGAGCATATCCTCATTTAAACCAAAAGCCTGAAGAGCTATCAGAGGGCACACATTGATAGAAGACCCATCGTCCACCATAACGCAAGCGGTGTGCTTATCGTTAATCTGTGCTTTGATGTACAGGGGTCGGTTATGATTGCGGCCTTCGACCAATAGGTCGGCATCAGAAAAAACCAATCTCTCCTCCGATCCTCCTTTGACTAGACCCAAAAGCTCTGATGGGGAAATTGTGGTGGCAACGGTGGTCTCAACCAAAGCCTCTACTACCTTCTGCCTATGAGAAGGGGACTGTCTCAAGAGATCCCAGATGGATATTTGAGCTGCAGTCTTCTTCAACTGCTTAACAATCTGATTCTCCTCTGGCTCTTTTTCCGTTGGCGTCTGCGCTGGCTCAGGTAGCCTCGTAATCTCAGGGACCACTCTCCCACTTCTCGTTATAGCCCCTATCTCTTCTTCATCCTCATCAAATCTCCACAAATTAGGGTTCGTCTCTTCCTCCTCTTCGGCCTCTCCTCTCTATCCTCGAAATGAACAACAGCAATACTCTTGCTCCCATATAGATCTTACAGCACGTACCATTCTGGCAAGCTAGATCCGATCATAAACACTGGTGGTGGCACGGCGTTATAACCAGGCTTCTTCTCAGACTCCCTCTTCTCAGGGTCAGAGATTTGCTTGCTATCAATTAGGTCTTGAATAGAGTGCCACAGCGCTTTACACTTGTCTGTTAGATGGCCCGAGTGTTGATGAAATGCGCAAAATTCATTGTCCTTGTGCCCAGGCTTCCCTTGCGTCATAGCAGGCCTAGGAGCTAAGGGCTGCAATTTCCCTTCCTTCATCAACCTTCTCAAGACCCAAGACAGTGGTCTTCCTAAGTTCGAAAACTTCCTCTGGGTAGTTGCTTCAGTAGCAGACACCTCAACTGTTCTTCTAGTGCTACCACTGGGACCCGCTGGCCTACTAGTTCCTTGACCGGTATTAGGTCTCTTCGCAAAATTGTCATTGCTAGCTTTCCGAGCTAAGAATTCTCCCTCCGCTTCAATGGCTATATCCTTGAGAGACTCCCAGTCCTTCAACCCTTTCATCTTCAAATCATCCATCAAGTACGGGCTTGCGTTCTTGATAAACAAACGGATCTGGTCTTGGGTGTCTGGCTTCCTCCGCATTTCCATTACCCGGTTTCGCCAGCGGGTGAGATAATCATGAAAAGATTCCCCGGCCTTCTGCTGGAGCAGTTCAAGATCTTTAAGAGTCACCTCCATCCTGGTCTTGCAATCATACTGTCTCAAAAACTCCTCCATGAGCAGATCCTAGTCTTCTTTAGTCCGACGATCGAGACTATAATACCAGTCGATGGCATGAGCAGTCATACTCAGACAAAAGTATTCCACTTTCTGCTTTTTAGACAACGTGGTCCCTTTCATGACCAGAGAGTATTACTTCATATGAGCAGTCGGATCAGAAGTACCATCAAATTTTGGCACATCTGGCATCTTAAAATTGTAAGGAATCGAGTCTTCTCCCTCCAATTCTTTGTCCTCTGGGTTTATCCCCTGACCCCTGCTCAGCATACGGGCCATGGCTTTAAACCTCTCTTCCATCTTTTTTAGAATGAAATCATCGGTCTGAGGTGCCTTCCCTCTCTCAGACGCAATACTCATCTTGTTATCTTCGATATCCCTATCATCATCAATTCTCAGTACTGCCTTCTTCTCTGCTCTCCCGAAGCTACTTGTCACACCCCAACCTATAATATGGATACTTCTACTCATGATTAGAGCGAGAAGGACCCAAAATAGATAGGAGTGTCACACCCCACTAGTATAAACATACAAACATCTCATACAGAATCACATATTCGGTACAAATAAAAATCTTTAATAGAAAGAAGAGGAATATAGAACAAAATGAGTACTTTTATTTACATACAAAGGAAGTCTTTACATCTTACATTATTTTACAAAAAGAAGAACGAATATACAAAAGTCCAAGGTACATTGTTCAAAAGGCTAACAAAATTTTACATCCATTACAAAAGAAAGAAACCTATACTATAACACTTCCGATCCCTAGCTGCGTTGGCCTTCCCGATACGACACACCCAAACCGCGCGTATCATAACCTTCCACACCTGCACGGATAAACACCCGTGCTAAGCGAAATCGCTTAGTGGGGAAACACACAATGCATGACCGTCACTCACAGTGACGGTAACAGAAAACACATGATAACAATACAATTATGGATATACAATTATACATAATTTATTCTGATATTTGCATTCTCATCCAAGAATTCTTATACAAATCACAATGACACCTGCTTAATCATAATGAGTGGATAACGAGTACACATAGATACTTAAGAGTATCGGTATCATATTTCAAACACATAGATACCCTGAGATATCAAAATATTCTATTTGTTTTATTCCAAAAATGTTTTCACATAGAATCTTAAGAAAGATTCAAACAGAAGGATTGCGAGGATCCGATTGGGGGACCTGATCAGGGTCCAAAGTCGTTCACATAGCTGCAGCGGCACATAACTCTATTAGGCATGCCTAACTATCCACTTATCCGACATTAGCAGGTTATGCAAAATCTTATCACGTTTACATACATATTATTCATACAAATAGATAGTCAAAGCTCAATGAAAACCGTATGCAAAAGAAATTAAGTCATTAAGCAAAAAGGAAAGAAAATCAAGTTTGGAAGCTGCGTCTGTCGCGCTCGCGACAACTGTCGCGCTCGCGACAGAGACCGGAACACATCTCCTCGCCCAGTCTCGCGGTCGCGAGAGAGTCTCGTGCTCGCGAGAGGGCGAAGGCGCCACTCTCTGTCGCGCTCGCGACGGTTGTCGCGCTCGCGACAGAAGGCAACCTTCCAAGTCCATCGCGCTCGCGAACACCGCGCGCTCGCGACAGAAGGGAGTCCTGCATACGCTCGGAGGTTGAGCGCTCTGTCGCGCTCGCGATAGAGAGTTCCCTGTCGAGCTCTCGGCGCGACACTTCTCGCGCCGGCGCGAGGGTTGAAACCTCCGCGCTCTGTCGCGCTCGCGACGATGTCGCGATCGCGACAGACACGGGTTTTTCAACTCTTACGCCCAAATTCTGCAGAAATCTCATACAATTCACATCCAAACTTCCAAATTGATTCTAAACCTTAAAATTAAGCAACGCAAGCATTCACAACTCCTAACATGATTAAAAACCCAGCTTTACCACCATTTATCTCAATTAAATCAAGTCGATTACATGTCCAATTTCAGGAATTTCCAAAACATCACATTTAACAACAATTACTACTATTCACATAATTTCTCACAAATCCTTCAACAATATTCCTTCTTTCACATCACATATCACACTAATTTCAATTCAAACTATAATAACACAACTCATAAACCCAATCAAAGCAAAACCACAATTATCCAACTCAAATCACAAATACACATAAAAGACAAACGTTCCCAAACCTTCTCTCCTTAGCTCCTAATCGCGAGCTCCGCTCCCGCTAGCAATCCCTTTCCCTTTATCCGGTCTAGGAGCCTCCTCTGAACCACAAACCCATAACAACCAAGATCAATTTTACAACTACCCAAACATACATATATAATTATAAAACCTAGAGAAGAGGAAGAAGAAAATCTTAGACATAAATAATCCCTACTCACCTTTAAGCTTCAAAATCACTAACCAAACAACTCTAATTACTCAAATAAAGAAGAGGGAGCAAGATTGTGCAAAGAAAAAGGAAGAACAAAGAAAGAAGAAGAAGAAGTGAAGAAAGTGGCGTGAAGAAGAGAGGAAGAACGGGAAAACAAGGGAAAATGGCTGCCTTTTCTCTCTCTCACTCACCAACCCAATAAATGTTAACCTATCCATATGCCACATGTCACTCTCTCCAAAGGACACTTGCCCCACAATACACCCTACTCCCATACATTAATATGCACACTAATCCATCTCTTGCTCATACCCTACTTCTATACACCCACCTATACACTAGCCTAATTCCTCTTCTCAAATTAATACACATAAATTAAATAAATAATCCAATTTAACACATACATGCAACACATACAAATACACACATACAGACACGGACAGGCTCAAACTACTGGGGTGGTTTTGGGGTGTTACAATACTCCCCCACTTAACAGAATTTCGTCCTCGAAATTCTTACCTGATCCGAATAACTGAGGGTATTGCAATCTCATAGCTTCTTCTGGTTCCCATGTAGCTTCTTCAATACCGTGATGCTGCCATAGAACTTTGACTAACGGTATCTGTTTATTTCGAAGCTGTCTGATTTCCCTATCCAAAATTCTCTTCGGTTCCTCATCAAAAGAAAAGTCTGACTGAATCCGAATATCTTGCACCGGTAACACATGCGAAGTATCTGACCGATATCTCCTGAGCATAGATACATGAAAAACATCATGTAATCTAGCTAACTCCAAAGGCAAAGCCAATTGATACGCTACTGGACCCACTTTTCTCAAAATCTCATATGGCCCAATAAAACGTGGGCTTAGCTTGCCTTTCTTGCCAAAACGGAGAACCTTTCGCCACGGTGACACTTTCAAGAAAACCTTATCACCCACTTCTTACTGAATATCTCTGCGCTTCAGATTAGCATAAGAACGCTGTCGGTCCTTAGCTGCTTTCAAATTCTGTTGCACAATCCTCACCTTCTCTTCAGTATCCCGCACTATATCCGGACCTATCATAGCTTTTTCTGACAATTCAGTCCAACACACTGGTGTTCTACATTTCCGCCCATATAGTGCTTCATAAGGAGCCATACCAATACTTACCTGATAGCTGTTATTATATGCAAATTCCATCAAAGATACATACCGATCCCAACTTCCTGAGAACTCTAAAACACAACCTCGAAGCATATCTTCCAAAACCTGAATAACCCTTTCTGATTGACCATCGGTCTGCGGATGGAAAGCAGTGCTGAAATTTAGCCGTGTTCCCAAAGCTACCTGAAGCTCTTTCCAAAACTTAGATGTAAAACGAGGATCTCGGTCTGATACAATGGATAACAGAATCCCATGCAATCGGACTATCTCATCCACATAAAGTTCCGCCAACTTGTCCATCGAATAATCCACTCGCACTGGTAGAAAATGGGCAGACTTCGACAATCGATCCACTATAACCCATACAGAATCATGCTTGAGCTGAGTCATAGGAAGACCAGATACAAAATCCATCGTGATGTCATCCCACTTCCATTGAGGAATAGGTAAGGGATGAAGCAATCCCGATGGCACTTGATGCTCAGTTTTCACTTGCTGACAAGTAAGACACCTTGAAACAAATTCTGTCATCTCTCTTTTCATTCCCGGCCACCAATAAAACTGCTTCAGATCTTGATACATCTTGTCCCCACCAGGATGCATAGTGAAGACTGATGAATGAGCTTCTTGCAATAGCTTCTTTCTTAACTCACCCACCTTAGGTACACATAACCGATTACCGTGCCTCAACACTCCTTCAGTGTCTAATAAGTATTCAGACCGCTTGCCCGCTTTCACTGCTTGACAAACACGCTGAAGCACATGATCATCTAACTGAGCCTTTGCAATTTCTGATCTCAAACTAGGTTTAACTTTAAGTTGAGCAATCAAAGCACCTTCAGAATCAAATCTCCATCTGCCTCGACTAGCCAGTAACGCAGACAAAGACTTCCTACTAAGAGCATCCGCCACCACATTAGCTTTACCCGGATGATAGTCAATAATACAATCATAATCCTTGAAGAGTTCTAACCATCTCCGCTGTCTCAAGTTCAACTCCTTCTGAGTTAACAAATACTTGAGACTCTTGTGATCGGTAAAAATTCTGCACGTCTCCCCATATAAGTAGTGTCGCCAAACCTTAAGCGCAAACACTACCGCTGCTAACTCCAAATCATGAGTCGGGTAATTCCGCTCATGAGGCTTCAACTGTCTCGATGCATAAGCTACTACTTTATTTCCTTGCATCAAAACACAACCTAAGCCAATACCCGAAGCATCACTGTACATAGTGTACTCCTTACCCGAAACCGGCTGTGTGAGCACAGGAGCTTTAACCAACAACTCTTTTAAACGATCAAAGCTGGCTTGACACTTTTCAGTCCAAACAAACTTAACATCCTTCCGAAGTAGTTTGGTCAAAGGAGATGCTAACACTGAGAACCCCTGAACAAACCGTCGATAATACCCCGCTAAACCCAGAAAACTTCTCACTTCAGGCACATTCTTCGGAGGCATCCAATTAACAATCGCTTCAATTTTGCTAGGATCCACCCGAACACCTTCTGCTGATACCACATGTCCAAGAAAAGCTACTTCTTTCAACCAAAACTCACACTTACTGAGTTTCGCATACAGCTGATGATTTCTTAACATTTGTAACACCAAACTAAGATGTTCCTTATGTTCTTTTCGATCCTTGGAGTATACCAAAATGTCATCAATAAATACCACAACAAACTTGTCCAAATACGGTCGGAAAACTCGGTTCATCAGATCCATAAAGGCTGCAGGCGCGTTGGTCAAACCAAAGGGCATCACTAGAAATTCATAATGACCATAACGCGTTCGAAAAGCCGTCTTCGCCACATCTGCTTCCTTAACCCCCAATTGATAATAGCCTGACCGCAAATCTATCTTAGAGAATACCCCAGCTCCTCTTAATTGATCAAAAAGATCTTCAATCCTTGGCAATGGATACTTATTCTTGATAGTCACTTTGTTAAGCTGTCGATAATCAATGCACATCCGAAGGGTTCCATCTTTCTTCTTAACAAATAGCACTGGAGCACCCCACGGTGACACACTAGGCCGAATGAATCCTTTATCTAACAACTCTTGCAACTGACTTTTCAATTCTTTTAATTCCATTGGAGCCATTCTATAATGAGCCTTAGAAATCGGAGCTGTCCCCGGCAGAATTTCTACTGACAGTTCAACTTCTCTCTCGGGAGGTAACCCCGGTAATTCTTCCGGAAAGACATCTACAAAATCTCTTACAATCGGAATGTCTTGAATCTTAACTTGACCTCTCCGGGAATCTAAAACCACCGCCAGAAAAGCTTCACATCCTTTCCTGATAAATTTTCTGGCTTTCATAGCTGATACCACATTATGCAAAGAACTACTTCCAATTCCCTTTACCACAACAGGCATTTTATCTTTATCCTTCAAAACCATTACTTTCCTATGACAATCCACCACCGCACGGTGCTTATCCAACCAATCCATCCCCAAAATAATATCAAACTCATGGAAAGGTAAACAAATCAAATCCACTACAAACTCGGTACCCTGAATCTTTAAAGGACACTTCCGATATACACGATTAACCATAACACTCTGACCCAACGGACTGGATACACAAATCTCATATTCCATCTTCTCCTCACTACCCAAACTATCCCACAACTTACCAGAACACACATAAGAATGGGTAGAGCCCGGGTCAATCAAAACATAAACTTCAGAATCAAGCAAAGAGAACTTACCGGCAATCACTTCAGGAGCATTCTGTTCCTCTCGGGCCTTCATAGCATAGGCTCTACCAGACGATGGCACAGGGCGATCTACTGATTCTGAGGCTTCTCTATCACGAAGCCGTCCACCTCGACCCCTTCCTCTACCCCGATTACGACTTCCTTGGGGTACAT
Organism: Excoecaria cochinchinensis; assembly: GCA_947683425.1. Classification (NCBI taxonomy): domain Eukaryota; kingdom Viridiplantae; phylum Streptophyta; class Magnoliopsida; order Malpighiales; family Euphorbiaceae; genus Excoecaria; species Excoecaria cochinchinensis. The sequence goes on from CANTUQ010000022.1 coordinate 204,299, forward strand.
TAGATCCAGCTCGGCTCCCTTCCTGTTGTCCTGAAGGATCCCCATATCGACTCGGGCAATTTGCAAGTAAATGGTCCGTAGAACCACATCTAAAACAGCCTCCTGTTAACCATCTGCACTCACCCCAATGTTGTTTACTGCAATGGGTACATCGAGGAGGGCCATCTCCTCTACCTGCGCCCGATCCCCTTGAAGAACCCTGTCTCCTCCCTCTAGGGGCCGGACTAACTGTAGACTCATCAGCAAAGTTCCCTTGCGATTCCCTCGGCCTCTTGCCTGAAGAAGAGCCACCTCTTGCAGACTTTCTTCTTTGAGCCTTCTCTCTCAAAATATTCTCAGAACGTTCCGCCCTCAAGGCTGCTTGAACTAACTGATAATACTTCACATTCGGAGCCGACATCAATGAAATTAACATCACCTTTAAAGATTCATTCAAGCCTGCTTCAAAATGCTGACATCTGAACTCTTCTGTAAGGACCCTTGACGGTGCATACTTACTGAGCTTATTGAACTCATCCTCATACTCTGCCACAGACATCATTCTTTGCTTAAGAGTGAGAAACTGTGCCCACTTGGCATCCTTATAAGCTTTGGTCACATACCGGTTATGAAACTCACCCTCGAAAAACTCCCATGAAATCGGTTCAGGAACTTGCGGTTGACTAACCACCAACCTCCACCAATCATAGGCAGAACCTTGTAACAAAGACAAAGCACACTCCACTTCTTGCTCCGGTGGGCATCTTATCTCCCTAAGTACTCTGGATGTCTTCTCTAACCACATCTCTACTTTATAAGATTCATCTATACCAGTACCAAAGAAATCCTCTGCACCATGCTTTCTTAACCTTTCAATAGGTGCACTAGGCGCTGTTACCCTTTCAAGTACCCTTGTCATACTCTGAAGCATTGCTTCCATTGGTCCCAAAGGCACCTCAGGATACCCCCTAGGAGGTTGAGCCGGACCAGAAACTGAGGGATCTTGCTCTTGGGGATTCGCACTTTCCGCTGACCCCTCAAGCGATCCTCGAGCGGACTCCATAACTACAAAACATAAACGCAGTGCGCATCAGGCCAACACAACTCTAACAACTAACTAACACACTGAAACCCAGTAACTTCTAAACTAATAGCTCTGATACCACCTAATGTCACACCCCAACCTATAATATGGATACTTCTACTCATGATTAGAGCGAGAAGGACCCAAAATAGATAGGAGTGTCACACCCCACTAGTATAAACATACAAACATCTCATACAGAATCACATCTTCGGTACAAATAAAAATCTTTAATAGAAAGAAGAGGAATATAGAACAAAATGAGTACTTTTATTTACATACAAAGGAAGTCTTTACATCTTACATTATTTTACAAAAAGAAGAACGAATATACAAAAGTCCAAGGTACATTGTTCAAAAGGCTAACAAAATTTTACATCCATTACAAAAGAAAGAAACCTATACTATAACACTTCCGATCCCTAGCTGCGTTGGCCTTCCCGATGCGACACACCCAAACTGCGCGTATCATAACCTTCCACACCTGCACGGATAAACACCCGTGCTAAGCGAAATCGCTTAGTGGGGAAACACACAATGCATGACCGTCACTCACAGTGACGGTAACAGAAAACACATGATAACAATACAATTATGGATATACAATTATACATAATTTATTCTGATATTTGCATTCTCATCCAAGAATTCTTATACAAATCACAATGACACCTGCTTAATCATAATGAGTGGATAACGAGTACACATAGATACTTAAGAGTATCGGTATCATATTTCAAACACATAGATACCCGGAGATATCAAAATATTCTATTTGTTTTATTCCAAAAATGTTTTCACATAGAATCTTAAGAAAGATTCAAACAGAAGGATCGCGAGGATCCGATCGGGGGACCTGATCAGGGTCCAAAGTCGTTCACATAGCTGCAGCGGCACATAACTCTATTAGGCATGCCTAACTATCCACTTATCCGACATTAGCAGGTTATGCAAAATCTTATCACGTTTACATACATATTATTCATACAAATAGATAGTCAAAGCTCAATGAAAACCGTATGCAAAAGAAATTAAGTCATTAAGCAAAAAGGAAAGAAAATCAAGTTTGGAAGCTGCGTCTGTCGTGCTCGCGACAGAGACCGAAACACATCTCCTCGCCCAGTCTCGCGGTCGCGAGAGAGTCTCGTGCTCGCGAGAGGGCGAAGGTGCCACTCTCTGTCGCGCTCGCGACGGTTGTCGCGCTCGCGACAGAAGGCAACCTTCCAAGTCCATCGCGCTCGCGAACACCGCGTGCTCGCGACAGAAGGGAGTCCTGCATACACTCGGAGGTTGAGCGCTCTGTCGCGCTCGCGACAGAGAGTTCCCTGTCGAGCTCTCGGCGCGAGGGTTGAAACCTCCGCGCTCTGTCGCGCTCGCGACGATGTCGCGATCGCAACAGACATGGGTTTTTCAACTCTTACGCCCAAATTCTGCAGAAATCTCATACAATTCACATCCAAACTTCCAAATTGATTCTAAACCTTAAAATTAAGCAACGCAAGCATTCACAACTCCTAACATGATTAAAAACCCAGCTTTACCACCATTTATCTCAATTAAATCAAGTCGATTACATGTCCAATTTCAGGAATGTCCAAAACATCACATTTAACAACAATTACTACTATTCACATAATTTCTCACAAATCCTTCAATAATATTCCTTCTTTCACATCACATATCACACTAATTTCAATTCAAACTATAATAACACAACTCATAAACCCAATCAAAGCAAAACCACAATTATCCAACTCAAATCACAAATACACATAAAAGACAAACGTTCCCAAACCTTCTCTCCTTAGCTCCTAATCGCGAGCTCCGCTCCCGCTAGCAATCCCTTTCCCTTTATCCGGTCTAGGAGCCTCCTCTGAACCACAAACCCATAACAACCAAGATCAATTTTACAACTACCCAAACATACATATATAATTATAAAACCTAGAGAAGAGGAAGAAGAAAATCTTAGACATAAATAATCCCTACTCACCTTTAAGCTTCAAAATCACTAACCAAACAACTCTAATTACTCAAATAAAGAAGAGGGAGAAAGATTGTGCAAAGAAAAATGAAGAACAAAGAAAGAAGAAGAAGAAGTGAAGAAAGTGGCGTGAAGAAGAGAGGAAGAACGGGAAAACAAGGGAAAATGGCTGCCTTTTCTCTCTCTCACTCACCAACCCAATAAATGTTAACCTATCCATATGCCACATGTCACTCTCTCCAAAGGACACTTGCCCCACAATACACCCTACTCCCATACATTAATATGCACACTAATCCATCTCTTGCTCATACCCTACTTCTATACACCCACCTATACACTAGCCTAATTCCTCTTCTCAAATTAATACACATAAATTAAATAAATAATCCAATTTAACACATACATGCAACACATACAAATACACACATACAGACACGGACAGGCTCAAACTACTGGGGTGGTTTTGGGGTGTTACACTACTGACCTCAGCTCTACTGGCGGCGGCCGAACGGGCTCTTCTCGTCTCTCAGCTCTTTCTTCCTCTGGCTCATTCTGTCTCACGGGAGGAGGAGGATTATGTGGAGGGTTCTGTTGTGCCAGAGCAGTCAACATACTCATCATCCTGCCCTCGAATTCCTCAAATCTTCGGCCCACCTCTTCTGCAATTATGGCCCTGGTGGCGTCACCCCCCTAGGCGAGTTTGCCATCTCAGATACGGTACAGCTGATTTCTGGTAAAATTTTTGGCAGGTCCTCTCTATCTGACAGCTCAGAAGCAGGAACTCGGATCAATTGTCCGGTAGGTGATCTAGTCCACCTGGGCAGATCTATGATGGCTGCAGGGACAAGGCATTAGATATGATGTATGAAATGCAGGTGTAATGCATGGTCGTGATATGCAACATTCACAGAGCACAAGCAAGCAAGTAGGTCCTTCCACCCTTATTTCTCCCACACACGTGGTTGTGCAGTCTCTTTCCTAGGCGGGATTAGACCAAGGGTCAACGAGGGACCCGATGGACACTCATGGTGCACGGCGAAAAACCGGCAGCATGACACTCCTATGCTAATGTACAAGCGGATGGATAGTGATTGTCATGTATTTAGACGTTCCACAAATTTCGACATGGCCCTACCGGGGCATGAAAGCCTTTGGCTAGGTTACCAAGCGAGACATCTGGACTCACCCAATACATGAGGATCCATACAGCAAGCATGGAATTACGGTTCATATCACCTGTGGGAAGTAACTATGGCCATTACATGAGCTTTGGACAAGGGATATGTTTCTTTAAGGCTACCCAAGCAAAATCCCTGCCGACAGGTCTAGCTCATCACAAGCATAACGACCGATCGGGTCATCATTTTGATATACCATTGAGGTACGAAGCTTGGGCTGGTTATTATACTTAACACTTCCCCAAATTGAGTGAAAATGGGGTCGTGCTTCAGGAACGCACCGGGGCTAAAAGAGGGACCAAACTAGCATATTCTAAGGCTCTAATGAGATGCGAATGTAAATTTGAGAGAAAGCAAATTTATGAATTAAATTTTAATCATAAATGTTAAACGAGGTATTTTCAAATTGAAATCTCGAACCATATCATCCCCAACGGAGTCGCCACTGTGACGCGCGCCGGATCCCCGCAGCAGCCCATGGGACCGCCCGCTTGAGGGCGATCGGGGCATTTGTGGGTCCGTTGACAGCTTACAATAAATCACAAGTGCGTCTATGTTGGGCAACAAGGAGGTTTCATGGAGTCGCCACCCAATAGAACATTAGAAAAGATTCTCTCACCTCGGAGAGCCTAAGACTGCGCTTAGTATCCATTTTGGGCCAGTCAGAGGGGTCTTGGAGGGTAAACCTCTCGCCCTAAGGAGCCTAGGATTAACGCTAAAGTCTCGTGACACAAGAGGTATCTTGGAGGGTAGACCTCTAGCCTCTTTGAGCCCAAAGACCAGAGCTGGGTTCGGGATTTCTCATCTATTTCTACCTCGATTATTTTATGATCAAATTTTAATTACCATTAATTCGCTCTCTCTCTACACGATGCAATTAATCGAAGGCGCATTTATTCATACTTGGAAAGCCGTAAATGGGCAAGTAAATAGCAAAAATAATAAATTACAATAATACAAGGAGCGGAATACAACTCCCTTTTGTAAATGTGCGATACATACACGAATCGGAGCATTGCTTATTTTGAGGACTTTGGTCCTCACATGCATCATTATTAAAATTGGATGTTTTTTATTGTGATGATTTTTATTGGATAAAATAGGATATTGGGTCCTTATCTTTATAAAAACCTCATTTTATTGAATATAAAACATTGATCCATTTTCATACTTAACGAGATACAAAAAGGGTATATCCATGTACATGGAAGCAATTAATGGAATGAACGAATAAAGGAAATGACCAAGAAGGTTAGAAAACTAAACCAGACGAAATCCTCCGAATATGGTAGATAACCTCTCGAGCTCAGGATGGTCCAAGAAAATCAATATACACTCACAGAAAGTTAAATGATGTCAATATATATAAACTCAACATAAATAAAGCCAAAAGAACTTGAAAGATATGGAAAAGATTTGAAAACGTGAGAACAGGACCCAGCGACGGCCTTTCTTAGGTGACCGACGGGCATCAGTCAAGTTGACCGACATGTTCGTCGCTCACTCAAGAGGAAGAGCGTCTGTGAGTGGGGTGACCGACGGGCATCGGTGATAGATATAACCCGTCGGTCACCACTGTCTCCGAAAAAATAGTAAAAGAAACTCTTTTTAAAGCCAAAAAAGAGGTTTTATCACAAAATGAGATAAAAAGAGTAAAAATAAAGAAAAATAATGACAAAAATTGGAAGAACAACAAAATAAGGAGCAAAGATGAAGTGATATGGAGAATGAGTCCGGAATATTTACCCTCAGATAATGATTAAGTGAGATTCTTGATGTTGATTAGAGCCCCGCGCGTTCCACGAGAAGCGAAGTGAAGGATCGAAAAAAGGAAAATAGATTATTTCCTCCTCAACCCCTCAAAAGATTGACTTTGGAATCAAAATTTAAAGAAAACTAATTAGTTTTAGTTCCTTTTTAATGATTTGATCCTCAAATTAAAAGAAATTCTTTGATGAATGTGTTTGCTGGAAGAGAGAGAAAATGTGCTTGAAATTTGGCAGAGTTTCCCCTCCTTGAAAATTTTTGGAACCCTTTTTAGGAGAAAATCCAAAACTTTTATAGGCCAGGCACGAGCGACGGGCCTTGGTGTATGGAGGTGGGCATCAGAAGAATCCTTCTGACACAAGGATTCATCCGACGGCCCTGCCACTTCCACCGACGGGCGTCGGAAAGGTTGCGTGCTCCGAGAAATCAGGCAGCGCTCTGGCAGAGGCGGTGCCTTTCGACGGGCGTCGAAAAATACTACAGGCCGTCTGTGACCCTAAGCGAATGGCTGGCCGTCTGTGGAGGAAAATATACCTTTTTGACTCGAAAATTCCCTGTTTTCTCCCCCTCTGCCTATGAAAGGTGAAAAGACTCATTTCTCGTGGAGCATGGGACTAAAACCTACAAATCCAAACCATTTATACAGGCTCGGATACTGATTTCATCATAGGGTAATCTCTGATCCGGACCGCTCCGGGACACGGTGCTTACAATGGTACTCCTCCTAATCTATGAAACCAAGGTCTCCCAAGCAGAGCTGAGAAGTTAGCTGGGATGGGCAGAACCACAAACTCTACTTCTACCTCAATAGGTCCCGTCTTGACCAGGGTCTTGAATGTTCCCAAGGCTTACCTTCTTGAATTATCATAGGCTGTAATCGTCAAGTCTGATTCTCTGAGCATATCCTCACTCAATCCAAAAGCCTGAAGGGCTATCAGAGGGCAAACATTGATAGAAGATCCATCATCTACCATAACGCAAGCGGTGTGCTTATCGTTAATTTTGTCTTTGATGTACAGAGGTCGGTTATGAAAGCAGCCCTCGACTGGCAGGTCGGTATCGAAAAAAACCAATGTTTCGCCCGATCCTCCTTTAACTAGACCCAGAAGTTCTGATGGGGAAATTGTGGTGGCAACAGTGGACTCAGTCAAAGCCTCTACCACTTTCTTCCTGTGAGTAGGGGACTATCTTAAAAGATCCCAGATGGATATTTGAGCTGCGGTCTTTTTCAACTGCTTGACAATTTGGTTCTCCTCTGGGTCTTTTTCCGTTGATGGCCGCGCTGGTTCCGGTACCCTCGTAATCTCAGGGACCACTCTCCCGCTTCTCGTCACAGCCCCTACTTCTTCTTCATCCTCATCAGATCTCCACAAGTCAGAGTTCATCTCTCCTTCCTCCTCGGCCTCTCCACCGCTCTCACTGCTTGACCAACAATCAATGGTTGTCACTACTGCTCTTTCTTCTCTATCCTCAGAACAAACAATAGCAATACTCTTGCTCCTATATAAATCCTACAGCACGTACCACTCTGGCAAGCTAGATCCGATCATAAACACTGGTGGTGGCACGGCATTATAACCTGGCTTCTTCTTGTCTTCCCTCTTCTCCAGGTCAGAAATCTGCTTGTTATCAATCAGATCTTGAATAGAGTGCCTCAGCGCCTTACACTTGTCTGTTAGATGGCCTGTGTGCTGATGAAATGCACAGTATTCATTGTCCTTATGACCTGGCTTCCCTTGCATCAAAGCAGGCCTCGGAGCCAGAGGTTGCAACTTTCCTTCTTTCATCAACCTTCTTAAGACCCAAGACAGTGGTCTTCCTAAGTTCGAAAACTTCCTCAGGGTAGTTGCGTCAGTAGCAGACACCTCAACTGTTCTTCTGGTGCTACCACTGGGACCAGTTGGCCTACTTGTACCTTGACTGGTATTAGCTCTCTTTGCGAAACTATCATTGCTAACTTTTCGGGCTAAGAAATCTCCCTCTGCCTCAATGGCTATGTCTTTCAGAGACTCCCAATCCTTTAGTCCTTTCATCTTCAGACCATCCTTCAAGTACGGGCTTGCATTCTTGAAAAACAGGCGGATCTGGTCTTGGGTGTCTGGCTTTCTTCGCATTTCCATTACCCTATTCCGCTAGCGGGTGAGATAGTCGTGAAAAGATTCCCCGGCCTTCTGCTGGAGCAATTCAAGATCTTTAAGAGTCACCTCCATCCTGGTGTTGCAATCGTATTGCCTCAAAAACTCCTCCGTGAGTAGATCCCAATCTTCCTTAGTTCGACGATCGAGGCTATGATACCAGTCGATGGCATGAGCAGTCAGACTCAAACAAAAGTATTCCACCTTCTGCCTTTTAGATAAAGTGGTCCCTTTCATGACCAGAGAGTATTGTTTCACATGGGCAATTGGGTCAGAATTACCGTCAAATTTTGGCACATCAGGCATCTTGAAGTTGTAAGAAATCGGGTCTTCTCCCTCCAGTTCCTTATCCTCCGGGTTCATTCCCTGACCTCTACTCAACATACGGGCCATGGCTTCAAACCTCTCTTCCATCTTCTTCAGAATAAACTCATCAGTTTGGGGTGCCTTCCCTCTCTCAGATACGGAACTCATTTTATCGTCTTCGTCATCCCCGTCATCCTTTACCCTCAGCACTGGTCTTCTTCTCTGTCCACTCGAAGCTACTGACCTCAGCTCTATTGGCAGTGGCCAAACAGGCTCTTCTTGCCTCTCAGCCCTTTCCTCTTCTTGCTCATTCTGTCTCACGGGAGGAGGACGTGGTGGATTCTGCGGAGCATTCTGTTGTGCCAAAGTGGTTAGCATGTTCATCATTCTGCACTCAAATTCCTCAAACCGTCGGCCCACCTCTTCTGCAATCATGGCCCTGGTGGCATCATCTCCCCTAGGTGAGTTTGCCATCTCAGATACGGTACAGCTGACTTCTGGTAAGATCTCTGAAAGGCCCTCTCTACCTGGCAGCTCAGATGTAGGGACTCGGACCAATCGTCCGGTAGGCGATCTAGTCCACCTGGGCAGATCTATGATGGCTGCAGGGACAAGGCGTTAGATATGATGCATGGAATGTAGATGCAATGCGTGGTCGTGATATGCAACACCCACACAACACAAGCAAGCAAGTAGGTCCTTCCACCCTTATTTCTCCCACACAAGTGGTCGTGCGGTCTCTTTCCTAGGCGGGATTAGCCCAAGGGTCAGCAGGGGACCCAGTGGACACGCATGTTGTACGGCGAAAAGCCGGCAGTATGACACTCCTATGCTAATGTACAAGCGAATGGCTAATGATCATCATGTATTTGGACATTCCAAAAATTTCGACATGGCCCTGCCGGGGCATGAAAGCCTTTGGCTAGGTTAGCAAGCAAGACATCTGGACTCACCCAATACATGAGGATCCATACAGCAAGCATAGAATTACGGTTCATATCACCTGTGGAAAGTAGCTACGGCCACTACATGAGCTTTGGACAAGGGAGATGTTACTTTAGGGCTACCCAAGCATGATCCCTGCCGACAGGTCTAGCTCATCACGAGCATAATGATCGATCGGGTCACCATTTGATATACCATTGAGGTACGAGGCTTGGGCTGGTGATTATCCTTAACACTTCCCTAAATTAAGTGAAAATAGGGTCATGCTTCAGGAACGCACCAGGGCTAATAGAGGGACCAAACTAGCATATTCTAAGGCTCTAATGGGATGCGAATACAAATGAGAGAAAGCGAATTTATGAATTAAATTTTAACCATAAATGTTAAACGAGGTATTTTCAAATTGAAGCCTCAAACCATAAGTCCCCAGTGGAGTTGCCACTGTGACGCGCGCTGGACCCCGCGGCCGCCCCTCTGACCGCCCGCTTGAGGGCGATCGGGCAATTGAGGATCCGCTAACAGCTTGCAATAAATTGCAAGTGCATCTATGTTGGGCAACAAGGAGGTTTCATAGAGTCGCCACCCAATAGAACATTGGGAAAGTTTCTCTCGCCTCGGAGAGCCTAAGACTGCGCTTAGTATCCATTTTGGGCCAACCAGAGGGGTCTTGGAGGGTAAACCTCTCGCCCTAAGGAGCCTAGGATTAACGCCAAAATCTCATGACACAAGTGGTGTCTTGGAGGGTAGACCTCTCGCCTCTGTGAGCCCAAAGATCAGAGCTGGGTTCGGGACTTCTCATCTATTTCTACCTTGATTATTTTATGATCAAATTTTAATTATCATTAATTCGCTCTCTCTCCACGCGATGCAATTGATTAAAGGCGCATTTATTCACATTTGGAAAGCAGTAAATGAGCAAGTAAATAGTGAAAGCAATAAATTACAATAATACAAGGAGCGGAATACAACTCCCTTTTATAAATGTGCGATACATACACAAATCGGGGCATTGCTTATTTTGAGGACTTTGGTCCTCGCATGCATCATTATCAAAATGGTTATTTTTATTGTGAGGATTTTTATTGGATAAAAATAGGACATTAGGTCCTTACGTTTATGAAAACCTCTCTTTATTAAATATAAAACATTAATCAATTTTTATATTTAGCGAGATACAAAAGGGTATGCTCATGTGCATAGAATAATTAATGAATAAACAAATAAAAGAAATAACCAAGGAGGTTAAAAAACTAAACCGGACGGAATCCTCCAAGCGTAGTGGATCGCCCCTTGAGCTCAGGATAGTCCAAGAAAATCAATATATGCTCACAGAAAGTTAAAAGATGTTAATATATGAAGCTCAACATAAATGAAGTCAAAAGACTTGAGAGAAATAGAAGAGATTTGGAAACGTGGAGACAGACCCAGCGACGGCCTCTATCGAGTGACCGACGGGCGTCAGTCAAAATGACCAACATGTCCCGTCGCTCACTCAAGAGATAGCGTCTGTGAGTGGGGTGACCGACGGGCGTCGGTGAAATAGATGACCCGTCGGTCACCACTGCCTCCGAAAATAAACAGTAAAAACTCTCTTTTTCAAAGCAAAAATAGGTTTTTATCACAAAAAAGAGATGAAGAGAATCAAGATAAAGAGAAGTGAAAGCAAAAAACCAAAAGAACAGCAAAAATAAAGGATAAAGATGAAATAACACGGAGAATAAGTCCGGAATATTTACCCTCAGATAATGTTTTAGTGAGATTCTTGGTGTCGATTAGAGTCCCGCACGCTCCACGAGAAACGAAATGAAAGGTTAGGAAAGAGGAAAATAGATTGTTTCCTTCTTAACCCCTCAAAAATACTGACTTTGGAATCAAAAACCCGAAGCAAACTAATTAGTTTTAGCTCCTTTTTAACGGTTTGATTCTCAAATTAAAAGAAATTTCTTAATATATGTGTTTGCTGGAAGAGAGAGAAAATATGCTTGAATTTTGGCAGAGTTTCCCCTCCTAAAAAATTTTGGAACCCTTTTTAGGAAGAAATCCCAAGCTTTTATAAGCCAGGCACGACCGACGGGCGTCGGATGTGGAGACAGGCGTCGGAAGAATGCTTCTGACACAAGGATTCATCCGACGGCCCTGCCATTTCCACTGACGGGCGTCGGAAAGGTTACGTGCTCCGGGAAATCAGGTGGCGTGCTCCGGAAGAGGCGGAGCCTTCCGACGGGCGTCAAAAAATCACAGGCCGTCTGTGACCCCAAGCGACGGGCTGGCCTCTCACAAACGGGCTGACCGTCTGTGGCCAAAAAAATACTTTTTGACTTAAAAATTTCCTGTTTTCTCCCCCTCTACCGACGAAAGGTGAAAAGACTCATTTCTCGTGGAGCATGGGACTAAAACCTCCGAATCCAAACCGTTTGTACAGGCTCGGATACTGATTTCATCATAGGGTAATCTCTGATCCGGACCGCTCCGGGACACGGTGCTTACACATTGTATTACCAAATTTTAACTAATTGCAAGTTGTATAATACCCTTAAATGGTTAACACTATAATTCAATTACTAGCTTATTTGGGACACTTATTATTCTATCATTATTCTTTTATTTCTTTCTTAATCAATACTATTTCTATTATTATTGACACTGTCATCAATCTTAACCTTTGCTCTAGTAATCTAATACTCATAAACAATAATATAAATTTTATATTAATCTTAACAATTACCTTAATCCACATTTTTCATTATTGTTATTCTTATAGTTCATTATTAATACGTAAATTCCCTCTCAATTCCATTCACTTATATAATTAACATTTTAATGTATTCATTAATTTCTTTTATATTAACACTATCCTATTAGTCATATTACAATCTATTGCTATTACCATTACCTTTATTATTTCCCATTATATTTAATTAAACACTTTTAACATTCTAGTTTAACAAATTAAACAATTAATTTCATCAGTCCTTTTTAAACCTTCATTCAATAACCATGCACTATAATTTAATTTATTAAAGTCCTTTTTCCTTATCAAATTACATTTAAATCCTAACATTAACCTTATTATGATCAATTACATTTAATTCCCTCCTTTTTTCACTTATTTATAATAATGCCATTAATTTACTTTTCTACCCTTCTTTGCCACTTAATTACGATTATATCATTATCTTAAACTTAATTAAGTTACACACACATCCATAATCATTATATATTACTAATTAAAACCATTATACATCAATTAATTATTCATATAACAATATTCTATAATTCTTGATTACTCATTCACTAATTATCAATTACGCGTTTATTACCTATATCATTGATTAATTACACTTTACTTAATTAGCCTCAGTATTGTAAATTTACAATTTGGCCCTTAAACTTTATATCAATTTACGATCTTACCCTCAATTGTTCCACATTTACAAAAGTACCACTAATTAATTCCATTATTACATTTGTTTATCATTTGGCGTATAATTTACCATTTATCTCTTACCCTAACATTTTAAAATCAAATTACACTTTAATTCTTATTTTGCCCTTAAATTCCAATTTTTCCATTCCAATTCACTATAATTACAATTATGCCACTAATTAATTTTAATTTCACTTTTAATTTATTATTAACTTACAATTTCACATTTTAGTCCTTAAACTACTCATTTAAATCATTTATCCAGTTAGATACTTACATTAGTCATTAATTACACTTAGATCCTTTAAATTGCTATTCATTTGTAGAATTCCATTTAGGTCCTTGATAATTTCAATAATTCTAATTATGTCCCCATCTTTTTCAATAATTTCATATACGTCCCTACTTTTTCAATAATTCCATCTATATCCCTTCTTTTCACTTATTTACCAAAATACCCTTTATCTACTCTTAATTACTAATTTACCCTTCTTTATACTTAATTTCCATCTTTAACCTTTTATGATTTATCAAATTACATTTTAGTCCCTGAAGAGAAAACCAGATACTCAGGATCAAATACGGCTATTCATTAAAAATGTGAGCCCATATTTGAGAGAGGGATTAAGGATGAAAGGACTGAAGGATTGGGAGTCGCTGAAGGACATCGCCATTGAGGCCGAGGGAGAGTACCTTGTTAGGAAAGCAGGTAATGAGAACTATCCCAAGAGGGGTAGCACTAGCCAGGGGGCCAGTAGACCATCAGGTTCCGCCAGTGGTACAAGGAAGACTGCTGAGGTGTCAGCTGCGAACGCTACCCCGAGGCATTTTTCCAACCTTGGGAGGTCTTTATCATGGGTGTTGAGAAGACTGATGAAGGAAGGTAAGCTGCAGCCTTTGCCCCCCAGACCTGCTAAAACTCAAGGCACGCCAGGGTATAAGGATGAGGAGTATTGTGCATATCATCAGCACACTGGACATACAATCGATAACTACAGGACTTTGAGGCACGCAATTCAGGATTTGATTGACTCAAAGCAGATCACAGACCCAGAGAAGAGAGGGGGTCAAAAGAAAGTTGGGTACAATAACATGCCTCCGCCAGTGAATATGATCGGGTCCAGTTTGCCCGAGAACTTTGTGTTGAAGGAGTTATACGGCGACGATATCCACACTGCTGTCACAAACCTCTATGAGGGGAGTGAAAAAGGGCTTCCCGCTGCAGTGATCGATTGCTGGTCCACTGATGATAGTGGAACTGAAAATAATGATTCTGAAGTATTTTCTGACCTATGGGGTTCGGAGGAGGAAGGAGAAGAGCCAAAGAGGAGGGAAGTAGGAGCCATAACTCGGAGTGGAAGAGTAGCCCTGAAAGTTGAGAAGTCTCAAGAGCCGGTTGAGGGCAGAAGGGGAAAGGAGCGGGAAGAAGATCCAATTGTTAAGCAACTGAAAAAAACGCCGGCTCAAATTTCAATATGGGATCTTCTGAGACAGTCACCATCACATAGACAAAAGGTGGTAGAAGCTTTGTGCGAAGCAACTGTGGCAACAACCATCTCACCTACGGAACTTCTGGATGTAGTGAAAGGAGGATCGGGGGAAAATGTTGTTTTTACCAGTGTTGATTTGCCGGCAGAAGGCCGCAATCATAATCGCCCTCTATATAAGGGCGCAGATTAACCAAAAGTACACCGCCTGTGTAATGGTAGATGATGGTTCTTCGATAAATGTGTGCCCACAGGTAGCAATGGCAGCTTTTGGGGTAATAGAGGATATGTTGGCAAAATCTGATCTTACTATCACGGCATATGACAACTCACATAGGCAGGCTTCGGGGACATTCACAGCAGTGGTGAAGACGGGACTGGTAGAGTCAGAAGTGGAGTTTGTGGTGCTGCCTATACCCGCCAATTTCTCAGCTTTGCTAGGCAGACCATGGTTTCATAAGTTGGGAGGAGTCCCCTCTACACTGCACCAGATGGTAAAGATACCTCACGAAGGCCAGATTGTGACTATAAAGGCTGCACGGGAGAATCAGGTTTCAGTGCTGGAGATAACTAGGCAGCCGTGTAGTGGGTTTCATGTTGCCATGATAGGCGAAGAAGAGCAGAAGGAAGAAAGCCCCCAGGTATTGAATATGATGAAAAAGATGTCATTCCTCCCTGGCGCAGGACTGGGCAAGAATTCTCAGGGGATGCCAATAGCTGTTACCACCAAGGGCCAAAAGGACAGAAGGGGCCTAGGATACACAGGTGTTGTAGAGAGGGATGAGAAGTCAAAAATCAAAATTCCTCATATCTGGAAGACTTTTGTGCCAGCAAACGAGCATGTACCTATACAGGAGAAAAGGAACCACAGTGGCTAGATGGAAGAATTGTGCCAGGGTTCGAGGTTTTCAATGATGTCTATGACTGGGACATTGGATCGATCAAGCCAGCAGAGGGCTTTTGGGATGAAGAAATCATGACCAGTAAGACAATTTGGGACCGTGAGATGCCTGAAGAAGTGATGACTGAGAAAATGGTAGCTGCCCAGCTGAAGGGGAAGGCGAAGGTAGAGGAAACCATGCAGGAGTTGATTGGGGAGCCTCCGAAGAGCCGAAGTGATGCAGGACCATCGACCACGACAGATATGCTAGCAAAGGAGGAAGAGGAGGATAGTTTAGATTTTCTTTTTGCTCCAGAACTTTTCAATGATGTTAACGACAATTTCAATCTTATTAATAAATTGAATGATTTTGCTTACTTGTGTGATGTTTCCGATGATTTCACTATGCATGATCATGATCATCCATCCATATTTGATATTAATTCAACTGATGCTACTCCATTTAATCTTGGAACCCAAAAGAAATTTTGATAGCATCAAATATAACTCCTGAAGAGCGAGAAAAATTTGAGAGAATTTTAAAAAAATATGAAAAAGTCTTTACCTGGACCTACGAAGATATGCCAGGAATCGATCGGGAGGTTGTGGAGCATGCTATTTCCACATATCCAGACCATAAACCTATTAAGCAAAAGTTAAGAAGGCTTAGACCGGAATGGGCGGAGAAATTGAAAGAGGAGATTCGCCAGCAAATCAAAGCCAAGTTTCTAGTTGAGGTGCAGTATCCGACTTGGTTGGCCAATGTTGTCCCCGTAGCCAAAAAGAATTGCAAAGTAAGGGTATGCGTGGATTATCGGGACTTGAATAAGGCCTATCCAAAAGATGACTTTCCATTGCCCCATATAGACGTGCTGATAGACAGCGCTGTTGCTTGCGAGATGTATAGCTTTGGAGATGGTTATGCGGGCTACAATCAAATTCTCAATAAAATAATTGAGATTGACCCAGATAAGGTTAAGGCCATCAGAGAAATGCCGATACCGTAGAAGGAGAAGGATGTAAGAAGCTTTTTGGGCAGGTTGCAAAACATCAGTAGGTTTATCGCTAAGCTTACTTCGATCTGTGAACCGATCTTCAAACTACTCAGAAAAGACCAACCAGTAGTGTGGAACGAGAGTTGTCAGAAGGCTTTTGATACTGTCAAAGAATACTTATTGAATCCACCGGTATTGAGACTGCCATGGCCAGTCAAGCCACTGATCCTATACCTGGCCATAGAAGACAGTTCCGTAGGTGCTATGGTGGCCCAAGAGGACGAATTTGGAGTGGAATTTGCTATCTGCTACCTCAGCAAGAAATTCTTGGCCTATGAGGTCAAATACACAGAAGTAGAAAAGATTTGCCTTGCAGTAATCTGGGCTTCTAAGAAATTACGACATTACTTTCATGCCTACAAGGTACATGCAGTCGTAAAGCAAAATCCCCTGAGGTACTTGCAAGAGGCCCCATCCTTACTTGGGAAAATGGGTAGGTGGTTGTTGTTACTTCAAGAATTCGATGTAGAGTATGTTACTCGGAAGACCGTCAAGGGACGTGCAGTGGTGGAGTTTCTAGCAGAACACCCGATCCAAGGAGACTTATACGAGTTTAACTTTCCAGATGAGGATGTGACCGCCATCGGAGTTCATGGTTGGAAATTGCACTTTGATGGAGCCGTAAACAGCAAAGGGGCAGGAGTAGGAGCCATTCTGACAACTCCGGACGATGAGAAGCTTCCCTTGGCGAAGAAGTTGAGATTTAAGGCTACCAATAATGAAGCTGAGTATGAAGCGTGTATTTTTAGATTGGAGGCCTTAATAGCCTTAGGAGCAAAGAATGTGGAAGTGTTTGGTGATTCCTCCCTAGTGGTCAATCAAATTCGAGGTGAATGGCCCGTGAAAGAAGAGAGGCTAATGCCATATATCCAGCGTTTGAGGGGCCTAAGCAGTCAGTTTGAAGTATGTACATTCCATTTTGTTCCAAGGGATGAGAATCAGTTAGCCGATGCGCTCGCGACGTTAGTATCAATGTGGGACAACCCTGAAGGAGTGGTCATGAAACCAGTTTTGATCTATAGCTCCGAAAGACCTAGCTTCGAATCCAAATCAGTTATGGAGGTAGAAGTGGCAGATGGGAAGCCGTGGTATCTTGACATTATGAACTATCTAGAGAATGCGACATTTGCAGAGGAGGCTACCGAAAAGGATCAGAGAATGATTCGCAAGCTGTCTACTTAGTTCATCTGCATAAATGGGATGTTGTACAAACGGCAAGCTGATGGTATCCAATTGAGGTGTTTGGATGAAAAAGATGCCAAGAGGGTAATGGAAGAAACACACGCCGGAGTATGCGGAGCCCATATGAACGGGCAGACATTGGCCAAGAAGATCATGAGGCAAGGCTTCTACTGGCTTACGATAGATAACGATTGCTCAAAATATATTAAGCAGTGCCAGCTATGCCAGGAGTATGCAGATTTAAGGCACTTGCCGGTGTCAGAGCTACATAGCCTAACATCCCCTTGGCCATTCGCTGCTTGGGGAATAGACATTATTGGAGAGATCCGCCCTACGGCATCCAACGGGCACAGATACATAATAGTCGCAATTGACTATTTTACAAAATGGGTAGAGGCGGAGTCCTTTAAGAAGATCGACGCAAGAGACATGGCCAGGTTCATTGAAAGAAAGCTGATCTACAGATACGGCCTCCCACATCACATAGTGTCTGATAACAGGGTGCAGTTCATGGGGGAAACCAGGAAGCTTCTTGAGAAGTACGGAATCGAGCACCATAAATCCTCCCCCTATCGACCGCAAGCTAACGGGGCAGTAGAGGCCGCCAATAAGAACGTGAAGAAGATCCTAGCCAAGATGGTCCAAACCTACAAATGGGCAGAGAAGCTCCCCTTTGCACTGTGGGGTTACAGAACGACGGTGAGGACATCTACAGGCGCCACACCGTATTCTCTGGTTTATGGGACAGAGGCAGTGCTGCCAGTCGAGGTAGAGCTCAAATTGCTAAGAGTAATCATGGAAGCTCAGATTCCGAAGGCCGAATGGGCACAACAGAGGTTACAACATTTGAACTTATCGGATGAGAGTAGGCTGAAAGCTTACTATCATAATCAGATCTATCAAAAAAGGCTGGCCAGATCATTTGGAAAAAAGGTCAAAAAGCATCCGCTGAAGGAGGGGGATTTGGTGTTCAAACATATGAGGCCAGGTGTACCGAATATCAGAGGAAAATTTAGACCAACCTGGGAGGGGCCGTTTATCCTCAAGAAGCTATTGTCCAAAGGAGCCGCAATCTTATCGGATAGCGATGGTAATGAATTCAAGGAACTGATCAATGTCGATAGACTCAAAAGGTTCCATGGCTAAAGACCAAAATCAAAAGAGACAATAAAAGCCCCGCGGGTCGAAAACCGAAAAAAGGCGGCCTTGCTAAAATTGGGCGCCTCGTCAGGGTGAAAACCGAAAAAAAGGCATCCTGGGCAAAAATTAGAGGCTTGAGAGAAAATATCCAATCATGAAAACCCGAGAGGGCTGATTGGAGATAGGAGTTTGATGCTGTCAAGATTCGGTTCCATCTATGAATGTAGTCTTGCATAATTGAATCGGTACCAAAATGATCAGGTATTTTGAAATCATACTAAAATGTACACAATTTTGTGAAATGAAATAAGATTTGATTTATTCATTTACGTTATTGTCCAATTCTGCTTTAAAAAGAGACATACTGCTCAAAACGCATGCAAAGCTAAACTATGCCCTACTACTACCCTCGCTAGCCAAGTGCCTCAGTCACCGTGTTCGGTTATCAGATGCTGGGCTAAGTATTCATCCCTTGTATGCACTGGTAGAAAAAGCCGAATGGTTCCCAAATGAAGGAATAATAGTCTTCAATGGAAGTTGGCTCCAGAGCTCATGATAGCGGGAGGCAAAAGCCGCAGAAAGGACTCCACCTCGAAAGGATAGAGGGAGTCTCACCACATCCTGAGTCACTCCAAGTTGATGGGAGCAACGGGCCGTAATGTAGAAAGTTGCCTCGCGAAGCCCGCATAGGGGAACGCATCCTGAAGACCCATCAATAACTGCACTGGACAAGGGAAGCCAAGTGTGTGTGAAGCTAATATCCTCATCTGATATCTCACTGAATCTGGTAATGCCCTCATCAAGGGTCCCAGGTAAGTACAGACGCCGACGAGGAAGAAAACACTTCGCAGAGTACTGATTAATGACTCTAGGAGGTGGCTCTGACAAAAGCTTCAATTTCTCCTGCAACCAAATCTGAAAGAGGAAACAAAGAAAAAAATAAAAGCCAAAGAGAATAGAATAAAAGGCAAAGAAAAGCCGCTGGAGTAAGTTGGATTTACTTCAGGCAAAAATTAGGCATAGGGTTGTGTGAAAATCCGAAAGGACACACTTCCCGCTAAGAAAAGCTAGTGTGAAAATCCACAAGGGACGCACTACCTTTTAAAATAATGACGTACCTGAAGTAATAAGGGGCTCCCAGAGAATGAAGTGGTAGGCCCAGCATGAACAGAGTCCAAACCCAAGATAGTCTCAGCTAGAATGAGAGGGAAAGGGGTCAACCCGCGGTGAAAGTCATCCAAAATTCCAAACAGACGGGGATCTCCGAGCAGTTCCTTGAGGTCATGACTAGATACTTCATCAGGCAGAAAAGGAAGAGGACACTTACGCTGTATAAGGGAATGTTGGAGAATTCATCGATTGCTTCAATCAGAGGTTCCAAAGCAAATATTGGGCCCTGAGGAACTAGATGAGCAGCGTCAGAAGGAGCTATACTTAAGGACAGAGCAATATCCCGAATTTAGATCAAACCACAGCGAGGTACGCAGGGCAAAGCACCAGGAGGATACCAACTTTCGATGATAGCAGCAAGTTCTTCAGGCAGGGGGCATATTTCCTGATAGGTGAACCTGAAAACATGAAAACGAGGATCCCAGAAGTGGGTCGCAGCCAAAAGAAGGTTGTAGTCTATCTTGACTCTTCGTAAAAACCTCAGTCCAGAAAGGGGGGCAAGAGTGCTGTGTTCCCAAATTTGAGCATCGTCTAAGATACGGTACATTTTGGGAAGAAAAGGAGAATTCATGGCTCAACAGCTAAAGTCACAGTGTCTAAGGGGAATAAAGGAGGAAAAAAGGGAAAAAACTAGAGAAAAGAGCCTATTATGAAGCTAAAATAAGGAAGAGACACGAAATCCAAGAAAAAGGCTGGGTTTTATAGATTTGGCTTACAGACGGCTCTATAATCAGACGGTGAACCCGTCTGTACTTGTCCACCTAGCAAGTTTTGCATCGTGCATATCACGCACATTAATTAGGTAATTAATGAGGGTTAAAAGCGGAATCTAGATAGATAGACGAAATGCCCGTCGGTCGCTATATGAACGGAAAGCCCGTCGGTACTTAAATTCTATATAAAGACGCGAGTACTAACGGGGAGCCACTTTTCTTTTCCTCCTTCTTCACGCCGACGCCTTTTCCTTTACTTCTGCGGTTTTTTGTTGTTTTTGTCTTCTCAGTTACACTTTTTCACACCAGTTTTCAGTTTTTTACTTCTTCATTGAGTCTCGGCTTCCAGGTTAGTAAAATCCTCCCATTTTTTTTAATTTATTCATTTGTTTATTTTATTATGAGCAAGGTGATTTTTCTCTTTTCTTTTAAATTAATGTAATTAGTGGCCTTGTTAGTTAATGATGGTTGACATTGTTCATGAATTAATGTGTAGAGTAAATAGGATGTAGTTTCTTGTAGTGGACATAAAATGCATGAATGTATGCTGTTTTGAGAATAATTAATGTTAGATGCATAAATATGGCCTTAGGAATTCATATGCTTTGAAGCCAGTAACTTAAGAATTAGAAAGCAAATGTGAATATCTTGCAGTGTTGCTTGGGGCCTGAGGCCTGTTCCCTTTTATTTCCTTTTTTATGCAGGAGGTTGGGCACATCCTTGCCGGGGTGCTGCCCAAATATTTTAGCAAATGTGAATATCTTGCATTATTACTTGGGGCCTGAGGCCTAATCCCTTTTATTTCCTTTTTATTATGCAGGAGGTTGGGCACATCCTTGTCGGGGTGCTGCCCAAATTATTTAAATCTTTTTGGTTTAGGCATATCCAGTCAGAATGCCGCCTAAATTTTTATCATTGCCTAAATAAGGTCCATTTATGTCTACGATGTCAAGCTAACTGTTTACCTTATTTGCAGGATGCCACCGCGACAATATGCTCCGCATGATCAGCCCGAGCCTCAGGCCCCCAGATTGGATGAATGTCGAGGCCAGACAGAGATATGAAGCGCTGGCTCAGGTACAGTTTCGAGCTAGCCGCTTTATTTCTCGACCATTCCTTGAGGCTCTAGAGATGGCGGATGAGGTTGACATTCTGATAGCAGGCACGGGATGGACGAAGTTTTTGACGGCTGCCTTCTAGACTCACCCGGAGATAGTACGACAGTTTCTTGCCACATTACAGTACGAGGGATATCAGATATCTGACACGGAGGAGGGTGTCATACAGTTTTGGATCGAGAGCCATCACTATAGCATTACCCGTCAGCGGTTTACAGAGGCTATGGGGTTTCCGTTCGGGCAGGAGGTCATAGCACCCCAGAGATCAGTTAGACGCTAGCATTGGGCAGTTATCGCCCTGCCGGGAGTGCCGTATGATCATGATACGGCGAAGAGCACAGTACTTTCATCACAGGCCCTGCGATATGTTCACCGAGTTTTATCCAGCTCATATTTAGGACGAGCTGGTAACCTAGGATCTCTCAATGCCGCAGAGATTTGGAGCTTGTGGGCCATTGTGGCAGGCTAGAGACTTAACATCAGCCATGAGATATTGGTTAACCTGGTGAGGGTATCTAGGGGGACAGCCCCTGTAGTGTATGTTGGGGGAGTTATTACCAGATTGCTTCTGAGTTTGGGAGTTCGTCCAGACATCTTGGGGCGTGCTTTGGATGAGAGCATTTATGTGGATGCTCCGGCAGCTATCACCATGGCTATGATAGTACCGATACCGGGCCAGCCAGAGGTATACAGGCTTCGTACTGTGCATGAGACTAGATACGCATTCAGCTTGCCCTCACTAGAGCTAGTGCAGGAGCAGCCTCAAATGGAACAACCTTAGATAGAGCAGCAGCCTCCTGAGCCCCGCAGCACCAGGAGGACCAGCCTCCCGAGCCTCAACAGCATCAGGAGGACCAGCTTCCTCGGCATCTAGAGCACCAGGAGGGTCAGCCTTTGCAGCCACAGCACGAGGAGGAGCATCCTTCTACACCTTCCTACATGGGGATGGAGTTTACCCTTGATGAGATATTTGGTACCCCCCCGGTGCAGAGAGTACAGAGTCCTACTCCACCTCCACCATCTAGAATACATCGGACAGCTCCCCGGGCTCAGGAGAGGTTTAGTCCATATGCTAGAGTAGGGGATCCGGGGGCATCTACTTCTATAGCTCCACCACCAGTGCCGGCACCAGAGTCAGCTCCCCCTCCGTCCTCATCATCAGCTTTCCCAACGCAGCCAGATTTTGCTGCACTATTAACTTCTATGTTCACATCCTTTGAGCACAGGCAGGAGGAGAGAAATAGGGCCCTTCTTGGCCACCTCGGGGAGCGAGATAGAGTCATATTAGAGCGGCTGGATCAGCAGCAGAGTATTATTCAGGAGCAGGGGAGGCTCATTGACTTTTTGAGGCAGGAGCAGGAGAGGCTCATGGCCCAGCTGAGGCAGGAGATGAGGACCTCCCAGGATGGGGTAGCCCAAAGGATGGATACGTCCTTACAGATGGTGGATGAGTCGGTTGAGGCTCTCAAATTCAGGATTCAGGTTCTAGAGGGTGCCATACCTCCCATTGCCCAGTCCCTTCGGGAGTTCAGAGAGCGTACTGAGGATAGGCTGAAGAGCATGGGGACTGCCTCCACAAATCAGACCCTCCGCCTGGGCGACACTTTCAGAGAATTAGGGGGAGTTGTCACGGATACGCTACAGTTCATGACGGTATGTGCACAGCCTTTCCTAGATGGGTTTGCTCAGGTCCAGTTCCAGCAGCAGGACCCAGCGAGAGCGTAGCCATTATCCGTACCAGTGGCGGTACCTCCTAGATACCAGCGACAGGCCAGAGCTTCAGCTACATAGCGGGCCGGACCACCAGCCCCTCCCAGTCAGCCATCTGCTCCAGATGCGGGACCCTCTGCCTCTTCATCTCGGTCTCAGACAGTCCATATGTCAGATGATGATGATGATCCGGAGGAGGAGATTTCAGACTATCCACCCCTATAGCCCTTCAGGGAGTCATGATATTATTTTTGTATTTTATATTATCATGTTTACATTACATTGTACAAAATTTAACCTTTTAGTGGAAAAACATTTATGGCTAGCCTGTTAAATTTGCATGTTATTTCTTCGTGATTTAACTCTTTTAAGAAAAGAAAAGAAGAAGAAAAAGGGATAATTAATCATGTGATAAAAAGGATGATAAATGATAAAAAAATGTTCACCAATTTACAGTCAAATTAATTGGCGCGAGAATTAATGAGAATCTCTTGTAATACAGGAACGTGGTTTTACACCAATTCAAAATTGACCAATAGTCAAAAGGAAGAATAAACAGATCAAACATCATGTCCTTCGAGATCACATGAAATCAAAAGATCATAATTATACTTTGGGGGCATTATGAAGCCGCCAAATTGAAACACACAGTTCAGAAGAACACCCCACTCAGAAGAGCAGTCTAGAATGACACTCAGCCAAGAAAAAGAACAGTCCAGAAGGACGCCCGTGTTGGAAGAGCCAACTTTGCACTTTGTAAAGTCTAGAGAAGACTCGGTTTAGCTCAGGAGAGCAATGATCGCACTTTGTAAAGTCCGGAGAAGACTCGGTGCAGCTCAGGAGAGCAATGATCGCACTTTGTAAAGTCTGGAGAAGACTCGGTGCAGCTCAGGAGAGCCAACTTTGCACTTTGTAAAGTCTGGAGAAGACTCGATGCAACTCAGGAGAGCCAACTTCGCACTTTGTAAAGTCTAGAGAAGACTCGGTCCAGCTCAGGAGAGCAATAATCGCACTTTGTAAAGTCCGGAGAAGACTCGGTGTAGCTCAGGAGAGCAATGATCGCACTTTGTAAAGTCCGGAGAAGACTCGGTGCAGCACAGGAGAGCAATGATCGTACTTTGTAAAGTCTGGAGAAGACTCAGTGCAGCACAGGAGAGCCATGATCGCACTTTGTAAAGTCTGGAGAAGACTCGGTGCAGCTCATGATCGCACTTTGTAAAGTCCGGAGAAGACTCGGTGCAGCTCAGGAGAGCAATGATTGCACTTTGTAAAGTCTGGAGAAGACTCGGTGCAGCTCAGGAGAGCCATGATCGCACTTTGTAAAGTCTAGAGAAGACTCGGTGCAGCTCAGGAGAGCAATGATCGCACTTTGTAAAGTCTGGAGAAGACTCGGTGCAGCTCAGGAGAGCCATGATCGCACTTTGTATGTCTGGAGTAGACTCGGTGCAGCTCAGGAGGGCAAACCTCGCATTTTGTAAGTCCGAAACCAACTCGACGCATCGGTACTTCCCCGACGAAAAGGTAAGGACTGCCTCAAGTATGCATCTCTTTCCTTTCTTCTCTGAATTTTGGCTCATCTAGGCACTAGTGCGCTAGTTTCCCCAAAATTGGGGGCAACTGTAGACACCGGGTCTTGAGGCAGTCCAGGTCAGAGTTACCCGATGAAGAGATCAACGTCGGTTTTCGGATAAATGGGTGAAATTCAGACGTTTTTGTCTTTCATGTTTCGCGAGGATTAAAATCTTTTTCTATAGCATGGAGTTTTGAAAGAGTTTGATAAATTTTGGTTGAAATTGGGAGTTTTGCTCCACAGACGGGATGCCCGTCTGTGTCGGGACGCCTGTCCCTACTTGGGGCGATCCCATCTCTAGGCGTAGTGGGGACGGACACATGGCGGTATAGGGATGCCCGTCCCTAGTACCGTGCCCCATCTGTAGTCGATTTCCCGCATGTGCCCTTAGTAGGGACGGCCGTCGGTATCTGCAGGGATGCCCGTCGGTACGTTAACTGACCAGATCACGCCGGATTGGATAAAATTTAATCTCTTTTCTTTCAAAATGGGGATAAGATTTATTAAAAATTTGAATTTTAAAGTCCTTTTAAAATTCAAACTTTGGGTTGAGGCTTATCTGAATTATCTCCTAAAATCCTATAAATAGTGGATTAAATTTCATTTTTAGGGGTTAGAAGTTTTTGAGAATTTTGGTGAGAAAAGTGAAAATTTTTGATAAGAAAAATTCTTTGGAGAAAAGTTATTAATTTTTTCGAGAGATTGTTTTTTTAGAAAAGGTTTTTGTGAGCAATTTACTCAAAAGTTTATAAAATCTCTGTTCATTTGCAGAATTTTATTTGATAAAATTTCTTCCAATTAATTGGTTTCTTCAAATTTTTCTTGCGAATTAAGCCAATTTGAGGTAACGAAATTCATTCGTTTCCATCAATACAGCTAATTCGAACACTCGATTGCTATCAAATTTTCAAGGAAAGAACAACATAAATTTTCTTTCTCTGATCTGTCTTTTATTTGATCCTTGCGAAGTGTACGGGGACTTAAATCATTCGACATTCGCCTTAAAAGGTAAAATCCGAGGGTAAACATTCTGGACTAATATTTGTATGATTTAGTTTGATTTACATTAATTTTTTATATATATTTTATTAATCTATTTTATAATCTTCTACAAAAGAACTGAAACTTTTTCTTTTTTACTTGTTTCCCCATACTAGGGACGGCCGCTGGCGCAGTACAGGAGGCTGTCCCTAGGCAAACTCTCATGTTTTTTAATTTTTAAATTTTATCTTTCAACTTGTTTCTGTTAGAGTTTCTCGTTCTTTTATTTTTATTTTTATTTATGCTTTTGATGCTAACGTGTTTATCCTTATGAGTTATTTTCTGACCATTTGGAGTTGGAGTTCTGAAAGATGGGGGTTGCGCCAGTCTGAGGACTTCCATTTCTTTACCCTTACCTTTTATTCATGATATTATGAAAATGGTTTTAATGTCGTTAAAGAAAAAAGACCAAAAGCTTTCTAATAATTAACTTTGGGATTTTCTCGGAAGTTGTCGATCAATGTCCCGTTTTAGCCAATAAAATTGGCGCTTCATGAAAAATCATTTTTGTAATAAAATATACATGGTAGGATCAATGTCCTCATTCCAATGAATACCCCGTTTTATGCATGTATTGCACTTTTACAAATGGGAGTTGTATTCCTCTCCTAGTGTTATTCTAATATATTTTTGAATGCCTTATTTTGATTTTTGCTTCCATTTACCGCTTTTGACGTGAATGATTGCGCCTTTAATTAAAATGCATTATGTGGAAAGATGGTGAAATAATAAAATTCAAAACTTATTTATAATTTTAATCAATGTACAAATAAATGAGAAGTCCCGAACTCACTCTGGTCTTTGGGGCTCAGTGAGGCGAGAGGTCTAGGACTTCCAAGACACCTCTTGAGTCCCACCAAAAGGCTTAAATGTACAATCCTAGGCTCTAGGGGTAGAGGCTAAGGCCTCCAAGATCTCTCTGGCTAGCCCAAGATGGATATGTATGCGCTGTCTTAGGCTCGCTGAGGCTAGACTACCCTTCCCAATGTTCTATTGGGTGGCGACTCCAAGAAACCTCATTGTTGCCCAAAATAGACGCAGCTTGTAAATACCTTGCAAGTTTTTATGAACCTCTCCTAATCGCCCTTAAAGCGGGCTTTCGGGTGGCCGCGAGGTTCAGCACACGTCACACATATATAATAAGAGAAATAAAAGAAATCATTAAAATATTCATTAAACCCAAATATCCAAAATACAAATATAATTCAAGAATTCCTAACTACGAAGAACTACTCTAACATCGAGAATATAATCACAAAATAAAGAAGTTTAGAGTCAAGATACACCCTTGATGAGAGAGAAAATAGATCCTGAGGCTCCTTCTTCTTCAACCTTAAAATCTCTTTGAATCCGAAAATATAAATTTAAACTAAACTAATCTAAATTATTTGAAAACAAAACTCAAATTAAAATTAAATATAGCCTAAGAATAGTATTTAATACGAAGAAATAAAACCTAAAAGAAAAATAAAAGTCTGCTCCTAAATCTATCTAGGTCTCCCCCTTTTGGAAGATGAAGCAACATTCTTTTTATAATTACAGAAAAGCACAACTATGTTTCGAAAAATGTAGCTGTAGACACCGGGTCCTGAGGCAGCCTAGATCAGAGTTACCTAATGATGATAAGATGCCTGTTCACAAGCAAAAAGGTTAAAAGTAATGATTTCCTGATCAAATTTGCATTTTAGAGTGAAAAATAAAAAATAATAAAAATATTTTGAAAATTAAATTTGAAAAATGGGGGTTTAGAAATTATAGTATTTTTTAGTTAAATTTAAAAAAAAAATTCCCGAGAATGTTGCTTGCGATAGCACGCGTCGCCCGTGCAGCGCGTATCGACGGACGTCGGTCGCCCCTGCTCCGCCGCAAATGGCCAAAATTGCCCCAAAATCATTTTTTTCCGATTTTTCACCCAAAAATCCATTTTTTATCCCATTTTTTAGGGTTTTTAAAGGTTTTTTTCATTTTTAAAATTTAAAATAATTAATATCTAGTTTAATTGAGTTTTTTCCTTAATTAAATTTATTTTCTTTCTTTTTTTTCATATAAAAAGAAAAAGATGGAAATTTAATGGGGGGGGGGGGGAATTTTTTAGGATTTTTATAACTTTTCTCTTCTTCTTCTTCTTAATTTTTCTTATGTTTCCCCTCAAAAATAAAAACTGAAAATTTCAATTCTTCATATTCATTTTTTTTGGTTTAATAACATTCCTTCTAAGAACTTTAGATTGAATTTTGTTAATAAAGATTGAATTTCGGGACAAATAAAACAATTGTTTGCTCTCAAAATTTAATTTTTTGACTTGTTATTTTTTCTTTGTTTTAAATTAAACTTTGTTCAAAGATTTTTAATGGAATCCCTTTTTGATGAAAAATGAATTTTGAGGCAAACAAAATGATGGTTTGTTCTTAAAGTCCAATTTTCATTTAATTTTCTAAAAACAAGTTTTTTTTCATAAATAATTTTTTTTTCTTTTCCTTGATACAAAGAAATTCATTCTTTGTTCTTGAGAACCTTTTTTATTTTTTGTTCATCATTTTTATCAAATTTATTTCTTGAAATAAAATTCCAATTTTTTCTATTTATCATATTTAATTCTAATTTTGCAAATCAAAAACGAGGAAATCAATCAACTTTTTCCTCTCATCGAATCCGAACTCTGAGGGTAAATATTCTGGGTCTGGTCTCATTTTTTTCTTTTTCTTCTATTCATTTTTGTTCATATTCAATTGATTAATATGTATATTTTTATTATTTTTATTTATTTATTCTATTGTTTGTATATTTGTCTTATTGAATATGTTTATACATTATTTTTCTAACATGTAATTAATTTATTTTTGCTTTGATTTCTTATTATTTCTAACATGTAATTAATTTATTTTGCTTTGATTTCTCATTATTTTTAACATGTAATTAATTAATTTTCTTTGATTTTCTTTGCCATTTAATAATATTATGCTAATCTTGATAACATGTAAATAGTTAATTTAATTAAATCAATTTAGTATCTTTAATTCCTTTCATTACTCACACTTATGTGTTTTTTATCCTTTTTATTTATTTGTTTTACTCACTTGATTTGCTTAATTGATATTTTTGTTAGTTTTATTTATTTAATTTAATTTGATTGATCCATTTTATTTTATTGTATTTTATTCGATTTGATTTAATTACTAACCTTAATTTTCTTTTACCTTTTTGGCTATAACACTTGTGTTTTTATTTAAGCATTGTCCATGGACGAAGATGTGAGATCAAGGGATTAGGAATCTCACTTTGGTTTGCATATTTAAATTCCGCATTTTCCTTTATTTCGATTTTATTTATCGTATTTGTGTATTTTATGTAAAATTGTTTATTTTTATGCACGTTTAAAAAAAATCACAAACATTTCTACTAATTAACTTGGAACTTTTTCTAATAAAAATGGGACCAATGTCCCAGTTTTTCCATCCAAAATAAATTGTCACATAAAAATTATTTTCGTAAATATGCATGCGAGGACCAATGTCCTCATCCTTAATGTATGTCTCGTTTTATGCATGTTTTGTATTTCATTTACAATGGGGGAGTTGTATTCCGCCCCTAGTTTTGTTGTAATCTATTTTTATGTGCTTTACTTTAATTATGCTTTATTTATCGCTTTCCCTTGAATGGATAATTCGCGCTTTAATTTAATTGCACTGGATCGGATGAGAAATGGGATAAAACGATAAATTCAAAACTCAACTATAAACCTAACCAAGGTATGAATAAATGGGAAGTCCCGAACCTTCTCTGGTCTTTGGGCTCAACGAGGTGAGAGGGGCATCTTAATGTTCTGTTGGGATGGGGCCTCTAAGACACCTCTTGTGTCCCGTAAAAAGGCTCAAACTTGCACAGTCCTAGGCGCCACGAGGCGAGAGGGCCATCCTAATGTTCTATTAGGGTGGAGGCCTCCAAAACACCTCTGGTTTGCCCAAGTGTGAGGCGAGAGGGCCATCCTACTGTTAGGGTGGAAGCCTCCAAGACACATCCAGCTTGCCCATAATGGACATAGCAGCATTGTCTTAGGCTCACTGAGGCTAGACGACCTTTCCCAATGTTCTATTGAGTGGCGACTCCATGAAACCTCCTTGTTGCTCAAAATGGACGCACTTGTAATTTCTTACAAGTTTTCATAAACCTCATCCCGAAGGCCCTAAAAGCGGGTATTTCGGGGCGCCCCGGGTTTCGACCTGCATCATAGTGGCAACTCCACTGGGGACAATACTTGAGACTTCGCTTCGAAAGTACTTTGGT
Source organism: Excoecaria cochinchinensis (assembly GCA_947683425.1). Classification (NCBI taxonomy): domain Eukaryota; kingdom Viridiplantae; phylum Streptophyta; class Magnoliopsida; order Malpighiales; family Euphorbiaceae; genus Excoecaria; species Excoecaria cochinchinensis. Next base: position 234,457 of record CANTUQ010000022.1, read on the forward strand.
TAAAACTTATAATTGGGCTTTAATTTAAAAATTTCATCTTTTTTCGAAACTGCATTGCATCTCATTAGAGCCTTAGATCTATGCTAGTTTGGTCCCTCTTTCAACCCCGGTGTGTTTCCCAAGCACAACCCTATGTTCACTCAATGTAGGAAAGTGTTAAGGATAATTACCAGCCCAAGCCTCATACCATCATGGTATATTAAATGGAGACCCGACCGGTCATTACGCTCGTGATGAGTTAGACCCGTTGGCAGGGACCATACTTGGGTAGCCCTAAAGTAACATCACCCTAGCCAAAGCTCATGTAATGGAAATAGAAATTTCCCTAGTTGGTATGAACCATAATACCTTGCTTGCTATAGATCATTTTGTATTTGACAAACCCAAATAATTTGATTGGTCACCTAATCAAAGGCTTTCATGCCCCGATAGGCCCAAGTCGATTTATTTGGACTACTTAAATACACAATGGTCAAAACCCATGCCTATGCACATTAGCTAAGAGAGGTTATGCTGCTGGTTTGTTGCCGTGCGCCATATATGTCCATTGGGTTCCCTGTTAACCCATAGATCAAGCCCACCTAGGAGAGAGACCGCACGACCTCATGTATGGGAGAGATAAGGTTGGAAGGATCTACTTGCTTGCATGTGGTTGTGGATGTTGCACAGCATGTCACACCCCAAGTCGGGCCTAGTCGGACTTGGCAAGTTAAGTCGGATAAGTGAAGGGTAATTCGATAATTTGTGCATGAGGAATTTGGATAATAAGGACTTAATGGCAAGTAATTAATTAAGTATGTTAAGAAGAGAAATGTTAGAGTGTGCTTGTAGTGTATGGTTGTAGGGTGTTTGTTGGGGGTTTTTATCTAGTGTGTGTTGTTTGGTAACATGGACTAAAGGCAATAATATAGTGGATTGTGTGTTTGGTACCTAAGATGGAAAATATCTACTCAAGTATTATATGGTGTATGTGAGAGTATGGTGCCAAGTTTGAAAGTCAAAAGTGGGATTATTGGTCTTATAAGAAGTTGCCAAGTGGAATGAGTAGATGGAGCAATTAATGAAAAGGGAAAAGAAAGAGAAAAGAGGAAAAAGGAAATCTGCCTCACGTCCCTCTCTCCTCTCTTTCTCAGTTTTCTTCTCTCTTTTCCTTGTTCATCCTCTACTTCATTTCCTTTCTTGGTGGCTGGTTTCTTGCAAGATCCTTGGTTGCTTTATTTGAGTTTAGAGCAAGATTGAAGAGGTGAGTGTGGCATTTAGGGTTCCCTGCGTTTTGACTTCATCTCCTTCCTTCTCTTCTTTTGATTTTGTTTAAGTAAAGGTTTTTGGATGAGTAATTTGTGGTTTTTGGTTTTGTGCAAGCTTTGGGTATCAAGAGAAGCTCAAGGGTAAAGAGAAGGTGAAGATGGGGTTTTGAAGATTCAAAGAAATCAGGTTTGGGAGCTTTGATTTATGAAATTGTACTTATGAGTTGTTGTGCCCTAATTTTCACTTAGGATGTAAATGAGTGTGTATTGTTTAAATCTCTGGAATTTTGAGTGTTTTGGCATATGTATAGGTATGATTGATGTGGGTAGATGAGTTAGTAATGCATGATTAGGATTGAATTGAAGGTATGTGAGTTTGGGAATTTATGTGCCATTTATTTTGTGCATTTTCATGATTTTTGGTATCTTTGATGGAATTTCTGAGAAATTGATATTTAAAGAGGTTCATGTTAGTATAAATGTTATGGGTTTTGTCTGATTTAAGTTGTTATGATTGATTGTTTAATTTTGGCAGTAAAAATTGAAGTTGTTGAGTTTAGGACTTACTTTGTGAGTTTAAAATTGTGATTTTGTGAGTTATGCATATATGAGTTTTGCTAATTTGTGGTTTCTATTTAGTTGGATTAATTGAATGATTAAGTATGTTATTGCATGTGGTGATTGAAGTTATTGAGTTTTTGCCTGGAAATTTCGTGGTCCTATCACTAGTAGTGACGACTGTCACGAGTCGTGACAGTAAGCCAAGCCCTGTCACTAGTAGTGACGACTGTCACGAGTCGTGACAGTAAGCCCCTGTCACTAGTAGTGACGATTGTCACGAGTCGTGACAGTAAGCCAAGCCCTGTCACTAGTAGTGACGACTGTCACGAGTCGTGACAGTAAGCCCCTGTCACTAGTAGTGACGATTGTCACGAGTCGTGACAGTAAGCCAAGCCCTGTCACTAGTAGTGACGACTGTCACGAGTCATGACAGTAAGCCCTGTCACGAGTAGTGACATTTGTCACGAGTAGTGACTGCCTCCTCTCCCACAACATGTTTCTAAATGTCTTCTGTCTTGAATTTTGATGTTTTAATTCTTATCCTTTGTTCATTTTAACTTATGTTCTGGTTTTTAATAGTTATTTAATGTCACCTCAGTTTTTAAGTTATATTTAACTATAATTATCTTTGTTGCATCGTATTATATTGAATATTATGTTTCGATTATGGAATATTTTTGTATGGCCTGCAAGAGTCAGTCTAGTGGATAATTAGGCATGCCTAATAGAGTTATGTGTAGTTGCAGCCATGTGTACGATTTGGACCCTGATCAGGTCCCCCGAATGGATCTTCGTGATCTTTCTGTTGAATCTTACCTATGATTCTATGTGAAAACATTTTGGAACAAGAATAAAAAGATTGTTTTGATACCCTCGGGTATCTATGTGTTATGAGAATATTTCTAGTACCTCCGGGTATCTATGTGTACTCGTTATCCACTATTTTGAGTCAGCAGGTATTTTGTTTGTTTTGCCTAATAGGAACAAGAGAATGTGATTATGAACCTCTAAATGGATTGAGTATGACCTAAACATGTGAATTGGACATATTTATCTGCATATATATATGTATATGTATATCATATTGTGAATATATTGTATGCCGTCGGTTATGGAATATAAGTACTGGAACTAAGACGTGCATGGCTGTAACTATGATCTTTCGAATGCCATGAATATACTTTATCATGTCATGCTTATAAGAATATGAATTAATAGGTTTTGAATGCTGTGATTAGTAAACATGTGCACAACCGTGATTTTATACTATTGACTGTTATAGTGAAGTATGTGAATCAAAATACTTATGAATGTACTCTTGACCTTGGAATGTTATATATATGGCGTTATGTTGCATGCGCTCTCTCTCTCTCTCTCTAGTTTATCCTATTGTAGTGATTTCGGTGTGTGTTCATGTGTTTACATTTCAAGGCATGATATTGTATGGATTAGAGTCGCGCAGTGGAAGTGTGGTGATTTGATGTTATACCTTGGGTTCCATTTAGTATATGCGTCTTGTGACATGATTAAAGTATGTGTTGATACCTGGTAACGATGCACGGTAGTTGAGTGTATTATTGCTTGGTAACTGTGTTGCATGAGAATGGGTTTCCGCTAAAGTAACGGTACCTTGGTATGATATTTGCATGTGTAAATGTTCACGAGATTATATATGGTGAAGTGTTGCTAGCTGATCTCTCGGCGAGCCCGGTAAGTATATGCATGAGAATTTGTATATATTTTTACATGAATAATTGTATCTACTGTGATCCTTTGTCTGCTTGGGGCTTTGCTTAATATGATATAAGAGTGTAGTATTCGGACGAATATGATATTGAGATGAGCACTCAGGTAGTTTGTATAAGTATGTGTGTTTGATCTTCCGAATGCATAGCTTTCCTATGCAGGCTTATATATCCATCTGTTATGGTTATCTGCATGTGCCATTTGCGTATGTGACTCGCTTTGGCGACCATTGTGAATGGTCGTCCATATTGCTTGTATGTTCTCCCCATTAAGCGTTTATCGCTTAGCACGGGCTCTTTTCCCGTGCAGGTGACAGGTTTAGTTCGGTTCGAGTCGAGCATCTGCAGGGTCGGCCACATAGCAGTTAGAAGTTTTGTATTTTACTCAACTTCTGTATTTTGGATATTGTATTTCTATAACCTTTTGTATACGTAATTATTATGCAATCATCTTGATGTAATATTTCTAATGATGTAAGCGTTAAATACTTATGTAGTAAGTTATTCATCGGTTTTATTATTCGCCTTATGCTTTCACTGATTGAAAGAGGGTATGCATGTGTGTATGTGCTTATGCTTTCACGTAGTGCTTACGAGTGTGTGAGTTAATGCATGACCAGCTTTTGCCCGCAAGGTAAGTTTTTAATTATTCTGCATTTATGCATGTATGATTATATATGAATGTATGCTTCTGCATGGTGTATGTATGCATGTATGTGAGTGAGCGTCGGTAGCGCACCCGCGTCCTTCCAACGGGGACGTAGGGGGGTGTTACACAGCATGCTCATTTATCTTGTGTCATTCATGTATGTTAAAAATAATAATAATAAAAAAAAACATATACATTTCCTTCATGTGTTTATATAGCCTTTTATTTGCCTATCATTATTCACATGTACATATCATCCTGTGTATAATTTTTATTTCTTTTTTTCATGCATCACATGTGTCATTGCAATCCCTAGATCTTTCAGTCATCGATGACCATTTGCATAGCACGATCATGCATTGCATGTCATTCATGCATAAGAAAAAATATGTACATTTCATTTCGCGTGTGTACATTCTATTATATGCATATAATCTTTACATGTACATATCACCCTGTGCATAAATCTGTTACATACATTGTATACATCATTCTAACCTCTTTGATCTTTTTAGCCATTGTATACCATTTGTTTCACAGCACGACCAATCATTATATATTATTCATGCATCATTCTAGCTCCTTGCTTTTCAGCCATTGTAGACCATTTGCTTGGGTGGTTTAGGGATCCCAATAGTTGTATAAAGAGCGATTAGAGTTCAAGTTGGCTGATAAAGACTTAGCATCCTTACCAGAGTGTCTGAAGGTATTAAAAATGGCTAGCCGTTCACAACAGACTGGAGAGACTCGTGCCCTAATTGCCCAAGAGTTGGATAGAAGGTTTGAGGAGCTTGAAACAAAGATGCTAGCCATGGTCAAAGAAAGGATGGATGCCATGGCGCTTGTTCTGCAAGCTCAACTTATGGCGACTACTACACTTAACCAGGTTAAGCCGACCATTGTCAAGAAGGCTTATACCACGACGGTTGCAGCGTCCGCTTTTGCTTGCGAACCCAGAGCCAAAGGGCTATTTATTTTGCCAGTTGAATAAGAGAGAGGCAAGAAGCCTGCTCTAGAATACGACTGTATCCCTGAAGAGGAAGACATTTCAGCAGTGATACAAGCTCTGAATAGTAAAGCATCAAGGGCAGGATATGATTTAAGGTCAGGCTCAGGTCCGCACTTAGGTGAAACATCGGAGGGATCTTTGATGCAATTACAAGAACAAGTAAGAAAGGCAGAAGGAACAGAGCCTTCACAGTCAATAGGCATCTCTCGGCCCTCAAGCATGAAAAAAGAGCTAGCTAATTTTGAAGAAGAAATTAAGAAGTCCAAGTGTGCAACTACTCGAGTGCCTCTCAACAAAACTATTACTGGCCCCGTAAGACTAAGAGAGGGTTGTTATGATGGCAGCAATGCCCGAAGGACAGGAAAAGCAGCCGAGATGAGGCCAGCGGGACAGAACAGCCACCGTGCATGCCAAGATGAGGACAGCGGGGCACAAGCAATAGAACAGATCACAACAGGGTTGTAGTTAGAGAATACTGCATCCCACAGACACCGTACAAGCCGAGATGAGGCTAGAGGGACAGATCAGCCACCGTGCATGCTAAGATGAGGACAGTGGGGCACATGCGATAGAACAGATCGCAACAGGGTTGTGGTTAGAGAACACCGCACAGTCACCATGCAAGCCGAGATGAGGCCAGCGGGATAGAACAGCCACCGTGCATGCCGAGATGAGGACAGCGGGGCACAAGCGATAGAACAGATCACAACAGGGTTGTAGTTAGAGAATACTGCATCCCACAGACACCGTGTGTAACACCCCCTACATCCCCGTTGGAAGGACGTCGGAGAGCGCTATCGACGCTCACTCACATACATGCACACATACACTATGCGGAAGCATACATTCACACATAATCACACATGCATAAATACAGGATAATTAAAAACTTACCTTGCGGCCAAAAGCTGGTCATGCATTAATTCACACACGTGCAGGCACTAAGCGAAAGTATAAGCACATGCATACCCCAATTCACTCATTTAATCAGCGGAAACATAAAATGAATGATAAAATCGAGGAACAACTTTTAACATAAATATAATAACATTTAATTAGCCCAAATATTACATCCAGATCCTTACATATAATTACATATACATAAGACTATAGAAATACAAAATCCAAAATACAGAAGCTGAACAAATACAAAACTTCTAACTCCTAAGTGGCTGACCTTGCAGATGCGCGACTCGAACCGAACCGAACCTGCCACTTGCATGGGAAAAGAACCCGTGCTAAGCAATAACGCTTAGTGGGGAGAACACACAAGAATATGGACGGCCATTCATAATGGTTGCTAAGGCATAACACATTCACCATGGTAAATCATAAAGTCCTAACAGATAGATATACATGTTTGCATAATATAGCCATGCATTCATATGATCAAAACCACATTCATATACTCATTACCGGGTTACTACTCTCGCCATCAAATTCGTGCAATTACCCTATTCGTATAATCATATTAAAATAAACCGAAGCAGACAGAATACCATATAAGATACAAGTATCATCATGCAGAAACACATACAATCTCACATGCATATACTTACCGAGGTATCAGATATCAAAACCGCATCATGCTTAGCGACTCAACAGCTAAACATGCAGCCATCATACCAATAACCCAAACGTTAACTGAAAACCCATACACATTCAATAAGATTACCATGCAATAACGCACCCAACTATCATGCAAAATCACTATATATACAAACATACTTTTGTCATGCCATAAGACACATACACTAGCTGAAACCCAAGGGACAACGTCCAAACACCACACTTCCACTGCGCAATTCTTTTACATAAAAATATCATGCCATGAAACATAAACACATGACAACATGCCGAAGGTATTACGATAGCCGAGACCAAAGAAACATATAGCATAATATTAAATTCGTCACATTCGCTAGTTCAAAATCATATTCATACGCATACTAATTCACATATTAACCATAACAGTTAACAGCACAAAATCACATTAATATACATACAAATTGTCCATAGCATTCAGAAATTCTAGCTCACATTCATATACATATTAAATTATCCCATCACTATACGGAAGAGCAGTATACATATTTACGATGTACATATACAATGTACATGCTTGAGTCACATTATACCCGATCAGAAATTCGTAATCACATTTGGATAAATAACTGATTCATATATCCAAAATCATGCTCATTTGGATATCACATTCTCATATTCACATCAGACAAAGTAAACAGAATACCTGCTGACTCACTTTAGTGGATAACGAGAGAATACAGTAACATACCTTACGGGTACGAATCGAAAAGCAACATCATTTTCCACATTCAAAAACATTTTATAAAAAGGACCTTAAACAAGATCCGTACACATTAAAGGGTTCGCAAGGAACCAAATAGGTACCTGATCAGGGTCCAAACGTCCAAAGGGCGCTGCAGCTATGGGGCTCTATTAGGCATGCCTAACTATCCACTAGACTGACTCTCGCAGGTCATGCATAAAACAATTCACGTTTCGAATCGCATAATGTGTATATATATATTATCATGCATAAACCAGAGTACAATTTACACTTAAGCATAGCATAATATTATCAGAGGAGGATCACGAGTACAGATATGCATAATACATTTCACATTTTAATATAACATGCTCATGATAAACAACTATGAAATTGGCATTCATAACTCACTCGTATTTAGATGGCAATATGCGATACCACCCACAACAACTAACATTAATAAATCACATGAAGCAACCTCACTTCACTTGATATCCTTTATATGTGTATAACTTAATCTCAACTCATAATTATGCTTACCTATTCATGTTACACATGCTCATACAGATTAAGGTATTAAAACCCTTAAATGTCATTTAACTTGACTAGATTCTATTCATACAATTACACCTCATTACTTCATTAGTTTGTATTAATCTTAGTCCTATTCAGGTTTATTTTCCAAGTGATAACTAATCTTTTACTCATTTAATAGTCCTAAACATGCATCGGATAGATCCTAGAAAGTTTCGGTGCAATACGGGTTCAATTCGGGAAGAAAAACACATAAAATGGTCAAAACAGAAGGGGTCACGGTGGCAATGACTTTGGTTGTCACCGTGAGGTCAAAAAATAAGCATTCTGCCCTTTCTAGGCACTGGTCACGGTGGTAATGAATTGGTTACCACCGTGACATACCAAAAATTTGCAAAATAGAATCCAGAATTCAGAACTGCTTCACTACTCTTTTTTTTGTTCAGCCTAAACCGACCTCTAAATGACATTTTTAAGCAAAACTTCCTCTTAACATATGCTCCTTAGGATGTTAAGTTTACAATGGGACAAACTGCAGGTGATTTAGAACTATAAAACATGAGTTATGACCTTAACGAGCTATACTGTTCCAGTGGACCTGCCAGATTAGAGACACCTCGAATTTTGCACATTTTAAGGGTCTTAGAGAAAGAAGTTGCTCATGGCTATTTCTATATAATTTAAAGGTATACGTCTTAGATTTCTAATGCATTTAGTTTCATTCAATTTGAAATCCTATAACTTGACTTATGATAAAAACAATCAACAAAAGTCTAACTAAGTTTGGACAGAGTTTCCTTTAGAAACTCCACATGCACAAATCATCCAATCTAAACTCCACATGCACAAATCATCCAATCTACCCAATCTATCACAATAATATCAACACAAATATTGCATGAATACTTTAAAACAAAGAATTAAACATCAAAAATACAAAATACACAAATTTTTCCCAAACCTGGAATTGAAGATCCAAAATCCCTCTTCAAGCTTCAATCCTCAATCTTTTCCTTGCCCTTGAGCTTCCTCTTGCCACCCAAAGCTTGCATAAACCAAAACCCAGAAAATTACTCTTAATCCAAACCCTAACTCAAATAAAACCAAAAGAAGAAGAAGAGGAAGAATCCAAACGTCCAAATGCAGGAAACCCTAAATGCCACACTTACTTCTTCAATCTTACTCCAAAAACTCAATCAAAACACCCCTTAGCAAGCACAAACTCCAGCCAAAAAGGAAAGCAAGGAGGAAGATCAGAGATTGAAGAAAGGAAGAAGAAGAGAAAACGTGAGAGGGAGGAGAACGAGAATGCAGATTTTCCTGTGTTCCCTCTCTCTCTCTTCTCTCTTTTCTTTCTTTCACATTTAATGCCCACCAACTAAGTCCACTTGGCAAGCTCTCCTTGGACCAATAATTCCACTATCTTGACTTTCATACACCAAGGCACCAAACACATACATACACCACATAATTACTAAAGTAGATATTTAATGCCTTGGTACAATACTCACACTTCACTAGATACTTCCTCCACTTAACATATTAGATTAATTATTGCACTAAATTCCTTAATGTCCAATATTCTCATGCGCAGATTATCGAATTACCCTTGAAATCCTGACTTAGCATGCACATTCCGACTAGGCCCGATCTGGGGTGTGATACCGTGCAAGCTGAGATAAGGCCAGCGGGACAGAACAGCCACCGTACATGCTGAGATGAGGATAGCAGGGCACACGTGATAGAACATATTGCAACAGGGTTGTGGTTAGAGAACACTGCATCCCACAGTCACCGTGCAAGCTGAGATGAGGCCAGCGGGACAGATCAGCCACCTTGCAAGCCAACATGAGGCTAGTGGGGACACATGCGGTAGAACAGATTGCAACAAGATTGCAGTTAGAGAACACTACACCTCACGACGGGATTATAGTTAGAGAACATCGCATCCCACAGACACCGTGCAAGCCGAGATGAGGCCAGCGGGACAGAACAGCCACCATGCATGTCGTGATGAGGACAGCGGGGCACAAGCGATAGAACAGATCGAGACAGGGTTGTAGTTAGAGAATACCACATCCCACAGACACCGTACAAGCAGAGATGAGGCCAGCGGGATAGAACAGCCACCGTGCATGCCGAGATGAGGACAACGGGGCACACGCGATAGAACAGATCGCAACAGGGTTGTGGTTAGAGAACACTGCATCCCACAGTCACTGTGCAAGCCGAGATGAGGCCAGCAGGATAGATCAGCCACCGTGCATACCGAGATGAGAACAGCGGGTTACACACGATAGAACAGATCGTAATAGGGTTGTGGTTTGAGAACACCATATCCCAAAGTCACCGTACAAGCCGAGAGGAGGCTAGTGGGACAGAACATCCACCGTGCATGCCGAGATGAGGACAACGGGGCACATGCTATAGAACAGGTCGTAACAGGGTTTTGGTTAGAGAACACCGCATCCCACAGACACCGTTCAAGTAGAGATGAGGCCGACGTGACAAATCAACCACCGTACATGCCGGGATGAGGATAGTGGGGCACACACGATAGAACAGACCACAACAAGGTTGTGGTTAGAGAACATTGCATCCCACAGTCACCGTACAAGCCGAGATGAGGCCAGCAGGACAGAACAGCCACCATGCATGCCGAGATGAGGACAGCAGGGCACACGCGATAGAACAAATCGCAAAGGGACTATGGTTAGATAACACTGCATCTCACACCGTGCAAGTCGAGATGAGGCCAGCGAGACACAGTGATAGAACAAATCGCAACCGAGCTGCAGTTAGAGAACACTGCATCTCACACCGTGCAAGCCAAGATGAGGCTTGCGGGACACCAGTGATAGAACAGATCACAACGGGATTGTGGTTAGATAACACCGCATCTCACTGACACCATGCAAGCTGAGATGAGACTAGCAGGACACCAGCGATAGAACAAATCGCAACGGGATTGTAGTTAGATAACACTGCAGCTCGCACCGTGTAAGCCGAGCGGAGGCTAGTGGGACAATGCGATAGGACAAGTTGTGAATGAGCCACAGTTGGATAACACTACAGCTCGACAGCGACAAGCCGCAACCTTCCACACGACAAAAAGGTAAGGGCTGCCTCAAGTACGCATCTCTTTCCTTCTTCTCTGAATTTTGGCTCATCTAGCCACTAGTGCACTAGTTTCCCCAAAATTGGGGGCAATTGTAGACACCGGGTCCTGAGGCAGCCCAGATCAGAGTTACCCAATGATGATAAGATGCCTGTTCACAGGCAAAAAGGTTAAAAGTAATGATTTTCTGGTCAAATTTGCATTTTAGAGTAAAAAAATAAAAAATAATAAAAATATTTTGAAAATTAGATTTGAAAAATAGGGGTTTAGAAATTATAGTATTTTTTAGTTAAATTTAAAAAAAAAAAAAAAAAAAAATTTCACGCGAATGTCGACGCGCGGAACGACGCCCGCGCTGGGCGCGCGACCGATGCCCGTCGCGCGTGCCGACGGGCATCGGTCGCCCCTGTTCCGCCGCAAATGGCCAAAATTGCCCTAAAATCATTTGTTCCAATTTTTCACCAAAAAATCCATTTTTTATCCCATTTTTTCGGGTTTTTAAAGGTTTTTTTCCATTTTTAAAATTGAAAATAATTAATATTTGGTTTAAATGAGTTTTTCCCTTAATTAATTTTATTTTCTTTCTTTTTCTTCATATAAAAAGAAAAAGATGGAAATTGAATGGGGGAGGGGCAATTTTTTAGGGTTTTTTTAACTTTTCTCTTATTCTTCTTCTTAATTTTTCTCTCAAAATTTTTCTTAAGTTTCCCCTCAAAACTAAAAACTGAAAATTTCAATTCTTTATCTTCATTTTTTTTGGTTCAATAAAATTCCTTCTAAGAACTTTAGATGGAATTTTGTTGATAAAGATTGAATTTTGGGACAAATAAAACAATTGTTTGGTCTCAGAATTTAATTTTTTGACTTGTTATTTTTTCTTTGTTTTCAATTAAACTTTGTTCAAAGATTTTTAATGGAATCCCTTTTTTATGAAAAATGGATTTTGTGGCAAACAAAATGATGGTTTGTTCTTAAAATCCAATTTTCATTTGATTTTCTAAAAATAAGTTTTTTTCATAAATAATTTTTTTTCTTTTCCTTTAGACAAAGAAATTCATTCTTTGTTCTTGAGAACGTTTTTTATTTTTTGTTCATCATTTTTATCAAATTTATTTCTTGGAATAAAATTCCAATTTTTTCTATTTATCATATTTAATTCTAATTTTGCAAATCAAAAACGAGGAAATCAATCAACTTTTTTCCCTCATCAAATCCGAACTCTGAAGGTAAATATTCTGGGTCTGATCTCATTTTTTTCTTTTTCTTCTATTCAGTTTTGTTCATATTCAATTGATTAATATGTATATTTTTATTGTTTTATTTATTTATTATATTGTTTGTATATTTGTCTTATTGAATATGTTTATAGATTATTTTTCTAACATGTAATTAATTTATTTTTGCTTTGATTTCTTATTATTTCTAACATGTAATTAATTTATTTTGTTTTGATTCCTCATTATTTTTAACATGTAATTAATTAATTTTCTTTGATTTTCTTTGCCATTTAATAATATTATGCTAATCTTGATAACATGTAAATAGTTAATTTAATTAAATCAATTTTGTATCTTTAATTCCTTTCATTACTCATACTTATGTGTTTTTTATCCTTTTTATTTATTTGTTTTACTCACTTGATTTGCTTAATTGATATTTTTGTTAGTTTTATTTATTTAATTTAATTTGATTGATCCATTTTATTGTATTGTATTTTATTCGATTTGATTTAATTACTAACCTTAATTTTCTTTTTCCTTTTTAGCTATAACACTTGTCTTTTTATTTGAGCATTGTCCATGGACGAAGATGCGAGATCGAGGGATTAGGAATCTCACTTTTGTTTGCATATTTAAATTCCGCATTTTCCTTTATTTCGATTTTATTTATCGTATTTGTGTATTTTATGTAAAATTGTTTATTTTTATGAAAGTTTAAAAAGAAAATCACAAAAAATATTTCTACTAATTAACTTGGAACTTTTTCTAATAAAAATGGGACCAATGTCCCAGTTTTTCCATCCAAAATAAATTGTCACATAAAAATCATTTTCGTAAATATGCATGCGAAGACCAATGTCCTCATCCTTAATGTATATCCCGTTTTATGCATGTTTTGTATTTCATTTACAATGGGAGTTGTTTTCCGCCCCTAGTTTTGCTATAATCTATTTTGATGCGCTTTACTTTAATTATGCTTTATTTATCGCTTTCACTTGAACAGATAATTCGCGCTTTAATTTAATTGCACTGAATCGAATGAGAAATGGGATGAAACGATAAATTCAAAACTCAACTATAAACCTAACCAAAGTATGAATAAATGGGAAATCCCGAACCTTCTCTGGTCTTTGGGCTCAACGAGGCGAGAGGGACATCTCAATGTTCTATTGGGATGGGGCCTCCAAGACACCTCTTGTGTCCCGTAAAAAGGCTCAAACTTGCACAGTCCTAGGCGCAACGAGGCGAGAGGGCCATCCTAATGTTCTATTAGGGTGGAGGCCTCCAAGACACCTCTGGTTTGCCCAAGCGTGAGGCAAGAGGGCCATCCTACTGTTAGGGTGGAAGCCTCCAAGACACCTCCGGCTTGCTCATGATGGACATAGCAGCGCTGTCTTAGGCTCACTGAGGCTAGATGACCTTTCCCAATATTCTATTGGGTGGCGACTCCATGAAACCTCCTTGTTGCCTAAAATGGACACACTTGTAATTTCTTACAAGTTTTCATGAACCTCATCCCGAAGGCCCTAAAAGCGGGCGTTTCGGGGTGCCCCAAGGTTCAACGCGCGTCACAACAGCTATGTTCTTAAATAAATTGTGTGCTTAGGGCTGCATGTCACATGCATAAATTGGTGGAAACATAGCTGTGCTTTAGGCGCTGAAGTGCGCGACGCTGCCTTCTTCTTGCGCGCCTCTCGCTGAAAAATACAGATATATTTTGGCAAAAAATATAGTTGTGTCCTAGATTGTTTTTGCTACGCTGGACACTCAATAACGCAGATATGCTCTTCAAAAGCACAGCTATGCTTTAGGCAAAATCTGCCCTCTTTCACCAATTGCTCCTAAAATCACCCACGCACCTCCAAATTAGCTCCGGATTGAAATAAAATGCCTAAAAACATCCCAAAACTTATTAAAAAATATAAAAACATTATAAACTAATATAATAACATAAATTAACTAATTAAAACTAAAAATAATTAAAGAAAACACATAATTATGCCAAGAAATAACAAAATATATAAGTATAATTATAACTTATCAACCAGCCCAAACTCAAACATTTACTCGTCCTTGAGTAAATTGAATGAATCACATCCTCAACCATTTCAATCTCAACAAAAGAAAATAAGGAGTCATTCTAATGAGCAAGAAGATAGACATGTAAATACCAATGTTCACTAAACAACAAATAAACACAAGAACATACCAAGCAATTTCTCCGTGTGTGTGCAAAAGGCCAAAATATAATTTTTATCATTTAAAAACAAAAATTCTAGATGCAAAGTTGGGAATAAAAGTTCAACTAGAATGCATGAATGCATTCATGGCTTTCCACTCAAAGCTCAAGAAACATTATAGGCCTCTTACTACGTACCAAACCTTACTAGAAGGTCATCTCCGTTAAATTAGACAAGAAAAAATAAAGAATCAAGAGGTCTTACATTTTTATTGTAACATTAGGCTTAGGTAAATAAGCTAACAAAAAATGATCAAGTCACTAGAGAACAATGGCCACTGCTCAAACAAAACCACAATCACCTAACTAAACAAAAGAATATTTCCAACCCAATTGCATACCTTTAAAACAGAATTGGTCTTAATAACACTTTAGCTTATCAAACTAAGCTCAAAATAATAAATGGCAGCATAATATTCTGCAATACTCATCACAAGGCAATAGTTCAAGTTCTACCAAAATTTGTACCCCAAACTCACATTTGATTTAGTTAGTTAGGAAAAACTTGTAATGCTTCTTCTTCTTTTTTTCTTTTTTATTTATTTTTTTATTTTAAAAGAAACACAAAAACCATCAGCCACTAAAATCAATGAAATACTAGTACAATTTTATAGACTTAAACAAGAACTGGATTGAGCTCTATAATTTCCAACAGACCAATAAACAACTTAAATCACATTTCCCTTTATAAGCCCAAACTCATTTCTTTAAATGGGCTCAACTCTCCATTACACACACCAATCAACCCTCAAATAGAAATTTAGACCAAGGATTGACAAAAATTAAACTTCATTTTTCCCAAAATATAAACTCAACCTTACTTAAGTGGCCACTCTTCTAAGGGGAGGCAAAAATCATTTTAGGCTAAAGATAGTTTTAATATGTGTAATAATAAAACAAGTATGCATTTAGCATACCAAAATAATAGGCTTAACGGGCTAATAAGAGACTATGAAATTAAGATAGGAAAAGTCATTTAAAGAGCTATGTCAAGAAGGGCAGCCTAAATCATTTTTTAAGTTCTGTCTCATCCGGGGGTCGCTTTGATGAGTAATCAGAAAGGGTCTAGTGCTCTTAGTCAATTTTCATCTAATCCCCTAATTGCAACTAGATTTTTCTTAATTTTTTAAAACAGGCCAAAGTGCTAAAAATTTAGAAATTGCAAAGTATAATCAAGGTCTATATGTAGTCTAGCAAACAAAGATACAAACAGGACTACTTCTCACTCAACTTAAAATTGAATGAAATACAAATTTCTAAAATTGAGATCAAAACCATTCACAATTGAGAACTATTAAGATGAAATAAAATTTAAAATCAAAGGTAAATCAATAAGAAACAACCATAAAAACATTCCGGTACAAACTTAGCACAGACACACCACAAACAAAACAAAAATAATTAAAAACTACTCAAAAATTTTAAAAATACTCTAAAGACACAACAAAAACGAAACTGGTTTTGGTTATTGAAATGGTACTCCACCCCAAGCTCAAAATATTGCACTGTCCTCAGTGCAAGGAAATGAAGTACACAAAAATAATCCTAAAAATTTTTTCCCTATGCTATGCAAAAAGCTCATTGCAATTTCAAAATTATTGCATTAATCTCAAAAATGGTAAAAATCAAATAATTATTATGCAAAATTCCTGCATGTCACCTATGCAAAATAAAGAAAACTCAACCTGTGCAAAATCTAATAATAACTATGCAAAATGAAATACTCTGAAATATGCGACATTCATAACCAAACACAAATAATATGTCTATCTTATCACACGGCATTGGCTTAGCCACACAATTTTAAAATATAACAATGCAAATAAAATAAGTATTACGCGTGTACTACATCAACTTCATTAACTACAAAAATAAATATAGTACAAAATCTGTTCTGAAAGAATCACTTCTTGAAAATGAGTCAAAAACATCAATGTGGTGGTCCTCGTCTCAAATCTGGTGGATACACAGTGGAAACATGAGTAAAAACTTCACAAATTTCCCTGCTCAACCTATCTAACTATGCAAAAATTTGCTGCTAAAAAGCTTCCAAGAATGCCACTCTCTGCTGAGCTCCCAACACCATATCTTTACGCACTTGCTCCATCTGAGCCTTAATGGAAGACAATCGCTCCCAAGCTTGCTGCACTGGTAGGTCCATGTCTGAGATCAACTGGTCACTCTGAGTGGTAGCTGCTCTAACCTTCGCCAATCCTTTATCTAGGCCATCCAAGCTCTCCCAAACCCTCTTCTAGAAGTCTACCTGCTCCCTCCTTAACTCACTAACAGAAGTCTCAACCCTTGTCATAGTAGCAGTCATAGACAACATATCCAATATTAGACTCTGGACTAACAAAGCATATAAATGTAGTGAAGCTGAGGGTGGAGGAGCTGTGGAAGAAGATAACTCATCATGCGCCTGAGCATAGCAACTAATATCTGAAGAGGAGAATAGAGTGTCTCTCCTCTGCCTCACCCTTCTGCTGGAAGTACTCGTTGTCGCTCTCTGTGGTAGAGGTGGTGGTGGGGCATCACTGTTATCATGATCAACTAGTTGGTGGGCACTATCATCATCAGAATCACCCTCTCTATCCTCATCAAAATCCTGAACACATATCTCCTCTGCTCGCCTCAATCTATATCCGAACTCAAAAGAAGGATCCTCGATAGCAATCCTACAACTAGGCACTACCTCCTCATCAAGCAAGTATGACAACCTTAAAGATGGTCCGATCCAAAGAGAACGTAAATGTAAGGCCCTCATAATCACGGTGATCAGTCCACCAATCCCAATCTTCTTCCTCAAAGTAGCAATGGCTCTCTTTAGTTGGTTACACAATCAAGGTACAATATTAACTTTGATACCAGTCTTCATAGCATATAAAAACAATAAATCTAGTGTAGTTACGTTGCTAGGATATCTTGGTCGCATAAACACCAAAGAAGTCATGACTCTGTGTAAGTACTAGTAGATGGGAGAGCTAAGCTTAGTCAACTTGGTGTTTCTAGCATTGAAGTGTGTATTGGCCTTCCCAATGATGGCCCAATGTGCAGCTGGAGCACCCAAAATCTATACTTTCCCATCCACTGGCAATCTTAAATATCAAGCTAAATCTGAAACTGATAAGAAGTAAGGAGTATCCCTCACTTTGAACCGCATAGTATTTACATCATCCTTAGATAACCTTAGAAAGTACTTAAAAGTACTAAGAAACTCCAAAGTTATATCAAGATGAGTTGAACCATTCAGACCAAAGAAGTCCTCCCATCCAGTATTTCTCAACAAAGATATAGCCATCTCATGAATACCTAGTTCATTGAGTGTCTTTGTGCTCATGAACCTGCTAGATAAGATGATCTTTGTAGCTAATTTGTTAAACAAGGTGCATTGTACAGGAGTCAACCAGTTAGGAGGCCAAATGGGAGCTAACGGTTGCTCATTCTCTCTATTTCAGACCATGGTTCCTACAAAGAAGCATAAACTCATCAAAAATATTCTTACCTCCATTAAGTACAAACCACATATATAACTATATTTGAAAAATAATATAAGTCTCACCACAACTTCAAAACATAAATTTGCACAATAAACAAAATGTTCTAGCTAATGAAGATGCAAAATATGAAAAATAAAGCATAAGGCATAGGTATATAAAAATGAAGCACAAAATCAATACACAAACTTAGTCAAAATTGGAATATTGCACAAAAATGAATTTAAAGAAATTAAAATGCAATGTACAAGGTGAAAAAAAATTAATAATAAGCACAAGTAATTATATCTTGAAGTGCAAATGCGAAAGTAATGTGAATGCAAATTGATGGTGATCAAGAGATAAAAATGCAAAGTTCACCTTAAACATGCAGACACCGGGTCCCGAGGCAGCACAGATCAAAGTTACCCGATGAAGATACCGGTACCTGTTCCACAGGACAAGGAGTGAAGTTGTAAGCTATCTCTCTTGAAATTCATAAATTTTAGGGATATTGGTGACTGAAAATCCTTAAAATTTCTCTTTCGCTTCGGAAAGGGCCTTTTTTTTTAAGGTTTTGCTTTTTTTCGGTGACCGACTCCCGTCGCTTGCACTTGAGGGGCGCTTGTCCCTCGCGCGAGTAGTGCCCGTTGCTCGTGCTTGAGGGCACCTTTCCCTCACACGAGCGACACCTGTCGGTCAGGTCCTGTGGGCATTTTGGCTGACAAAATTGCTTTTTCTTAATGTTTATCCTTAAGATAAATATCAAAGATTTGATTTTATCTTATAAAATCTAATTTGAATTTAAAAAGATTTGATTTTATCTCCAAATCTAATTTGAATTTAAAAATATTTGATTTTATCTTCTAAAATCTTATTTGAATTCAAATAGATTTAATATCTATCTCTAAGGATAATTTGAATTTTTTTATCTTATCTTCAGCTAACTTATAAATAACAGGCTGAGGATCGAGGTAAGGGGTTGGCCATTTTTTTAGATTTTTATAAAGCAAATGATTTCTTTTCATATCGAATTTTTTAACTCTTAGAAAAATGAATTAGGAAGAACTCGAGAAAGTGAAAACAATTTACTTTCCTCGATCTATCCATTTAAGATTCGAAGTCGTTCACAAAAGATAAAAGTGAAATAGAGAAAAAGGAATAAATTCTTTTCTCTTGATTTACTTTCTTAAAATTTCGAATTATTCGAAAAGAACAATTTTATAAGAGAAGTTGTCTTTAACAATTTTCATTGGTCAACATATCCTTGTAGAATTTAAGGGAAATCCACGCGACATTTACCTTCCGAAGATTAACATTCCAAGGGTAAACATTCTAGGTCAATCACTTCATAATAGGAATTAATTTATCTTAATTAGCCCATTTTTTATCACTTTATTTGATTTATTGGTAGTTTATTGCATGAAAATGAATTGAAAATGTGAAAAGTTTGGATTTGAGTTAGTTTTTTCCATTTTTTGAAGTCTGGAGTTGACCGATGGGCCAAAGGCCTCAGCGACGGCTGTCGTTCAAGCAAGAGACGGGCCGTCGCAAGGAATCCCTTCCACCCATCGATCGCCCCAAGAACGGCTGTCGCTCGCTCCCTCGGCTGTCCCTAGGCCTCTTTCCTTCTCCTCATTTGATTATCTTGATTATCTTCTTAATTCTTTGGTTTTGATGCATTTTAAGCAATTTATTTCCACTTTTCTCATTACTCCAATTATTTGTTTTATTTTTGATATTTCCTTTCATTATTATTTTATTTTATTATTCTACTAATGAGTTATTTGTAATTTTGTGAGTTTATTTATTTTGTTAAATATTGAATGCCAAAAAAAAGGAACTAATTAGGATGATTCGGGGATAACAAATCGGTTCATTTCTTATACCCTATTTTTTTTCCATTAGTTTATTCTTCTCAATTCCTATTCACTGTAAATGTTATTTCCGCATTCGTTAATATAAAAAGCGGCAAAAGCTTTTCTACAAATGAACAAGGTTTTCATTAAATAAAATAGGACAAATGTCCTAATTTTCTCCCCAAGTAAAATCGTCATATTAACATTATTCTTTTAAACATGTATGCGAGACCAATGTCTTCATCTTTAATAAATATCCCATTTTATATATGATTTACATTTCATTTACAGTGGGGGTTGTATTCCACCCTTAGTTTTATTATAAATTAAAACTGTTTTACTTATATTATTTTAATCTTGCCTTATTTACAGCTTTCATTATGTGGTTGATATGCACTTTAATAATTGCATTGAACTGTATGAGAAAAGGAATGGAATTTTAAATTTTGAAAACTCAATTGTAATTTTAACTAAGGTATGAATAAGAGTGAAGTCCGGAACTCTCTCTGGTCTTAGGCTTCACGAGGTTAGATGAACCTTTCCAATGTTCTATTGGGAAGGGAATTCCAAAATATTTCTTTTTACCCAAAATAGACTAACATGCATCGTCTTAGGCTTTGTGAGATTAGATAAACCATTCTAATGATTTATTGGAATAGGAATTCCAAAATATCTCTCGTTGCCCAAAATAGACTAATACGCATCGTCTTAGGCTTCATGAGATTAGATGAACCATTTTCAATTTTTTATTGGAATGGGAATTCCAAAATATCTCTCGTTGCCCAAAATAGACTCATACGTTTTATCTAAGGTGCAGTGAGGCTAGATGAACTCTCCTAATGTTTTATTGGGTGACGACTCCAAAACACCTCTTGTTGCCCAAAATAGATGTCCTTGTAATCCTTACAAGTTCTATAAACCTCTCTCAAAATCCTTAAAAGCAGATTTTTGGGGCCTCCGGGGTTCGGCACACGTCATAGTGGTAACTCCACTGGAGATAATCAGTAGAGACTTCGCTTCAAAAGTACCTTGGTTAAAACTTATAATTGAGTTTTAAATTAAAAATTTCATCCTTCTTCGAAACTGCATAGCATTTCATTAAAGCCGTAGATCTACGCTAGTTTGGTCCCTCTTTAAGCTCAGTGCATTTCCAAAGCACGACCCTACGTTCACTCAATGTGGGGAAGTGTTAGGAATAATCACTAGCCCAAGTCTAGTACCATTTGGTATATCAAATGATGACCCAACCGGTCGCTATGCTCATGACGAGCTAAACCCATTAGCAGGGATCGTACTTGGGTAGCCCAAAATTATCATTGCTTTGACTAAAGCCCATGTAATGGAAGTAGACACTTCTCCTAGGTGGTGTGAACCATAATACCATACTTGCTGTATGGATCATTAGGTATTGGACAAACCCAGATAAATTAGATGGTCACCTAATCAAAGGCTTTCATGCCCTGATAGGCCTATACTGGTTTATTTGGACTGCCTGAATACACAATGATCAAGAACCATGTGTATGCACTTTAAACTAGAGATGTTATGTCGCCGGTTTTCCACCGAACACCATATACATCCATTGGATTCCCTGCTAACCCATAGATTAAGCCCACCTAGGAAAGAGATTGCATGACCTTGTGTGTGGGAGTGATAAGGTTAGAAGGATCTACTTGCTTGCATGTGGTTATGGATGCTGCATACATCACAACCATGCATCATATGTCATTCATGCATCATTCTAACTGCTATGTTTTGTAGCCATCATAGATCCATCCAGGTGGTCCAAGGATCCCGACGGTAGGCTGGTCAGAAATCCTTTTTTTGAACTACTAGAGAGGGCAGCACATTAGGGTTCAAAGTCACTCTCAGATAGCAGCGAGATCTATACTTCAGAATCTTCAGTAGAAGTCGATATGGCCAACTTACCCAAAGAATCTGATGTCAGTCGCACCATAATTGCCGAGGAAGGAGGTAGAATACTAGAAGAGTTTGAGAACCGGATGATGGCCATGATGGGGAATTTAACCAGTGACACCACCTGCCAAGCGACAACTTACTGCTCCTACCTTGTCGCAAAAAGAGCATGATCCAGTTAAGGAAGTACGCCTACCACCAAGTGAGTTTAGAGGAGAGATGCTTTTTGCTTCGTCATATGGACGAAAAGGTAAAAGACATGCTTCAGAGGATGGGTTTCTAGAAATGACATGGGGCCTGAAAAGAAGGATGGATGTCATTTCGGCTTTGATAGATCTTTGCCTCAGGCATTAGAGGAGAACCCGCGACTATGGTCAGCTAGGCTAGCTAGAGATCAGGGGCAACTGAGTCATCATTAGCACACCAGATACATAATAAACGATCACCAAACCCTGAAGGGTCAGGCCTAGGATCCTATTAATAACAAGTAGCTTATAATCCTTGAAGGTAGGAACAATACACTACAAGAAATTTTACTTTTTGTGACAAGTTTTTAAGTGAGGCATAAAATTTCGTCATTAATTATAACTTATAACGACGAATGTTTTAAAACGTCACCATACTATTTATTACTGTGACAAAATTATCTTGCATCATTTTATGTTTTAATTTTCATCTCTAATAGATTAATTTTGTGACGAAAAATATATTTCGTCATGGTTTCTTCAGGAGGGAAAATTTTCCACCTTTTTTTTAGGGAAAAAATTTAATGGCAAAATAATAACTTATTGCAATGTATAAAATTGTCCCAAAATATTCATTTTTTGTGAAGAATTATTTTTGTCATAATTAAATAAATTAGTAACAATAAAATCATTTCGTCACAAATAAGATATCGATATAAAAAAATTTATAATTATTTTTTTCAAAAAATTTTAGTTTAAAAAATAATTTTATTTATGACAAATAAATGTGTCATAAAAAATGAATATATTGTGATGATGTACAATTTCGTCACCTTTGATATGGAGGGGAAAATTCCAACCTTTTTCTTTTGGTGGGAAAAAAATATAACGAAAAAAAATAACTATTTGCAACACATAAATTTATCGTGAAATACTTATTTTTTTGTGACATGAATTATATTTGTCATAATTTAATGAATTAGTGACGATAAAATTATTTCTTTACAATAATTTTATTTATGACAAATAAATATGTCACAAAAAAGGAACATATTATGACGAAATACAATTTTGTCACCAATACAATCAATTTATGACAATAATAATTTTCTGTAATAGTTGGTTGTAATGCTAATATATGACAAATAAATTATGTCATAAAAAATAATTGAATTTATGCCAAACAAATATATCACAAAAAATGAATATATTGTAACCAAATATAAGTTCATTATTATAATACAAGCAATTTGTGCGACCATAATATTTTATCACAATTGACTGTGATAAAAATGTGCTACAACTAATGTAACGCCCTGAACTCAATTACTCGAATATCATGGTAATCAATCCAACCCTATAAATGACCCAATAAATTTATTGTATTAAATTTTAAGTTGAGATAAGTTATAATAAAAAAAATTAACAAATATTGGGCGGAGGACCAAAAAGAATTTTTAGACAAAAATCATTCCATCCTCTATGTCAAAACAATTCCGTTTTGCCCATAGGGGACTGCTAAAAATCCAGACCTTTTCTTTTTTTCTTTCTTTATCTCTTTCCTTATTCTCGATTCCATCTATTTCGCGAGTCCTCCCCCACCTGCACTTCGTCTTTTCTGTCTCCTCTTTCAATCTAAACTAGTCACCGCTGGTAAGTTCTTCTCCCTCCTTTCTTTCTTTTCTGTCTGTTTTAGTAGCCCCTCCTTATAGCTATATTTTTTCCCCTCAGCATTTCTCTCTTCGTCGTCTCCCTCTTCGCCGGCCACTATGAACCGTCATTCCTTCAGGCAAAAAATTAAAATTGGAGAGTAAGGGATTAGCTTGAAAAAAATGTGATTTAGGAAGAAAAGAGACGTGATATTAAATTCTTTTAGGGATTTGGAATCCCTAAAACTTGAACTGTAGAGATTAAAAGTTTGGGGTAAGTTAAATTTCTTATAATATATCTCCTAAAATCATTTTACTTTGAGTTAATTTTTGTGTTCTATTTAATTAATGCTGATTATTATGGTTTGAATAGCCTGTTGTTGTGGGTCGCCATTCCGGTTAGGTAATCGGTGGTCGCCATTCGAATAGCGCTGGTCGCGATCTCCCTTGTGCATCGCCAATTTTGATTTTTCAGGTAAGTTTTTTTTTTTTATTTTAGTTGTAAAATGAATAAATGGTGAGATTGAATCAAATTTACTTGAAGAAAATTCATGGAATTCCGAACTCAGGGACTGATATTTATATTTGATATCTGTAATTGGTTAGGTAGACAAAGATGTTGGTGACTGGTGAGAGTAGATTGGAACCCATTGGATTGATTCTTGAGAAACCTAATTTAGTTGAAAAATTAAATGTTAATTCTTTCAATTTGAAACTTGAAATGAGGTTGGTGCACCCAATGGTAGTTCACATAATTCTTCATACAAATTTTGTTGGGTTTTTTGGATTTATCGATAATGTGTGATTGTGCTATTAGCTTGGAATTTAAGTACATAGAGGATGACAAGTACTTGGTTTTCTACTCTAGTTTGTTAAAATATGATTTCTTAATCTCTATATGAAGTTTGTATTTTTATTTTTTAAAAGTTTTTGAGAAAGAATCTATATTGTTTGTATTACATCTTTGACTTCCTAGGATATAATGAGAATGCTTCAATGTTTTCAGGAATGCATCAAAGAATAAGAAGCATTGATTCCACTAAAACAAGCTACTAGAAAGAAGGTTGTAGAACTTACATCAGTTGTTGATTCTGAGAGGAGTCAGGGTTCAATTATGAGAGCAATTTTACAGGCTAAGGAATCTAACAAAATAGAGGGAATATATGGTCGAATGGGAGATTTAGGTGCTATTGATGGTGAGTTTCGTCAGCTATGATTAACAAGTATATGTTCTTAGAATCTTGTCCTTTAACACTATAATAGCCTGATATCAAATTGAATTATTCAAGTGCATTGGAAGCATATCTTCTAAAGAGTTTATTCCCCTCGATACATGTAAATTTTGGAATAAGAATCAGTTTTTTCTTATTGTGTGTTGCTATCTTAATTTCTACTGAAAATATAATCATTTATTGCTTTCTAAATTTTAACATTTAATGTTGGCTATGTAATGGCCTGAATACCGGGACAGTAGTAATCAGTTAAATCTGTAGAGTATACAGTGTGAATTTTCAGGTGAAAATATCAGTATTTGAGTCCTAAAAGACAGAAGATAAGAAAGGTTAAACGTGCTCAGGTTAGGGAAGCCTCTGATGGGTGACTTCCCGGGAACCCGCTGGTAAAAAATATTTTATTGGATTATTGGAAAGTACAAGTTATAAGGAGTCTGGTGGCATAGTTTGGAGTGAAAATGAGATCAAATAGATCCCCGAAAGTGAATTGAAGAAAAGTCTCTGGTTCGATTCAAATAGTAACTAGATTTGACCAAGATTTGACCAAACCTTTAAAAATACTAAACGACCTCCGAAAAGTTATCTGAAGGTATAAATGGACTCAGAATAGTGTGTAGAAAGTTTGGCACTGAAAAATGAGTGAATCGGACCAGTTTAATTGAATTGGACCAGAAATGGACCCTAATTAAGGTGGAGCAAAGGTCAAATGAGCTATTAAGAGCAAAGTGGAAGTTAAGGATGAAAGGTGAACCGAACAGGTTCAACCAGTGAACCGGACCGGACCGATCGGACCAGTTGACTTTCGTTTGACTAGTTTGACCGAACTCTAATTGGAGTTATGGATCTCATAAAAATTATCTGAAAGCATGGATTTGCTTGAAATATTTTGGAGAATCAAATGGTAATGAAAAATAAATTTTACGATGAGACAGAAAATTGAGTTATCGGACTGGTAAGAAATTATTAGATAGGGAAACAGTCTCCGATTGAGCTAAAATTTTATGTGGAGGCTAAATTATATATTTTAAGAATTATGAAATTAATTTTGGGAGAAATTGAGCTTGGGGAGTAAGAGAAATTATTTTGGATTTCTTATTGGGCCTAATTTCTTAAATGGGCTTATAATTAGGTTGGCCCAATTGGTTGGACCAAGCCCAACCCATCAAAACCACCTATATAAACCCCTGAATATCAAAAAACCCTATAAAGCTCTCCATTTCTCTCCACCCTTCTCCATGGTCGAATGGTACATCTCACATATCTCTTGAATTTTCTTCATTCCTCTCTCAAGTTCCCACCAAATCCAACCTTCCCAAGTAAAATCCAGCCTCTCTTTTCAATGATAATGGTCTCAAAAGTTCATTTGAAGTGGAATAAGTGGGAGAAAATAAGCGGAGGAGTTTATGTGTCAAATTGAGGTATGTAAAGTTGATATTTTTAAATTGGTTTAAGGTTCAAATAGGTACTTTATGATATCTAGAGTGTGTTTATGTAAATATATTGCATAAAGGAAGAAAATTTATGGTGATTTCTTTGGATTGTATATTCAGCTACTTAAGGATTTCAAAGGAGATGGTGTTGTTTCTAGGAGTTAAGGCATGAAAAGAATGCCTATGATGTGGAGAACAAGAAAATAAGGTTAGTGGATATAATATCCTACTTTTTCCATGTTAAAAGTATGATTTTTAGTTATGTTTAAACATAAAGTATATGAAATATGCATGTTTAATTGAATCAAGCCATATAGACATGTTTAGAAAGGTTAAAAATAATTATATGAATGTGTGAAATACGAAAAAATAAAGTTGGCATGATGAATCTCTACTTAGGCCGAATGGTATATCACATGATTTTGATGTGTTTTGATGATGTTTGGGGCATGTTTATGATGTATACATGGTATTTGGCATGTGATCTATCTAATGGTATGTGTTAGAGCATGTGAAAATGTCATGATGTATGATGTATGTATGTGGCTGAATGGTTATCATGTGTAAAGGTATGATTTTGATGAGTTTTAATGAAACATAATGGCATAGCTATATTATTCAACATGGAAATGACATAAATAAATGTTAAAGTTGATGAAAAGAATTGAGAGTGAAAGATTAGTATGTAGGCCGAATGGTATACATGGGTTTTTCATGATGTATGATGATGTTTATGGCATGTTTATGTGTATACATGGTATTTTGCATGTGAACTAGCTAATGGCATGTGTTAGAACATGAAAAAGTTGCATGATGTATGATGTGCATGTGAGGCCGAATGGATTATGTATGTAAAGGTATGATTTTGATGCATTTTAATGTGAAATAATGGCATGGCTATGTTATTCAACATGTGAATAGTCTAAATAAATGTTAAAGTTGATAAAAAGAATTAATGGTGAAAAGTTAGCATGTTGGCCGAATGTGTGCATCTATGTATACAAGTGTACAATGATGAAATGATGATCTTTTATGGCATGTGATGGTATGAGGATGATAATCACATGTATAAGGATTGAATTGTATGAAAAAGAATGGAATGATATGACGAAATTCCATGAAAAGTATGTCTAGTAACTTAAAAATGTGGAAAGTGGAATTTTGATGCTCTATGTAATAATCTGGTAGTCAAGTCTAATTCAGGATATGATGGCTAGCCATAGGGACATAAGACCGCGAGTGTGAGCATGGCATCTCACTTATTATAGGCCAATGACGGTCCTATTCTGTATTATTCTTTCTTAATATAGTTTTGATCTGTATTTCTGTTGTCTGTATCATAGGGGTGGTCCCACGGGGTCCTTATATTCTGTATTGAACCTATAGGGTTCACGTCTTGTTTATCCTGATTATAGATATCTACCAGTATTGTACAGGGGGCAATTTGGTAAAAATGAGCTTAAAATGGTTAAATCATGATTAAAATAACATTTGTGTGAAATAGAGACGTAATTAGAATTTTTGAAAAAGTTTGAGTGCATAATGGTAATTATGACCATAAGTATGTTAATAAGGGTAAAAATGTAATTAAATGATTAAATATAAAAATTGGTCACTTTATAAGGACAAAATGTAATTTGGCATGAAATTGGTAATTGGAGGGTAAAATTATAATTTGCATGTTAAATAATATAAAATGGTAAAATAAAATGAACTAGTGGCATTTTGGTAATTTTGGTAAAGTTTAAAGACCTAATTGTAATTTTATCATGTTTAGGGACAAAACGAAGAATATGGACTTTTATGTGTGTTAAATGTGTAAATGCCCTTAATTAAGTGATTTCATGGTAATTTGCTTGTTAATTAATGAAATAAATAAATTGATAAATTAATTTGGTGGCATATTTGTAAATATGAAAAAGTTAGGGGTAAAATTGTAATTTAATAATAACTAAAGGACCTAGATCTAAATATGATATAATATGAGGACCTATGTAACACCCCCTACGTCCCCATTGGGAGGATGCGAGTGCGCTACCGATGCTCACTCACACAGATGCGCACATGCACTAAGCGGAAGCATACATTCATTCATAAAAACATACGGAGATACAGTGGGAATTAAAATTTTAAGGAAACAATAGCTGAACATACATTAACTCACATACCTACATATAATCATTCAGCGGAAGTGTAGACGAAAGATAAAACGGAGAAATAACTGAAAACTTAATTACAATAAGATCCTTACATATAACTACATATACAAAGGACTACAGAATTACAAAAGCCAAAAATACAGAGGTTGAGCAAAATACAAAACTCCTAACTCCTATGTGGCCGACCTTGCAGATACGACTCGAACCGAACCATACCTGCCACCTGCACAGGAAAAGAATCCGTGCTAAGCGATAACGCTTAGTGGGGAGAACACACAAGCAAAATGGACGGCCATTTACAATGGTCGCCAAGTCAAGTCACATACACAAATGGCATATGCAAATAATCATAGCAGATAGATATACATGCTTTTATATAAAAACATGAACTCAGAAACTCACATCCACATGCGTAAATATTTACCGAGATATCAGATATCAGAATTGCGTCATACATAAACACAAACTTTTAAACATGCAACTATCATACCAGAATATCTAGCACTCAATAAAAGCCAATTCACATGAATTGCAACTAGTATATATATATACATTTAGCATGCAAATTCATAGAAATCTCAACATGTCCATATCATACCATAATACACCCACCCTAACCGAGAACCAAGGGACATCGTCTAAACACTACTCTTCCACTGCGTAACTCTAATACATAAAGTATCATGCCATGGAATGCGACACATAACAACATACCGAAGACGTTATGATAACTGAGACCAAAGAGATATATAATATAACATTCCGTTATGGCACATGCACTTACCGAAAGCTGATCCACATACCTAGCAACATAATAATACATATATAATCAAATAATGAGATGAAACGCATGCCAACATGCCGAGACTACTACCATAACAAAACTAGAGAAAACAATTAACATTACTCATTATTTATAATAATCCATAGTCAAGAATGCACTCATACTTATACTAATTCACATAATTCACCATAGTGGTTAAAAGTACAAAATCACAGTCATGTACATACTAATTAGCCTAAGCACTTAATAATTCAAGCTTATATTCAACCCATTTAGAGATTCATAATCTCATTCAGATTCATAACTGTTCCACATGTCTGAAATAATGCTCATTCAGATATCACATTCATTTACTCATATCAAACGAAACAATTAAAATACTGCTGACTCAAAATCGTGGATAACGAGTGAACTGACAGTACCTTACGGGTACGAATCGAATACTGACATCAGATTGTCACCGTGACGTACCCACACCTCAAAACAGAATGCACTTCTCGGGTACCTCACGGTGGTAACCCATTAGGTTGTCACCGTTGCATACCCACTGCCCAAAACAGAATGTTATTCCTCACACTTTATCGTATCATTCATACCAACTATTTGTACATTTATATAAATACTTACTTACCCGGTTTGCCACATTATGGGTCTCCATTTAAAAGAGGAATTCATAAGCTAAAAGCATTAAATCACATTTATCATTATCATATCATATAATCACTCAAATATCCACATGAACCATAATAGCATCATAGATATCTTGCATATTAATACATTCTAATAACATTTATTATCAATGCCTGTATCATATAATATTGTTAGGCAATTACTTCAATCACACATTCGCTGCTCATATCCCATATATATATATATTCCATTAAGCAAACTCATTTCATGTGATGTCTTCATGTGTATATAACTTAAATCTTAATTCATAACTATGCATACTTGTTCATATCATACACGTTTATCTAGATTAAAGTATTATAATGCTCAATAATGTCATTAAACTTGACTTGATTCTAATACATACAATTACACATCATTACTTCATTAGTTTGCTATTAATATTAATCCTATTCATGTTCATTTTCCAAGTGATAACTATTCTTATACTCATTTAATAGTCCTAAACATACATCGGATGGATCCTAGAAAGTTCCGGTGCGATACGGGGTCAATTCAGGAAGAAAAACACATAAAATGGTCAAGACAGAAGGGGTAATGGTGGTAATGAATTCATTGTGACCGTGAGGTCCAAAAATAAGCATTCTGCCTTCTCTGGGCATTGGTCACGGTGGCAATGAATTCATTATGACCGTGACATACCAAAAATTTGCAAAACAGAAGCCAAAACTCAGGACTGCTTCACTATACGTTTTTGTTCAGCCTAAACCGACATGTAAAAGACCTGTTTAGGAAAAACTTCCTTCTTAAACAATGTTCCCTAGGATGTTAAAGTTCAAATGCAACAAATTTCAGATCAATTTGACATCTACAGATTCAGATATGATCTAAACAACCTATAGTGTTCAAGTAACCCGACCCAAACAGAGACACTACGGTTTTGGTAAATTTCCAGGGTTTTAGAGCAAGAATTTGCCCAAGATCATCTCTGAGACTTTTAAAGCTATGGAATTCATGGTTCTAATGGCTCAAGAATCACACGATTTAGAAATATAAAACTCAACTTATGATGAAAACAATATACAGAGGTTAGATGAGGACTGAACAGGATTGCCAAACTCACCATAAAACATCAAATTCAAAGGAATTCCCAACTCATGCATTTCAATACCAACCTCATATACATTTATCTCAGTCAATAACATGGATTACTAACACAATAACCTAAATTAATTCATGCATAATCTCATACCCAACACACTCAAATTTCTAGAAATCACAAACAATTACACATTCATGATCCAAGAAGCATTAGGGCAGAGACAAATTAAACTCAAATGTAGAAATCAAACTCCCAAACCTGGAAATCAAAGATCCAAAATCACTTTTCAAGCTTCAATCTTCATTCCTTTCCTTGCCCTAAAGCTTCCTCTTGTCAACACCAACTTGCACAAACACAAATCCAGTAATTACTCATCCAAACCTTAACTCAAAACCAGCAAAACCAGAAAAAGGAGAAGAAAACCCAAAAACGCAGGAGCCCTAAACCCAAACACATACCTCTTTAATCTTGCTCCAAAACTCAATCAAAATCACCTCTAAGCATGTACAAACTCCAACCAAAAGAAAGAAAAGGAAGAAGTGCAGAAAATGAAGAAATAAGAAGCAAGAAAATGTGAGAGGGAGGAGAGAACGTGAATGCAGATTCTGTGTTCTCCCTCTCTCTCTTTCTCTTTTCTTCTTTTTCCATTCAATGCCCAACAACTAAGCCACATGGCAGCC
Organism: Excoecaria cochinchinensis; assembly: GCA_947683425.1. Classification (NCBI taxonomy): domain Eukaryota; kingdom Viridiplantae; phylum Streptophyta; class Magnoliopsida; order Malpighiales; family Euphorbiaceae; genus Excoecaria; species Excoecaria cochinchinensis. The sequence goes on from CANTUQ010000022.1 coordinate 266,169, forward strand.
TCCTATTAGACCAATAATTCCCCCTTTGACTTTCATGCTCCAATGTACCATACACCACTCACACACTAAATGATCCCTTAAATTAATGCTTTGAAATATTTGGTACCAAAACACAACACACACCAAATAATTGCTCAAAAACACTTTACATCCTCAAGTACAATACGCACACTTCACTAGATAAATGCCACAACAAAACACCCTACAACCATACACCACATGCACACCAAATAATTTCCCACACTTAACTTATTTAATAAATTAATTACTTTACAATTAAGTCCTTATCATCAAATTCACTCATGCACAAATTACCGAAATACCCTTCACTTATTCGACTTAGCTTGCCGATTCCGACTAGGCCCGAGTTGGGGTGTGACAACCAAAATGCAAATATGTAATTTTATGTGCACTATATATGTTTATTTCCTTAAATGAGTGATTTAATTGACACTAAGAATATTTTTGCATGTATAGAAATTAAATTAATTAAATATTGGGATAATTGAAATTAAATGTATTATTTATATTCATGAGGCATGCATGTGAATTTAGTTATATGGATGGTTAATTATACTAAGTGCATGAATGATTTTAAATAAAGAAAAATGTTTGTGTGTTCATGCATATTATCATTTTAGTCATGGAAGAGTTAGGATATGTATCCACCACTGGGTATTTTAAATGTTCAACGCATAATGTTGTTGCTGCGCGCAAGTTACGAAGATAGGAAGTTTTTAAGTGGCCGGATTTTCGATGGCAGTCGAGTTATGGATCAAATGCAGATATGTAAGCATAGGTATGGCATGTATATGATTTTCAATGGACTACTTTATTATTGTTACTATTTTTGCTTATGGGTATAATTGATATTCGAATGCAAAAAAATTTTACTGAACTGTTCATTATATCATGGTATTGCATTGTCAGTATTGATAAGATTATTATGGTATCTATTTACTGTACGTATAGTATAGAGTGTTAAGGGTGCTACAGGATAGGTCTTCTTTCCCCACACTGAAAAAGTTTATTTGTTTCAGTCCTTTAGAGTTACTGATTGACTGCATTTTTTTGTCATCTATAACTTTTAGGTCCATTTATTCACATTTGTGTTAAAATTTGTCATTGCAGCAAAATATGAGTTGCCATATCAACAGCCTATCTAAGACTTGATTATATTGTGGTAGAGACAACTGTTGCGGTTCAAGCATGTGTTGAGCTGCTAAGAAGGGAGAGTCTTGGGGTCGCGACTTTTATGATATTGGTATTAACTTCATATTTAAGATTGTGTATGGACTTTCTGGTTTAGGATTTAGATTCTTGAGCAGTCAATGTACTGTTGTGCGCATGAATACAAAACATAGGATTTGACATTTGACTTTTAACTGGGTATGTTTGTGTTGTACAACTTTGATAACATAATGCAGTCTCTGCTGGAGTTTTGGTTGTCCTGTTTTATTGTTCCAACATTTGGAACATATTCTTGCATCATACTATTATATTGTTCTTGTTCTAATGTTTTGCATATGGTTGAGTTTTTTTATCTAATATATGATTTTTTTTTTGTAGGAACAGGATGCAAATTTTAAAATTTCAATAGAGTTTATTTCTGAATTATGCATTAGGATATTTTAAATTTTTGCATTAAGTGGTATGTTTTTATTTAATTAACCTTTTGTTTAAATAAATACTTTATATTAGTTGATTGACAATTTCCATTAGAAATTTAATTGATTATATAACATTAAATTTAAAATGTGTCATTTTTAGTGCAACACATATATGACAAGTATATTTGTCATAAATTATCGACTTGTTAGTTCATAAATTACGATATAATGTTCACAATTATGATATTAATATTGTCATAATAAGTGTTATTTAATGACAATGAAAAGTTGTCACTAAAACTATCTTTTTGTGACAATTATTTTTATCCGTATTTATGTCACTAATTTAAAAAATAATATGATGATTTATATTCATCATTAATATACATTAATTTAATGACGAAATCATTTTTTGTCACTTAAAGTATTAGATTTAATGACGAAATGAAATATTTTATAACGAAAATTACATTTATTTATAATGACAATTACGTAACCAATCCTCAATGGTTTTATTAGAAGCAGAGTTTCGTCATTAAAAATATTTAATTTCGTGATGAATTTTAAATTTGTCATAAAAAATGCCAATCTTTTGTGACAATAAACAATATAATGTGACAAAATATAATTTTATTTATGACATAATTTTTGTTATGAAAAGTAAGAAATAAAGATGACGATAATCATTTTTGTCACAAAAAATGATACTTATAGTGACAAATAACTAAATTGTCACGTAAACTTTTATATTAGAAGCCTACCATTACATTACCTGTGACGATAAAAATTCATCACCTTATCTTTTCAGCGACGAAAATTAAATTTTTCATGATAATTTTTTGCGTCATAAAAGGTGTAATTTCTTGTAGTGATGTCATGAGAGGAGGTAATCATGGGAGTTTAAGTCTCGGTGGTAACAATAGGAGAAATGTTGGAGCCACAAAGGTTTCAACCATTGGAACGACTCAAAGCTGCTATACCATCTTAGATAAACTTTTATCTAAGCACCTCGCTCATTTCGTTAAGAAGGGGAAATTACATCCAAGGCCTGCCAAACTCGGCAGAAGCCAAGGACGTCCCCGATCATCGAGCGGATTAGTATTATGCCTACCATCAGCATACTAGGCATGAGATTGATGAATGTCGAACTCTGAGGAGACAAGTTCAAGACCTCATTGATGATGAATTGAGAGGAAAGGAAGATGGTTCCTGAGGATGATAATGAACCATTAACTACAACATCGGTGTTAGCGAGAAAGGAAGATGATAGATATTAAGATGTTATTTTTGTTCTAAAACTATTTGATAATGACGTTTATTTGTGCGATAATTCTCATGATTGCACTATGCATAATCACGATGCATTCATATTTGACATTGATTCAACTTATGCAACTTCATTTAATCTTCCAAAGAAAAGCTAAATATCATCTAACATGACTCCTGAAGAGAGATTAAAATTTGAGAGAAAAAGAAAAGAAGAAAAAGAGTCTTTGTTTGGATCTACGAGGACATGCCAGGGATCAAATGTGAAATGAAGCTTGCATTTTTGGGTTAGAAGCCCTATTAGCCTTGGGGCTAAGAATGCGGAGGTTTTAGGTGATTCATCGCTAGTAATCCATCAGATTCGAGGAGAATGGGCCATAAAAGAAGAACGATTGATGCCATACGTGAAACACTTGAAAATGTTGAGCAGTCAGTTTGAAGTATGTACCTTCCATTTCGTCCCGGGAGATGAGAATCTGAAGGGGTAGTCATAAAGCCCATCTTGATCTCAAGTTTTGAAAAGCCAAATTTTGAATCTAAGCCAGTCATGGAAATCGAAGTTGTTGACGAGAAGCCATGGTACGATGACATCAAAGAATTACTTAGAAAAGACAATATTCCTAAAAGAGGCTACTGAGAAGGACCAAAGATTGATCCGCAAGCTATCTGCTCAGTTTATCTATATAGATGGTGCGTTGTACAAAAGGCAAGTCGATGGCATCCAGCTAAGATGTTTGGGCAAAAAAGAAGCTGAGAAGGTAATGGAAGAAACTCATGCCGGGGTTTGTGGAGCTTACAATAACGGCTTAATAATAGCAACAAAGATTATGCGACAGGAATTTTACTGGCTCACAATGGATACGGATTGCTCAAAATATGTGAAGCAGCGTCAATTGTGCTAACAGTATGTAGACTTGAGGCATTTGCCAATGTCAAAATTGCACAGCTTAACATCACCTTTGCCGTTGGCAGCTTGGGGAATAGATATTATAGGAGAAATACACCCTACAACCTCTAACGGACATAGGTTCATCATAGTCGCCATCGATTACTTCACTAGGTGGGTAGAGGCTGAATCTTTCAAGAAAGTCGATGCCCGGGATATGGCCAAGTTCATTGAAATGAATTTGATATATAGGTATGGTCTCCCCCACCACATTGTGTCTGATAACGAGGTGGAGTTTATGGCTAAAACAAATAAGTTGCTCTAGAATATAGCATCGAGCATCACAAGTCTTCTCCATATAGCCCGCAGGCCAATGGGGCAGTTGAGGCAGCTAATAAAAATGTTAAGAAGAACTTGGCCAAGATGGTTCAGAACTACAAAGACTGGGCAGGGAACTTGCCTTTTGCACTCTGGGGTTATAGAACCACCTTCAGAACCTCTACAAGGGACACGCCTTATTCTTTGGTGTATGGGACGAAAGCAGTGTTGCCAGTTGAAGTAGAGCTCAAGTTTTTGAGGGTAGTTATGGAAGCCCAAATTTTAGAAGCTGATTGGGCGTAGGAACAGTTGCAGTAGTTGAATATGTTAGATGAGAACAGGCTGCGGGCTTATTATCACAACCACTATCAGAAAAGACTTGCACGGTCATTTGGTAAAAAGGTTAGAAAACATCCACTAAAGGAAGGAGATTTGGTCTTTAAACAAATGAGGCCAAGTGGTCCAAACATATGCGGTAAATTCAACCCAACATGGGAAGGCCCGTTTGTTCTTAAGAAGTTGTTATCCAAGGGAGTAGCAATTCTAATAGACAGCGATGGAAACGAATTTAAAAAATCGGTCAACATCAATAAACTCAAAAGGTTCCATGGCTAAAGACTGAAAATTAAAAGAAGAGAATAAAAGCCCTATAGGTAGAAAACCGAAAAAAGGTGGTCTTGCTAAACATGGGCGTCTCATTAGGGTGAAAATCGATAAAAGGCACCATGGGTAAAGTTAGAGGCTTGAGAGAAAATGTTGATTCAAGAAAACTCGAGAGGGCTAATTGGTAACAGGAGTTCGATGCTTTCGAGATCCATTTTGAGATTAGGTGTGATTTTGTATTTTGAATCTATGTTAAATAATGATCATGTATGGTGAAATTATACTGAAATGTACACAATCTTTGCAAAATATATAAAACAAAGCCAATTCAACTCAAATGTTCATTAGCTTCTAGTTCTTTTATAAAAAGAAAGACATTGTTCATTATTGAATGTATGTAATCTAATGACTATGCTCTGCTACTGCTCTCGCCGGCCAGATGCCTAAGTCAATGGGTCCTGTTATCAATTGCAGGACTAATCACCCACCTCTTGTATGCACTAGTGGAAGCAAAAGAACAATTACCAATCAGTGGTATAACAGTCTTTACAGGCAGCTGTGCCCAGAGGCTATGGTACCTGGAGGTGAAAGTCGAGGATAAAAGGCCACCTTGGAAAGATAGAGGGTACCTCACGACATCTTGAATCACTCCGAATTGTCGAGCACAGTAGACTGTAATATAAAAAGTAGCCTCATGAAATCCACACAAAGGAATGCACCCTGAAGAACCATCCAGAGTAACGGTATAAAGGGTGAGTGAAGGGCATATGAAGCTGATGTCCTCATCCGCCACCTCACCCAACTAGCAACACCTTTGTCGGGAGGTGCAAATGAATATAATCGCTGCCGGGGAAGAAAATGCCTCAGCGAATAATTGATAATTACCCTAGGAGGGGGCTCTAATAGTAGCTTCAGCTTTTCTTATAGCCATACCTAGAAGATAGGAGATATTAAAAAAAAAAAAAAGAAAAGCCGCTGGAATGGGTAGGGTCCAATCCAAGCAAAAATAAGGCGCAGGGTTATGTGAAAATCTGAAAGGACGCATTTCCCAATAAGAAAAGCTAGTGTAAAAATCCACAAGGGACACACTACCTTTTAAAATAATGACATACCTGGAGTAATAAGGGGCTTCCAGTGAAGGCAGCAGAAGGGTCGACACAGACAGAATCCAAGCTTAGAATGGTCTCAACAAGAGTTAGGAGAAATGCGGATAGCCCGCAATGGATGCCATCCACAATCCCGAATAGCTAGAAATTGCCGACCAACTCCTTAGAAATCATTGTTAGGTATCTAGAAAGGCAATATAGCAGAATAACACTGGCTCGAAATGTGGGTACATCAGAAAAGCCTTCTAGTGCTTCGATTAACGGCTCTAAGGCAAAAACGGCATCCTGGGGGACCAGTCTCACTGTGGTTGAGGGAGAAATACCTAAATCCAGTGCAATATCCCTAGCATGAAATAAGCCATAGCTCGAGATATAGGGTAGTGTGCCGGGAGGAAACCTCACTCTGTTAATTACAGCAAATTTTTTAGACAGGGGGCATAATTCCTTATAAGCAAACCTAAAAACGTGGAATCGAGAGTCCTAGAAATGAACTGTGGCTAACAGAAGATTCTTGTCCACTCTAACTCTCCTCATAATCTCAGACAAGAATAAGGTGTCAAAGTGGTATTTTCCCATGTTCGGGGGTCATCCAAAAGTTGGTGCATTTTGATGAGAAGTGATGACGACATTTTCAGAATTTCAGGAAAAAAATTAAATATAAGTGGGAAAGAAAAGAAAAGAGAAAAACCTAGAAAAAAGGGCTCTGGTTGAAATCTAAGAAGAAAGATGCACGAAATTCAAGGAAAAGGACAAGTATTGAAAGAAAGCCACGACCGACGGGCATGCCTTCAATGAGGCATGGCCAGCCCGTCGGTCAACCTTTGATTGCCTGGTGGATTTTGTTCTACATGGTTCAAGCATTTCACATGCATAAAATATTTTACGTGTATTTGTGCCATTTTAATTTTGCGGGAAAGTAAATTTGATGGATACAACCATGCACTAAGTCAGGGGGCAAAATATTTAGAGAGTGTTTTAGAATTTGAAAAAAAAAAGGAAATTCAAAATGATCGAAGGGCCTGTACGAAGTGCCCGTCACTCGGTCCACCGACAGTATGCCTCTCGGTCACTAAAAGCTATAAAAGCTGAGCAGTTACTCACCGCTCAATCATTTCTTCTTCTTTCTTTTTCTTCTTCCTTCTTCCCCGCGTGAACCTATGCACACTCTCGATTTTTTTGCATTTTTTGCTTCATTTTTCATCCATTTTGCATGCTATTTGCGCCAAAATGCTCCCCTCACTGTTGTGCACATTCTGGACTAGTTTTTCAGCATTTATTTAAAGTTATTTTCTTAGTGCATTTCATCGACTACCAGGTTAGTTTTATCGTGTTTTCTTCCTTCTTTTTAATTGATTTTTATTCTATATACATGATAGATGTGCATGCTTAAAATGTAGGACAAATTCTGCCCATCTATGTTTTGCAAATAGTGGACCTTGTACACTGACAGGTAGGAAGTAAATACCAAGAAAATGAAAAAAATAAAAAATAAATAATAATGGTAATAATAATAGTAATAAAATAGCAGAATAGGACTTAGGAATATGCCTTTGTACAATTGCTAATTGGGGGTAAAATAGGAATGCCCGGTTAAATGCTTATTTATTTTATGGGATAATTATGCCTATAAAATTATTGTTGGGGCCTGAGTCCTGTCCTTTTTGAGTTTTTCATGCATGAAGTTAGGCACATCTTTGCCAGGATGCTGCCAAAAAATTTTTGGTTGGGCACATCCTTGCTGGGATACTGCCAAAATTTTTTCGCTAGGCACATCCTAGCCGGAATGCTGCCAAAATTTCTAGAATTTTTAAAGTGTGCTTAGTTTACTTGCGATTGTCACACAAAACTGACTCTTTTGTTTTCAAGATGCCTCCTAGATGGAACATTCCCTAGGAGCAGCCCGACCCTAAGGCTCCAGAGTGGATAGGCCCTAATCTTAAGGAGCGGTTTCAGGCCCTGGCCCACGTACAGTTCTGTGCCAACCGGTATATCTCCAGGCCTTTCCTGCAGCGCATGAGGATGCTGCACGGGGTCGATGCGATACTAGAGGCGATGGGGTGGACTGAGTTCCTTCGGCCTGCACTCCAGACATACCCAGAGGTTACGAGAGAGTTCCTAGCCATCTTTCATTATAGACGATTCCAGAGGTCAAATACAGAGGAGGGGGTGATACAGTTGAAAATCAGAGGGGATCATTTCAGTATCACTCGTAGGGTTTTTTCCTAGGCCATGGGACTCCCACATGAGAGAGACATCATGCTACCATAGAGAGCCATTAGGAGGCAGCACTAGGAGGCTATCACCAGGCTAGGAGCACCGTACAACTGTGATACAGCGAAGAGCACTATGTTCAGGCGCTGAGTTATGTTCATAGAGTACTCTCCAATTCATATTTGGGTCGAGCGAGCAACCCGGGGTTAGTGAATGGTGCAGAGATCTAGATTTGTGGGCAATGGTGATAGGCCAGCACCTCAACATTAGCCACGAGATATTGGTTAATCTAGTGAGGTTGGCACGGGGCCTAGCCCCTTTTATATGCACTGGAGGCATCATCACCCAGTTGCTTGTACACCTAAGAGTTCTTATGGCAGTGTTTGGGCATCCATTGGACAAGGACATACATGTAAACTTGGCTGCAGCCCAAACGATAAGGATGGTAGCCCAGAAATGAGATCGTTTGGATGAGTACAGACTGCACACAGTAGCAAAGACTAGACACCTTTTCGACCTCCCTCCACTCCAGCTAGTCGAGGATGTTCCGAGATATCCACAGGGGGAGCAACAGTCTCCATAGCAACCCCAACCGGAGGAGGAGCAGCCTCCACAACATCCCCAGCCAGAGGAGGAGCAGCCTCACACCTCTTTGGACATTGATTTAGGCATAGACTTGGATGATCTGCTGCGTACTCCAGCATCGTAGCGAGCTTACAGCGTCATGCCACCACCACTATAGGTCCAGCGCTCTGAGGCTCGCGAGGCCAGGAGGTTCCATCCGTATAGCCAGCCTGGGCACCCGGGGCAACTACGTCCACTACTCCACCACTAGAGCCTCAGGTAGAGCCATCGTAATGACCCAAATGGTACCCTAGAAGGATTTGTAGTATTAATTGATTAGTGAGGGTACCAGAGTAATTGTGTAAGTGTGAGTTTATGGGTTATTGAGGATGTAATTGAAAAGAAAATTTAAGTTTTAAAAGGAAGAATTTATTTGAGGGACTTTGTAACACCCCCATACCCCCCCGGTAAGGAATATCGGGGCGCTACGCGGACACTTACATATACATGTACATGCATTAGCGGAAGCGGTAACAATAAATTAGAAATAAGTGGGGCCCAAACAAAATTACTTTTACTATACATGTAAACTGTACATATTACCAAAAGCTTTATACTTATACTTGTTCATTTTTCGATTCATATACATATACTTTTAACGATTACATGGAACAACTATACTCTGTATTACATAATGATGTTACTCAAAACATCACCAACTCTACCCCTAATTTATACAAAAAGGTATATCAAAAAGCTCCTAGTGGCCCTCACTTGCAGATGAATGCTTTCACTGGTCCGCACCTGTCAACCTACACGGAAACAAACATCCGTGCTAAGCGATAACGCTTAGTGGGGATGAAAACAATGCAAGGGACTTCTTTCGAAGTCTCAAAATAAATTATATATGCACTACATATATTAGTCAAAGCACACATGCTTATATTTTCACACTCATGTAAATCATGGATTCTAATTCATATAAACGTGTGCTGGTACATATAACTATCCTGTAGCATTCATCTCATATACTTTAAACATTTACTTATAACACTACATATGATCATTTCATGTTCACTATACACTAGCAATAACGAGGGTAAAACAATAAGCCTGAATTCCTTTTACGGTGGATACGGGTAACTCTGGATACTGTTTACAGTATCTTACATGTGGAGAATTAACTCAAACTCTATGGAATACACGAGGTATTCCGAACTCTGGGCACAATTAAGGCCAACTCTAGCAGCTGCACTCTAGCCCTTTATAAGCATGCTTATCTATCCACTATAACGGTAATTAGGTTCAATAACAACTCATATACTGTACACGAATACCAACTCATCTACTGTAATTCAAGTACATTTAATTCATGTATAACTTTTACTAATCATGTACATTTAATTATTACTAATCATGTAAGAGGTTTAAAAGATAATTTAAACCAAACATAGGCTAAATGATAACATGCAAGACTCATTTAGACCTTTAACCACTCAAAACAGGAGCAAAAGACAAAAACAAGACAAAACAGGCGGAAAACAACTCACTGTCGCGATCGCGACTTGTGTCGCGCTCGCGACAGTAGCCTAAGGAAACAGGGCCATCACGAGGCGCACACGCGATTGCGGCTTGTGACGATCTGCTTCGCTTCACGCCCGCCAGGAAGGAAGGGGTCACGAGTCGTGACTGCCCATCACGACTCGTGACAGGATCCTCATAACAGAGAGAGGGCATCACGGCTCGTGATGCCATCTCACGCCTCGCCGGAGGAAGGTCACGCGGCGTGACTGCTCGTCATGTCTCGTGACGGAACTCTCACAGCAAAAGGAGAGAGAGAGGCGTTGCGAGACGTGATGCCATCTCACGCCTCGCGACGAGGCTCGCCCTGTTAGTGTAAGCCCTAGCCCCAATACATTGTAATAAAACACTTTAGTTAATAAATGAGGCATTTATTTTACCAATTGTATTCCTGTGCATATCAATTGATAGAACTATCCAAGAATGTTGTTTCAGTTTAAGTTATCATGTGTGAGGCACATGGTTGTAAGACCTTGAAACAAATGAGACTTCATTCTAAATATCCCTAGTCAGTCATTGTTATGGGAATAACAAATGAATTAAGACTAGTATGCTCTCTCTGATTAGTTGAGTTCTGTCTTACGGATCATAAGGACAAAAGTGTCAATCAGAGATCATAGATACATGTTTATAACATGGTATTTGGATACGATCCACACATGAGAACACTACATGGTACAAGTCATAAGTGTTCCTCATATGCAAGTTTTGTATCGGAGTTCTTAGACCTAAAATCTCTATGAAACTCTTTATGAATTACTGTGTACTTTGACATACACCTAACGTGCTCGTAATAGAGTGACAAGTATGGGTATGCTTGGGTATGCATTGATTCATGTTAGAGAGCATGAGAGAAGTGAAGGGATTACCCCTCTCTATAAGAGAGAAAATATCATCGGCCACTTGATCAGTGAACTGAGAAGTGTATGGCCATACCGAGATGTAATAATGTGCAATCATTATTTATCTGAGAGTTCAGTGTCACTGGAATATCAAGAAAGGAATTAACTTACATATAAGGATGACTAGTTCCATGCCTTATATTAATTCTGATATTTATGGGTAAGGGACTATGCAAAATTGCATTAGGTCACTAAATGCCAATTGCATTTTCATTTAATTTGGAATGCTATAATATCTTGCTAGAGAATATATATAGCCTTTGAATTAATTCTTAATTCATTGCCAATATTAAATGGACCTATAGGATCGCACACAAAGCATTAGGCTTAAAATACTTGAATAAAGTATTGGGCATTAATTTGGGCTTTTAATTTAAGTCAAATTAATGTATATGTAATGGGTATTTAATTGCTAATGGACCTTGGTCCATGAGAGAGGAAATTCGGCCCACATAGGTTTAATTTCAATTAATTAATTATGTTGTATTAATTAATTTAATTGAGTATTAAATCCTAAGATATTTAAGTCAAACTAAATCACTTAATAATGGGATGACCTAGCCGAAATTCCAAGGATATATACCATGGGAATTTCAGCACATGTTAAATGGTAAGTGATTAGTTTGATTAATACATCTTAAGGTTTTATTTCAAATCAATTTGAATTTTAAATTCAAAAGGGATTGAGCTAATATTTACTACTGATCTTTAGGAAGTGTTTAAGGTTGAATTAACTATCTTAAGGTAGTAAAATTCGGATTAAAGACTTGCCATAAGGAGGGGGTATATATTAGATAAGAATAAAACCCTAGAGAAAAAAAGAAAGTAGGCGTGAAACTTCTCTCTCTCTCTCATTTTTCTTCTTGGCCGAAATACACAAGGAGAAGGATTCTTCCTTGCTTGCTTGTGACTTTGAGCATTCTTTACACATAGTAGAAGGACAAGATCAAGTCTTGTGGCTTCAAACTAATTCCATTACACAATACATATTTAGTAAGCTAGCACTTTCGGTTTTGAGCCGTCTTTGCAAGTGTGTGTGTGAGAATAGAGAGGAGTGGCGAAAAAGGCTGTTCCTTGGCATTGGTGGTGAACATCTAAGGTGGACAAGATCATCTAAGTTGCTGGTCATCATCAAATTCAATTTGAAAGGCATCTAAAGTTGTAAGTTATTAAAACCCTAAAATTGCATGTTTCCGATTCTTGTCATGGAATAGTTTGGCATGTATGATCAAATTTTTTTTTGTTTTCCGCTGCGTGATCATCATACACATACCATGACATATTCCATCACGCCCAAGGGTCACGAGTCGTGACCTACCCTCACGTCTCGTGACTCTCTCCTCACAACTTTGAAAATCAAATTTCCAACTCGCTTCCTACGGAAATGAAAGACGCGATTCTGTCGCGATCACTATTTGTGTCGCGTTCGCGACAGAAGCGTGTTCCCCAATTCCAAAGGCAAAAATCTACACACAGATAAACTCAAACAAAACCCAAACCAACTCTTTTATTTTCACATGCAACCACTCCTCTTTTAACATGTAATTGCCCTATAAATCATACTCATAACTAAGTTTTCACTCAAATCACACAATCACTTTAGACTTTGAAACACTACAAGCAATCAAAAATGATTTCACACACTTAAAAAGCAATTGAGCTAATTTAAGCTTCCAGTACATTTCTTTTACAACTAAGTCTCTATTAAAACATTCAAAGTCACAACACATGCAAAATAGGAAAAACCGCACACGATCCCTACCTCTAGGACGTTGAACCGCACTCTCTACTCGGCTCCGACCTTCTCTTTGCCTTTATTGGGCCTCTTGTCCACAGCTTCCATACACAAACCATTCAAAATACCAAAGTTACTCTTCTCTCTTACTTTAAATCAAAAACAGAAATAAAATACAAGAAGAAGACCAATACTAACTAAAGAGCATTACTTACCTTCTTAGGAGACCTAATCAAGCTCTACTAGCCCCTCTCAAAGCCAACCCAAATGAATCGAATCACTCAAAACAGTATAAAGAAGAAGAAGAAGGAACGAAAGAAAGAGCAGGGCGAAGGAAAAGAAAGAAACTCACGTGAAAGAAGAAGAAAGAAACAGGTAGTCCAAGTCAATCTAATAATTAACTATGGTAATAAATGCCATCTACCCAAATAATTACATCCTCATCCTCTTTTTAACTCTTAATCACTCTTAACATAGGTTAATCTATTGCCACTTGTCACTTCCCTACAAAGCCATGTGTCATTCTCCTACAAAGCTACAAATTAAAAAGGCCAATTAAATACCCTATCACCGGAGGACTCTGTCGCGCCCACGATGCTTGTCGCGCTCGCGACAGGACTCACACTCACAACACTACTCTTTCTTGAACCAAAATTCTATAATTCTTCTAGGGCTATTTCGGGGTGTTACAGACTTAATAGGAGTTGACCAAGGATTAAGAGAGTTAGTTGGTAAGAGCTGGACATGTGGCAAAAGTTGACAAGTGGCTTGTTGGGAGCCTGCCACATAAGCTCCTGCATGTAATATAAGGAGGGTTAGTGAAGGCAAGTGGCCTCATTTCTGCATGTTGGTCGGGTTTTCTAAAATCGCCCAATGAACTCTTCTGTTTTGTAAATATCCATGCAAAGACTAATGTTCCCATCCAAATGAATTTCCCGATTTATGTATTTATTTCTTTTCCTCATTTTTATGTATTTTGTATTTATCTTTGGGACAATTGTAATTATATTTTATTTATCATTTTTCTATGTGCTTGTAATGCGCATTTAATTAATTGCATTTATCATGTGAGAAGAGAGATATTAATTTAATCTTAAAAACTCAATTACATAAATTTAACCAAGGTATAAGGAAGAGTGATGTCCCAAACCTTCTCTGGTTTAGGCTACATGAGGTAATAATAAACTTTCTCAATATTTTATTGGATGTCGACTCCAAAACCTATCTCTTGGTGCCCAAATAGACGCCATCGTAAGTTGATCATCAATAATAAAATAGTGGTGATTCCCTATCTATTGCGAAGCAACCAGCTTTAATGAGTTTAAGTGAACCTCTATCCAATCTCGAGTCCTAAAGGCAGACTTTTGAGAGCAACTCGGGTACCTCGCAGGGTTCGGTGTCCATCACAGGTGTTACAATACCCTTAAAAGGTAGGTATCTCTACACCAATTGTGTCTCTACACAACTATTAGATCATTGGGTTATCAACTCTTGATTCATGCATATCATATGTGCACTCTCCAATCTTACCTCTTGGTCCATTAACCTTGACTTTAGTCAACAAGCTAATGGAATAACTAAGATGGGACATTAATTGGATTTGAATATATTCGATATAATGTGGGGTTGACTTTGGTCAACAACCCACACTATAAAGAACTCTGGTTCTCTTCGAATTAATGGAAAGCTAATATATCTTAGTATTATTTTGAGGGATTTTATTAATTGGTCTCAGCATACATGGTTGGCATACATTGGTATGCTTCCTATAACTATCGCATAAATTTAAAGCATACAAATATGGCTTAGTTATGGACTTTACTATATTGACCTTCTCGAGCCAAAAGTGAGATAAAAAGGTCTAACCTAGGTAGTATGCATGATCAAACAAAGAAAAAATATTACAAAATCTTCAGTCTTTTTTCGACCATTACTTGTGATCTTATTTTATTATTCTAATTCTATTCTATGCAATCTAATTATATATTACAATTAGAAAAATATATAAAAAAATAATTGGCCGGGACATGAAAGTTCTCATGGGCCGAAACAGTCAGTATGCTCAATCACATTGGGCTTTAGTCCATAACTAATCATCATACCAAACATACACCCTTATATGCAATTCTAATGTATAAATTTAGAGCTATACATGGAATACTTAACTCGTTTCAACTTTTGAAACTATTTATGAATTATTGTTTTATTGTGATCAAGTTTAGGAAACTATCCATTTTATGAAACATTTGCAAGTATGCGTTCTTATCTCAATTATCAATCCCATTGATTTTAAATTGATTATAATTAATTAATTATATTAAAATAATTAAGAAATCAATTTGGGCCAAAAATTATGATGGGCCAAAATCCACACAATAAATTTTAACCATATGTTCACACACAAACTAGTTTTGTGCATTTGGACCATTCGGGCTTTGAGAATGGGTCATGTATATACCAAGCCCATTTCAGTCCCTAAAACCCATTAATAATCTTAATTAGGGTCTATGTAGACACCAAGTCCTGAGCCAGTCCATGTAACACCCCTTACCTGTACGTAGTGAACCACATCCTGAAGAGGTGAGCTACCACGACAGGTAAGGGTTGCCACACAAAGACAAAGCATGGAAGACATAAAAGTAACTCAATCACAAACTTATAATAAAATCGGGATTATAAAATTTCTACCAAAATAGTTACATCATCCATTCAACCATTTACAAAAATATATACATCACTTTGCCGTACAATATTACAAGTCTTTACACATATATATATGTCCAAGTATTACATATTATATCTCTTAATACAATTCAAAATATTACAACAAGAGATTACAAAACCAAAACTTAACGACACATATAAAAGCTCGTCCTATTGTGTTGGTTCTTAAAGTTGCAGATTCGTCCTTCCAAGTCCTTACTTCCATTCCTTTACAATAATGCCACTAATTTACCTTTTTGCCCATCATTGTCATTTATTCAAAATTACTTTATTATCTTAAACTTAATTAAGGTTTACACACATACATATTCATTATATATAAATCAATTAAAACTATTATACATTTAATAATTATTTATATAACAATATTCTATAATCCTTGATTATTTATTCACTAATTATCAATTATGCCATTAATACCTATGTTATTAATTAATTACACTTTTTTTTCCTTAATTAGGCTTACTATTATAAATTTACAATTAGGTCCTTAAACTTTTATCAATTTATGATTTTATCCTTCACTATCTTATAATTACAATTAGACCCTTATTCTCTCATTTAATTCATTTTCCATATGTTTTACATTTACACTTATTCAATAATTAAATTGAACACTAAATTCATCATTAAAAGTCATTTATTTATCCATATAGTCAAATTACTAACTATTTACACTTTAGTCTTTCAATTAACCTTACAATTTCAAAAATTACATCTAGGTCCTCATCTTTTTCAATAATGACGATTATGTCCCTTACTTTCTCTTAATTACTAAAATGCCCTTATTTACACATATTTTCCATCTTATTTCTTTTCTAACTTACAAAATTACATTTTAGTCCCTAATTTACTACTTCCACGCCAAATTACCTTTTAGTCTTTATATTTTGATTTCTTTACATTATTATCATTTTAATTACACTTTTCATTTGACTTACTCCATTTTTATCTATAAAGTGTAAAATTATTGTTTTACCCCTAACTTTCTATTTCTTTCATTTTAGTTCCATATTCACTTATTTTTTTATTTATCATTATTTTAATCAATTTAATTAAATATTTACCATAATTCCTGTGACGACCTCACCGTCTATCGGGCTACCATAAGGCAGGATCATGGAGTCGCCACCCGATAAAACATCGAGAAAGTAATTCTAACCTTATGAGGCCCAAAACCAGAGAAGGTTTGGGACCTCACTCTTATTCACACTCTTGGTTAATATTATGTGCATGGGTTTTGGGGTCAATTATTTTATCTCTGTCCCTGACGGGTCCTCGGCAAGTGTACCGAATCGACAAGTAATAAAGTGGGGTATAGTTAGGACCCCGAGTTATCGTACCCAAGGGAAAAAGGATTGTCCAGTTAAATATCTATAGATGAGTGAATTTGAGATGTCCCCAATTTGTTTGGTGGAGAAAACTAAGCTAAGCAAGAAAATAAATTAACACTTAAATATAAAATTGGTCATCAAGAAATTACTCAAGGATGAAATTAAATACTTGGGAAATTCTATCCTCATATATGTAACTGAAAATTGGTAAAATAATATAACATGAAATTCTGGATAACCTATCTAAACCCAAGCCTACCTTTCGGATTCAGCTATTCTAATTAATGAACCTACCTTTCGGATTCAGCACATATATTAGCATTATCACATGTTTGTAAGTTCTAAGTCAGATAATCCTACCAGTTCGGATTCAGATATCAAACTCATTTATCTTCCACTATTCTGAACCTATTAAAATAAACATTCACAGATTTAAATACCAATTCGGATTCATCAAACCAATGAAAGTTGATTAAAATAGAACAGAGCATATGTATGTATTTATGAGCTGATTACAATCAAAGTTTATCCTGGTAGATCTCCCCTTAACTTGCATTCAATTCAGCAACAACAGATAATTTCAGAGAAGATAAAACTGAACTATATGTATAATATGACCAATTCCTAGATCTAAGACAACCTACCATCCCGGATTCAGTTATCTCAAACCTATTTATTCCTCACAATTCTTAATCTAATAACATTAACACCCACAAACCAACCTACCATATCCATGGATTAAGCTGGAAAGATAAATATCAATATTAAAAGAACAGAGCATTTGCACAAACAATAATTTTCGGATTTAGCTCCAATCATCATTATAATTGCAAAACAATATATAACAAGAGGAATAAAAGAAAACATGAAAATATTTATTAAATCCAAATTTCCAGAATACACATATGATTCAAGAACTCCCAAGTATGAACAACTACCTTAACATCAAGAATATAAATATAAAATATGAAAAATTAAGTTTAGAATACACCCTTGATGAAAAGAGAAAATGGATCTTGAAGTTCTTGTTCATCCACCGTTGAAATCCACTTGAATCCCCAAAATCTAGATTTAAACTAAATTGATCTAAATTATTTAAGAAGGAAATTGCAATTCAAAATTAAATCTAAGTTAAACAGAATTTAAAAGGAAAATTAAAACATGAAAATAAAATAAATTGTTGCTGGAAATTAAAAGAAAATAATCCTAAGTCTAGCCTAAAAGAAAGAACAACGAAAAATAAAAACTAAAACTAAAAAACTCCTCTTTCTGGTATTCTTTCTGACTTCTTATTGCCAAAATTCTTTTCGGTCGGTAAATGGGAAAAGGATTTTCTCTTTTCTTCAGAAATTTGGTAGATCTTGAATTTATGAAAACGCTGGCTGAAAAAGTCATCAAAATGTGTTGAATTTTCTAATTGTAAATGCACGGCCATGTGAAAATTTGCACTCCCATGCATTAAGCAAATAACAATCACTTGGCCATGTGAGAATTTGCACTCCCGTGCATTATGCACATGCACTTTATTCCATCTTTGACTTCCACAAATCTGAGAATTACCAAATTGATCCAAACTTAGCATTATTTTCAATTAAATCCTTTTTCCTTTATTTTAATCCTGAAAAATACCAAAATCAACAATTAAACTCTAAAATATAAAATTAACTAATTCAACTATAATTCAACCAAATAAATACTAAATTAACTTAAATAAATAAATAAAAACACACTAAAAATATCATTAATTTCACAATTATCAGTCCCCACACGAGTTATGCGATAAATAAAAGCGCATTACAAGCACGAAAAAAATAATAAATAAAGCGATAAATAAAATATATTTACAGTTATCCAAAAATAAATATAAAATCATAAAAGAATGATAAAAATACGTACATAAATCGAGCTATTCATTTAGGCGTGAACATTGGTTGCCAATTACTTATTTTATAAAAAGTTTTAAGTTCTCAAATCAATTTAAACCTTTGCTTTGGGATGAAAACCAGGACATTGGTCCAGTTTTATTAACAAATTTCATTTAGTATAAAACATTTGTGTGGTGGTTCTTTTTAAGCGCGGTCAAAAAATCATTTATTATTACAGACCACAAATGAATAAAATAAATAAAATAATTACATATTTTCAAATAATAAATAAAACCTAATCTACTCGCCTCGACCGTGCTTCTTGGACAGGCCACGTGATACTCGCGGTTATAGTCATGACGGGAAAATAATATTGGTTAGTAATGAATAAATGAATAATTGGATAAATAAATAACCAAATAATTTGAATAAAGTAAATTGAGAGAAGTAATTAAAATTAAAAAAATGGACTAAATTAAATTAAGCGATGAACAAATGAATAAATAGATAAATAATTGGATAAATAATTGAATGAATTAAATTAAAAGAATTGATGGATGGAAAATATAATAACAATTGTAATAATCGAATGCAATAAAAATAATAATGATAATAATAAGACAAATAATTATAATAATAGGAATAATAATAATGTGTTAATATTAACAATTATAACATGAATTAAACATAAGATGATAGTATTAATAATGTAAATGGATAATAATAATAATAATAATAATAATAATAATAATAATAATAATAATAATAATAATAATAATAATAATAATAATAATAATAATAATAATAATAGCAATAATGCAATATAATAATGATCACCTTAACCAAATAATAATAATAATAATTACACAATCATCATCATAATAATAATAATAACAATAATAATAAAATACCAATAACAATAATATTTATAAAATACATCAAACATAAAATAATATTAAAAATGATTAATAATATTAATATTAACATAACAATAATAATAAACAAGCAATAACAATAATAATATAAACAATTACTAAAATAACATAAATGATATCACAATAATAATAATATTAGCACAATATAAAATAAATAACACAAATATTAACAAATAAACAACAATAATAATAATATCATAATAACCATAATATTAACAATTAATAATAATAATAATAATAATAATAATAATAACAAATAATAATAATAATATATAAAATAAATAAAAAGGGAGGAAGGAAGTTTACCGGTCACCGGAGGCTCGCCGGAGCGGCTGTGGCTGACACCACTCATGCCGGAAGGTAGATCGGCGCCCGAGGAGCTCACCGGAGCTGGTCACGCGCCGATCAGAGGTCCGCCGTCGCCGAAATATGCGCCGCAACATCTCGATTCTTCTCCCTCACGCGCCACGCTGCCAGCAACCGACGGAGGGACGGCGGCCGTCGTTGGAAGGGTCCGGACGTGCTGGTTCTTCCGGTGGGGCGCGGCCGCCATGTGCGGCGGTGGTTGGCCGGCGGAGCCCCCGCCACCTCCTCTCCTTTTTCTTCTTTTTTTCTTCCTTTTTCGGCGTCTGATGCTTTCCGTTGGTCCCGTTGGCTGCTCGTCCTCCTCCTCTTATTTCTTCTCTTTTCCTTTGATTTTGGTTTTTCTTGGCCTTTCATCTCTTTTACTCTCTCTTTTATTTTCTTTTTCTTGCTTTCTTTTCCTTTATATTTCTTTCTTTCTTCTTGGTATTTGCTCAGCCGACCTGTTCTTGCTCTCTCCTCTTTTCTTTCTCTTTCTTTTCTTTTCCCAGCCGAGCCCCCTCTCTCTTAGTCTTCTTTCTCTTTTTATTCACACCATTTTAGGTAGGTTAGGTCACTAACTCCCTTCCAATAATTCCCTCCTCTTTTTACTTTTCTTAATTTAATTAATTTAAATTAATTAATTTACACAAACACACATATTAATTAATTAAACACTACTAATTAAACCCTACATATTTAATTTATCTAATCTACTTAAATCATCCTATATTTATTTTCTTTTTTCAATTTTAATTATACTACAATACTAATTTGTAAATTAACTAATAATACTTAGTTTTACATACATTTTAATTACCCAATAGTATTAACTAATTAATTAACTAATAATATTAAATAATTAATTTTTAATCATACATACATACATATATATTTTTTAGAGGAAATTATCAAGGAGTCAAATGCCCCTTTTTTTATGTATTAAACCCGACTCGGGACCCAGTGTCTACAGTTACCCCCAATTTTGGAGAAGCTAGTGTTTAGACACCTAGGTGAGCTAAAATTCAAGGAAGGAATAGAGAGAGGAATACATACCTGAGGCGAAGGCGAAGACCTTACCTTCTTACAGGGGAAGTGGCGATACGTCGAGTCGACGATTGCTCTTCTGAGCGGGATTGTTGTTCTTCTGAACTGCTCTTCTGAGCGGGATTTGTTCTTCTAAACTGCTCTTCTGAGCATGGTGTTCTTCTAAACTGGATAGACTGCTCTTTTGAGCAGGGTTGTTCTTCTAGAACTACTCTTCTGAGCGGGGTTATTCTTCTAGAACTGCTCTTCTGAGCGGGGTTATTCTTCTATAACTGCTCTTCTGAGCTGGGTGTTCTTTTGAACTGGGTGTCCTTCTGGACTGCTCTTCTGAGCGGGATTGTTCTTGTAGAACTGCTCTTCTGAGCTGGGCGTTCTTCTAAACTGGGTGTCCTTCTAGACTGCTCTTCTGAGCGGGATGTTCTTCTGAGCTGGGTGTCCTTCTGGATTGCTCTTCTGAGCTGGGTGTCCTTCTGGACTGCTCTTCTGAGCTGGGCGTTCTTTTGAACTGCGTGTCCTTCTGGACTGCTCTTCTGAGCGGGATGTTCTTCTGAACTAGGTGTCCTTCTGGACTGCTCTTCTGAGCTGGGTGTCCTTCTGGACTGCTCTTCTGAGCAGGATGTTCTTCTGAACTAGGTGCCCTTCTAGACTGCTCTTCTGAGCGAAGTTGTTCTTCTGAATTGCTCTTCTGAGCGAAGTTATTCTTCTAGAACTGCATCGAACCGAATCTTACAAAGTGCGGGTTGCTCTTTTGAGCTGCTCTTCTGAGCTGAGTTGTTCTTCTAGAACTGCACTGAGCCGAGGCTTACAAAGTGCGAGATATCCTTCTTGGATATTTCCTGCAAAGCCATGTGCATGAAAGTATATACAAGAAATTGTATGCATGATATGAGATGTAGATATTTGTAAAAATGGATGACTATGTCTTAGGTGATCAAGGGTTCGTTAAGGATACAGCTTGGCTGCTCCACCATGCCCCCCAGGATCTAGAAGGGTGTCCTCTTAGCCTTAAGGATTTTGCCCCCTGAGAGGACTTAAGTTGATTTGCCCCCCTCAAAGGACTTGGGTTGATTTGCCTTCGGAGAGAACTTGGGTTGATTTGCCCCCGGAGAGTACTTGGGTTAATTTGAGAATTGCCTCTTCAGAGGACTTTCAGATTTTTGCCCCCTCAGAGGACTTTCAGATTTTTACCCCCTCAGAGGACTTAGATAAACGTCAACTTGTCGATGTGAGACTGATGTATACTATCTAAAGAGCGTCGAGCACCATGTATACATGGAATGCATGTAAAAAACTATGCATGGAATTATGTACACAAAATATGTGCAAATGACCATGCATGCAAATGATTATGCATGTGACCAGAGTGAAGAGTCATTCATCGGCATAGATTTAAAAAATCATATGTAATGATAGGTGGAAGTCGTTATGTGCATGAAGGCTATATAAAGAATTGGGTGTGTGCAATGTGTGCACATGGATAACTATGCATATAAGACATGTGCAGGAAAAAATCATGTGTGTGTAGAGAATGCTATGTGTGTGTATAGAATGCATGCGGGAAGATGTGCGTGTGAAATGCACGCAAAGGATAAGCTCATAAAATGTGTGAAGGTACATGATTATAAAAAATGAAGTTTAGATAGCCATGTAAACAAAAGATCTTATGCCAAAAGACATGCGCTAACAATTATACATGAAAAACTATTTATAAGGATGTTTGCTAAAATTATATGTAAAAACATTTGTAAAAAGCACATGTATAAAAAAATATTGCCGAGAGTATATACAAGGTATCACTTTCATGGGTAGTGATAAGAAATCCCCAAGTTTGTGAAATGAGTGCAAACTATCAGGTACCTCAAACTCGAGTTTCTATCTGACTTTAAGCGTACGGAATAATCCACATTCTCAACTGATTCAATCTCAGCAAAAGAATTCGGGAGTCATTCCCAAGGAACGGCAAGAAGATAAATATGTAGACATCAAGGTTTACTAAACCGACATGTAAATACAAGGCACACCGTGCCATCTCTGTGTGTGTGTGCAAAAGGCAAAAAAAGGATTTTTTATTTTTCAAAAGCAAATTCTAGATGCAATGTTGGAGACGAGACTCAACTCGAATGCAAATGCACTTGTGGCTTCCAGCTTGAAACTCAAGAAACACCATATGCCTCTTCTTATGTACCAAACCTTACTAGAAGGTCATCTCCGCTAGTTGGATAAAGCCAAACCCAAACCCAAAATCAATAGGTCTTACCTTGGTTGTAATGTTAGGCTTAGGTAAATGGCTATCAAAGAAGGATCAAGTCGCTAGAGAAGAATGACCGCAACATTCATTCGGATGAAGGAAACATTCTCAACCCCAATTGCATACCGTCCAGGTATCCCCGAATTTGGACTTACTAATACTTTAGCTTTACATAACAATTAAGTCAAAGAGATAACAAAACCCATCAAGGGGTATTATCATAAGCTCTACATTTTTTTTTTTGCAAGCTTATGTCTCTAATTACACCAGAAGTTTATTTGTGACTTGAACCCCTTTCTCGAAATGTAGCCCAAAAATTATTGATGATTAAAACTTCGTTTCCCCAAGGGGTAGACCCATCCTTATCAGGGTGATTTTTGGTAACCCAAATTTATCAATGATTGAAATTCTCTTCTTGAAAGGTAAACCCATTTTCACCGGGGCAATTTTTGACAGTTCAAGCGAATATCATAATATATATCCATACTTACTAGGGCGGCCATTCTTTTAAGGGGAAGCCAAATCATTTTAGGCGAAAATGATAGTTTTAATGTGTGTAACAATAAATCGGTACGCATTTAGCATACCAAAATAAAGGCTCAACGGGCTAGCAAGCGATTACGAAATAAGGGTAGGAAATGGTAATTTAGAGAGCTATACAAAGAAATAGTTGCCTAAATCATTTTCTAGATTCAACCTTATCCAGGGGTCACTTTGACGGGTAATCATAAAGGTTCTAGCGCTCTTAGTGAGTTTTCATCCAATCCCCTAATTACAACTAGTTTTTCCAGTTTTGTTTTCAAAACGGGCCAAAAGTGCTCTTAAACTTAGAAATGACATGGTATAGTCAAATATTTTCACATGATATAGCTCTCAAAGATCAAACATATATACCTTTTGCTTAATTCAAAATGGAATGAAATACAGATTTCTAGAGTTAAGATCAAATCCATTCATAGTTGAAAACCAACTAGGCAGAGTCAAACTTTGAATCAGAGGTACCTTAATGAGGTGCAAACATGTCATCATTTTAGGATATAACTTAACACAAAAAATTTTATTCCATAAAAAAAATGTATTGTTTTTCTTTGTTTTCTCTCTTTTTTTTTTTGTAAAAAATATGTGCAAACTATGCGTTAGAAATCATGTATATGAAATGGCGTATGCAATAGTATCGTGTATGCGTGTAAGAATTATATGTGCGAAACATATGTAAAAACATTTTGTATAAAAATGCGTACATGAAATATGTGCAAAGATGTATGTGTGTAACACATTAACGAAAAAATTATAAGTGAGTGTGAATGTGTGAACAATGCATGACAAATGATATGCATACATAAATTTACAGTGTACATGCAATCAACATACAACGATGGCATAAGTACAAAATATGGTATAACATGAGAATGAATGTTCAGGATATATGATACATGTGCACATGGCATGATTTAGACAGGACAGGAATACATGTGTGGTGTAAGGTGAAGGCGACCTAACATGATAATGTGTACTGATGAATCGTGAGGAAAGGCAAAACTCACATACATAAAAGTACAAAATATATACAAATAATGTACTCGACATAGGACATATTATAAGAATGATTATGTACAGCGAGTGGCACGTGTGTGCAATAAAGACATGTGATGAAAATGATTGCGAGGAATGGATGACGTTTACTAGGTACGTGTGATCACATGTATATGTAAAATGGGGCATGGTATATAGCAACTAACATGCATAATGCAGATTTCATATGTGCATGGCATAATGCATGTTCATAATATGGCACACAATGTGGAAGATACAAAGTGTCATGATGTGTATAATGTGTGGTCTAATGAAGTATGCTAATGTGTGCACACTATGACATGCAACAGTGTATGTTCCAGCACATAATGTTTATGTACATATGCAATGTGAGAATACATGCTATGACACATGATGAATGTATATTTTATTTGATATTATTTTTATTTTATTTTATTTTTATTATTTATTAATTTAATTTTTTTTTTTTTTACATATCGTGGTGGTAGTATGTCTATGCGTGCCGTGATGCATGTCGATACGTACCTTCGGTGACATATGCTGTATGTACTGGCTATGGTGCCTGATGGATGTTATGGATATCATAATGTATGTTAGTATGTATGTGTTGCTATGTACTGCTATGTACATGCATGACAAATGTATGTTATATTCATATTCACAAACTATGATACAAACAATTTTGTATACGAAGTGCACAGGCTTTATTATTGTATGGAAAGAATTATACATGAGACAAAATGCATGTGTTTTATTTACTACTATTGCTCATAAGAAATGCACAATCACATACACATACAAGAAAAGATTTCTCTCAACCATATTTTTATCACACAGGAGGTCGTGCGGTCTCTTTCCTAGGCAGGGTTAACCCATGGGTTAACAGGGAACCCAATGGGCGCGTAAGCGTGCTGTGAAGCACAAACTCTCAATATTAAAAATATGCATGCCGATGATTTTCGGCTATCGCGTATATAAACAATCCGAACAAACCGAAACATGACCCTCGGGGTATGAGAACCTTTCAGGAGCGAACATCTAAATTTATTTGGATTTATTCAATACATGAAAGCCCACTTCACAAGCGATGTATTACGGCGCATGCCCCCTAGGGGAAGTAGCTATGTCCATTACATGGGCTTAGGTCGAAGGTAATGATATTTTCAGACTACTGTAGACACCGGGTCCCGAGTAGCCTTGATCAGGATTACCCAATGATTAAATTAGGTGTACCGATCTATAGGCAAAAGGAAGGAAAGTTGGAAGTGACGATTTCCTTGTCGATTTGTTGTTTTAAAATTAAATAAAAATGTATTTCAAAAATATTTTTAAAGTATTTTAAAATTTATTTTGTGATGAAAAAAATGAGTTTTTTAATTATTATATTTTATAGGAATTTAAAAAAAAAAGTGAGTGTCGGGCTACGGCAGCGCTGGGCGCGCGCCGCAGCGCCTGGCGCACAAGCGGAGCGCGCGGGGCGCTCTCGCCCGCGCGCAGCTCCCAGCGCTCGGGCAGCGCCACGCGCGCGGCGTGCTCGCGTCGCTGACGGGCGCCCGGTCGCACGCGCCTGCGCCCGGGCAGGCCGTCGGGCGCACCGACGGGGCGCCTCGCGCCCCTCTGCGCCCCTGTTCGTCCGTTTTGCCTATTTTGGCCTTTTTGGCCATAAATTCTTCATTTTAAATGCTTTTTAACTCATTTTTTTTGCAAAATTTAATTCGAAAAGCCTTCTATCTTACAACCCAATCAATTCAGTGGTCTTTTGTAATTATGGGAATTAAATTAATTTAATTTCTTAATTAGAAAATCTGAATTTTAAGGGGAATAAAAAGAGTTTTTTAGGGGAATTGAGGGGGGATTTTTTTTAGAAAATCTTTTTCTTCTTCTTTCTTCTTTCAAGAACAAATTCTCTCAATTTCTAAAGAAATTTCCTGCAATTCTTAAGGCAAAAAAAAAACTATTTTTCTTCTTGAGAATTCTCTTATTTTCAATTGACAATTTTTGCTTTGAGACAAATAAATAAATTATTTGTTCTTGAGTAAAAATTCACTTTCAATATTTTATTTTCTAATTTTATTCCAACAATACAAGACAAGGAATTGGATCTTACCTTCTCTTCATCAAGATAAATTTGAGGGTAAATATTCTTGGCTCAATTTCTTAGTTTAATTTTTAATTTGATTTTTTTATTTCTAATTAACTAATTAACATGTAAATTCTTTTAGTCTTATTATTTTCTTCTTATTTTTGTTTTTACTTTTTATTTGATTAGTTAACATGTAAATTCTCTTAGAACTATTTTATTATTTTTATTCAATTGTTTATGTTGTTCATCTTCTTTTTTTATTATTATTATTATTATTATTATTATTATTATTATTATTATTATTATTATTATCATTATTATTATTATTATTATTATTATTATTATTATTATTATTATTATTATTATTATTATTATTATTATTATTATGTTTGATTGTTCATATTCTTTGTTATTATTGTGTTATTATTATTATTGTAGTTATTATCATCATTAGTATTATTATTATTATCCTTATTCTTGTTTAATTTTATTATTACTATTATTATTTATTGCTTATATATGCTGAATTTTATGTTTGTATTTTCTATTCATGTTTTTTGCATATTGAGTTTTATAATTATTATTTTATGTTTGTTTATGCATGTTGGCTTTTATTACTATTATTAATATGTTTTATGCATGCTGATTTTTATTATTTCTTTTGCTTTTTATGCATGATTGGATGTTATTGATGTTATTTTGTGTTTTTATGCATGTTAAATTTTATTAACATTATTTTATGTTTTTTTTATGCATGTTAAATTGTTAATTAATTAGATTGCATATTTTTATTATCTCATTTTAATTGGCTTGTCATATATGATGCAATTTTGTTTGCCTTAATTTAATTATTTTCAAGTTATATGTTTAATTATTTTTATACTAACTTCATTTTTATTTGTTTTTTCCTATTTTTCAATACTTATTTTTCATATGTGAGTTTTTGTCAAGTGGGAGCCCATGGAGATTTGAAGTTCCACTTGGGAGTTGTTTATTATTTTTTGTTGCTTTTTATTATTTTGGTTAAATTGATTATTATGTGATTTGTAATAATAAATTTATTTTCATGCGCGTTAATTAAGAAAATCACCAAAAATATTTTTATTAAACTAAATTGGATTTTATTTAATAAAAATGGGACCAATGTCCTAGATTTTTTATCCAAAATAAATTATCACTTAAAAATTATTTTCTTAAATTATGCATGAGAGGACCAATGTTCTCATTTTTAATAAATAGCCCGATTTATATATGATTTGCATTTTATTTACAAATGGGGGTTGTATTCCGCCCCTAGTTTTATTGTAATTTATTTTTCTTTCATTTACTTTATTTATCGCTTTTATTATATGATTGATATGCGTTTAATTAAATTGCATTAAAATTGAATGAGAAAAGGCATGAAATACTAAATTCAAAACTCGATTTTAAACTTAACCAAGGTATGAATAAATGGGGAGTCCCGAACTTTCTCTGGTTTTTTAGGCTCAAAAAGGCGAGGGGTTTACCCTCCATGACACCTCTTGTGTCACGAGACTTTGACGTTAATCCTAGGCTCCTTAGGGCGAGAGGTTTACCCTCCAAGACCCCTCTGGTTGGCCCAAAATGGATACTAAGCGCAGTCTTAGGCTCTCCGAGGCGAGAGAAACTTTCCCAATGTTCTATTGGGTGGCGACTCCATGAAACCTCATTGTTGCCCGACATAGACGCACTTACGATTTATTGCAAGCTGTCAATGGACCCACAAATGCCCCGATCGCCCTCAAGCAGGCGGTCCCATGGGCGGCCGCGAGGATCCGGCGCGCGTCACAGTGGCGACTCCACTAGGGATTTTGAGACTTCCCTTCGAAAGTACCTTGGTTAAAATTTACAATTGAGTTTTAATTTAAAAATTTCATCTCTTTTCAAAATTGCATTGCATCCATGCTAGAGCCTTAGATTATGTTAGTTTGGTCCCTATTTTAACCCCGGTGCGTTCCCGAAGCACGACCCTATTTTCACTCAATTTAGGAAAGTGTTAAGGATAATCACCAGCCCAAGGCTCGTACCTTATGGTATATTAAATGGTGATCCAATCGGTCATTATGCTCGTGATGAGCTAGACCTGTTGGCAGGGACCATGCTTGGGTAGCCCTAAAGTATCACTACCTTTGACCAAAGCTCATGTAATTGGCAATAGATACTTCCATTAGGTGTAATGTACCATAATACCGTGCTTGTTATGTGGGCCATCATATATTGAAAAAAATCGCTTAAATTAAATTGTCTCCATCAAAGGCTTTCATGCCCCGGTAGGCCCATCTTAATTTAATTGAGGTGTTTAAATACATAATGGCCAAACACTCATATGTATGTACATGAGATAAGAGCTGTTATGCTGCCAATTTTCCACCATGCACCATACGCGTCTAATGGGTTCCCTGTTAACCCTTGGATAAAGCCCACCTAGGAAAGAGACTATGCTACCTCGTGTGTGGGAAAGATAAGGTTGGAAGGATCTATCTGCTTGCATGTGTTTGTCTATGCTTCATCAGCACGACCATGCATTGCACTTCAATCATGCATCATCCTAACGAGGTGTATTTTTTTCAGCCATCATAGATTCACCCGGGTGGTTTAGGGGTCCGGACAGTCGGTTGAGAAGGATTCCACTCTTGGGGTTACCAGAGCTAGTTCAGAGTTCAGATTCTCTTTCAGATAGTAGTGAGAGTTTCTCTTCAGAATCATCAAGCATGTCTAATCCAGCCAGTGGGTCTGATGCAACCAGGGCTATGATTGCCGAGGAAGTGGGGAGAAAAATGGAAGAGTTTGAGGCTAGAATGATGGCCATGATGGGCAATCTTGCCACTACCATAGCTGGGCAACAAGTTGCTACTGCTCCTATTAGGGCGCCAGATGAATAAGGGCCTGTTAGGGAGGATCCCCCTGCTGTAGTTGACCCACCTGCGGTTGAGCAAAGAGCACCAGCACCTTTTGAGCGTAGAGAAGGCCCGAGATCTGAGGTTAACCTTTGGGAAGATGAGCAAGAGGAACAAATAATAGCAAAGGGAAAGTCGCCCAAGCTGGAGGAAGCAATGTGGAGGAAGATGGAGGAGAAATTTGAGGCTATGACAAGGATGATAACGGTAGGAAGGGGCATGAACCCGGAAGATCGTGAGCTGGATGGGGATGATCTGGTTCCCCAGAATTTCAAAATGCCTGATATTCTAAAATTTGACGGCACCTCTGATCCTGCTGCACATATCAAGC
This sequence comes from Excoecaria cochinchinensis, assembly GCA_947683425.1. Classification (NCBI taxonomy): domain Eukaryota; kingdom Viridiplantae; phylum Streptophyta; class Magnoliopsida; order Malpighiales; family Euphorbiaceae; genus Excoecaria; species Excoecaria cochinchinensis. The sequence continues at coordinate 296,332 of CANTUQ010000022.1, forward strand.
AGTATTCATTGGTCATGAAGGGGACAACTTTAACAAGGAAGCAGAAGATAAAGTACTTTTACTTGAGTCTTACAGGAGCTGCCACTGACTGGTACCATGGGCTGGACAGGAGGTCCAAAGAAGACTGGGACTTATTGACTGAAGAGTTCCTAAAGCAATACGATTGCAATACTCGCATGGAAGAAGGATTTAGAGTTGTTACAGCAGAAGGCTGGGGAGTCTTTTCATGAATACCTCACCCGGTGGAGGAACCGGGTTATGAAGATGAAGCGCAAACCCAATACACCTGATCAGATTCGGTTATTCATTCGGAATGCCAGCCCATATCTGAGAAATGGACTTAGAATGAAGGGGCTGAAAGATTGGGAGTCCTTGAAGGACATTGCTATAGAGGCAGAAGGAGAATATATGGCCAGAAGGGCAAGCAGTGAGGCTTATGCCAAGAAGGGCTACAACAATCAAGGTGCAACCAAGTCAGCTAGTTTCAGCGGTGGTAACAAAATTGGGAAGACAGCTGAGGTGTCGGCAACAGGAATGAATCAGAGGTACTTCTCGAATTTGGGTAGGCCTTTGTCATGGGTATTGAAGAGGTTGATGAAGGAGGGGAAGCTACAACCCCTGCCAGCTAGGACCCAAGGAGAACCGGTGCATAAAGAGAACGAGTACTGTGCCTTTCACCAGCATACCGGGCATCTGACAGACAATTGCTTCACTGATCCTGAAAAGAGGGAGAGCAAGAAGAAGTCTAATTTCAATGCCGTGCCACCTCCTATCTTCATGATTGGGTCGAGCCTACCTGAATGGTATGTATTACAGGATTTATATGGCAATGAATACGTCGCTATCACTCGCCCTGAGGCAAGTGAAGAAGGGATTCCCGTGGCAGCGATAGACTGTTGGTCCACTAGTGAGAGTGGAGACGAAGACGAAGATGAGAAGGATGGAGAGTTCACGGATCCGTGGGATTCGGAGGAGGATGAGAGAGTTGGGGCTGTAACAAGAAGTGGGAGAGTGGTCCCCGAAGTTGAGAAGCAGCAGGACTCAGTGCAAGCACCTGTGGAGAAGGAGCCGGAAGAAAATTCCATAATAAAGCAGCTGAAAAAGACCACGGCTCAGATATCTATTTGGGACCTTCTAAGGCAGTCCCCTTCTCATAGACAGAAGTTAGTCGAGGCATTGAGTGAGTCCACCGTAGCCACCACAATTTCTCCATCTGAGCTGCTAGATCTCGTCAAAGGGGGATCAGGGGAAAGACTGGTGTTTTCTGATGCAGATTTACTAACTGAAGGCCGCAATCACAACCGATCACTATACATCAAGGCTCAAATTTACGGCAAGCACACCGCTTATGTTATGGTTGATGATGGGTCATCCATAAATGTTTGCCCCCTAGTGGCACTTCAGGCTTTTGGGCTGGACGAGAGTATGTTGAGTAAGTCTGATCTGACCATCACAGCCTATGATAATTCGCGAAGACATGCATCGGGAACATTCAGAGCTCTAGTTAGGACTGGGCCCATTGAGACGGAGGCAGAGTTTGTGGTTTTGCCTATCCCAGCCAATTTCTCAGCCTTACTGGGAAGACCGTGGTTCCATAAATTGGGAGGAGTGCCATCCACCCTGCACCAAATGGTAAAGATACCTCATGAAGGGGAGGTGGTGACCATTAGAGCAGCAAGGGAGAACCAAGTGTCTGCCTTGGGGATCTCTAATCAGCCATTTAGTGGCTTTCACGTATCAGTGATTGGTGAGGAGCAGGGCTTGGCAGGTAGCCCTCAGGTGATGAGTATGATGAAGAAGATGCATTTCCTCCCAGGGGCCGGATTGGGTAAAAATTCGCAGGGATTGCAAGATGCCATCACAATGCAAGGCCAGAAAGATCGGAAGGGTCTGGGCTACAAAGGAGAGCATGGCAGGAAAAAAGTGTCAGAAAAGATTCCCCAAATTTCAAAGAGTTTTGTTCCCTCATCTTCGGTCTGTGCCTATACTGGAGAAGAAGAGCCTCAGTGGGTGGATGGAAAGATCATTCTGGGGTTTGAAATTTTCAATGATATCTTCGACTGGGATGTTGGAGTTATCAAGTCCGCAGAGAACTTCTGGGATGAGGAGATCATGACTCAGTGCAGTGTCTGGGACAAGGATGGGCCTGAGGAGATTGTCACTGATAAGCTGTTAGCTACCAGGTTGAAAGGAAAGGAAAAGATGGTAGAGCCAAAGCTAGAGATTGAAGACTTGAAGATCTCATCGGAGGTAGTTGAAAAGCCTCCACCAAGCCAAGAAGTTAAAGCACAATCGACTGCAGCATCATCGTCGACAGAAGATGAAAACAATAGTTGTTTAGATACTATTTTTATGCCAGAACTTTTTAATGACAATGTTAATGTTTCTGATTACATTAATGAGATGAATAACTTTGCTTACTTGTGTGATGTTTCTGATGATTTCATTTCTCATGATCATAAACATGATGCATTCATTTTTGACATTAACTCAACTAGCACGACTGCATTTAATCTCGGAACTTTGGAGAATCCAAAGGAAATTTTGATAGCATCAGATATAACTCCTGAGGAGAGGCTAAAATTTGAGAGAATATTAAAAAAATATGAAAAAGTCTTTGCCTGGACCTACGAGGACATGCCGGGGATTGATCGAGATGTGGCCGAACATGCCATTCCAACTTACCCAGAAAGTAAACCTATCAAGCAAAAGCTCAGAAGACTTAGGCCAGAATGGGCTCAGAAGGTGAAAGAGGAGATCCATAAGCAGATTGAGGCTAAGTTTCTACTGGAGGTTAAATACCCGATGTGGCTGGCTAATGTGGTTCCTGTGGCTAAAAAGGATGGAAAAGTTCGAGTATGTGTGGATTATCGGGACCTGAACAAAGCCTGCCCGAAAGATGATTTTCCTTTGCCTCATATTGATGTGCTGGTAGATAGTGCCGCTGCTTGCATGATGTACAGCTTCGTGGATGGGTACGCAGGGTACAATCAAATCCTTAACAAGATAGTGGATTGGATTAAGACAGCCTTCATCACTGAATGGGGTACTTTTGCTTACCGGGTTATGCCTTTCGGACTAAAGAACGCAGGAGCGACCTATCAGAGGATGGCCACTAGAGTTCTCAATGATTTGATCCACAAGGAAGTGGAGGTGTATGTTGACGACATGATGATCAAGTCAGCTACCAGAGAAGGTCACTTCGAGGCTTTAGAAAAGTTCTTTCAAAGGAATAATAAGTATGATCTACGCCTCAATCCCAAGAAGTGCATTTTTGGAGTTACCTCGGGTAAGCTGTTAGGCCATGTGGTAAGCTAGAGAGGAATTGAAGTAGATCCTGACAAGGTTAGGGCCATCAGAGAGATGCCAGTGCCTCAGAAAGAGAAAGAGGTTAGAAGTTTCCTGGGAAAGCTTCAGTACATCAGCCGGTTTATTGCCAAGCTGGCTTCAGTATGTGAGCCCATCTTCAAGCTTCTTAGGAAGAATCAGCCGGTGGTGTGGAATAATGATTGTCAATTGGCTTTTGATACTATTAAGGATTATCTCCTGAATCCTCCAGTTTTAAGACCACCACGGCATGCCAAGCCACTAATCTTGTATCTGGCTATAGAAGACAATTCAATGGGTGCCATGATGGCCCAGGAGGATGATTTTGGGGTAGAGTTTGTTGTCTACTATCTTAGCAAGAAATTCCTGACATATGAAGCCAAATATGTGGAAGTGGAAAAGATTTGTTTAGCAGTTATTTGGGCTTCTAAGAAGTTGCGGCACTACTTTCATTCCTTCAGTGTACAAGTGGTTGCTAAGCATAACCCGCTTAGGTACCTTCAGGAAGCGCCCTCTCTGCTGGGAAAGATGGGAAGATGGTTACTACTATTGCAGGAGTTCGATATTGAATACATCACCAGGAAAACCATTAAAGGAAGAGCTGTAGCTGAGTTTTTGGCTGAGCATCCTATTGAGGGAGACCAATTTGAATACAATTTCCCAGATGAAGATATCATGGCCATAGCAGTACAAGGGTGGCAGGTGTTTTTTGATGGGGCAGTTAACAGTAAAGGGGCAAAGCAGGGATCATTCTTACGACCCCGGATGGTGAAAAGCTGCCGTTAGCCAAAAAGTTGAGGTACAAGGCGACCAATAATGAAGCAGAATATGAAGCTTGCATCTTCGGATTGGAAGCATTGCTGGATCTGGGGGCAAAGACCGCATAAGTCTTCGGAGATTCTTCATTGGTAATTCATCAGATCAGAGGGGAATGGTCAATTAAGGAAGAGAGGTTGTTACCTTACGTGAAGCACTTGAGAATGTTGAGTAGCCAGTTTGAGACTTGCACTTTTCACTTCACCCCAGGGATGAAAATCAATTGGCTGATGCTCTAGCGACACTAGTGTCCATGTGGGATAATCCAACAGGGGTTACTATGAAACCCGTGCTAATCTCTAGTTTGGAAAAGCCTTGCTTTGAAGCTGAGCAGGTGATGGATGTTGGGGCCACCAATGGAAACCCTTGGTACTATGACATTCAGAATTATTTAGAACGGTCAGTTTTTCTAGAGGAAGCCACTGAGAAAGACCAAAGGATGATTCAAAAGTTGTCCACTCAGTTCATCAGTGTAAATGGAACTTTGTATAAGAGACAAGTCGATGGCATCCAGTTAAGATGTTTGGCGGAGAAAGAACCTGAAAAGGTTATGGAAGAGGTTCATGCCAGAGTTTGCGGAGCTCACATGAATGGCTTAGCCTTAGCGAAGAAGATCATGTGCCAAGGATTCTTTTGTCTCACAATGGATACGGATTGTTCAAAATATGTGAAGCAATGCCAGTTATGCCAGCAATACGCGAATTTAAGGCATGTCCCAGTTTCAGAGCTACATAATTTGACATCTCCATGGCCATTTGCAGCTTGGGGGATAGATATCATAGGTGAGATACGTCCTACAGCGTTTAATGGGCACAGGTTCATCGTAGTCGCCATTGATTATTTCACTAAGTGGGTCGAAGCTGAATCTTTCAAGAAGATTGATGCTAGGGATATGGCTAAGTTCATCGAGCGAAATTTAATATGCAGATATGGTCTCCCACACCATATTGTATCTGATAATGGGGTGCAATTCTTAGCAGAAACTAAACAGATGCTTCAGAAGTATGGAATCCAGCATCATAAGTCTTCTCCTTACCGTCCTCAAGCTAATGGTGCGGTTGAAGCGGCGAACAAGAATGTGAAAAGAATATTGGCCAAGATGGTTCAGAGCTATAAAGATTGGGCGAAAAAGCTGCCTTTTGCACTCTGGGGTTATAGAACCACAGTCAGAACTTCTACAGGGGCAACACCGTTCTCCCTGGTATACGGAACCGAAGCAGTTCTGCCGGTTGAAATTGAGCTGAAATCTTTAAGGGTAGTCATGGAAGCCGAGATTCTAGAGACAGAATGGGCACAACAGCGATTGTTGCAGTTGAATCTATTGGATGAAGATAGGTTGAGAGCCTATTATCACAATCAGGTTTATTAGAAGAGACTAGCTCGGTCCTTTGGCAAGAAGGTATGAATGCACCCGTTGAAAGAAGGGGATTTGGTCTTTAAGATGATGAGGCCGGGAGTGCCGGACATACGAGGAAAATTCAGGCCAACCTGGGAAGGTCCGTTCATTTTGAAAAAGTTGCTAATAAAGGGAGCAGTAATCTTGGCAGACAGCGATGGGAATGAGTTTAAAGACCCGGTCAATGTCGATAGACTAAAAAGGTTCCATGGCTAAAGACCAAAGAAATGAAAAGAAGAGAATAAATGCCCCGCGGGTCGAAAACCGAAAAAAGGTGGCCTTGCTAAAATTGGGCACCCTGTCAGGGTGAAAACCGAAAAAAGGCATCCTGGGCAAAAATTAAGGGCCAAGAGAAAATGTTCAATCGAGAAAACCCGAGAGGGCCGATTGATGACAGGAGTTTGATGCTTACAAGATCTATTCCGAGATTAGGTGTAGTCTTGTGCTTTTGAATTCTTGTCAAATAAGGATCATGTATGATGAAATCATATAGAAATGTACTCAATTTTGCAATGAATGAAAGAATGCAGTTTACATTTTCATTGTTCTTTTAGTTCTGTCTTAAAAAGAAACTTATCATCTATTTATCTAATGACTATTGTCTACTCATTATATCTGAAGATATCTAAGCAGATGTGTGCTGATCACCCGTAAGGGAATAATAGCTTTCTCTTGCAGTTAAAAAAAATAAAAAATAAATAAATAAGAGGCCGTTAGAGATGAAAATCGTAATTGGCTCTCTAAGCAAAAGTTAGGCCAAAGGGCAGGGTGAAAACCTGGAGACAGGCAGTCTGCCCTACAACAAAAAAAATATAAAAAAATAAAAAGCCCCTGGTTTGGGTTGGGTCCTTGCCAGGCAAAAATTAGGCAAAGGGTAATGTGAAAATCCCTAAAGGGACGCATTTCCCACGAAGAAAAGCTAGTGTGAAAATCCACAAGGGATGCACTACCTTTAAAACAATGCCTGGAGTAACAAGGCGATATACTTCGGATGATCTTCTTTTCAGCTAGATAAGGCATAATTCAGGACATGATCGTCGATCGGGGGGCAAAAATGCACTGGATGTCTCTTTCAGGAACTCATTGGGGACGGAATCCCTAAGGCCAAGATGACAATCCTATTGATTCTGGGGGCATGGTGGAGCAACCAAGCTATATCCTCAGCACACCCTGGGCCACCTAGGGCATGGTCTATACATTCTTGCAAGCATTCGCATCTCATATCATACACACGTTTTCTTGTATGTATTTTTATGCACATAATTTTGCAGAAAATATCTAAAAGAAGACAGTCACCATTCGAAGATGGAATACTGCACTTTTAGTAGTCTTGTCAGCGACTCGGTGCAGTGCATTTTTGGCAGTCTGTAGCAGACTCGGTGCAGCTCAAAAGAGCAAGTTTCGCGTTTCGTAGTCTTGTCAGCGACTCGACGCATCATAATCAGAAGAAGGAACAGTGCACTTTTGGTAGCTTTGGTAGTGGCTCGGTGTAGTTCTTTCGTGCACTTTTAGTAGTCTTGGTAGTGACTCGGTGCATCTCTCTTGTGCATTTTTTAGTAGCCTTGGTAGTGGCTCGGTGCATCACCGTCTTAGGATGGAACCCTGCACGTTTAGTAGTCTTGTCAGCGACTCCGTGCAGCGCACTTTTTGTAGCCTTGTCAGCGGCTCGGTGCGTTTTTCGTTCTGCGCTTTTAGTAGTCTTGGTAGTGGCTCGGCGCATCGCTATCTGCAGATAGCACCTGTACGTTTAGTAGTCTTGTCAGCGACTCCGTGCAGCGCACTTTTAGTAGCCTTGTCAGCGGCTCGGTGCGATTTATCTTTCGCGTTTTGTGGTCTTGGTAGCGACTCGGCGCATCACCGTCTTAGGATGGTTCCTTGGCACTTTGTAGTCTTGTCAGCGACTCAGTGCAACCCAAGAGGATGAATCACAGCACTATTCCCGAGGGAGCAGCGGGAAGGAGGCAGCCTCAGGTACGCGCTTCTTTCCTTTTTCTGAATTTTGGCTCACCTAGGCACCCACACACTAGCCTCCCCAAAATTGGGGGCAACTGTAGACACCGGGTCCCGAGTAGCCTTGATCAGGATTACCCAATGATGAAATTATGTGTGTCGATCTATAGGCAAAAGGAAGGAAAGTTGGAAGTGACGATTTCCTTGTCGATTTGTTGTTTTAAAATTAAATAAAAAAGTATTTCAAAAATATTTTTAAAGTATTTTAAAATTTATTTTGTGATGTAAAAAGTGAGTTTTTTAATTATTATATTTAATAGGAATTTTAAAAAAAAAAAATTCTGCACGAGTGTCGTGCTGGGGCAGCGATGGGCGCGCGCCTGCCGCGCAGGCGGAGCGCGCGGGGCGCTCTCGCCCGCGCGCAATGCCGCGCACGCGGCGTGCTCGAGCTCGCGGCGCGCGCTGACGGGCACCCCGTCGCACGCGCCTGCACGCGGGCAGGCCGTCGGGCGCACCGACGGGGCGCCGTGCGCCCCTCTGCGCCCCTGTTCATCCGTTTTGCCTATTTTGGCCTTTTTGGCCATAAATTCTTCATTTTAAATGCTTTTTAACTCATTTTTTTTGCAAAAGTTAATTCGAAAAGCCTTCTATCTTCCAACCCAATAAATTCAGTGGTTTTTTGTAATTATGAGAATTAAATTAATTTAATTTCTTAATTAGAAAATCTGAATTTTAAGGGGAATAAAAAGTTTTTTAGGGGAATTGGGGGGGGATTTTTTTTAGAAAATATTTTTCTTCTTCTTTCTTCTTTCAAGAAAAAATTCTCTCAATTTCTAAAGAAATTTCCAGCAATTCTTAAGGCAAAAAAAAAACTATTTTTGTTCTTGAGAATTCTCTTATTTTCAATTGACAATTTTTGCTTTGAGACAAATAAATAAATTATTTGTTATTGAGTAAAAATTCACTTTCAATATTTTTCTAATTTTATTCCAACAATACAAGACAAGGAATTGGATCTTACCTTCTCTTCATCAAGATAAATTTGAGGGTAAACATTCTTGGCTCAATTTCTTAGTTTAATTTTTAATTTGATTTTTTTATTTCTAATTAACTAATTAACATGTAAATTCTTTTAGTCTTATTATTTTCTTCTTATTTTTTTTTTACTTTTTATTTGATTAGTTAACATGTAAATTCTCTTAGAACTATTTTATTTTTTTTATTCAATTGTTCATGTTGTTCATCTTCTTTTATTATTATTATTATTATTATTATTATTATTATTATTATTATTATTATTATTATTATTATGTTTGATTGTTCATATTCTTTGTTATTATTGTGTTATTATTATTATTGTAGTTATTATCATCATTAGTATTATTATTATTATCCTTATTCTTGTTTAATTTTATTATTACTATTATTATTTATTGCTTATACATGCTGAATTTTATGTTTGTATTTTCTATTCATGTTTTTTGCATATTGACTTTTATAATTATTATTTTATGTTTGTTTATGCATGTTGGCTTTTATTACTATTATTAATATGTTTTATGCATGCTGATTTTTATTATTTCTTTTGCTTTTTATGCATGATTGGATGTTATTGATGTTATTTTGTGTTTTTATGCATGTTAAATTTTATTAACATTATTTTATATTTTTTTATGCATGTTAAATTGTTAATTAATTAGATTGCATATTTTTATTATGTCATTTTAATTGGCTTGTCATAAATGATGCAATTTTGTTTGCCTTAATTTAATTATTTTCAAGTTATATGTTTAATTATTTTTATACTAATTTTATTTTTATTTGTTTTTTCCTATTTTTCAATACTTATTTTTCATATGTGAGTTTTTGTCAAGTGGGAGCCCATGGAGATTTGAAGTTCCACTTGGGAGTTGTTTATTATTTTTTGTTGCTTTTTATTATTTTGGTTAAATTGATTATTATGTGATTTGTAATAATAAATTTATTTTCATGCGCGTTAATTAAGAAAATCACCAAAAATATTTCTATTAAACTAAATTGGATTTTATTTAATAAAAATGGGACCAATGTCCTAGATTTTTTATCCAAAATAAATTATCACTTGAAAATTATTTTCTTAAATTATGCATGAGAGGACCAATGTTCTCATTTTTAATAAATAGCCCGATTTATATATGATTTGCATTTTATTTACAAATGGGGGTTGTATTCCGCCCCTAGTTTTATTGTAATTTATTTTGCTTTCATTTACTTTATTTATCGCTTTTATTATATGATTGATATGCGTTTAATTAAATTGCATTAAAATTGAATGAGAAAAGGCATGAAATACTAAATTCAAAACTCGATTATAAACTTAACCAAGGTATGAATAAATGGGGAGTCCCGAACTTTTTCTGATTTTTTAGGCTCAAAGAGGCGAGGGGTTTACCCTCCAAGACACCTCTTGTGTCACGAGACTTTGACGTTAATCCTAGGCTCCTTAGGGCGAGAGGTTTACCCTCCAAGACCCCTCTGGTTGGCCTAAAATGGATACTAAGCGCAGTCTTAGGCTCTCCGAGGCGAGAGAAACTTTTTCAATGTTCTATTGGGTGACGACTCCATGAAACCTCCTTGTTGCCCAACATAGACGCACTTGCGATTTATTGCAAGCTGTCAACGGACCCACAAATGCCCCGATCGCCCTCAAATGGGCGGTCCCATGTGCGACCGCGGGGATCGGGCGCGCATCACAGCTACCCAAGCGTGATCCCTACCAACGGGTCTAATTTGACCAATCGGGTCATCATTTGATATACCATTTAACGGCACGAGGCTTGGGGTAGTAATTATCCCGAACACTTCCCTACAATGAGTGAAAGTAGGGTCGTATTTTTGGAACGCACCGGGGTCGATAGGGGACCAACCTAGCATAACTCTAAGGCTCTAGTATGATGCAATATGCAATTTTTCGAAAAGATAGAAAATTTCTTGATCCTAAACCCATTTACATTAGATTAACCAAAAGTACTTTCAGAGCAAAATCTCATGATATCCCCAGTGGAGTCGCCACTATGATGACCTCACCGTCTATCGGGCTACCATAAGGCAGGATCATGGAGTCGCCACTCGATAAAACATCGAGAAAGTAATTCTAACCTTATGAGGCCCAAAACAAGAGAACGTTCGGAACCTCACTCTTATTCATACTCTTGGTTAATATTATGTGCATGGGTTTTTGGGGTCAATTATTTTATCTCTCTCTGCACACGAGTTATGCGATAAATAAAAGCGCATTACAAGCACGAAAAAAATAATAAATAAAGTGATAAACAAAATATATTTACAGTTATCCAAAAATAAATATAAAATCATAAAAGAATGATAAAAATACGTACATTAATCGAGCTATTCATTTAGGCGGGAACATTGGTTCCCAATTACTTATTTTATGAAAAGTTTTGAGTTCTCAAATCAATTTAAACCTTTGCTTTGGGATGAAAACCAGGACATTGGTCCAGTTTTGTTAACAAATTTCATTTAGTATAAAACATTTGTGTGGTGGTTCTTTTTAAGCGCGGTCGAAAAATCATTTATTATTACAGACCACAAATGAATAAAATAAATAAAATAATTACATATTTTCAAATAATAAATAATAAATAAAACCTAATCTACTTGCCTCGACCGTGCTTCTTGGACAAGCCACGTGATACTCGCGGTTATAGTCACGACGGGAAAATAATATTGGTTAGTAATGAATAAATGAATAATTGGATAAATAAATAAACAAATAATTTGAATAAAGCAAATTGAGAGAATTAATTAAAATTAAAAAAAATGGACTAAATTAAATTAAGCGATGAACAAATGAATAAATAGATAAATAATTGGATAAATAATTGAATGAATTAAATTAAAAGAATTGATGGATGGAAAATATAATAACAATTGTAATAATCGAATGCAATAAAAATAATAATGATAATAATAAGACAAATAATTATAATAATAGGAATAATAATAATGTGCTAATATTAACAATTATAACATGAATTAAACATAAGATGATAGTATTAATAATGTAAATGGATAATAATAATAATAATAATAATAATAATAATAATAATAATAATAATAATAATAGCAATAATGAAATATAATAATGATCACCATAACCAAATAGTAATAATAATAATTACACAATCATCATAATAATAATAATAACAATAATAATAAAATACCATATAACAATAATATTTATAAAATACATCAAACATAAAATAATATTAAAAATGATTAATAATATTAATATTAACATAACAATAATAATAAACAAGCAATAACAATAATAATATAAACAACTACTAAAATAACATAAATGATATCACAATAATAATAATAATAATAATAATAGCACAATATAAAATAAATAACACAAATATTAACAAATAAACAACAATAATAATAATATCATAATAACCATAATATTAACAATTAATAATAATAATAATAATAACAAATAATAATAATAATAATAATAATAATAATAATATATAAAATAAATAAAAAGGAAGGAAGGAAGTTTACCGGTCACCGGAGGCTCGCCGGAGCGGCTGTGGCTGACACCACTCATGCCGGAAGGTAGATCGGCGCCCGAGGAGCTCACCGGAGCTGGTCACGCGCCGATCAGAGGTCCGCCGTCGCCGGAAAATGCGCCGCAACGTCTCGGTTCATCTCCCTCACTCGCCACGCTGCCGGCAACCGACGAAGGGACGGCGGCCGTCGTTGGAAGCGTCACGACGTGCTGGTTCTTCCGGCGCCGTGTGCGGCGGTGGTTGGCCGACGGAGCCCCTGCCACCTCCTCTCCTTTTTCTTCTTTTTTTCTTCCTTTTTCCGGCGTCTGGTGCTTTCCGTTGGTCCCGTTGGCTGCTGGTCCTCCTCCTCTTATTTCTTCTCTTTTCCTTTGATTTTGGTTTTTCTTGGCCTTTGATCTCTCTTACTCTCTCTTTTATTTTCTTTTTCTTGCTCTCTTTTCCTTTCTATTTCTTTCTTTCTTCTTGGTCTTTGCTCAGCCGACCTGTTCTTGCTCTCTCCTCTTTTCTTTCTCTTTCTTTTCTTTTCCCAGCCGAGCCCCCTCTCTCTTGGTCTTCTTTCTCTTTTTATTCCCACCATTTTAGGTAGGTTAGATCACTAACTCCCCTCCAATAATTCCCTCCTCTTTTTACTTTTCTTAATTTAATTAATTTAAACAAACACACAGATTAATTAATTAAACACTACTAATTAAACCCTACATATTTAATTTAACTAATCTACTTAAATTATCCTATATTTATTTTCTTTTTTCAATTTTAATTATACTACAATACTAATTTGTAAATTAACTAATAATACTTAATTTTACATACATTTTAATTACCCAATAGTATTAACTAATTAATTAACTAATAATATTAAATAATTAATTTTTAATCATACATACATACATACATATATATTTTTTAGAGGAAATTATCAAGGAGTCAAATGCCCCTTTTTTTATGTATTAAACCCGACTCGAGACCCGGTGTCTACAATTCTCCTAATCTTTTACATAATTACCATTTAGTCCTTAGGGTACCATTTTCAAGTCAAATTTCATTTCAGTCCTTATCTTATCTTATCTTATCCTTATCCTTATCGTATCTTATCTTATTCTTATCCTTATCTTTTCTTATTTTATCCTTATCACTTTATCTTATCTCATCACTTAATTACATATATAATCATTTAATTATTCATTTTTCACGGCATTTCTCAAATAATCTCATTTTATTTCAATTCTTTTCATTTTCCTTAATTTGTCCCTAGTATCACCTAATAGTTATCACTAGACTGGATATACGAGACTAGGTTATATTGCCCTAACCTACCGAAGTGGCCACTAGGGACCAAATTACACTTCGCTAGTATTAGAGTGGCCATTAGGGGCCAAATTACACTCCGGTAGGGTCGAAGTGGCCACTAAAGGGCCAAATTGCACTCCGGTTGGGTCAGAGTGGCCACTAGGGGGCCAAATTACACTCCGATGACACTACACTTACACTTTACACTACACTGACATTTGTAAGTAGACCGTCATTGGTCTATAATTGCAAATCGCCATGACTTGCTACCGCGGCATACACTGACGTCCCTATGGCTAGCCATCTATATCTTGAACTAGATTTACTACCAGATCACTAAGGGCAAGGCCCAGATCATCATTCAATTCATTTTTCCACTTCATATATCGAATGAGATAAACTCCACAATATCAAGCAATACAATACAATTTCACTTCCTTCTCATTCTTTTTCCAACAATTCCATTTCAATACACTCAATATTCAATATAAACTTCATTCATACCATAAGTTCACTTAAATATACACATATTCTATCATTTTCATGGTAAATATAATACAATGTCACACTTTAATATATACAATTTTACTCCATTAATTTCAAATAAACTCACATACACTTATTTTTCATTCTTTATTCATTTTATGCCATTATTCTTAATAAAAAAATCAAATTACACATCATTTAAAACGTGATCACCATTCGACCAAGTTAACTTTCATTCACTACAATTTATTCTTTTTACACTAATCACTCATTTAGCTATATTACATGATAAATTACTTAGATATACTTCATTTTAGTATTTTGTCACAAAACATACATGATTTCTATGTTAAATACCATTCGGCCTAAACCTTACTTCCACATTACCTTCACTTTTTCTTGCTTTAACCATTTCTTTAATTAGATACCATGTTAAACATTATCTAAACATCATTTATAAGCCATAACAATCAAGTATACATGAAGTAAACCTACGTATACCATTCGGCCCAAGTGTGAACACTCCACCAAAGTTTTATCTTTTAAATCTAAGCATTCAAAACATCATTATCAACCTTCCCTAACATGGCTATATGGTTTAATTCAATTAAACATACATATTTCTCATACTTATGCTTAATTATAACCAAAAATCATACTTTTAACATGGAAAAAGAAAGATACTGTATCCACTAACCTTATTTGCTTGCTCTCCACATCTTAAACATGCTTTCCATGCCTTTACTCCTTCAAAAACCATCACCTCTTTTGATTTCCTCATATGGCCGAATATACAATCTAAAGAAACCATGATTATTTTCCTTCCTTTTTGCAATATAACTACATAAACATCTTCTACATATCTTAAAATACTTGTTGGAACCTTTTAAATCAAATTATAGAACCCTAAATCACTTACCTCATTTTTTAGACATAACCTTTGTCACTTATTTTTTCCTACTTCTAACCCACCAAATGGACTCTAATCACCATCACCAAGTTGTAGAGGATTTGATCTTTGCTTAGGATGCTTAATTTTAGGGAAAGATTAGAGGAAATTTGAAGAAAAATGAAGGAGAAAACAAGAAGAAGAATTCGCGAAGACGAGAGAAAAGGGAGGGTGGTGGAGGCTAAATTTCTCTAGTGAAATCTGGCTTTGTGTGGCCTTATACAGGCTAAAATTGAATTGAACTAGGTCCAACCAAAGTGATCGAACCGGTTTGAACCAATTTTCAATTTTTAGGCTATTTTTTCACTATTCTATGGTAACTATGTGTTTCTCAATTTATTTTCACTCCCAACCAATTACATCATTCTTAAAATATGGAAAATAATCTCCCTGCAATTTTTTAGCTCAATTGGAGTCTATTTGGAGCCCAGTTCACTTAAATCGATCCAATTCAACCCTTTTCGGTTCTGTCGTAAATCACTAATCTAATACTATCTAAAATTTCTAAAAATTATTTTAAGCCTTTACACTTTGCACACTACACCATTTTAACCTCATTTATTATTTTTAAAAATTCGGTAAACCCTAGTTACTATTGAACAGAACTAGAGGCTTTTCTTCAGTTTGACTTTTAAGAACCTATTCGATCTCATTTTCACTCCAAATTATACCACCAGACTCCAATAAAATATTCTTCTCTACTGGCTTTCTAGGAGGTCACCCATCAAGGGGCTTCCCTAACCCGAGCATGTTTAACCTTTCTCCTCTACTATCTTTTAAGACACAATATCTAATATTTTAGTATGAAATTCATACTATAAACTCAACAGATTTTACTGATCACTACTAACCCGGTGTTCGGGCCATTATAGTGAGCTTCCTGCAAAAGGCTTTTCTTCACTTCCTTGTCATTTAGCACACACAATCGACTTTTACAATAAAGCACCCAATCACTGCTCACTGAATAGTCAGTCTTCTCTCCACTCTTGACTAATTGCAGTGTTTGCTGTAACTTAGGATCATTTCTCTGAGCATCAATAATCATTTGTCTTAGACTAGGCCTAGCTTTCAACTGGGCGATCAGTGCTCCATCAGAGGCTATCCTTCACCTTCTAAGCTGCAATGCTAAAACTGACTTCCTGCTCAAAGCATCTGCAACCACATTAGCCTTGTCCGGATTATAATCCACTATACAGTTATAATCCTTCAACAATTCAAGCCGCCGGCGTTGCCTCAGATTGAGCTCTTTCTATGTAAGCAGATATTTGAGGCTTTTGTGGTCAGTAAAGATTCTGCACTTCTCACCATACAAATAATGGCGCTAAATCTTCAGAGCAAACATAACCGCAACCAATTCAAGGTCATGCGTCGAGTAATTCTGTTAATGAGACTTCAACTGCCTTAATGCATACACTATCACTTTTCCATCTTGCATCAGTACACAACCAAGACCAATTCTCGAAGCATCACTGTACATGGTATCCTCTTTACCCGAAATGGGTTGAGTAAGTACAGGTGCTTCAACAAGCATTCCTTTGAACTGCTCAAAACTAGCTTGACATTTGTCTTTCCACTCAAATTTAACTCATTTCTGAAGCAACTTGGTGAGAGGCTAAGCAATAACAGAGAATCCTTTCACAAATCATCGGTAATAGCCTACTAATCCCAAGAAACTTCTCACTTCAGGCACATTTTGAGGCGGTTTCCAATTCACTATTGCCTCTATCTTAGATGGATCAACTCTAATACCTTCGAAAGAAACAATATGACCTAAGAAAGATACTTCCTTAAACCAGAAATTATATTTACTGAGCTTTGCGAACAATTGATGGTCCCTCAAAATCTGAAGTACAATCCGCAAATGCTCCTCATACTCTCATTCATCCTTTGAGTACACCAATATGTCGTCGATGAATACTATGACAAATTGGTCCAGATATGGCCGAAATGCCTTATTCAACAAATCCATAAAAACAGCAGGTGCATTAGTTAACCCAAATGGCATCACAAAGAACTCATAATGGCCATACCGAGTCCTAAAAGTAGTATTTGGGACATCTACATCTTTCATCCAAAGTTGGTAGCACCCTAATCGCAAATCAATCTTGGAGAAGACCCTAGCTGCTTTTAGCTGATCAAATAGATATTCTATCCTAGGCAATGGATACTTATTCTTTGTTGTAACCTTGTTGATCTGCCAATAATCGATACACATCAGCAGAGTGCCATCTTTCTTCTTGATAAATAGAACTGGAGCACCCCAAGGGGAGACACTAGGTCTGATAAAGCCCTTGTCCAATAGCTCTAGTAGTTGAATTTTTAACTCTTTCAATTCCATAGGAGCCATTCGATAAGGAGCCTTAGAGATAGGAGTAGTACCCGGCAAAATCTCAATAGACAACTCCACTTCCCTTTCTAGCAGTAAACCTAGTAACTCTTCAGGGAACACATCAACAAATTCATTTACCACCGGTATATCTTGTAGTTTCACATGCCCACGCCTAAAATCCAAAACCAAAGCTGTAAAGGCTTCACATCCTTTCCTCAAAAATTACCTGGCTTGCATAGCAAAGATTACATTAGCTAAAGGGCTGGAATGCATACCCCGCACAGTCACAGGAGACTGATCTGGACCTCTAAGCACTACAGTCTTCTTATTACAATCGACTACTACCCGATGTTTACATAACCAATCCATTTCCAAAATTAAATCAAACTCATAGAAAGGCAATTCGATCAAATCAGCTGAAATTCTCTCTCTTGAACCATTAAGGGACAGTTTCTATACACTTGGTTCACATTAACACTATGCCCAAATGGACTGGTCACACAAATCTTATAGTCTAATAGGTCAGTAGTAGGCAAATTAACACATAACTTTTTAGAATACAAATATGAGTATGTGAACTCAGGGTCAATTAGAGCATGCATTTTAGTGTCAAATAGTAGAAACATACCAGCTATAACTTTTGTGGCATCCTGCTCATCACGAGCCTTCATAGCATATGCCCGAGCTAGTGCCACTAGGGGATAGTCAACAGTCTCTAAAGACGCTCCATCTCTAGGTCAACCACCTTGTGCTCGACCTCTACCTCTACCTCAGATAGCCTGAGGAGTATTAAATCTCGCTCTACTAGTCTCTTGCTGGTCTCGACTACCCTCAAAGGATTTCGGATAATTTGCCAAAAAATGATTTGTGCTTCCATATCTAAAACATCCACCCGTTAGCCACTGGCATTCTCCTCTGTGATGCTTGTTACAATGTGAGCACTCTGGTACATTGTCACCTTGATCACTTGAGGTACCTCTACTAGAACTAGATACTTTTGAGGATTCTTGCCGTCTTCCTCTGGTAGCAAGACTTTTAGTGGATTTAGCTTGAGAGGTCGCATGCAGATTCCCAGGCCTCTTTCCTAAAGATGAGCCACCTTAGGAGGGATTTCTTCTTTGTGCTCTCTCCCTCAGAATTACCTCAGATCGCTCAGCTCTCATTGCTACTTGCATTATTTGATAATAGCTGACATTCTAAGAGGTTGTCATGGAGATCAATAATGCCTTAATGGACTCATTCAACCCCTCTTCAAAATGTTGACGGCGAAAATATTCAGTAAGTACTCCAACTGGTGCATACTTATTGAGCCTGCTGAACTCTTTTTCATAATCTGACACTGTCAAAGCTCTCTGCCTCAAGTTCAGAAATTGTTTCCACCTTGCCTCTTTGTAAGCTTTAGTGACATACTTATTATGGAATTCTTAGACAAAGAACTCCTAGGTGATCGGATTAGGCAACATCGGGTGCCTCAGAACTAACTTCCACCGATCATAGGCATGACCCTGCAATAGAGACACCACACATTCAACTTCCCACTCTGGAGGGCATCCAATCTCTTCCAACACTCTCCACACTTTCTAAATCCAAACCGTAGCCTTATTGGACTGATCTAGGCTAGTTCCATAGAAATCCTCAGCTCCATGTTTCCTTAACATATCGATCTGAGCTTTAGGTGCAGTCATCCGATCCAACACTTTAGCCATATCCTGTGATATCTTCAACAGACCTTTCATAGGTATAGCTAGGACCTCAGGTTGCATTCTAGCAGGTGGAACTGGATCGAAAACAGACGGATCTTGTTCTTGGGGATTCGCACTCTCGGCTGACTCCTCTAACCATTCTCATGACGAAGCCATCTCTTAGCTATAAAATACAAGGACATTCGTATCAGGCCAACAAAATTCTATATACATTTCTATCCTATGGACACCCAGAGTCACCTAAACCTAGGCTTTGATACAAATAAAATTGTAACACCCCTTACCCATACGTAGTGAATCACATCTTGAAGAGGTGAGCTACCATGACAGGTAAGGGTTTCCACATAAAGACAAAGCATGCAAGACATAAAAGTGGTAACTCAATCACAGAATTATAATAAAAACGGGGTTATAAAATTTCTGCCAAAATAGTTACATCATCCATTTAACCATTTACAAAAATGCATACATCACTTTGTCGTACAATATTACAAGTCTTTACATATATATATGTGTCCAAGTATTACATATTACATCTCTTAATACAATTCAAAGTATTACAACAAGAGATTACAAAACCAAAACTTAAGGACCCCATACAAAAGCTCGTCCTATTGTGTTGGCTCTTGAGGCTGCAGATTCATCCTTCCAAAATCTCTTACTTCTATACCTACACAGATGAAACACCCGTGCTAAGCGCCAAGACTTAGTGGGGAAAATATGTAATGAACAACCACTCACAGTGGTCGTCAATGCAAATCACATACGCATATGACATGTATACATAATATTATAACTCATCACATACAGTAAAACAAATAAAGTAGAAGATATCATGAGTTCATATAAAGGTTCTATATATCAAATTTTACCCATTAATTTACATATTCATGTGTTTCATTTCTTACTTATATACATAATTATGCCTACATATTCAATGTGGTGGATAAATGGGTGAGAACGCATAGGTACCCGTAGGTACAAAAATCATTTTCTTTTTCTTTTGAAAAACGCATAGGAATTTTAAGCAAGATCCAAACACATAAGGATTCAAAAGAATCCAAACGCATAAGGACTTTATCAGAATCCAAAATGCATAGGGATCTAATCAGGATCCAAAAAATGTATAGGCTATAGCAACAGAACCCTATAGGCATGTCTACCTATCCACAACTTGAATATTACAGGCTAATTACACATTAATTCTTTTATTCACATAACAAAGCAATACACATTCAGCACCAACTATAATTATTATCTTAAACCATTGATAATAATATATGCAATTCAAACCTATCTCATATGAAAATTTACAGTTTAGACATTATTCATTATGTATCGGTCATATTATTGCATGATTACGGCAATGCTCGACTCAAACAAAGGCAATTATGTCACAAATCAAACTTGAAGAACAGGACCCTGTGATAGCCCCGAAGACCCGCCTTTAGGGCTTTTAGGATGAGGTTCATGAAACTTACAAGTGAAATTGCATGGACGTCTATTTCGAGCAAAAAGAAGGTTTCATGTAGTCGCCACCCAATAGAACATTAGAAAAGTTCGTCTAACCTCAGTGAGCCTAAGACAGTACAACTATGTCTATCATAGGCAAGCCGGAGGTGTCTTGGAGGCCCCACCCTAATATTAGGATGGCCCTCTTGGCCTCGCGTTTGGACAAACCAGAGGTATCTTGGAGGCCCCACCCTAATAGAATATTAGGATGGCCCTCTCGCCTCGTGGTGTCTAGAACTGTGCAAATTGAGCCTTTTTACTGGATATAAGAGGTGTCTTGGAGGTCCCATCCCAATAGAACATTGAGATGGCCCTCTCGCCTCGTTGAGCCCAAAGACCAGAGATGGTTCGGAACTTCTCATTTATTCATACCTTGGTTAAATTACAGTTGAGTTTTGAATTTTAAGATTTCATCCCGTTTCTCATACATTTTAAATGCAGTTTAATAGAGCGCATATCAATCACATATATAAAAACGATAAAAAGCAAGATTAAAATAAGGTAGAAAGAAAATAAAATAAGCTACAACAAAACTAGGGGCGGAATACAACCCCCAATATAAAATAAATGTAAATCATGCATAAAACATGGTATTTATTAAGAGTGAGGACATTGGTCCTCCAATGCATAATTAAAGAAAATAATTTTGAAGTGATAATTTATTTGGATGAAAAAATTAGGACATTGGTCCCATTTTATTAGAAAAATCCAATTGATTTATAAAAATATTTTTGTGTGATTTTTAATTAAACGTGCATAAAATAAATAATTTTATTAATAATTACATGAAAAATAAATTAAAATAACAAATAAAGGAAAATTGACAAATACATTAAAAATAACCAATCTCCAGATCTCATCATTCGCTTGCAATGGATGCTCAAATAAGAAAAAATAAGGATTAAAGCAAAAAAACACAAAATAAATTAATGTTAATAATCAAATCAAGAAAATACATCAAACAATAAATGGTAGATTAGAATAAATAAAATATGCATTGTTGATGACAAATTAATTAAATGACATTAAAATAAATAGATGATTAACATGCTAATAAATTAACACAAATAATAATAATAATAATAATAATAATAATAATAATAATAATAATAATAATATAAATGAAGAATAAACAATTAAACAAAATAAAGTAAAAAGAATATGAAAAAAAACAGCCATGCTCAGAATTTCACTTTCTAACCCAATTTACATACCACAACTTCGAATAACAATTCAAACACACTTAAATCAATTCTATCAACCTCGACATCAAAATATAAACATCCTTAACACATCAATTCATCAAATTACACATTTTCATTCAAAATCACAAATTCCCAAACCTTATCTTCCTTTGCTCCTATTTGCTCAATTACCTGCACTTCCACTAGCTTTCTCTTCTCTTGTTTTCTCCACTACAAATCAAACCAACAATTAGAATTTGACTCAAAGTCACACTCAAACCCAATTCACATGAAGGAGAAGAAGAAGAAGAAGAAGAAGAAGAAGAAGAAATAAACTATTCACTTACCTTTACAAACCTTGAATTCACTCAACCAATTGAGTAGTACAAATGAATTGAATGGTCCTTTGGAGCAAGAGAGGAAGGAGAGGATGAGAACGCGAGAGAGAGGAGGGATAGATTTCTAGTGCCTCTCTCATGTTCTTCACATGGCTTTTAAGCTATGCTTATCCATTCATTCTCTCTCCAAATCCACACCATCCATTTGTCACTCATCTAATGGTCACTTTAACAAATTCTTCTTCTAGTCCTTCAATTCTTCCCAAAACATTCATTACCTAATCAATAAATCAATTTCATACATTAACCCATCTAACTTCTCATTTCATGCATTTAAGTCTATAGGGGTTAAATGACAATTTTAACCCTGACTTTCCAATTAATACTAGTTATGTCCCAAACACAATTACTTAGTCAATTACGCATCTCAGGACACTCTCATACCCCAATGGTGTTTAAAATGACTAGGGTACAAGTCGGAGTCTTACAGTCCAGATTAGAGTTATCCAATGAGAATACAGATACCTGTTTCATAAGTGTAAACCTAAAACCGCTAGTTTTCGCCTTTGAATTTCACAAAGTTTTGAAGTTATGCTTGACCAAAAATCTTTTGTGTTTTCACTAAACTTAAAAAAGGATTCCAATCGCAAAAAAAATAAAATAAAATAAAAAATCTGGTTTTGGGTGGCTGATGGCCGTCTTTTGCTGGACGAGCCTCAAGAGGGGTGGCCTTTAAAGCAATGGATGCCCGTCCCTCTCTTGAGGGACGCCCGCCCGTCTTTTGCTTGTCGAGCCTCAAGAGGGGTGGCCTTTTGAGTGACGGATGCCCGTCTATTTCATAAAGGACACCCGTCCATCACGTGCTGGGGACGCTCGTCCCTCTACCAAGGGGGCAAAATCGAAATTCGCACCGTCCCCTGAGGGACGGCCGTCCCTCGAGCGAGGGATGCCCGTCGGTCGTGAACAGTGGATTTTCAAATTTTCTTCAACGGGAAATCTCGAATTATATTTTGGGAATCAAAAATATGATTTTTTGGGATGTCATCGATGGATTTTAGGGTTATGGAGATTAAAAAAGCTTTATTTTATTCCTGAAATCAATCAAAATCCAGTAAATCAAGGATTTTCAAAGCCTATAAATAGAGGTGTTCAATAAGAGTAAAGAAAGAAATAGAGGTGTTCAACAGGAGCAAAGCAAGAAAAGAGAAAAAAAAAGGACAGAGGGGTTTTTTTGGTGAAGAAAATTTAAGAGCAAAATTCCTTTCAAAAATCTGTTTCTTCCAAATTCTTTCTTTTAAAATTGAAGAGTCTGATTGAGAAAGAGAAATCAATTCTCTTTTCTTGATTTAATCTATCAAATTTCCATTATTTTAAAGAAGAACTTTTAGAGAGAAGTTAAAGAGCAAAAGTAAAAATCCTCACTTCATTCACTACAAAAAAAATTATCAAATAGTAACGGAAATTAGCAACCGAATTTGTTGAATTTCCGTTGCTAATTGATTAGCAACAGAAAATTCGGTTGCAAATTTGACAGTTGCTAAATTTAGCAACCGAATTTTAATTCTGTTACATAGCAACGGAATTTTAATTCCATTGCTATGTTTAGCAACGGAATTAGAATTTCGTTGCTAAATTTAGTAAAGGAATTATATTCCGTTGCTATTTTTAACATCAGAAATTATAAAAATTTAATCAAATTTTTTATTTATAAATAAATATAATCCAAATTCATAATAAAATTCAAAAAAAAATTCTTATTAATAATATAACTGGGACAATATATAACTTAACATTTCATAAATAGATAAATGTCAATTACAATTGTGTCAAAAATTTACATATATAAATATTCCTTTGGTTTAAAAGAATAAAAATGTGACTTTGAATATTCTCTTTACCGCCTAAAAAGACTAATCATAGTTACAAATATTTGCATTCTTCTATAAGCATGCAATTAAGCTTGCAGCGATGAGTTCGAGAGCAGTGATAGACACTAATCCAATTAATTGACTGTTCAAATATAAACAAATTCCCTCAATGTTTATCCCATTTTCAGCATATAAAGTAAATAGGAAAGATTAATCTATAAATATGACTTGTAGCAACAAAAATAGCCCAGGATTAACAAGAACGAAAAATAAAATAATATTAACTGGAAATTTCTATTCCAAAAACTGAAATTGATAAGGAAATTCGAGGACCTGATATACTTATCCATGTGAAAGTATTAGGATTCTTTCACAGGTATAAAGAAACCCACAGTAGAAATCTTGATAAATGATATATGTTAAATATATTCCAAAAACATGAAGGAAGAAATTGAAAAATTATTCAGATTGTGACAGTTTATAGGGCATATATTTATGTAATGTATTCAGAGTTTTGAAATAACGCCAAAGGGATTTGTTGAATGAACATTCGTACAGACTTTCCCATTCATTTTCCTCAAAACATTGCTAATTATATCATTTATTAGATAAGTATCCATTACTTATTTTTCTTGTATTTACAATTATTTGGATTCTAATAAATATAGAAATCGGAATAAAAATAATTATTTTAGTTTTAGACAAAAAAAGAATCCCATCATTAAATATATTTGATTTTATATAGAGTCGCAGTAGGACACAATTATTCCCATTATTAACAACTTTAACTATGTCATTTTATTACTAAATAGGCAAGTTAAGACAAGAGACAGCACTTTCATTCCCAGATGCTCATGGGTCAGTTCAGTTATGCTACACTAATCCATCGATTAGCCCATTCAAATATCAAAGATGGAAAATGAATACTTATATTTATAGTCTATTTGTACAATGAAATATTCATTCACTTTATGAAATTGAGAAATAATTAATTAATTAATTAACTTTTAATTTCTTTTTTTGTTTTTTTTGACTTTACCATTTAGTAATTCTTTTATGAGTGCCAGAGTAAAAAATGGTTTTTACTAAGGTACAGGGGGAGTATCGGTAGCCTATCAAGTTATTAAGCACCCAAGATTCCCTGAACTCAAAATTTTGCTCAACTGTATTAAATATACAGGCTAGGCTACTATCAACTCCCCTCTATTTTAATAGATATTTATAGCTATCACATAATCATAATCCTACACAATTGAAAAATAAAAAAAGGCTAAACTATGACAAAATTGAAAATTAAATGGTTGAATAGAATAAATTAGCAGGTTAATTGTAGATTTAATAAACTTAAAAGAGTGATTAAAGCTATGGTAAAGAAACATAACCGCTATGAATGAAATTTAAAGCAAATTCGTCAATCATGGGGGCAATATTTGCTATCAATTTGAAACGGGAATGGCATCTGAGAACTGATTAAACCTCTAGATATCTAAAGAACGTTATAAAAATAACATAAATGAAAGTATTGAACCCAAGATAACAGAATGGAAATAACAGCATAATGTAAAATTCCATTCAAGAATTAGCAACCAGATAATAAAAATTGATTCAAAATCCTTAAAGCGTTTATGTATACTTACACATGCATACTTACAAGGTACACATCTGAATCCACTGCTATGGACATAGAAGAGAACCACGGAGGCAAATCAACTGAAATAAACATCACATTGAAAGGAAAGCATCACAGTCCACGCATAAAAAGCATATATAGTAATAAAAAGGAAACACGCGGAAACTTGACCAGGAGAATATAAAAATCTAGTAGGATATAGTTTATGCCAAACTTGAGTTAGATACCTTCGATCTGCCACTCCTATCATAATGGATTGAGTACCGCTTCAAATCACCAACTTCAGAAAACAACTCCTGAACATTAATTAGCCATTATAAGTTAAGAAACATTCAAATTTTCAATATGTATCATCTATGTTCACATTTTTAAACTTTTAAAAACAAGAGATGCAGCCTACTAGAGAATATAATTGAGAAATGTAAATATCAAAAACCAATCAGCAAAATTTAAAGCTCAATCAAATTGTGAAAATAGTCCTACATATTATCATACATTAACCATAAACAGTAAGGTATCCTCCTCTAAAACAGAAAACAGAATTCAAAGATAAATTCCAAATGCTTAATAAATCAAACACAATAAAGTGCTAATTCAATATATATATATATATTTATGAGTGGTCCTAAGAAATTCAATCATAAAACCATCTTGCCCTCACTCACTCACTCACAGCCTAAACTGAAAGTGATAAAACAGAAGCACTCGTGTGGCTAAATAAGCTCTGCAATATATAAATTAGTTTCTCCAATAAAATGAAGGGACAGAGGTCCATCTGATGAATAAATTTCTCCAATTTCTAACAAAATAAAAACAAAGGCCAACTGGCTTTCCTCTTACATACTGAACAGAAAAACCTATGCTATACCAATGTGGCAGAACAACTCGAGCAATTACAAGATTCAAAACATTAAAAATCACAATCCGAACTTGAATTTGTTGCCGTTATACGAAGCAATTTTAATGAAAATGAAACGAAATTCACTTCTCAGATTTATACAATAAACATCGACTAAGCCAAACCATCAGCAACTATTTAACTTAATTAAAGTGCATTTTTGGAAAGCAATAAAAACCGGACATCAAAATTCCCATTTCTAAGTTTCTTTACTAGACCTTTTCTTGTCACCCAAACAAATTTCCCTTAGAAATTAAAATCACAAAAGTCTGATTCATTTCCAAAATTAAAGAATCCAAGAGAAAATCCACAATCACCGCAGCCAAAATAAATAAATGAAACATATTATAAATAAATAAATAAACTAATAAAATTAAACCGTGAATACCATCAGCTCGTCGGCGCATAGCTAGAGCCAGCAGCTGCACTGGAGCCGGAATTGGAGCTTGAGCCAGAAAACAGTTCAGCGAGAGCGCTCATGACTCGAACTTAAAATCAAAATACCATTCTAGAGTTTGAAATTAAAATCAATACCTGGAAAATATTATGCTGATTTGCTACTCAAATACTCGAGGGGCTGCTAGGCGTGGAGGAAGATTGGGGGAAGGCGGAGACTGAGTGAGGAGCGATGAGGAGTGGAGGGAGGCGATGGGAGCGAGGAAAAGTGGCGGATCTGGAGGAAGGTGATACGATTTTAGGTATACACAAAAAAAGTGTTAAGTATTACTATAAAATAGCAACCGGATGCACGTTCGATTAATGCTTAAATATTGGGAACCGAATTTTATTAGGTTGTTATTTTAGAGTAAAAGAATTTAATTCTTCTCATATAGCAACCAAATAAGTTTTGGGTGCTATATTTTAAATATTTAGCAACGGCTTCGTTATTCGGTTGCAAAAAAGTCTTAAGTATTAAAGAATAGCAACCGAATTGGATTGCTATTATTTAAGCATTTAGCAACCGAATGTTCATTCGGTTGCTAAATGCTTAAATATTAGCAACCGAATTTATATTCGGTTGCTATTTTATAGTACAATAATTTAATTCTTCGCATATAGCAACCGAATAAGTTTCAGTTGCTATATTCTAAAAAATAGCAACCGAATGGACATTCGATTGCTAAATGCTTAAATATTAGCAACCGAATTTTTATTCGGTTGCTATTTTATAGTACAATAATTTAATTTTTCGCATATAGTAATCGAATGGGCATTCGGTTGCTAAATGCTTAAATATTAACAACCGAATTTTTATTTGATTGCTATTTTATAGTACAATAATTTAATTTTTCGCATATAGCAACCGAATAAGTTTCGGTTGCTATATTCTAAAAAATAGCAACCGAATGGACGTTCGGATGCTAAATGCTTAAATATTAGCAACCGAATTTTTATTCGGTTGCTATTTTATAGTACAATAATTTAATTCTTCGCACATAGCAACCGAATAAATTTCGGTTGCTATATTCTAAAAAATAGCAACCGAATGGATGTTCAGTTGCTAAATGCTTAAATATTAGCAACCGAATTTATATTCGGTTGCTATTTTATAGTACAATAATTTAATTCTTCGCATATAGCAACCGAATAAGTTTCTGTTGCTATATTCTAAAAAATAGCAACCGAATGGACATTCGGTTGCTAAATGCTTAAATATTAGCAACCGAATTTTTATTTGGTTGGTATTTTATAGTACAATAATTTAATTCTTCGCATATAGCAACCGAATAAGTTTCAGTTGCTATATTCTAAAAAATAGCAATCGAATTCGGTTGCTATTTTATAGTACAATAATTTAATTCTTCGCATATAGCAACCGAATAAGTTTCAGTTGCTATATTCTAAAAAATAGCAACCGAATGGACGTTCGATTGCTAAATGCTTAAATATTAGCAACCGAATTTTTATTCTGTTGCTATTTTATAGTACAATAATTTAATTCTTCGCACATGGCAACCGAATAAGTTTCGGTTGCTATATTCTAAAAAATAGCAACCGAATGGATGTTCAGTTGCTAAATGCTTAAATATTAGCAACCAAATTTATATTCGGTTGCTATTTTATAGTACAATAATTTAATTTTTCGCATATAGCAACCGAATAAGTTTCGGTTTCTATATTCTAAAAAATAGCAACCGAATGGACATTCGGTTGCTAAATGCTTAAATATTAGCAACCGAATTTTTATTCGGTTGCTATTTTATAGTACAATAATTTAATTTTTCGCATATAGCAACCGAATAAGTTTCGGTTGCTATATTCTAAAAAATAGCAACCGAATTCGGTTGCTATTTTATAGTACAATAATTTAATTTTTCGCATATAGCAACTGAATGGACATTTGGTTGCTACATGCTTAAATATTAGCAACCGAATTTTTATTCGGTTGCTATTTTATCGTACAATAATTTAATTTTTCGTATATAGCAACCGAATAAGTTTCGGTTGCTATATTCTAAAAAAATAGCAACCGAATGGACGTTCGGTTGCTAAATGCTTAAATATTAGCAACCGAATTTATATTCGGTTGCTATTTTATAGTATAATAATTTAATTCTTTGCATATAGCAACCAAATAAGTTTCGGTTGCTATATTCTAAAAAATAGCAACCGAATGGACATTTGGTTGCTAAATGCTTAAATATTAGCAACCGAATTTTTATTCGGTTGCTATTTTTGAGCACAAAAATTTAAATTTTCACATCTAACAACTGAATAAATTTCGGTTGCTATATTCTAAACATTTAGCAACGGTTTAGGATTTCGTTGCTAAAAATTGTTACATTTTAAAAAAAATAGCAACTGAATTGTCATACGGTTGCTAAATGTTTCAATATTAGCAACCGAATTGTTATTCGGTTGCTATTATAGAATGAAAAAATTTAATTCTTCCCATTTAGCAACGGAAATAGATTTCCGTTGCTATATTTGCAACCAAAATAATTTCAGTTGCTATTCTTGAAAGTTTTAGCAACGGAAATAAATTTTCGTTGCTACTTCAGCAACCGAAATATATTCGGTTGCTATTTATCTCCATTTAGCAACGAAAATATTATTACGTTGCTAAATTAGCAACCGAAATTATTTCCATTGCTATTTTTGGTTCCAAAATTTTCCCTGCTCATCATTCACACGATATTTAGCAACGGTTTTAACTTTCCGTTGCTAAAATTCGTAGCTAATTTTACGTGTCAAACATTCCCTCCTCTTTTAGCGACCGAAAATAACCAAATATATTTTCGTTGTTATATATTAAAAACTTAACGAAAATTAGCAACGGAATAATTTCCATTGCTATTTCTTAATTTTCTTGTGGTGATTTTCAATCAAATTTTGTAAAATTCAAGGAAGAGACTTGTTGTTTTATTGCCTTCCAGAGATCAATATACTGAGGGTAAACATTCTGGGTTCAAAGTTCAGTCTTTTGCATTGATTCAAGGTTATGGCATGAAATTTGATTGTTGATCTAAAATGTGAGTTTATTATTCTATTTATATTTTTATTATTTTTTGTGTTTGATTAGTATATTTAATTGTTTATGCCATTATTGTGTGAGATTTGAGGTGAAAACATGTGAGAATTGCATAAAAGAAGCTTTGAAGTATGTAAAAATGGAGTTTTCTCGATCCTGGAAATGAGGGACGGGAAGAAGACCAAACAAACACCCATCCCTCAAGTGAGGGACGGGACGTGGCGGAGCTACTTCCTCCCATCCGCCGCTTCTCCCCCAGGCGGTCCCTCATTTTTAGGCCGTCCCTGACCTTTTTTTCTCCTTTTTTTTTTTGCTTATTTTGACTCATTTTGTTATTTCTTTTCATGTTATTTTTGCATGTTAGTTGTTATGTGATATTTTTGTGTTATTTTATCATGTTAATATTTTATTTTTATTCCTTTATTTTCAGTATTATGAGTATTTATTTTATTTTATTTTCAAATAATTTGGCTAACTTGTTACCTTCTTTATTTGGCATATAATATTTCTTTTTCTAATTGAGCATTACTAATGGATAGAGATTTGGAGGCAAAATGATTGGGAAACTTTGGTTTGATTTATCCCTTCATTTATTTCCTTCTTCAGTTATTTGACATTTACTTAGCTTACTTTTGCTTATTATTTGAGTTTGGCTTGTAATAAAATTATTCTAATGTTCGTTAATATGAAAAATCACAAAAAGATTTTTATGAATAAAATTAGGTTTTTCTTAATAAAATAGGACCAATGTCCTAGTTTTCTTCAAAAAAAATGCCAAAAGAGTTATACATTTTGGTAAATATGCATGCAGGAATCAATGTTCCCACCTTGAATAAATTCTTCATTTTATGCATGATTTATTTCGTTTTATTTGTTGGAGTTGTATTCTGTCCCTTTCCATTTTATTTGTTGGGGTTGTATTCTGTCCCTTTCCATTGTAAGTTAAAATGCTTATTTATTGCTTTACTTATCATTTTTCTTTATTGCTTTTCCTTGAATGCTTGAGATGCGCCTTAATAAAATTACATAAACGCTTAACAAAAGAAATGGAAATTTAACTTAAAAACTCAATTTTAGCTTTAACCAAGGTACGAAGTAAAAGCGATGTCCCGAACTCTCTCTGTTCTTAAGCTTCTTAAGCTTAGATGAACCTTCTCAATGTTCTATTGGGTGGCAATTTCAAAATACTCTCTTATTGTCCAAAATAGACACACACGCATCATTTTAGGCTCAAAGAGGCTAGATTAACTTTCATAATGTTATATTGGGTGGCGACTCCAAAGCACCTTTCGTTACCGAAAATAGATACTCTCGTAGGCTAATCATCAACAATCGAATAAGGGTAATTCATTGTCAATTGCGAAATGATCAGTCTTCACAAGTTTAAAGAAACTCTATCGGACCCTAAAATGGGCCTCCGGGACCAAGCAGGTTCCACGTGCATCACAATCTTTAATTTTAATTTAAATTAGCTCATTGAGCCCACTAAGTTATCTGCTAATTTAAATCAAACCCGCAGACTCAATTAAGCCCATTAATTGATTTTAGCTTACTAATTTCAATCCAATTGATTTAGGGCCTAAATTAATTAAAAACACATTAATACATCTTATGTGCCATAGAATTAAGATCAAAATTCATTCTAGCCAAGAACTAATAAAAAACACACGAAGAACGTAATTTACTAAACTTTTTGGTAAAACTAGTTTTCATACAAAATTTAACCAATTTCGATTACGTGATCACATATTAAAAACATAAATTATCATCAAAATAATTTTCACATGGATCAAAAATGAAATTGATGTAGAACAGCCCCTCATAGTCTTTTGCGTAGAGAAAATTTCCCCAATACAAAAAATCAGTTTTTTCTTTTTTTTTTTTAATTTTGATCATATAATTACAGAAATCAATATTTCTTAGTCTAACACTCATGAACATCAAAATCAAAATTTTAAAAAAATTCATGAAATAAATAACTCATAAGTAGAAAGTTATTTAACAAAGTTTTAAAAAATATATATAATTTCATGGCTAAAACCTGACTCTAATAACATGTTGGAATAAGTTGGTTACATGCATCTCATACATAGCGGAATTTAAAATTTTAACCAAACTAAATTTAGATTTTTGCCATGAAATTAGATTAGTGAACTAAAAGTTGAAAAATCACCTATGGAGTTTTGTTAATCAATTGATTTTCCTTCGCATCCAATTGTCGCAAACCACAATTTCCAAACTTTCGAACACCTCCACATTGTCCACACCAAAGAAAAGAGAAAATGAACCAAGATGGAGATATAGGGGAGGCTGAAATTCCTATAGAGACTAGTGATAGGTTTCAGCCAAGGATCGGGAGAAAAAGAAGAGTTTTGATTTTTTTGTAATTTTGTAATTCTGTCTTATCTTACTTTTACTTTTATACTCCAAGTTAAAAAAAAAAAAATTCTAGTAGGATTATAACTTTATAAAAATTGGAATATTAATTATTAATTAATTCTTGTTTAATTAATTAAATTTGTTTAATTAAATCCATTATAGGCCTCCACCATAAAGCTCCGCGCAGAAATTCGCAGACTGGGATTTTTTGTGCGGACTTAGATGTAATTGTCCAAATGGATTCCAAATCCAATTAAATTAAATATGTAGGGTTCATAACACTTATGGATCATATTTAATTTAATTTGGCCCAAGAAACAGACCATTAAGGTCTTCTACGAAGACCCTGCGCAGAAGCCACTCCCAATGTGCTTTTGCGCAGAAGCATTTCCTTCTGGACCTGAAATTAATTCTCTATTTGATCTAAAAATATTATTTTAGTCCTATAACACTTATATTCCAATAATAATTTATTTTAAATCAAAATGGACCAACTTAATTTTACAAGCCATGTGTAGAAAATTAATTAAACTCCTTTAATTAATTATTCCCATCATTTTCCTTTATCCATAATAATATCAAACATTATTACATCTACAGTTTTACCATTTTACCCTTTCTCTATAGGTGTGTGACCCATCTGATCCACTTGGCATTACAGACATAATTGTAATTAATAAATTACATGATTTAAACTTTTTAAACCATTATATTAATTTTCTAATTAATAGTTATATTTATGTTCATATACAAATCATGAGAGGCTTCTAATCAAGCATCATGATTACCCAAGTGACAGAAAAGTCAGTGATTTTGACTGAATCCTTCCATGGAACAGTTACCGTACAATTACTCATTTTACCATACTTTATCTCATTTAGGTTTTGGGTATGGATTTTGTCAACTCATATAAACCTAAATAAAATTGTTCTAATAATTTAACCATTGTTCCCAAAATGCCCCTCGTGGATGTCATCCACCTTGACATTCTACTCTGGCCAAAGATTCTCTGAATAAAGGTATTATTAAACTTGTGAGATAACTCCCATAATAAATTTATGATGGTGAATTATTTATTGATCACTCAACTATCTTCAAGTAGGTCATGACATACCCAATCTCCTAACTATGTTCACCCTTCGATTGAGATAAGTAGTTATGGAGTTGAAATATATCACTCACTACTTAAGATAACTTTGATAATCTGAAGTCTGAGGATATTTGCACCACTGCTATGTACAGAATCCTCACTGATATAAATTAATATCCATGTGAGAATTCTCATGGCAGGTCTCCAATATACTTGTTCTTGTAATAAGCATCTAAATGTTAGTTTTGACCATCTCTATTATCAGAGTAATAAGAATAACTGCTTGAACCATTCAAGAAGTATAACATGTGCAGTCTGTAGCGCCCTATACCCATACGTGGTACGGATACCGGATGCCACGACACTAAACTAACATACACTCTAATACTTTACATTCCAATTACTTAACTGTTTATTTTAGTCCGATTAACCTATTTAAACTAGACGGGTTATTAAATAGACAATTAATTAAAACCGGTAATTTCTTTTTTTTTTTGAATAGTACCGTATACGTGAATAGTATCGTATGGCAAAGACAATTTACTTAAGTCTATTAATACTTATTAATTAATTACCAACTTAATATTTATACTTTAAGTCACTATTAACTATGTCGATTGACCTATAACTGTCTAAATTACTATTCATCTAGTCAAGTTTCCTTCAACTTAAAAATCTATATTTTACTTTACCAATAGTATTAACTTAATTTCTACCAATTTTTAAGCATGCTAATCACAATATACTAGAGACAGTTATATTATAAGACATATACATGCCAAAATCTTAACATACTTAATATTCTAAATAATAATCTTCCATACCACTTTCACAGTGTGAGGTATGCACTGCTCCCAAAAGCTTACGGAGTACCTACATGCAGTCAAATAAAACTACGTGCTGAGCATTAAATATGCCCAGTGGTGATTGCAATTCCATAAATTTTCACTTAAATTAATTTTTCATGCATAATCACAAATACTATCATTTAATATTCATAAATAAATATATTTAATTTAATTCCCAACTAGGCATGCAATATTACATGTAATTATTTTTAAATTACATAATTGGGGTAATCACACAATTAATTCACATAAATAATCTTATTACCGTTTTACCCTTAACTTATGGTAATAATTCATTTATACCCTTAAACTTTTTCAAAATGACAAAAATGCCACTAGTTCATTTTAATTTCATTATATTACCATTATACCACTAGTTCAATTATTTTTACTAAAATTACAATTCTGCCACTATTTTAATTAATTTTACTAACCTTACAATTTTATCATTAATTTACATGCCAAATTACGGTTTTACCATCCAATTATTATTTTCATGCCAAATTATATTTTTACCCATAAAAAGTGGCCAATTTTCATATTTAACCATTTATTTACATTTTTACCCTTATTAATTATTTTTAACACACATATGAACAAAATTACCATTTTGCCCTTAAAACTTTTATTTAATAATATTTATGTCATTTTTTCACATAAATATTATTTTAATCACACTTTAACAATTTTAATCTTATTTTTACAATTATTCCCCTGTAACACACTGGCAGACTCTATATACAGGATAAACGAGATGTAAACTCCAGAAGTTCACAGAAATACCAGCGGAGTCTTGTGAGACCACCACTGTCTTAAATATAGTACAGTACAATGAAATATTCAGATACAGTGAAATAGGACCATCATTGGCCTATTTAAAAAGTGAGACGTCATGCTCACACCTGCGGTCTTATGTCCTATGGCATGCCAACATATCTTGAACTAGACTTGACTACCAGATCACTACATAGGGCAATATTATTTTATTTTTCACATTATTAATATAATATACTTATTTTTCATGGTATATCATCATAATATTTTATTCTTTTTCATACAATTTCATCATTTCACATGTGATTATCATCATTACATCATCACATGTCATGTAAACTTATTATTTCATCATGGTACACATGCATACATACATACATGCATACGACCCACATACCAATTTATTTACATTAATTATTTTCATCAATTTTATCATTTATTTAGGCCAATTTAATGATGTATAACATCATCATACCATCAATTTCCATGAAAACACATAAAAATCATGACTTTACACATGACATACATTCGGCCATACATGCATCACATGCCTCATGATATTTTTACATGCTCTAACACATACCATACATTAGTTCACATGCCAAATACCATAGATCCTTCATAAATATACATAAAACATCATGAAAACACATGAAAATCACATGAATACCATTCGGTCAAAGAAGTAACCTTTCACACAAAATTTATTTCTTCAATTTAATCATCCATGCCATCATTTTTAACATCCCTAAGCATGAATATCATGTTAATTTCAATTAAACATGCATATATCACATACTTTCTTCACAAACATAACATAAATTCATGCTTTTACCATGGAATTAAGTGGAATTTGCAATCACAAACCTCAAATCCGTGTATTATACTTCTCAATTATCCTTTTCCTTGCCCTTAGCTTGCTTAGAGGTTCCTTCACCTATTGGACATAATTATGTCCAAACACAAAAATTAAGATTTAATCAAATCCAAGCTTCCTTTCAAAAATCAAACTTCATAAACGTCTTATTAACATCCTGGAGTACCTTATGAACCTTAAAACCAAATTAAAATCACTTAAATCACTTACCTAAATTTTACCCCCAAACTTCAAGTCTAGATTTCACCCACTTTTACTTCTTCAAACGAAATTCTAAGACCACCAATGGATTCTAGATGAGCTGAATTATGTTAGGGAGGTTTGATTTTGAGGTGAGATGAAGAAAAAATGAAAGAAAAATGGTGAGAAAGAGAGGAGAGTGAATTCGGCCAAGAGAGGAAGAAGAGGGAGCTGAAAAAAAATGGAATCCAAGGGGATTTCCAGATTTTTTAGTCTATTTATATGGGTCCAATCAGACCCAACCAGGTCCAACCAAAGTGGTTGAGTTGATTTGGTCCGATTTTTATTTTTCGGGTCATTTTCCACTGTTTTCGTGAAATTGAATGTTCTCAAATTCATTTTCACTCCAAAATAATTCCATCATTCTTAGAATATTAAAATTAGTCTCCCTGAAAAATTTCAGTTCAATCGAAATCCGTTTGGGGTCCGGTTCACTTAAACCGGTCCAATTCGGTTCAGTTTGGTTTTGCCGTAAAATACAATTCTAATACTGTCAAAAATTTTTAAAAATTATTCTAAGCCTTTTATCCTCTTACAGTAGATCATTTTATCCACTCTAACTATTTATAAAAATTCGGTCAAACTTTAGTCAAACCTTGGTTCAATTGAATCGAACCAGAGAAAATTCAGACTAACTTTCGGAAGCCTATTTGACCTCGTTTTTACACCAGATTACACAATTTTACTACATTTTTCGTTCTCTTTCTGATGATGAAAAAAATATTTTCGGGTACTATTCATCCTGGAGTCACTATTTTGTGGGCCCTATAATTACTATTCACGGACTCCCAGTTAGTATTCACGGACTAGTCAAAGATGCTATCACTATTCAATAGGATCCAGTGATGATGATGTTTCTAACCAAATGATGATGTTTCTAACCAAATGACGATGTTATACTTTAAGGGACACAGTTACTATTCATCGTCATGACATTGCTGATGTCATCGTGGTCCCACATTTACTATTCAGTGGGCTCCACCTGACTCCACTTTTACTATTTAGTGGGTTCCACTTGGGCCCACTTTACTTTTAAGTGGGTCCCACCTGGGCCCACTTTTCACCGAAATAAATACTTTTGTTTACTGTTTCGGCCATTTTAGACTCGTTTGACCTCCGATTGACACGAAATTTGCGCCTACGGACTCGTATTGACGAGCTCTATCCAATGATCCAATAAAATATTTTTCGATTTCGAAAATTACTATTCACCCCGGAAGCACTATCACTCTTGAAAAATACTATTTACGCCTAACCCGGTATTGGGGCTATTATATAGTCTATCTATATTAACAATAGTCTATCTTGTTAATACTATGACTAAATATGTTTATGTATTAACATATTTATATGTAATAGGCATCTCACATCATAAACTTTTTTATAATTGCCTTTGCACTATGTTTAGAATACCAATAACTATATTTATTAATTTCAGACATGATGTCAAACAATAGATAGTCATAACATAACATTAATAAATATAAATTATCTTTTTATAAATTAAAATTGAGTTCATATATATGATGTAATTTCCTATTTTACACGATATGATGTAATTTCCTATTTTACACGAACGCTTATACATACTCAGTACTCCTAACTCTAGGTGTACACAGTTCTGGATTTTCCTGTACTGAACTAAAGTACCGAAAAAAATGATCCAGAACTGAATTGTACCATTGACTTTTTTGATTAGAACTGGACCGAATTTTACTGTTGACTTTTTTACTAAAACCGAACTGAATTGTACTGGAACCGAATTGAGAACCGTATTAAACCGTACCGAACTGTTCTGAACTGAAAGAACCGATATTTATTAATTATTATATATAATACTAGTAATTTAAATATAAATATTATTTATAATTTCTATTATATAGTTATTATATAAATTTAACTTCATAATTTTTTGTATTAAATATTTCAATGCACAAAATTAATATAATAAATAGTCAATAAATTAAAATAATATTTTGATTATTAATAAGATAAATTTAATTATCATATATATATGAATGTGCAACTAAAATAATTTGTATTTAATTTAATTTACGTTCAGTGTCACTCAACTACAACATACTTTTCATTTTGTATAAATATTTATATATACACACAAATATAATTATTATATCAATGAAATTTTAACTAACTAATGTAATTATATGAGTATATAATCACCTTACCAATTAATTTTATTTACATTTAATATCACTTAACTAGTATTTATCTATTTTGATACAATACATGTTGGCTTAAAAGGTTAATTTATAGGTTTTAATGTATTAACAAAACATTTGTACTTAATCAAATTAGGCTTTTCTTTAGCTTGAATAATACTGGTCCAAGTTTCAGATTCTGATGCAGAGTGCTCTATCAAATACATAATAGACGTGTTTGTATTCTACAACTATCAGAGTAGACTTACAGCATTAAAGATTTATTAGGAAATAAAATTTGTAAAATTATTTTTGAGGAATCCACACACTCACAACACGGTAATCACATTATTTTCTGCATTTAAAATATTTTTCAAATCACATATTTACTTAAAATAAAATTATTTCTTTCTTAAAGTCAAAAATCTGCAATCATAGTTCTCGAAAATGGAAAGAGATCTTTTTATTGAATCTGATTTTTTTTCATTCAAAGAAACATAAAATCTGAAAAAATATTCTTTCAGCTCCTCATTGACTAAGGAAACATAAAGACAAAAATATCTTCAAACATAGAAATATTTTTGAATTGTTGTTTACACCTAACAGCTATAATTTTCAACTATAAAAAGGAGTTTTGTTGGTGTGTTCTTAAAAGTGAGTGAAAAACGTGTTGTTCTACTTGTGTTTCAATCTGTAAGTTTTTCATTCTTTCATGTGCTTTCACGATCACATTTCCTCGATATAATTATAGTTTATATTATAATCATGTTAGTGAGTCTATTCACAATTGTGAGATAAATTTGTGAGGTTAGGTTGCTAGAATTTAGGAAAATAAACTAGAAAGTGTTTAGGTTCTTTTCCTTGGAAAAAAGGGTTAAGTGTTTTAATAATTTTACTTTGTAAAAATGATTAAGAGTTTTAGAGTTTTCACTTGGGAAGAAAAATTATTTTAAGTAAATTGTATAAAATGGATTTATTATGATGATGGTATTTTGCATATCAACTGTCTGTTTTCTAATATGTTTAGATCACGAAAAATTATGAAATGATCTATTTACCCCCTTTTAAGATCATATATTTGGGACGCACAATACTTATATAAGTAATTGAGTTGTAAGTTAATAATTTAATTATATATAATTAAATTTTACTAATTAATACAACTATATAAGTATATAATCACCTTACTAATTAACTTCATTTATTCTTAGTATCACTCAACTAGTACTCATATAGTTTTTGCACAATACTTATATAAGTAATTGAGCATATAAATTAATAATATAATTATATATAATTATTATATAT
Source organism: Excoecaria cochinchinensis (assembly GCA_947683425.1). Classification (NCBI taxonomy): domain Eukaryota; kingdom Viridiplantae; phylum Streptophyta; class Magnoliopsida; order Malpighiales; family Euphorbiaceae; genus Excoecaria; species Excoecaria cochinchinensis. Next base: position 335,732 of record CANTUQ010000022.1, read on the forward strand.
AATAAAATTTACCAATTCAATTCATGTAATTATATAAATATATAATCACCTTGCCAATTAATTTTATTTGTTTTTAGTATCACTCAACTATTACTTATCTATTTTGGCACAATACTTATATGAGTAATTGACTTGTAAATTAATAATTTAATTATATATAATTAAATTTTACTAATTCATCTTTAATTTAATTTAACTTTAATAGCACTCAACTACTACTTAATTTTTCTTTTTGTACAAATATTTATATACACAATCACTTTACCAATTAATTTTATTCACTTTTAATACTACTTTTACATTCACTCTTATAGCTATTGACTATAATATTAATTAATAATCTTTTAATTTTTAAGCCAAATTTATTAAAATTAAGTATAATAACTAAGCCAAGATAATATGTGTGGATGAATCTAACCATATAATCAGCCGAAACTGTATATATAATTATCTTATTAATTAATTTTATTTATATTTAGTGTCACTCAATTAGTACTTATCTATTTTTGGCACAATATCTATTTGAATAATTGATGATTTATTTTAATAATATAATTATATACAATTGAATAATTTATTATATAATCACTTTATCAATTAGTTTCGTTTATTTTTAGTGTCACTCAACTAATATTCATCTATTTTTATCACAATACCTGTATGAATATATAAATTAAAAATGAAATTATATGTAATTATTTATAATAAAATTTTAATTTCTTTTATTTTTAGCGTTACTTAACTAATATTCATCTGTATTTAACACAATATTTATGTGAGTAATTGAAGATATATTTTAATAATTTAATTATATATAATTATTATATTAATAAAATTTTATTAATTAATATATAATATAATTATATGACTATATAATTATCTTATTAATTAAATTTTTTTAGAGTGAATTAAGAATAAAATTTGAAAAATTTTAGCAGAAATATTTTTTATTTTAAGTTTTGGAGGTAATTAAAATATTTGGGGGGAATTGAAATATTTGGAGTTGGAGGGAATCCGACCAGTTTTATATTTCATTATATATATATATAAGAAAATAAAATTAAAAAAAAAAAACTATTGGGTTCAAGCCTATACTTGCGTTTCTTCTTTCCCGTTGTCGCCACTGTCATCTCCAACCCCTCCAACTATAGCTTCTGTTCATCGGCTCTTTTTTCTTTCCTTCTTTCTTATTTTCCGTCAAATTCTATATAGAGAGACAACAGCTTGGCTGCATTTTCATTCTTGGCAACCAGTCCACCGTTGCCTCCTCCGTTAGCCACTGCTAGTCGCTGGAGTCTATCTCCTACTCTTCCCTCTTCGCGTGCAACGGTAGCACATCAGTCCCCCTTATTTTTCTGCATTTGTAGCTTCAGTTACAGCCCCTATTTTTGCCATTCTTTGGTCACCGCTGGTCACTGGAACACCACATGTCTTCTTCTAATTGAACTGGCAATTATTGGGTGAGTAAAGGGTGGTTATTAACTAGAAATTAAGGTAAAATTCATAAGGGGGACACATTTGGAAATTTAGGGATTTAAAATTTTATGGTTAATTTTCTTAGGCTAAGAGATTGGGTAAGTTAAAATCAATATTTTAGGCCATTAATTACTCATTTAAATTGTATAATTTCTGTATTTTGCGGATTAATGATGAAAATAGTTCTTGAACTCTTTAGAAGAAAAAAGGAAAAAGGAAATGAATTAGAAATCTAAGCTAATTTCAGTGAAGTACTTTGGTAGGATTAGAGTTATTTTGCTTTAAATCAAAGTTTGCAACCATTAAATTTATTTTTTCTTATTACTGTTATGATGATTGAGATAAGAGTTGTGACATAATATAAATTTTTGATAGAGCTTACTTAAAATGTTTCTCTCCTTGGTGTTTTAAGTTCCAGAAGTCCTGTGTATTTGGCTCAACTGTATTGTTTGCTATAATTTCTGTAAATAAAATAATTATAGACCAAAAGTAAATCAACTAGTAGACATAAATTAATTGAGCTGCCTAAGATGAATCCGTTTCCTCCATTTGGTAGAACATAATTATATTTTGCCGTTCAGTGTCTATCTTACTATTTGCCATTTGACATATTTGCTTGTTTTGCATTGTTTTGAAGTGAAGTATTTCTGTGATCATTTTCACGACTGCTACTTTTACTGGTATGGACAACCTTTTGCGATGGACATAATTTTTTTTGCTGAATCAAATTATTTTTGTTGTTTAATAGAGAGAGTATATGTGTTAGCGGCTGCATTTAAGGGAAAATTGCAAAAAAAAAAATTCTTCGGGATTGTGGAAACATTTAAGGAAAAATTGCAAAAAAATTTCAGATTAAAGAAGGGTTAGCGGCTGCATCTAAAAGTAAGAATAAGTCACACACAACTTTGAGTTTTGTGGAATCCGTTAATAATACGTTATTAATTTGATCAATAGGCTTGTATATAAACTTTAATTAGGATGATGATTAAAGATGAATTACCATTTAATTTCATTAAATATAAGGATTTTAGGAAATTTATTGAAACAATTTGTCCTAAATTTAAAATTACATCTAGAATGACTATTGCTACAGGATGTTGTCTTTTCATGAAGAAAATGGATAAATTGAATTTTTTTTTAAATTGAATGCAAAATTGTATGCACTTATTGATATATTTTAATTATATTTGTATTTATTATTGTGTATATTTATATTATAAGTTTTTAAAAATATTGAATTATCTGAAATACTGTATTGTATTATCTTATTTTATTTTGTATCGAAAGAACCGAAAAATCAAACTGAACTGTATCAAAAATTATAAAAATCGTATCGAACTGTACCGAAATTAATAAAAATCGAACTGTACTGAAATTTATAACAACCAAAATTTCAATACAATATGAAAATTTATAAAGGACGGAACTGTGCACATCCCTAGTTAGAGGTGTACACGATTCTGGATTTTTCTGTACTGAACTGAAGTACCGAAGAAAAAGATCCAGAACCGAATTGTACCGTTGACTTTTTTTACTAGAACTGAACCGAATTGTACTGTTGACTTTTTGACTAGAACCAAACCGAATTGTACTGGAACCGAATTGAGAACTGTATTGAACCGTACCGAACTGTTCTGAACTGAATTGGACCGAAAGGACCGATATTTATTAATTATTATATATAATAATAGTAATTTATATATAAATGTTATTTATAATTTCTATTATATAGTTATTATATAAATTTAATTTCATAATTATTTGTATTAAATATTTTAATGCATGAAATTAATATAATAAATAGTTAATAAATTAAAATAAATATTTTGATTATTAATAAGATAAATTTAATTATCATATTTATATGAATGTGCAACTAAAATAATTTGTGTTTAATTTAATTTATGTTTAGTATTACTCAACTACTACATAATTTTTCATTATGTACAAATATTTATATACACACACAAATATAATTATTATATCAATGAAATTTTACTGATTAATATAATTATATGAGTATATAATTATCTTACCAATTAATTTTATTTACTTTTATATCACTCAACTAGTATTTATATATTTTGATACAATACCTATGTAAGTAACTGAGTTGTAAGTTAATAATTTAATTATATATAATTAAATTTTACTAATTAATATAACTATATAAGTATATAATCACTTTACTAATTAATTTTATTTATTTTTAGTATCACTTAACTAGTACTCATATATTTTTTTGCATAAAACCTATTTGATTAATTGAGCATATAAATTAATAATATAATTATATATAATTATTATATATAATAAAACTTACCAATTCAATTCATGTAATTATATAAATATATAATCACCTTACCAATTAATTTCATTTGTTTTTAGTATCACTCAACTAATACTTATGTATTTTGGCATAATACTTATATGAATAATCAAGATGTAAATTACTAATTTAATTATATATAATTAAATTTTACTAATTCGTATTTAATTTAATTTAATTTTAATGTCACTCAACTACTACTTAATTTTTTTTGTACAAATATTTATATAAACAATTATTTTACTAATTAATTTTATTTACTTTTAATGCTACTTTTACATTCACTCTTATAGCTATTGGCTATAATATTAATTAATAATTTTTTAACTGTTGAGCCAAATTCAGTGAAATTGAGTATAATAACTGAGCCAAAATAATATATGTGGATGGATTCTAACCATATAATCAGCCGAAACTGTATATATAATTATCTTATCAATTAATTTCATTTATATTTAGTGTCACTCAATTAGTACTTATCTATTTTTGGCATAATATCTTTTTAAATAATTGAAGATTTATTTTAATAATGTAATTATATACAACTGAATAATTTATTATATAATCACTTTATCAATTAATTTTATTAGTTTTTAGTGTCACTCAACGAATACTCATCTATTTTTATTACAATACCTATATGAATATGTAAATTAAAAATAAAATTATATATAATTATTTAAAATAAAATTTTAGTTTCTTTTATTTTTAGTGTTACTCAACTAATATTCATCTGTATTTAGCACAATATTTATGTGAGTGATTGAATATGTATTTTAATAATATAATTATATACAATTATTATATTAATAAAATTTTATTAATTAATATATAATATAATTATATGAGTAGATAATTATTTTATTAATTAAATTTTTTTAGAGTGAATTAAAAATAAAATTTGAAAAATTTTAGTAAAAATATTTTTTATTTTAAGTTTTGGAGGGAATCCGACCGATTTTATATTTCATTATATATATATATATATATATATAAGAAAATAAAATACAAAAAAACCTAAATCGTGTTTGCTTTTTCCTTTTCTGTCTTGAAATCATGTCTAACCCCACAATTTTTCCTATCTTTCCGGTTGGTTTTAGCCTATACTTGTATTTCTTCTTTTCCGTTGCCACCACTGTCATTTTCGTCCACTCCGACTATAGCTGTCGTTTATCATTAGGGATGAATTACCATTTAATTTTATTGAATATGAGGATTTTAGGTAATTTATTGAAGCAATTTGTCCTGAATTTAAAATTCTGTCTAAAGTGACTATTGTTAGAAGATATTGTTCTCTTTTCATGAAGGAGAGGGATAAATTGAAAGTTTTTTTAGAATTGAATGCAAGATTGTATGTAGTTGTTAAGATATTTTAATTATATTTAAATTTATTATTGTGTATATTTATATTGTAAATTTTTAAAAATATTGAATTATCCGAAGTATTTTATTGTATTGTCTTGTTTTATTTTGTACTAAAAGAACCGAAAAACCGAACTGAATTGTACCGAAAATTATAAGAACCGTACCGAATTGTACTGAAATTAATAAGAATCGAACTGTACCGAAATTTATAAGAACCAAAATTTCAATATAATACGGAAATTTGTAAAAAACCGAACTGGACCGAACTGTGTACACCCCTACCCCTAGTTATAACAACAATAATTTGGAATTAAAACTGCGCCGTATTAACGTAGACTAGAATGCCCAAACTCTGCCCTAATTTTTCGGTCTTTCCTCTCCCGCAATTTTTTTTCTCGAAACGGAGGGTTTGCTTTTCTTCAAACTCTCCACTCTCCTCAACTCCTCGACGGAAGAGAGGTGAGGAGGTTTTACTTGCGCATTTACCTCTTGGAAACCCAAATGATCCGTCTTGTTTACCTTTTTTCGGTCACCTTAGGGACCACACTCTACACTGCGGGAGCTATAGGTGTGAACTGGGGAACCATCGCTTCGCATCCACTCCCACCGCCCAAAGTGGTGGAGCTCTTAAAATCCAACAACATCTCCAAAGTCAGGCTCTTTGATGCTGACCCACTTTTACTACAAGCTCTTTCTGGGTCTAACATTGATGTCACTGTTGGAATCCCAAATTCTTTGCTTAAAAGCTTGAATTCTTCAAGGAAATCTGCAGAGAGCTGGGTTCATGATAATGTCACCCGTTATTTCTCCACTGGTAGCAGTAGAGTTCGAATAGAGTATGTTCTTTATCTTTTTCTTGTGAGTTTACTTGCCTAATGGTTCTGTTTTACTTTGTTAATTTAGTTTTTTAGTTTTCTTGTTTCTCTTATCTGATTATTCAAAATTTATATCCAAGTGAGGCAATGTGTTTTCCTAGTTTAGAATTTGGAGTTTAGACCGTCTCTCTCACTTTTTTTATTCAAGGGAAAAAAATAAATAAATAAATAAAAGAGAGAATCATCTAATGTATGGATTTGTGTGTGAGAAGTGTGAATTCTCTAATTCATTTTAGTGTAGAGGGTGAATTGCTTCTATAGAGAGTACTTTTGGTGATACATGACAATTGCAGGGATACATCTTGTTACTCTTGTTTCATTGCTCATCAAATTCTTAGTATGTTAACAATTTCAGGTTGACGGACACTGCAGAATAAACTCTGCTGTGTATCTGGAAATGGATAATTGTATTTCTTGCTTAGCTCATGTTTTTCTTGGAGGTTACTTGCTCTTGATTTCTTGGTACCAAGAAGTATGGGCATGCTTATTCTGCAGCTTTATCCTTGTCAAGCGCATGTCTGTCATGTATTTTTCTAGGCAAGGATGCTGTTGCACAGAAGAAAACTCATATAAATGCAACCGCAAAAATGTCTTTACATTTTGTAAGCATGTTCCTACTGTGTTATGTCTTGACTTATACAATGCTGTGTTACTGTTGGCGAATTTGTTCTGTCTGGTTTAATGTGCATCATGTCGGTGTTACAGTTCATAGGTTATAAGAGAAGTAATGGTAAATTATATTTTAGCATTTAGAATCGGCAAAGGCCGTGCACTGCTTTTTAATAAGTATTATTGTTTTGTTACCATAAAACAACTTATTTTCTTCCTTTTGGTGGCTTCTTTGGTGAGTTGGTTATAGCCTCATGTCAAGAACATCTTAAAATAATATAGCTGAAGTTAATTTTCTTATCGAAAACTGTTTTACATTGGCTTTGACAATTGGTATGAGAGGCTGTGTTGTTTCATTTCTGTGTTCTTCTAACTGAACATTCACAGAAATGTTGCTATTGGAGATGATCCATTTCACCGAGGTTATAGTGAGCAGTTCCAACCATTTGTCATCAGTGCAGCCATCAACATCCAATCAGCTTTGACTAGAGCAAACTTGGCAAGCCAAGTAAAGGTAGTAGTTCCATGCAGTTATGACACTTACCAGTCAGACTCGGGCCTGCCCTCTAAAGGACACTTCCGGCCTGACCTCAATAAAACAATGATTGAACTCCTAACATTTCTCAGAAAGCATCACTCACCTTTCTTTGTGACCATCTCCCCTTTTATTACCTTCCATCAAAACAAAAACATCTCCCTTGACCTTACTCTCTTCAAAAGTTCTGCACACCCTCGTGTCGACAGCCACCGAAGTTACAAGAACAGCTTTGACCTAAGCTATGATATTTTGATTAATGCTTTATCAATGGTTGGATTTCCTGAAATTGATATTGTAATTTCAAAGATTGGGTGGCCAACTGATGGTGCAGCCAATGCGACGTCATCCATTGCAGAAACCTTTATGAAAGGCCTAATAGACCATCTTCAAAGCAAATCAGGAACCCCACTGAGACCTCGAAATCCACCTGTAGAGACATATATCTACAGCCTTTTAGATGAGGATCAAAAGAGCATTGCCATAGGAAACTTTGAGAGACACTGGGGATTGTTTACTTTTGATGGCCAAGCCAAATACCCCATTGATTTAGGACAAGGTTCAAGGGACCTAGTGAATGCACAGAACGTCGCCTATCTTCCTTCCAAGTGGTGTGTTGTCAACAATAATAAAGATTTGAATAATGCAACTGCAAGTGCCATGGATGCATGTTCAGTTGCTGATTGCACTACATTGTCTCCTGGTGGATCCTGTTTCAACACCAGCTGGCCTGCGAATATATCTTATGCATTTAATAGCTATTATCAGCAGCATGATCAAAGGCCAGAGAGCTGTGATTTCGGGGGATTGGGTTTGATCACTACAGTAGATCCATCATTTGGAAAGTGTAGATTTCCTGTTGAACTTGCAACTTCTCATACGAATGCCTTATCTGGGTCCTATCTTGATCAATGGATGATCTCGTTAGTCATAACAGTGTACTTTTTCAAAATTCCTCATAACATTGTAGATATGTAGAGCATCTTTTAATCTTCTTTATTTTCTTTTCTTTGTGCATAGATAGATCTGTTGTTGTTGTGCATGATTGGTTTGCTGTGTAATTCAATTTTGTACGTTGAGCATAGACCTGTCAAAATCTTATCAGACGTGTGAATCCGACCCGTAAATAATTTAAACATGATCTAACCCGGATGATTCGAAAAAATTCGGGTAGGGTTTGGATCAACCCACCAATCAAGATGAGTTGATCTGTACGGATCGGTTATGATTTGAAAAAATTAGAGTAGGGTTAGGATTGACTAGCCAATCAAGATGAGTTGATACTTACGGATCGATTCACGGATTAATTCATGTGATCTGTAATATAATCATGATGGCATTGCAATTCTCTAGTAATTAATAGAAATGAACTTGAACCCATGGTTCCCGTGTATGAAAGGCAAAATATATTATTTGATCCTTAAATAATAGCAATATCACAATAAGAAAAATATATATTTTTTTCTTTGTTTTATTCGAACTGTAAGTAAATAAAATGATGCAATCATGCAAATGAATATTGGTTTAGTGCCATTAAATCTAAATTGCCTTACCAAAGGTAATTAATTTAAAGCAAAATTAACATTGAAAAATCTATTTGTAAATATAAAAAAGTAAATGCTTTTGATTTCTCTTATTGTTCCATATAAATTGACACCAAGCAAAACACAAATTCAGCAAAATTTAATATGATTAGGTATTGGAAATGTAAGAAGCCCATTGGTTGATATTACAAATTGTATTACTTACGAAAAAAAAAACTCAAGCGGGTTCAACGGGTTGGCCCATTTGGGTCAATTTGCAAATCGACCCATGACTTGTATGTGATTGGATCCGACCTGTTATAACTCAATCCACTTATAATCCAATCTGTTTTCAATTTGATTCATTTTGATCCGATCCGTTTATGCTATTTTGATGCATGAGCAAAAAGTGCTATTGTCCTTAAGGTGAGCAAATTTTGGTTAAAGCCAAAAAATCGAATCAAACCGACTGATTTTTTTTTAATTCGGTTCGGTTTTAATTTTAAAATTCCAGCAAGTTCTATTAGTTCAGTTCAGTTCGGTTTTAAAGGCAAAAATTGAAAAAATCGAACCGACCGATTTACCCCTAAAATTATTAATTAATTTATTTTATATTTAAAAATTGAAATGTTATTTTTATTTTTATGAATTGTACTATGTATTTTGGAATTGTGCCTACATTTATTTTTATTTTAGTTTTATGATTTGTAATTTTATATAATTTTTAGATAATTTTTTTTAATCATTATTTTGCAATTTCTGTTATATAGTTAACTGAACCGAACCGATCAAATATTTCGGTTCGGTTTGAGTTCGATTATTATATAATTTTGGTTCGGTTTGATTTGCTGAAATTATAAATTATAAATTTTTGATTTTTGATTTTTTCAGTTCGGTTATTGAATCGAACTGACTGTTGCTCACCCTTAATTGTGCTCCACCTTTACTTTATAATTCATATTAAGATTTTTTTTTTAATTTAATTTTTTTATTTTAATTTTTTTAAAATAATGTTTCTTTGCACATAAATATGTTCACTTAAAATTCCCAATTTTTAAGCAAAAGAAGCTTAAAGTAAAATCATAAAAGCTCTACTTTAGCTTTTTGAGTTGGATTATTGATTTGCAATTTATTTTCATGCATGTTCCCATTTTTTATCTTCATCGCAATGCAATATTCCCCATTTATTACATTATAGTTGATTAATATTAATAGCAGTATATGTATGAAGAAGGGTGAACAAATTATCTTCAAACTAGTGCAATGCAATATTCCCCATTTATTACATTATAGTTGATTAATATTAATAGCAGTATATGTATGAAGAAGGGAGAATAAATTATCTTTAAACTAGCGCAATGCAATATTCCCCATTTATTACATTATAGTTGATTAATATTAATAGCAGTGTATATGCATGAAGAAGGGTGAATTTTTTTTAGACTAAATTAACCTTATATATTAATATAATTAACAAAAACTTCGTTAAGAATTCGAATTAAAAATAACTACTCGTGCTTTGTCACCCATCTATACCAAGAGTCCAAAAAATTCTACAGATTGACTCAATATTTTTATTTTGGGTTTTAGTTATGTTTTTAATCATCTTTTGTTGCATTTTTTTTTTCAATTAAGAACAATGAATATATCTTATAGAATAAATAAAATAACTGATAATCAATTTATGATAAAATTATATCTTATTGAATTACTAATCACAAATTCTTTTAACTCTTATTGACCATGGTATTTGTGTGTAGAAAGTCAAATACGTAAGACCCTAAAATACACCCTAGTCGTATTAAAATAAGATTAGAATTGGCCGGTAACTGAATATGGTTGATTTGGTGCTGGTTGTGTCAAAACAATGTAACTGATAAGACTGAGAATGTTTTTATCTATAAAAGAGAGAAGCTGATTGGAAGTTTCAAGTGGTAAAAAGTGAGAGCCGATCGGATGGTTGAGACCTGCAATAAAGAATGCCGGTCAGACCAGGCGTAAGTATTCCGAAACTTAAGTTAGTAACTTGCTAGAAAGAGAATGTTTAGAGAGAGAGTCTCAGAGATTTGATACCTGGTGCCACTGTTTGTTGGGTTATTTATATGAGATACGAGAGGTGCACTTGAGTGCCTGGAGAGTGATAACTGGCAGTCAGAGTAGGTGAGAGGCGAAGCGACAGGGAGCAGGTGAAGGGCATGGCGCTACCTTGTGTCAGTGGACTGATGGGACGTGCTGTCACATCAGTCCGATCGGACGTGGCGCTGCCCTCATTCTCAGGCTTTGTGCTCTTTTTTGATGGGCCTTGAGCCCTGCCAAGTGGATTGGGCCGACTGAATGGGCCTCTTTGGGTATGTTATTTATGGTATTATCACTTGTCACCCCCTCAAAAGGGTCCGATCGGGCATAAATTTGCCTTGAGTTGCTCCGCTCATGGAGAGTTTACTTGAGTTGTTCCGATCAGGAGATATCCGTTGGCGAAATTTTTGAATTTGAAAGGCGCTTATCTGAAGAGACGCGCCTGTTGAGACAGTTGTCTCATTTAATGCTGCTGCGCGTGCACCGAGGGTGACGCTTCGTTCTTCGTACCGCAATGATTCTTTTAGAACACGTGGCGATCATCCATTGGTGAGACGTTTGGCGTCTCCGAGAAGAACCCAAAACAATTAGTCAACCCTCATCCAAATTCAATTACCATTATAAATGCTAACAAATCTCACTTAATGCCCACTTACTTTAATTAATTCATGTATATCTCACTTTGACTCTTAATTTCATTTTTAATTTATTTAGTCTTGCCACATGTCACTTCCCTACAAAGCCATGTGTCACTCTCCTATAACCCACACTTAAATCTCTTGCCAAGTGTCACCCTCTCAAGTTGCCATGTGTCAACACCCTATGATGCCACTTGTCACTCTTATATGCCACCACTTGTCACTCTTCTACGATGACACTTGTCACTCTTTTACGATGCCACGTGTCCAATACACATCTCAAGGTCTCTAAAAGCCCACTTATCCACACATCTCGGGAGGGGGTTCTGTCGCGCTCGCGACAGAATGCTCACGCCCGCACCAACCAGCTGAAGTTCGAAAACCGCTGGGGGCTCTGTCGCGCCCGCGATAGAACTCTCGCACATAAACTTTACCTTTTTCGAACCAATAACTCTGTAATTCTTCTAGGGCCATTTTGGGGTGTGACAAATCTCTCCCCCTTAAGAAATTTCGTCCTCAAAATTTCCCCGCTAATCACTTGTAGGTAAATCTTTAAACAAATCTCTGAATCGCTATCACTTATACCATACAACTATCAAATCGTGTACACTCCACACTTTCCTTAACACACTGCACTCTAATCCATATACTTCTTCTAAGCATCTAACACTGAATGTATATCCTGTCAGCTTTTCTCAATGAAACGCATGCTGTGACGCGCGCCGGATCCCGAGCGCCGCCCTTTCGGACCGCCCGCACGTGGGCGATCGGGGCATTAGCGGGTCCGTTAACAGCTTGCGATGAATCGCAAGTGCGTCTATGTTGAGCAACACGGAGGTTTCATGGAGTCGCCACCCAATAGAACATTGGGAAAGTTTCTCTCGCCTCGGAGAGCCTAAGACTGCGCTTTTTATCCATATTGAGCCATGAGGCCTAGGATTAGCGCTAAAGCCTCGTGACTCAAGAAGTATCTTGAAGGATGACCTCTAACCTCTTGAGCCCAAAGACCAGAGCTGGTTCGGGACTTCTCATTTATTTATACCTTGATTAATATTATAATTAAGTTTTGAATTTATTGTTTCATCAACTTTCCACACAATGCAATTTAAAATTAAAGGCGCAATCATTCATATCAAAAGCGGTAAATGTAAGCAAAATCCAAAATAAAGCATTTAAAAAACGAATTACAATAACACTAGGAGCGGAATACAACTCCCATTTATAAAAGTGAAATACATGCGTAAAACGGGTTATTCATTAATAGTGAGAACATTGGTCCTCGCATGCATATTTATTATGAAAAAGTTTTGATGTGATGATTTATTTGGGTATGAAAAAGCTAGGACATTGGTCCCCTTTTATTTAGAAAAAGAATGTCAAGTTAATTAATAAAAAAACGTTTTTGTGATTTTCTTTATAGCGTGCCTAAATAAAGAATTTTACAAGAAAATTATATGGCAAAATTAAATAAAATATTACAAACCAAACGAGCCTTTTTGGACCTCCCGATGTGCTCGCAAAAACGCTCAAGCGAAAAATGAGTTTAGACATAAAAACAAAATACAAATAAAATAATGTTAGTAATTAAATCAATTCAATCAATTAAACATACAAAATAATGAATAAAAAATGATATAAAAAGAATGATAATGGAATCAAAATGTTAATAAACTAAAATAAATGAAAAACATGCATTATGTATGACAAATGATTAAATGATGTGAATAAAATAAAATATGACATGTTACTTAATTAATATATGTAAAAATATGAACATGATGAAAAATGATGAAGATAAACGAATCAAAGAATATATAAAATGATAAAGAAAAGAATAATAAATGAAAACGATTAAAGAATGATGAAAACAATTAAATGAACAATACGATTAATTAAATATGTTCACAAATGATATAAACCATTTACATGGCAAAAAGATCAATTAAAATGAATTTATTAATTACATGTTAAAAATAATGATGAATTAAAGTGAAATAAATTAATTACATGTTAAAATTAATAAACAATCAATATTTATGTGAATAAAAATCATATAATGTATAAACACTTAAATGGAACAAATATAAAATCAATACAACAAATTGAATAGATTAAAACAATAAATAAATCAATAAAAACAATAAATTATACATGAATAAATTAAATAAAAATAGAATAGAATAAAATAAAAATGGAGCCAAGATTATTTACCCTCAGAGTATTGGATTTGATGAAGGAAAAGTGATGGTTGATTTCTTTGTTTGATGATTCACAATATTAGAGTGAAATATGATGTAAGTGTTGGAATTTTATTCCAAGAAACATGAAAATAAAAATGATCAAAAATTCTTTAAGAACAAAGAATTGATACCTTTGCCTAAAGAAATGATTTTGATCAAAAAAAGTTTTATTGATTAAAATAAAGAAAAATTGATTGAAGTTTTATAAAATAAAAATTAGATTTTGATGACAAACAATTATTTTATTTGTCTCAAAATCAATTTTTTATCAAAAAGAGATTCAAAACAAAATCAATTAAAAAGTTTTATTGAACACAAAATAAAAGAAGAAAAACAATTTTGAGAACAAATAATTATTCTATTTGTCTCAAAGATTGAATCAAACAACAAAACTTCCTCTAAAAATATGTTTAGAAGAAATTAGGTTGAAAAAAGAATGAAACAATTGATTTTCTTTTTGATTTTTGGTTGGGGAATAAAATCTGGAATTTTTGGTGGAAGAAGAAGAAGATGAAAAGAAATTTTAGGTCTAAAAAATGTGTAGAGGAGGAGAGAAGAGAAGAGAGGCTACTTTGATTTCATCATAAACTATTTATAGGATAAAATAGGTTGCCCTAATTTAATTAAGGAAAAAAAACCTATTTTAACCCAAAATTATTTTATTTTTAATGATAAAATCAAGTTTTATTATTTAATTACCTAAAAAAATATTTTAGAATTTAATTTGAAGTCAAAAACCCCAAAAAAATGGGATAAAAAACGGATTTTTGGGTGAAAAAATCGGAAAAAAGGCTGAAAAATAGGATTTTTGGGTAACAGACCCTATACCGACGGCCGGAAGGCCGTCGCCAGAGGGACGCCGCCCGTCGCTATAGAGCGACGGGCACTCACGCGGCGACCAGGCGGGATTCGCGCGCGATCCGCGCGCTGGCGCTCGCGCACGAGCGCCCCGTGCGGCGCTCAGCGTGCGCGATGCTGCGCGCGCCTTTAGCGACGCGCAGCATCGGCGACGCTGAGCGTCGCCTTTTGCGCTCGCTGCGCGATGGGCGCCTGGGCGCCTGCGCGCTGGGCACCCAGGCGCCTGCGAGCTGGGCGCCCAGGCGCCTGCGAGCTGGGCGCCAGCGCGCCTGCGCGCTGCCGCAGGCGCGCTGCCGCGCCCGACACTCGCGGTCCGAAAAAAATATTTTTATTTTTTTTATTTTTTTTCTATTTTTTATATTTTAAATTGACTAAAAACACCATAATTTTAAGCCCCCATTTTTCAAAATTAATTTTTTTAAATCTTTTTTATTATTTTTTAATTTTTCACTCTAAAATGCAAATTTGATGAGAAAACCATCACTTTTAACCTTTTAAGCCTGTGAAGGCAATTATCATCATTGGGTAACTTCGATCTAGGCTTACTCAGGACCCGGTGTCTACAGTTGCCCCCAGTTTAGGGGAATCTAGTACACTAGTGTCTAGGTGAGCCTAAACTCAAAGAAGAAAAGGAAAGAGACGCGTACCTGAGTCGGCCGTCTTTCCTGCTTGATGGAATTGTTATGATAGCTGTTGCTGTCTTTTGGTTGTAACAGGTAATGCCGTGGTCGTGCTAACCTCTTGTGGGTAGTGCCGCCATCGTGCTAACCTATGTGAATTGGTAGTGCCGTGGTCGTGCTAACCTCTTGTGGGTTGTGCCGCCATCGTGCTAACCGCTGCGAATTTTGGTAGTGCCGTGGTCGTGCCAACCTCTTGTGGGTAGTGCCGCCATCGTGCTAACCGCTGTGAATTTTGGTAGTGCCGTGGTCGTGCCAACCTCTTGTGGATTGTGCCGCCATCGTGCTAACCGCTGTGCATTTTGGAACTGTGCTCCCCCTGAGAGGTCTTCAGTTCTTTGCCATTTGCCCCCTGAGAGGTATTCAGTTCATTGATTGTTTGCCCCCTGAGAGGTCTTCGGTTCATTGATTGTTTGTTTGCCCCCTGAGAGGTCTTCAGTTTGCTGCTTGTTTGCCTCCTGAGAGGTCTTAGGTTTTCTGCTCCCTGAGAAGTCTTCGATTTTCTGCTCCCTGAGAAGTCTTCGGTTTATTGATCGTTTGCCCCCTGAGAGGTCTTCAGTTAGCCGCTCCCTGAGAAGTCTTCGGTTTATTGCCCCCTGAGAGGTCTTCAGTTCATTGCCCCCTGAAAGGTCTTCAGTTTGCTGCTCCCTGAGAAGTCTTGGATTTTCTGCTCCCTGAGAAGTCTTGGGTTTGCTGCTCCCTGAGAAGTCTTGGGTTTGCTGCTCCCTGAGAAGTCTTCGATTTTCTGCTCCCTGAGAAGTCTTCGGTTTGCTGCTCCCTGAGAAGTCTTCAATTTTCTGCTCCCTGAGAAGTCTTCGGTTTGCTGCTCCCTGAGAAGTCTTCGATTTTCTGCTCCCTGAGAAGTCTTCGGTTTGATGCTCGTTTGCCCCCTAAGAGGTCTTCGGATGGTGCTTGGATTGATGATTAAGCTGGTATGTGGATTGATGATTTGATCGATGTCTTGATTGATGAATGTCTTGATGTTTTGATCGATGTCTGGATTGATGAATGAGTTGAGGTTTTGATTGATGATTTGACCGATGTCATCACTCGGCTTTTGTCAGTGTCCGCCTCAAGCCTTTCTTTCTGCAAAATAAGGAAACTAAACTATGCAAAAATGGTGAGCATGCAAGTGAGATGCATGAGTAATGCAGGATAAAAATTCATCTATGTGAACTTGAAGATGATAGCTGGGCTAGTTGCGATTTGCGATATAATTGATGCCTTTTGAGCTGCTTTTGAATTTCATGCCCTTTTGGGATTGTGAGATTCTCACCTGGTACCTGTAGTCATTATTTGAAGGTAGTGCGTCCCTTGTGGATTTTCACACTAGCTTTTCTTAGCGGGAGATGCGTCCTTTGTGGATTTTCACATAACCCTGTGCCTTATTTTTTTGCCTGGAATGGACCCAACCCAATCCAGCAGCTTTTCTCTTTCTTCTTTTTTTTTGAAGGACAGACTGCCTGTTTTCAGGTTTTCACCCTATCCTTTTGCCTAGTTTTTGCTTAGAGCGCCAGTTACGGTTTTCACTCTAACGGCTTTTTTTTTTTTTTTTTTTTTTTTTTTTGAAGAGTGCTGAAGTTGTTGGCAAGAATCTTTAGGGAGTCTTAGGACATGGTTGCATGAGCTTGATTCTTCTCATTTGATAGCAGGATGAATCGGCTGAAGCGTTTGCGTGCTGAGAGTAGCAGTGGGTAGGCAGATACATGAGTTTGATCACACAGGGTACAATACTCTGATCACATCATTGCATAAATGCATGTGTTTCAATTTGATTTCATTAAACATGATCATTATTTTGGCATTGATTTTAAAAAATACAAGACTTTAGCTAATCTCGAGATAGATCTTGAAAGCATCAAACTCCTGTTATTAATCAGCCCTCTCGGGTTTAATGATTGACGATTTTCTCTCAATTTTTTCTTGAATGCGAATTCTAGAAGCAATGTTGGAGACGAGACTTAACTCAAATGCATGAACGCACTCGTGGCTTCTCACTTGAAGCTCAAGAAACACCATAAGCCTCTTCTTACGTACCAAACCTCTTTAGAAGGTCATCTCCGCTAATTGGATAAGACTGAACCAAGAATCAAGAGGTCTTACTTGGGTTGTAATGTCAGGCTTAGGTAGATGGCTGTCAAAGGAGGATCAGGTCGCTAGAGAAAAATGGCCGCAATATTTTCTCGACTGGTGGATGAACCATTCTCAGTTCAGTTGTATATACAAAGGTATTCTTGAATTTGGGCTCGGTAACATTTCAGCTCATTGAGATCAGAATAACAATAAAAGGGTAATTATTGAAACTAGTCAATTGGTTACTGTTTTGAGGTCTTTTGTTTTTTTTTTCAAAGTGTAAACTTGCCCTTACCAAGGCAATTTCGATAGTCCAAAGAAAAATTGTTCAAATGTACATCCATCCTTTTTAGAGCGGCCACTCTTCTAAGGGGAAGCCAAAATCATTTTAGGCGAGGGGATAGTTTTAACATGTGTAACAACAAAATTGGTACGCATTCAGCATACCTTCATAAAGGCTCAACGGGCTAACAAGCGATTGCAGAATAAGGGTAGGAAATGGTCATTTAGAGAGCTGTGCAAAGAAAATGTTGCCTAAATCATTTTCTAGGTTCCGTCTTATCCAGGGATCGCTTTGACGGGTAATCAGAAAGGTTCTAGTGCTCTTAGTGAGTTTCCATCCAGTCCCCTAATTGCAACTAGTTTTTTTTTATTTTTAATTTCCCTCTCTACAGGAGCTATGTCAGATGCTATCAAAATTTTCTTTGGGTTCTGTGACGCGCGCCGGGTCCCCGCGGCCGCCCGTTCGACCGCCCGCACGTGGGCGATCGGGGCATTTGTGGGTCCGTCAACAGCTTGCGATAAATCGCAAGTGCGTCTATGTTGGGCAACAAGGAGGTTTCATGGAGTCGCCACCCAATAGAACATTGGGAAAGTTTCTCTCGCCTCGGAGAGCCTAAGACTTGCACATTTTATCCATATTGGGCCATGAGGCCTAGGATTAACGTCTAATTCTTGTGACACAAGAGGTGTCTTGGAGGATAACCTCTAGCCTCTTGAGCCCAAAGACCAGAGCAGGGTTCGGGACTTCTCATTTATTCGTACCTTGATTAATATTATAATTAAGTTTTAAATTCATTGTTTCATCAACTTTCCACACAATGCAATTTAAAATTAAAGGCGCAGTCATTCATATCAAAAGCGGTAAATGTAAGCAAAATCCAAAATAAAGCATTCAAAAATAAATTACAATAACACTAGGAGCGGAATACAACTCCCATTTATAAAAGTGGAATACATGCATAAAACGGGTTATTCATTGATAGTGAGAACATTGGTCCTCGCATGCATATTTATTATGAAACAATTTTTGATGTGATGATTTATTTGGGTATGAAAAACTAGGACATTGGTCCACTTTTATTTAGAAAAAAAAATGTCAAGTTAATTAATAGAAATATTTTTGTGATTTTTCTTTTTAGCGTGCCTAAATAAAGAATTTTACAAGAAAATTATATGGCAAAATTAAATAAAATATTACAAACCGAATGAAAATATGTATATGAACCAAACGAGCCTCTTTTGGACCTCCCCGATGTGCTCGCAAAAACGCCCAAGCGGAAAAAATGAGTTTAGACATAAAAACAAAGTACAAATAAAATAATGTTAGTGATTAAATCAATTAAATCAATTAAACATACAAAATAATGAATAACAAATTAAAATAAAATAAGGTGATATGAAAAGAATGATAATGGAATCAAAAATATTAACAAACCAAAATGAAATGAGAAACATGCATTATATGTGATAAATGATTAAATGATGTGATGAAAATAAAATATGACATGTTACTTAATTAATATATGTAAAAATATGAACATGATGAAAAATGATGAAGATAAACGAATCAAAGAATATATAAAATGATAAAGAAAAGAATAATAGATTAAAACAATTAAAGAATGATGAAAACAATTAACTAAACAATATGATTAATTAAATATGTTCACAAATGATATAAACCATTTTCATGGCAAAAAGATCAATTAAAATGAATTTATTAATTACATATTAAAAATAATGATGAATTAAAGTGAAATAAATTAATTACATGTTAAAAATTAATAAACAATCAATATTTATGTGAATAAAAATCATATCATGTATAAACAATTAAATAGAACGAATATAAAATCAATACAACAAATGAATAAATTAAAACAATAAATAAATCAATAAAAACAATAAAATATACATGAATAAATAAAATGAAATAAAATAGAATAGGAATTGAAATTGAGCCTAGAATATTTACCCTCAGAATATTGGATTTGATGAAGGAAAAGTGATGATTGATTTCTTTGTTTGATGATTCACAATATTAGAGTGAAATATTATGAAAATGTTGGAATTTTATTCCAAGGAACATGAAAATAAAAATGATCAAAAATTCTTTAAGAACAAAGAATTGATACCTTTGCCTAAAGAAATGATTTTGATCAAAAAAAAAAAAAAAAAGTTTTATTGATTAAAATAAAGAAAAATTGATTGAGGTTTTATCAAATAAAAAATTAGATTTTGATGACAAACAATTATTTTATTTGTCTCAAAATCAATTTTTTATCAAAAAGAAATTCAAAACAAAATCAATGAAAAAAGTTTTATTGAACACAAAATAAAAGGTTAAAAACAATTTTGAGAACAAATAATTATTCTATTTGTCTCAAAAATTAAATCAAACAACAAAACTTCCTCTAAAAAATATGTTTAGAAGAAATTATGTTGAAAAAAGAATGAAACAATTGATTTTCTTTTTGATTTTTGGTTGGGGAATAAATCTGGAATTTTTGGTGGAAGAAGAAGATGAAGAGAAATTTTAGGTCTAAAAAATGTGTAGAGAGGAGGGGGAGAGAAGAAGAGAGGCTACTTTGATTTCATCATAAACTATTTATAGGATAAAATAGGTTGCCCTAATTTAATTAAGGAAAAAAACCTATTTTAACCCAAAATTATTTTATTTTTAATGATAAAATAAAGTTTTATTATTTAATTACCTAAAAAAAATATTTTAGAATTTAATTTGAAGTCAAAAACCCCAAAAAAATGGGATAAAAAACGGATTTTTGGGTGAAAAAATCGGAAAAAAGGCTGAAAAAGAGGAAAAGGGTATCAGACCCTGTACCGACGGCCAGGAGGCCGTCGCCACAAGGGACACCGCCCGTCGCTATAGAGCGACGGGCACTCACGCGGCGAGCAGGCGGGCTTCCGCGCGAAGCTCGGGCGGGAATCGCGCGAAGAGGCGCGCGGTGCGGCGCGCAACGCTGCGCGTCGCTCTTTAGCGACGCGCGGTATTGGCGACGCCACGCGTCGCCAAATCGCGCCCAGCGCGCTGGGCGCCTGGGCGTCGGCGTGCTGGGCGCCTGGCGCCTGCGAGCTGGGTGCCAGCGCACCTGCGCGCTGCCGCGCCCGACACTCGCGGTCCGAAAAAAATATTTTTATTTTTTTTATTTTTTTTCTATTTTTTATATTTTAAATTGACTAAAAAAACCATAATTTTAAGCCCCCATTTTTCAAAATTAATTTTTTTTAAATCTTTTTTATTATTTTTTTTATTTTTCACTCTAAAATGCAAATTTGACGAGAAAACCATCACTTTTAACCTTTTAAGCCTGTGAAGGCAATTATCATCATTGGGTAACTTCGATCTAGGCTGACTCAGGACCCGGTGTCTACAGTTGCCCCCAGTTTAGGGGAATCTAGTACACTAGTGTCTAGGTGAGCCTAAACTCAAAGAGGAAAAGGAAAGAGACGCGTACCTGAGTCGGCCGTCTTTCCGCTTGATGGAATTGTGATGATAGCTGTTGCTGTCTTTTGCTTGTAGCAGGTAATGCCGTGGTCGTGCTAACCTCTTGTGGGTAGTGCCGCCATCGTGCTAACCTATGTGAATTGGTAGTGCCGTGGTCGTGCTAACCTCTTGTGGGTTGTGCCGCCATCGTGCTAACCGCTATGCATTGGTAGTGCCGTGGTCGTGCCAACCTCTTGTGGGTTGTGCCGCCATCGTGCTAACTGCTGTGCATTTTGGAAGTACCGTGGTCGTGCCAACCTCTTGTGGGTAGTGCCGCCATCGTGCTAACCGCTGTGAATTGGTAGTGCCGTGGTCGTGCTAACCTCTTGTGGGTAGTGCCGCCATCGTGCTAACCTATGTGAGTTGAAGTGGTGCTATCTGTGAGCCCTTCGGTTGATTGCCCCCTGAGAGGTCTTCGTTTCATCGATCGTTTGCCCCCTGAGAGGTCTTCAGTTAGCTGCTCCCTGAGAAGTCTTCGTTTCATCGATCGTTTGCCCCCTGAGAGGTCTTCAGTTAGCTGCTCCCTGAGAAGTCTTTGGTTTTCTGCTCATTTGCCCCCTAAGAGGTCTTCGGATGGTGCTTGGATTGATGATTAAGCTGGTATGTGGATTGATGATTGAGTTGAGACTTGGATATATGTTTTGATCGATGTCTGGATTGATGAATGAGTTGAGGTTTTGATTGATGATTTGACCGATGTCATCACTCGGCTTTTGTCGGTGTTCACCTCAGGTCTCTTTTTCTGCAAAATAAAGAAACTAAACTATGCAAAAATGGTGAGCATGCAAATGAAATGCATGAATTATGCAGGAATGCAGGATAAAAATTCATCTATGTGAACTTGAAGATGATACCGGGCTAGCTGCGATTTGTGATATAATTGATGCCTTTTGAGCTGCTTTTGAATTTCATGCCCTTTGGGATTGCGAGATTCTCATCCGGTACCTGTAGTCATTAATTGAAGGTAGTGCGTCCCTTGTGGATTTTCACACTAGCTTTTCTTAGTGGGAGATGCGTCCTTTGTGGATTTTCACATAACCCTGTGCCTTATTTTTTGCCTGGAATGGACCCAACCCAATCCAGCGGCTTTTCTCTTTCTTCTTTTTTTGAAGGACAGACTGCCTGTTTTCAGGTTTTCACCCTATCCTTTTGCCTAGTTTTTGCTTAGAGCGCCAGTTACGGTTTTCACTCTAACGGCTCTTTTCTTCTTTTTCTTTTTTTCTTTTTTTTTTGAAGCTTGCTGAAGTTATTGTCAAGAATCTTTCGGGAGTCTTAGGACATGGTTGCATGAGCTTGATTTTGCACATTTGATAGCAGGATGAATCGGTTGAAGCACTCGAGCGGTGGACAATAGGCGACTTTGGTCACACAAAGTTAACTGCTCTGACCACATCATTGCATAAATGCATGTGTTTCAATTTGATTTCATTAAGCATGATCCTCATTTTTGGCATTGATTTTTTAAAAAATACAAGACTTTAGCTAATCTCGAGATAGATCTTGAAAGCATCAAAATCCTGTTATCAATCAGCCCTCTCGGGTTTTATGATTGACGATTTTCTCTCAATTTTTTTCTTGAATGCGAATTCTAGATGCAACTTTGGGGATGAGACTTAACTCGAATGCATGAATGCACTCGTGGCTTCTCGCTTGAAGCTCAAGAAACACCATAGGCCTCTTCTTACGTACCAAACCTCTTTAGAAGGTCATCTCCGCTAATTGGATAAGACTGAACCAAGAATCAAGAGGTCTTACTTGGGTTGTAATGTCAGGCTTAGGTAGATGGCTGTCAAAGGAGGATCAGGTCGCTAGAGAAAAATGGCCGCAATATTTTCTCGACTGATGGATGAACCATTCTCAGCTCAGTTGTATATACAAAGGTATTCTTGAATTTGGGCTCGGTAACATTTCAGCTCCTTGAGATCAGAATAACAATAAAAGGGTAATTATTGAAACTAGTCAATTGGTTACTGTTTTGAGGTCTTTTTGTTTTTTTTTTCTTTTTTTTCAAAGTGTAAACTTGCCCTTACCAAGGCAATTTTTGATAGTCCAAAGAAAAATTGTTCAAATGTACATCCATCCTTTTTAGAGCGGCCACTCTTCTAAGGGGAAGCCAAAATCATTTTAGGCGAGGGGATAGTTTTAACATGTGTAACAATAAAATTGGCACGCATTTAGCATACCCACATAAAGGCTCAATGGGCTAGCAAGCGATTGTGAAGTAAGGGTAGGAAATGGTCATTTAGAGAGCTGTGCAAAGAAATAGTGCCTAAATCATTTTCTAGGTTCCGTCTTATCCAGAGGTCGCTTCGACGGGTAATCAGAAAGGTTCTAGTGCTCTTAGTGAGTTTCCATCCAGTCTCCTAATTGCAACTAGTTTTTTTTATTATTTTTAATTTCCCTCTCTACAGGAGCTATGTTAGATGCTATCAAAATTTTCTTTGGGTTCCCCAAAGTTTTCGAGATTAACTGCAGTCATATTATTTGAATTAATGCCAAAGTTAATTTGTTATGATCATGCAAAATGAAATCAATAGAAATGCCATACAAATAAGCAAAATTGTTCTCTTTATTACAAACAGAAAATTGTAATATAAAAAGTTCCAGAAATGAAAAGATTCCAGCATCTAAAGGCAATATCACTAGTGGACTGCAAGACACGATCATGTTTGCGGTGGAGGGACTGCGTTGTAGCCTGCCTTCTTCTTCTTTTCTCTCTTCTCAGGATCTGTGATCTGATTGGTGTCAATGAGATCCTGGATCTTATTTCGCAGAATACGGCAATAGTCAGTCAAATGGCCGGTGTGCTGGTGGTAAGCGCAGTACTGATCACCTCTATGTCCCGGCTGTCCCTGACTCAAGGCTGGCCTAGATGGCAATGGCTGTAACTTGCCTTCTTTCATTAGTCTTTCCAGTACCCACGATAGAGAGCGGCCTAAGTTGGAGTAGTATCTCTGACCCTGCCCAACTCCAGTAGCTGAGACCTCTGCCGTCCTACCGTTTCTGTTGTTGCTGCCTCCAGCACCTCCAGATTTGAATCCCGACTGGTTCCCATAGCCTTTCCCAGCAAAGTTATTTTGGCTTGCTTTCTTTGCCAGGTAAGCCGCCTCAGCTTCTATAGCAATATCCTTAAGCGACTCCCAGTCCTTGAGCCCCTTAAAACTGAGCAAGTCCCTTAAGTAAGGGCATGAGTTTCTGACAAATAGCCTGATCTGGTCTGCAGTGTCAGGCTTCCTCTTCATCTCCATGACCCTGTTTCTCCATCTTGTAAGGTACTCATGGAATGACTCATCATTCTTCTGCTGTAGAAGCTCGAGGTCTTTTAGGGTGACCTCCATCCTAGTACTGCAGTCGTACTGCTTCATGAATTCTTCGGTCAAAAGGTCCCAATCCTCCTTGGACCTCCTATCCAACCCGTGGTACCAGTCAACTGCCGGGCCCACCAGACTAAGGCAGAAATATTCCACCTTCTGCTTCTTGCTCAGCCCTGTGCCTTTCATGACCAAGGTGTACTGCTTGATGTGGGCTGATGGGTCCGAGGTGCCATCAAACTTCGGAAGCTCGGGCATCTTGAATCTTTGGGGCAGCAGCTCTTCATCCCCCAGATCTCTGTCTTCTGGGTTGATCCCCTTGCCTGCTGACAGCATGCGGGTGATAGCTTCGATCTGTTGTCTCATACCTCTTAAAGCTTCATCCTCTACTCTGGGTGCTCTGGGCCTTGCAGCTTGGTGGACTATCGGCACCACTTCTTCTTCCTCCTCAATTAGGAAATCATCGTTGGGATTGTGAATCCTTTCCCCTCTTGGCTCGATGGGTGCGGCAGCTCTGTGCTCATTGTTGGGTTGGCGAGCAGCAGCTCCAACGAAAGGAGCCTCCCCACCAGCAGGTGGTTCGGCTTGCCCCCGAGGAGGGGCTACAGGTGGATGGGCAATCCTTTCAGCCATGGCACCCATCATGTCTAGCACTCTCCGCTCGAAGTCCTCTAGCCTCCTAGCTAGGTCTTGAGTGGTCAAAACTCCAGGTTCTTCTGCCATTGATGATTCAAGAGAGGATTCACTGATTGATGAGAATGACTCAGAATCCCAGTCAGACACTTGTTCCGGCAACTCAAAGAGCAGATTTGTCCTTATTAACCGACCGTCAGAACCTCTAGTCCACTTAGATGAATCTATGATGGCTGAAAAAATTAGATTGTTAGGATGATGCATGAATGACATATACAATGCATGATTGTGAGCTATGCAACATTTACAATCACATGCAAGCAAGTAGAGCCTTCCAACCTTATTACTCCCACACACGAGGTAATGCGGTCTCTTTCCTAGGTGGGCTTAATCCATGGGTTAGCGGGGAACCCAATGGATGCGTATGGTGCTCGGTGTAAAACCGTCATCCTAACATCTCTTATCTAATGTGCAAGCGGATGGGTTATGATCATTATGTATTTAGGCAGCCCAAACAAGTTGACATGGGCCTATCGGGGCATGAAAGCCTTTGATTAGGTGACCAATCAGATTATTTGGGTTTGTCCAATACAAAATGATCCATATAGCAAGCAAGGTATTAAGGTTCATACCACCTAGGGGAAATATCTATTGCCATTACATGAGCTTTGGTCATGGGTGATGATACTTTAGGGCTACCCAAGCATGATCCCTGCCGACGGGTCTAGCTCATCACGAGCGTAACGACCGATCGGGTCACCATTTAATATACCATTGAGGTACGAGGCTTGGGCTGGTGATTATCCTTAACACTTCCCCAAATTGAGTGAAAATGAGGAGGTGCTTCAGGAACGCACCGGGGCTAAAAGAGGGACCAAACTAGCATAGATCTAAGGCTCTAATGAGATGCAATGCAATTTTGAAAGAAGATGAAATTTTTAAATTAAAACGTAATTATGATTTTTAATCAAGGTACTTTCGAATCGAAGTCTCGAGTATGTCCCCAGTGGAGTCGCCACTGTGACGCGCGCCGGGTCCCCGCGGCCGCCCGTTCGACCGCCCGCACGTGGGCGATCGGGGCATTTGTGGGTCCGTCAACAGCTTGCGATAAATCGCAAGTGCGTCTATGTTGGGCAACAAGGAGGTTTCATGGAGTCGCCACCCAATAGAACATTGGGAAAGTTTCTCTCGCCTCGGAGAGCCTAAGACTTGCACATTTTATCCATATTGGGCCATGAGGCCTAGGATTAACGTCTAATTCTTGTGACACAAGAGGTGTCTTGGAGGATAACCTCTAGCCTCTTGAGCCCAAAGACCAGAGCAGGGTTCGGGACTTCTCATTTATTCGTACCTTGATTAATATTATAATTAAGTTTTAAATTCATTGTTTCATCAACTTTCCACACAATGCAATTTAAAATTAAAGGCGCAGTCATTCATATCAAAAGCGGTAAATGTAAGCAAAATCCAAAATAAAGCATTCAAAAATAAATTACAATAACACTAGGAGCGGAATACAACTCCCATTTATAAAAGTGGAATACATGCATAAAACGGGTTATTCATTGATAGTGAGAACATTGGTCCTCGCATGCATATTTATTATGAAACAATTTTTGATGTGATGATTTATTTGGGTATGAAAAACTAGGACATTGGTCCACTTTTATTTAGAAAAAAAAATGTCAAGTTAATTAATAGAAATATTTTTGTGATTTTTCTTTTTAGCGTGCCTAAATAAAGAATTTTACAAGAAAATTATATGGCAAAATTAAATAAAATATTACAAACCGAATGAAAATATGTATATGAACCAAACGAGCCTCTTTTGGACCTCCCCGATGTGCTCGCAAAAACGCCCAAGCGGAAAAAATGAGTTTAGACATAAAAACAAAGTACAAATAAAATAATGTTAGTGATTAAATCAATTAAATCAATTAAACATACAAAATAATGAATAACAAATTAAAATAAAATGAGGTGATATGAAAAGAATGATAATGGAATCAAAAATATTAACAAACCAAAATGAAATGAGAAACATGCATTATATGTGATAAATGATTAAATGATGTGATGAAAATAAAATATGACATGTTACTTAATTAATATATGTAAAAATATGAACATGATGAAAAATGATGAAGATAAACGAATCAAAGAATATATAAAATGATAAAGAAAAGAATAATAGATTAAAACAATTAAAGAATGATGAAAACAATTAACTAAACAATATGATTAATTAAATATGTTCACAAATGATATAAACCATTTTCATGGCAAAAAGATCAATTAAAATGAATTTATTAATTACATATTAAAAATAATGATGAATTAAAGTGAAATAAATTAATTACATGTTAAAAATTAATAAACAATCAATATTTATGTGAATAAAAATCATATCATGTATAAACAATTAAATAGAACGAATATAAAATCAATACAACAAATGAATAAATTAAAACAATAAATAAATCAATAAAAACAATAAAATATACATGAATAAATAAAATGAAATAAAATAGAATAGGAATTGAAATTGAGCCTAGAATATTTACCCTCAGAATATTGGATTTGATGAAGGAAAAGTGATGATTGATTTCTTTGTTTGATGATTCACAATATTAGAGTGAAATATTATGAAAATGTTGGAATTTTATTCCAAGGAACATGAAAATAAAAATGATCAAAAATTCTTTAAGAACAAAGAATTGATACCTTTGCCTAAAGAAATGATTTTGATCAAAAAAAAAAAAAAAAGTTTTATTGATTAAAATAAAGAAAAATTGATTGAGGTTTTATCAAATAAAAAATTAGATTTTGATGACAAACAATTATTTTATTTGTCTCAAAATCAATTTTTTATCAAAAAGAAATTCAAAACAAAATCAATGAAAAAAGTTTTATTGAACACAAAATAAAAGGTTAAAAACAATTTTGAGAACAAATAATTATTCTATTTGTCTCAAAAATTAAATCAAACAACAAAACTTCCTCTAAAAAATATGTTTAGAAGAAATTATGTTGAAAAAAGAATGAAACAATTGATTTTCTTTTTGATTTTTGGTTGGGGAATAAATCTGGAATTTTTGGTGGAAGAAGAAGATGAAGAGAAATTTTAGGTCTAAAAAATGTGTAGA
Organism: Excoecaria cochinchinensis; assembly: GCA_947683425.1. Classification (NCBI taxonomy): domain Eukaryota; kingdom Viridiplantae; phylum Streptophyta; class Magnoliopsida; order Malpighiales; family Euphorbiaceae; genus Excoecaria; species Excoecaria cochinchinensis. The sequence goes on from CANTUQ010000022.1 coordinate 363,883, forward strand.
GAGGAGGGGGAGAGAAGAAGAGAGGCTACTTTGATTTCATCATAAACTATTTATAGGATAAAATAGGTTGCCCTAATTTAATTAAGGAAAAAAACCTATTTTAACCCAAAATTATTTTATTTTTAATGATAAAATAAAGTTTTATTATTTAATTACCTAAAAAAAAATATTTTAGAATTTAATTTGAAGTCAAAAACCCCAAAAAAATGGGATAAAAAACGGATTTTTGGGTGAAAAAATCGGAAAAAAGGCTGAAAAAGAGGAAAAGGGTATCAGACCCTGTACCGACGGCCAGGAGGCCGTCGCCACAAGGGACACCGCCCGTCGCTATAGAGCGACGGGCACTCACGCGGCGAGCAGGCGGGCTTCCGCGCGAAGCTCGGGCGGGAATCGCGCGAAGAGGCGCGCGGTGCGGCGCGCAACGCTGCGCGTCGCTCTTTAGCGACGCGCGGCATTGGCGACGCCACGCGTCGCCAAATCGCGCCCAGCGCGCTGGGCGCCTGGGCGTCGGCGTGCTGGGCGCCTGGCGCCTGCGAGCTGGGTGCCAGCGCACCTGCGCGCTGCCGCGCCCGACACTCGCGGTCCGAAAAAAATATTTTTATTTTTTTTATTTTTTTTCTATTTTTTATATTTTAAATTGACTAAAAAAACCATAATTTTAAGCCCCCATTTTTCAAAATTAATTTTTTTTAAATCTTTTTTATTATTTTTTTTATTTTTCACTCTAAAATGCAAATTTGACGAGAAAACCATCACTTTTAACCTTTTAAGCCTGTGAAGGCAATTATCATCATTGGGTAACTTCGATCTAGGCTGACTCAGGACCCGGTGTCTACAGGTTCCCCAAAGTTTCCGAGATTAGCTGCAGTAATATTATTTGAATTAATGCCAAAGTAAATGAGTTATGATCATGCGAAATGAAATCAATAGAAATGTCATACAAATAAGCAAAATTGTTCTCTTTATTACAAATAGAAAATTGTAATATAAAAAGTTCCAGAAATGAAAAGATTCCAGCATCTAAAAGCAATATCACTAGTGGACTGCAAGACACGATCATGTTTGCGGTGGAGGGACTGCGTTGTAGCCTGCCTTTTTCTTCTTTTCTCTCTTCTCAGGATCTGTGATCTGATTGGTGTCAATGAGATCCTGGATCTTATTTCTCAGAATACGGCAATAGTCAGTCAAATGGCCGGTGTGCTGGTGGTAAGCGCAGTACTGATCACCTCTATGTCCCGGCTGTCCCTGACTCAAGGCTGGCCTAGATGGCAATGGCTGCAACTTGCCTTCTTTCATTAGTCTTTCCAGTACCCATGATAGAGAGCGGCCTAAGTTGGAGTAGTATCTCTGACCCTGCCCAACTCCAGTAGCTGAGACCTCTGCCGTCCTACCATTTCTGTTGTTGCTGCCTCCAGCTCCGCCTGATTTGAATCCCGACTGGTTCCCATAGCCTTTCCCAGCAAAGTTATTTTGGCTTGCTTTCTTTGCCAGGTAAGCCGCCTCAACTTCTATAGCGATATCCTTAAGCGACTCCCAGTCCTTGAGCCCCTTAAAACTGAGCAAGTCCCTTAAGTAAGGGCATGAGTTTTTGATAAATAGCCTGATCTGGTCTGCAGTGTCAGGCTTCCTCTTCATCTCCATGACCCTATTTCTCCATCTTGTAAGGTACTCATGGAATGACTCATCATTCTTCTGCTGTAGAAGCTCGAGGTCTTTTAGGGTGACCTCCATCCTAGTGCTGCAGTCGTACTGCTTCATGAATTCTTCGGTCAAAAGGTCCCAATCCTCCTTGGACCTCCTATCCAACCCGTGGTACCAGTCAACTGCCGGGCCCATCAGACTAAGGCAGAAATATTCCACCTTCTGCTTCTTGCTCAGCCCTGTGCCTTTCATGACCAAGGTGTACTGCTTGATGTGGGCGGATGGATCCGAGGTGCCATCAAATTTCGGAAGCTCGGGCATCTTGAATCTTTGGGGCAGCAGCTCTTCATCCCCCAAATCTCTGTCCTCTGGATTGACCCCCTTGCCTGCTGACAGCATGCGGGTGATAGCTTCGATCTGTTGTCTCATACCTCTTAAAGCTTCATCCTCTACTCTAGGTGCTCTGGGCCTTGCAGCTTGGTGGACTATCGGCACCACTTCTTCTTCCTCCTCCATTAGGAAATCATCATTGGGATTATGAATCCTTTCCCCTCTTGGCTCGATGGGTGCTGCAGCTCTGTGCTCATTGTTGGGTTGACGAGCAGCAGCTCCAACGAAGGGAGCCTCCCCACCAGCAGGTGGTTCGGCTTGCCCCCGAGGAAGGGCTGCTTGTGGCTGTAGAGCAGCAGGTGGCTGTGGGGCTGCAGGTGGATGGGCAATCCTTTCAGCCATGGCACCCATCATGTCTAGCACTCTCCGTTCGAAGTCCTCTAGCCTCCTAGCTAGGTCTTGAGTGGTCAAAACTCCAGGTTCTTCTGCCATTGATGATTCAAGAGAGGATTCACTGATTGATGAGAATGACTCAAAATCCCAGTCAGACACTAGTTCCGGCAACTCAAAGAGCAGATTTGTCCTTACTAGCCTACCGTCGGAACCTCTAGTCCACTTAGATGAATCTATGATGGCTGAAAAAATTAGATTGTTAGGATGATGCATGAATGACATATACAATGCATGATAGTGAGCTATGCAACATTTACAATCACATGCAAGCAAGTAAAGCCTTCCAACCTTATTACTCCCACACACGAGGTAATGCGGTCTCTTTCCTAGGTGGGCTTGATCCATGGGTTAGCGGGGAACCCAATGGATGCGTATGGTGCTCGGTGAAGAACCGGCATCGTAACATCTCTTATCTAATGCGCAAGCGGATGGGTTATGATCATTATGTATTTAGGCAGCCCGAACAAGTTGACATGGGCCTATCGGGGCATGAAAGCCTTTGATTAGGTGACCAATCAAATTATTTGGGTTTGTCCAATATATAATGATCCACATAGCAAGCAAGGTATTACGGTTCATATCACCTAAGGGAAGTATCTATTGCCATTACATGAGCTTTGGTCAAAGGGTGGTGTTACTTTAGGGCTACCCAAGCATGATCCCTGCCGACGGGTCTAGCTCATCACGAGCATAGCGACCGATCGGGTCATCATTTTGATATACCATTAAGGTACGTGGCTTGGGCTGGTGATTATCCTTAACACTTCCCCAAATTGAGTGAAAATGAGGAGGTGCTTCGGGAACGCACCGGGCTAAAAGAGGGACCAAACTAGCATAGATCTAAGGCTCTAATGAGATGCAATGCAGTTTTGAAAGAAGATGAAATTTTTAAATTAAAACTCAATTATGATTTTTAATCAAGGTACTTTCGAATCGAAGTCTCGAGTATGTCCCCAGTGGAGTCGCCACTGTGACGCGCGCCGGATCCCGAGCGCCGCCCTTTCGGACCGCCCGCACGTGGGCGATCGGGGCATTAGCGGGTCCGTTAACAGCTTGCGATGAATCGCAAGTGCGTCTATGTTGAGCAACACGGAGGTTTCATGGAGTCGCCACCCAATAGAACATTGGGAAAGTTTCTCTCGCCTCGGAGAGCCTAAGACTGCGCTTTTTATCCATATTGAGCCATGAGGCCTAGGATTAGCGCTAAAGCCTCGTGACTCAAGAAGTATCTTGAAGGATGACCTCTAACCTCTTGAGCCCAAAGACCAGAGCTGGTTCGGGACTTCTCATTTATTTATACCTTGATTAATATTATAATTAAGTTTTGAATTTATTGTTTCATCAACTTTCCACACAATGCAATTTAAAATTAAAGGCGCAATCATTCATATCAAAAGCGGTAAATGTAAGCAAAATCCAAAATAAAGCATTTAAAAAACGAATTACAATAACACTAGGAGCGGAATACAACTCCCATTTATAAAAGTGAAATACATGCGTAAAACGGGTTATTCATTAATAGTGAGAACATTGGTCCTCGCATGCATATTTATTATGAAAAAGTTTTGATGTGATGATTTATTTGGGTATGAAAAAGCTAGGACATTGGTCCCCTTTTATTTAGAAAAAGAATGTCAAGTTAATTAATAAAAAAACGTTTTTGTGATTTTCTTTATAGCGTGCCTAAATAAAGAATTTTACAAGAAAATTATATGGCAAAATTAAATAAAATATTACAAACCAAACGAGCCTTTTTGGACCTCCCGATGTGCTCGCAAAAACGCTCAAGCGAAAAATGAGTTTAGACATAAAAACAAAATACAAATAAAATAATGTTAGTAATTAAATCAATTCAATCAATTAAACATACAAAATAATGAATAAAAAATGATATAAAAAGAATGATAATGGAATCAAAATGTTAATAAACTAAAATAAATGAAAAACATGCATTATGTATGACAAATGATTAAATGATGTGAATAAAATAAAATATGACATGTTACTTAATTAATATATGTAAAAATATGAACATGATGAAAAATGATGAAGATAAACGAATCAAAGAATATATAAAATGATAAAGAAAAGAATAATAAATGAAAACGATTAAAGAATGATGAAAACAATTAAATGAACAATACGATTAATTAAATATGTTCACAAATGATATAAACCATTTACATGGCAAAAAGATCAATTAAAATGAATTTATTAATTACATGTTAAAAATAATGATGAATTAAAGTGAAATAAATTAATTACATGTTAAAATTAATAAACAATCAATATTTATGTGAATAAAAATCATATAATGTATAAACACTTAAATGGAACAAATATAAAATCAATACAACAAATTGAATAGATTAAAACAATAAATAAATCAATAAAAACAATAAATTATACATGAATAAATTAAATAAAAATAGAATAGAATAAAATAAAAATGGAGCCAAGATTATTTACCCTCAGAGTATTGGATTTGATGAAGGAAAAGTGATGGTTGATTTCTTTGTTTGATGATTCACAATATTAGAGTGAAATATGATGTAAGTGTTGGAATTTTATTCCAAGAAACATGAAAATAAAAATGATCAAAAATTCTTTAAGAACAAAGAATTGATACCTTTGCCTAAAGAAATGATTTTGATCAAAAAAAGTTTTATTGATTAAAATAAAGAAAAATTGATTGAAGTTTTATAAAATAAAAATTAGATTTTGATGACAAACAATTATTTTATTTGTCTCAAAATCAATTTTTTATCAAAAAGAGATTCAAAACAAAATCAATTAAAAAGTTTTATTGAACACAAAATAAAAGAAGAAAAACAATTTTGAGAACAAATAATTATTCTATTTGTCTCAAAGATTGAATCAAACAACAAAACTTCCTCTAAAAATATGTTTAGAAGAAATTAGGTTGAAAAAAGAATGAAACAATTGATTTTCTTTTTGATTTTTGGTTGGGGAATAAAATCTGGAATTTTTGGTGGAAGAAGAAGAAGATGAAAAGAAATTTTAGGTCTAAAAAATGTGTAGAGGAGGAGAGAAGAGAAGAGAGGCTACTTTGATTTCATCATAAACTATTTATAGGATAAAATAGGTTGCCCTAATTTAATTAAGGAAAAAAAACCTATTTTAACCCAAAATTATTTTATTTTTAATGATAAAATCAAGTTTTATTATTTAATTACCTAAAAAAATATTTTAGAATTTAATTTGAAGTCAAAAACCCCAAAAAAATGGGATAAAAAACGGATTTTTGGGTGAAAAAATCGGAAAAAAGGCTGAAAAATAGGATTTTTGGGTAACAGACCCTATACCGACGGCCGGAAGGCCGTCGCCAGAGGGACGCCGCCCGTCGCTATAGAGCGACGGGCACTCACGCGGCGACCAGGCGGGATTCGCGCGCGATCCGCGCGCTGGCGCTCGCGCACGAGCGCCCCGTGCGGCGCTCAGCGTGCGCGATGCTGCGCGCGCCTTTAGCGACGCGCAGCATCGGCGACGCTGAGCGTCGCCTTTTGCGCTCGCTGCGCGATGGGCGCCTGGGCGCCTGCGCGCTGGGCGCCCAGGCGCCTGCGAGCTGGGCGCCCAGGCGCCTGCGAGCTGGGCGCCAGCGCGCTGCCGCAGGCGCGCTGCCGCGCCCGACACTCGCGGTCCGAAAAAAATATTTTTATTTTTTTTATTTTTTTTCTATTTTTTATATTTTAAATTGACTAAAAACACCATAATTTTAAGCCCCCATTTTTCAAAATTAATTTTTTTAAATCTTTTTTATTATTTTTTAATTTTTCACTCTAAAATGCAAATTTGATGAGAAAACCATCACTTTTAACCTTTTAAGCCTGTGAAGGCAATTATCATCATTGGGTAACTTCGATCTAGGCTTACTCAGGACCCGGTGTCTACACATGCAATGATACTTTTTCACATACAAATGAGGGATGCGGATGAAATGGTCATGTAATGAATCATGTATGCAAAATGATGCGAAAATGCAATGTAAGCTACTGTCATGCACTTTTCCCATCCCCATGTTTCACTATGCTCATGTCAAATGATTTCAAAAAGATAGCTGACAGGAATACAGTGTGTCACCTCAAACTCTTACCAATTCACATCTGCTGCTGCCTCGACAACGCTCTCACACGAGTCGGACTCCATCTATACTTTACACAAACGACATCTGCATTAGGCCACACTCTATAACTATACTCTATCACCTTCTAGTCCCGAACCAATTAACCTAGAGCTCTGATACCACTAAATGTAACACCCCCATACCCCCGGTAAGGAATATCGGGGCGTTACGCGGACACTTACGTATACTTGCACATGCATTAGCGGAAGTGGTAGCATAAACACATCCATTTAAAAGTAATTAAATACTACACTAGGGCCCAACATGCATTTCATATCAACTACATATATACATATTACTCTTTATACATGTTCATATTACAATTGTTTTCATTTCACTTTACATATGCATTTACATATAAACACTGTACTTTCTATCTACATAATGATGTTACTCAAAACATCACAAACTCTGTCTCTATCTTGTACAAAAGGGATCAAAACAAAACTCCTAGTGGCCTTGACCTGCAGATGTCCACTCACTGATCCGAACCTGTAACCTACACGGAAATAAACATCCGTGCTAAGCGATAACGCTTAGTGGGGATAAAATAATGCAAAGGACTTCTTTACGAAGTCACAAATAAATCACACAATCATATATCTCATGCATATAGCTCTTATACGTATATAGGTTGCATGCTCAAATATCAACTACTCTGAATTCACATGTAAGTAACATCTACTCTTTCACTAATTCATGCACACTACATCTTGTACATCTCATTTATTCAAATATACATTTTCATGTGACCACATTCATGTCAATACACTCATGTAATCATGTACTTGTATATAGAACTGTAATGTACTTAAACACTACTTTCATGTACTATGGCTTCATTCGAAGCAACACTATAATCATCTCAAGTTCACTGCACAACATTTAACAAAACAAGCCTGAGTTCCTCTCATGGTGGATACGGTGTAACACCCCTTACCCATACGTAGGCGATCCCATCCGATATGGAGTAAGATGCCGTAGGAGTAAAGGTGCCACCACACAGATACAGAAATATACATACATTCATACGTAAACATACATACCAAAATACAGGGTAAATTAAAACTTTACAATACCATTCAAAGAAGCTGATCATGCATTAATATAATGAAAGCATTACATTACTGTTCTGATCAACTTAGAGAAACAACAGATAATTACATATCCCAAAATTGCAATTACAAAAGCGGAAGCTAATACAAAATCATATGAGAGTTCTATACAAAAAGAATCATAAGCTACAAAAATAAGCCCTATACTAAGACCCCGCTGTGTTGGCTTTGATAGCGACGACTCTCCCAAAATCAACTCCTTCCGCACCTGCACGGGTAAACACACCGTGCTAAGCGATAAACGCTTAGTGGGGAAAACACACAAAGCATAAAGACAACCATTCACAACGGTCGTCAAGGCAATTCACATGCGTAAGTACATAAAGACATTCACCATAAAGATTCATATCAATAATCGTATTCTCATTACAGATTGTACTTTCCATCATTGAATCCATAAGGATAAAACATGTATTTGTTCATATAACATTTCATACAAGTACTTTAAACATTGAAACACCTGCTGACTCAAGGTAGTGGATAACAAGTGAACAGAAAGTACTTTACGAGTACCAATCGAATACGAAAAACCATTTTAACTTTTCATTCACAAACATTTCCAGAAGGACCTTAAACAAGATCCAAACACATTACAGAAGTTCGCGAGGAACGAATGGGACCTGATCGGGGTCCAAACAGAAATAACAGAAGCTGCAGCAAAGACTCTATTAGGCATGCCTAACTATCCACTGACTAGACTCTAGCAGGTCATACATAAACCGTTCAATCCATTTCGTGATTCCAAATTAATCATCATCAAATAAGCATAGTCATATCATAATTACACTTGCATATCATTTATAGGATATCAAGCATAAATCTCATAACTGCTAAAGTAAACTGAAGTTCAAGGCACACGCGAAGGAAGAAAACTCATTCAGCATACAAGGGACTGTCGCGCTCGCGACGTCTGTCGCGCTCGCGACAGAGACCAAAGTCTCTTCGCTGCGCGCGCGCGACAGATCTCGCGACCGCAGGGAGGACGGAAGGGCCAGGCTCTGTCGCACTCGCGACGGATGTCGCGATCGCGACAGAAGGCAAAGGGTGCTGTCGCGATCTCGCGACGGATCGCGTGGTCGCGATAACACCTGGCAACAATACTCTCTGTCGCGATCGCGACAGTTGTCGCGCTCGCGACAGAAGGCATACGACACTTCGGCTGTCGCGGGCTCGCGGCGGATGTCGCGTGCTCGCGACAGTGAAGCTCCCACTACCGCTCTCTGTCGCGACCTCGCGACAGTCGTCGCGATCGCGACAGAGTCGGGATTTTGAAAATCTGCAGAAATTCTGCAGATTTTCCTCTTCCATTTCCTCCTCCAACCACTCAAATCTCAATCAAAGGTGACTTACCTCAAATCCAGCCATCCAAAAGCATAAACAACCATAATACAACATTTATTAACAATAAACTTCCATTTATGCATCAAATTACTTCAAATCCGAATTCATCATGATTAATTCATAATCTTGCAAGTTCCACATTCTAAAACAAAGACCCATAGCATAAACATCAAAATAAAGAACATCTAACAACCTAATTCCAAGAAAACATTAAGAACACACTCATGAACATTTTCACATAAAAAGGAAGAAATTCCCAAACCTCAAAATCCTTAGCTCCTAGTGTTTAGTTCCACTTGATCCAGCAACTTCCTTGCCTTTAGGATCCCGGGGAGGCTCAACAAAGACTACTAAGAGATGATCAAATCCCCACTAGAACTCTTGAATCTCAACCAATGTCCAAGAGAAGAAGACAAGAAGAAGAAAAGAAGAGGGGCGGCGGATGGAAACGGGAAGCACAAAATGAAAAATCTGATCTTCCCCTTTTTCTTCTTTTCCTTTTCTTTTCTTAACCCTAGACACATGTCAAAATCCTAGTGGAGGGATTTGGTCACTCACACCCTACATGGCTATATCACACATACACAAGATCCTCTCAACTAAAGCATACCCTACACTTGTATGCACAACACACACAATGAAACTCCCAAGAACACACACTACAATGGTGCATTTACACACACACAAAACCAACCCAACTAACTCACACCATGGCACCATGCATGCACCCACATGCAAGAAAAACTCTTATAACATGCGAAATTACCAAAATGCCCTTATAATCCAAAACTCATGCAATTGCACACACATACAAAATAGCTCATTCAACTAGGGGGCAAACGGGGTGTGACAACTCTCCCCTACTAACAAGAATTTCGTCCTCGAAATTCTCACCTGAACAGAACAATTGCGGATACTGCAATCTCATCGATTCCTCCGGTTCCCAAGTTGCTTCCTCAACCCCATGGTGATTCCACAAAACCTTGACCAAAGGAATCTGCTTATTCCTTAGCTGACGTACTTCCCACTCTAAGATAGCTCTAGGCTCCTCGTCGTAGGAAAAATCTGACTGCACTTGAACCTCTTGAATTGACAAAACATGGGAAGGATCCGATCTATACCGACGGAGCATAGAAACGTGAAACACATCGTGAAGCTTCGACAATTCCATCGGCAAAGCTAGTCTGTAAGCCACTGGACCAACTCTTGCTAACACCTCATACGGACCAATAAAGCGAGGACTAAGCTTCCCTTTCTTTCCAAATCGAAGCACTCTTCTCCAAGGAGACACTTTAAGAAAAACCTTGTCCCCAACTTCAAACTGTACATCCTTTCTCTTCAGGTTGGCATAAGACTTCTGTCGATCCTTGGCCACTTTCAGATTCCGCTGCACAACTCTGATCTTTTCTTCTGTGTCTCTAACCAGATCTGGCCCAATCACTGACCTCTCAGACAACTCTGTCCAACAAACAGGAGTCCTACACTGACGTCCATACAGAGCCTCATAAGGTGACATACCAATGCTCGACTGAAAACTGTTGTTGTAGGCAAATTCCATCAATGATACGTACTTGTCCCAGCTACCCGGAAAGTCCAAAACACAAGCCCTCATCATATCCTCTAAGATCTGAATCACACGCTCGGACTGACCATCTGTCTGCGGATGAAATGCTGTACTAAACTTCAACTTGGTACCCAAAGCTCGCTGCAACTCTTTCCAGAACTTAGATGTGAACCTTGGGTCCCTATCAGAAACTATGGACAGAGGTACCCCATGCAATCGCACTATCTCATCTACATACATACTGGCCAATCTACTCATCGAATAATCCATCCTAACCGGCAAAAAGTGAGCAGACTTCGTGAGTCGATCGACAACAACCCAAACAGAATCATGCTTTCTCTGAGACAAAGGTAAACCGGAGACAAAATCCATGGCGATGTCATCCCACTTCCATTCGGGAATAGACAAAGGCGTGAGCAAACCAGAAGGAACCTGGTGCTCAGCCTTGACTTGCTGACAAGTCAGGCACTTTGATACAAAGTCCACTATGTCCCTCTTCATACCAGACCACCAAAAGAACTGCTTCAAATCCCGGTACATCTTCACACTGCCAGGATGCATGGTGAAAACTGAACTATGCGCCTCATCCAAAATCTGTCTTCTTAACTCTGCACTATCCGGCACACACAAACGGTTTCCAAACAGAAGAACCCCATCTTGAACCGAAAACTCTGACTGCTTACCTGAACCGACTTCTTGAACAATCCGCTGAAGTTTCTCATATACTTTCTGAGCATCTACTATCTGCTGTCTCAAAGTAGGCTTGACCCTCAACTGAGCTATCAAAGCTCCATCGGAACCAAACCTCCATCTAAACCTTCTCAAAAACAAGGCAGAAACTGACTTCCTACTCAACGCATCCGCGACTACATTGGCCTTACCCGGATGGTAATCCACAATGCAATCGTAATCCTTAAACAGCTCAAGCCAACGACGTTGCCTCATATTCAATTCCTTCTGAGTCAGAAAATACTTCAAACTTTTGTGGTCCGAAAAGATCCTACACTTCTCCCCGTAGAGATAATGACGCCAAATCTTCAAAGCGAAGACAACTGCAGCTAACTCAAGATCATGCGTCGGATAATTCCTTTCGTGCGGCTTCAACTGTCGAGAAGCATAAGCCACTACCTTACCTTCCTGCATCAGAACACATCCCAAACCAACACCTGAAGCATCACTATATATAACAAACTCCTTACCCGAGGTGGGTTGAGTTAATATAGGAGCTTCAACTAACAACTGCTTCAACCTCTCAAAACAAACTTGGCACTTATCCGACCATTCGAACTTAACTCCCTTCCTCAATAACCTGGTCATCGGAGCAGCAATCACTGAAAAACCCTTAACGAACCGACGGTAATAACCTGCCAGACCAAGGAAACTCCTCACTTCCTGGACATTCCTCGGCGCTTTCCAATTCACTATCGCCTCAATCTTAGCTGGATCCACTTGAATACCCTTCGCTGAAACTATATGACCCAAAAACGACACTTCCTTAAGCCAAAAATCACTCTTACTCAACTTAGCAAACAACCTATGCTCTCTCAAAATCTGCAAAACTAACCGAAGATGCTCTTCATGCTCGGCTTCATCCTTGGAAAATACCAAAATATCATCTATGAAAACTACTACAAACCGGTCTAAATATGGCCTGAACACTCTATTCATCAAATCCATGAATGCCGCTGGAGCATTAGTCAAACCAAACGGCATAACCAGGAACTCATAGTGGCCATACCGAGTCCGAAATGCAGTCTTAACCACATCCTGATCTTTAACACGAAGCTGATAATACCCAGACCGAAGGTCAATCTTAGAAAACACACCCGCACCTCGCAGCTGATCAAACAAATCTTCAACCCTGGGCAACGGATACTTATTCTTCACTGTGACCTTATTGATCTGCCTGTAGTCTATACACATCCTCAAGGATCCATCCTTCTTCTTAACAAACAGTACCGGAGCTCCCCAAGGAGATATGCTGGGTCGAATGTATCCCTTATCCAACAGCTCTTGCAATTGAGTTTTAAGTTCTCTCAACTCTACAGGAGCCATCCGATAAGGTGCCTTCGACACCGGTGTGGTACCCGGCATAATCTCTATGGCTAGCTCAACTTCCCTCTCTGGAGGCAAACCAGGCAAGTCACTCGGAAAAACATCACTGAACTCTCGAACAACAGGGATGTTCTCAATCCTAACTTGATCCCTCCTGGAATCCAAAACCACAGCCAGAAAAGCCTCACAACCTTTTCTCAAAAACCTCTTAGCTTGAATAGCAGAAATCACATTGTGCACGGAACTCGCACCCAAACCTCTAACAAACACTAGAGCTCGATTCCTATCTCGAAGCACGAAAGTCTTCCTATGACAATCAACCACGGCTCTATACTTACTCAACCAGTCCATACCCAAAATCAAGTCATACTCTCTGAAGGGCAACTCTATCAAATCCACAGGAAACTCAACATTCTCAACCATCAACGGACAATTCCTGTAAACTCTACTCACACTGACACTATGCCCTAACGGATTGGTCACACATATCTCATAGTCTAACTGTTCTACCACATGCAACTTATCAATAAACTTATGTGTGCACAAATATGAGTGTGTGGAACCAGGATCTATTAGAGCATATAATTCAGTGTCATGGAGTAGGAACTTACCAGCAATCACATCAGGCGCATCCTGCTCATCTCTGGCTCTCACTGCATAAGCTCTAACGGCACCCTGAGGAGGACGCTCAACTGTCTCAGAACCAGCTACATCTCTGGGTCGACCGCCTCGACCTCTTCCTCTACCTCTACCTCTAGGGGCCTGCGGCGCATTCGATCCAACTCTGCTAGCTCCTCCCTGAGGACCTAAGTCTTCACTCATCTGAGGACAATTAGCCACATGGTGTTCAGTGCTTCCACACCTGAAACACCCACCAGTAAGCCACCTACACTCACCCCAGTGAGCCTTACTGCAGTTCGAACAAACGGGTGCAGCATCAGACCGGCCACCCCTACCAGAACCAGACACTGCAGCTGAACCTTGCCTTCTCCCTCTCGAAGCCGAACCAGCCACAGGATCATCTTGCGGGTTCCTAGACCTCTTACCCGAAGATGAGGAAACACCACCTCTAGCAGAACTCCGGCGCTGAGCTCTCTCTCTAATCAAAGTTTCTGCTTTCTCTGCCCTCAAAGCAGCTTCAGCAATCTGATAATACTGTACCCCCGGCATACACATCAAAGAAACTAAAGCAATCTTCAAAGAATCATTCAACCCGGCCTCAAAGTGTTTGCATCTGAAATCATCCGTCATGACCCCACGCGGAGCATAACGGGACAACCGGTTAAACTCCTTCTCATAATCTGCCACAGATAAGGCCCTTTGCCTCAAACTCAAAAACTGTGCCCATCTTGCGTCCTTATACGCCTGAGTCACATACTTCTTAGAAAATTGCTCATCAAAGAAATCCCATGTCAAAGGGTCAGGCATTTGAGGTTGCCTACACACCAATTCCCACCATTCATAAGCTGAACCCTGAAGCAAGGCTACAGCACACTCCGCTTGCTGATTCGGAGGGCACCTGATTTCCCTCAAAGCTCTCTTAACTTTATCCAGCCACTTCTCGGCTAACTCAGACTCATCAAGCCCAGTTCCATAGAAATCCTCAACACCCGCTCTTCTCAGACTCACAATTGGGGCTTCCGGGGCAGTCACTCTATCCAAAACCCGAGCCATGTCTTGATGCAATCTAAGCATCGCCTCAAAAGGCATGGCAGCGGCCTCAGGTTGGACCCTAGCATGTTGAGCCGACACCGAAACAGAGACAGACGGATCTACCGCTGGAGGGTTCACACTTTCAGCGGACTCCTCGAGCGCACCGTGAGCAGAATCAGAATTCATCTAACAAACAAGAGGACAACCACATCAGCCAACACAGCCCTAAACATAGACATATACACACATAGCATCATATAAACCATCGCCCAGAAACGCCTAAACCGTGCTCTGATACCACAACTTGTAACACCCCTTACCCATACGTAGGCGATCCCATCCGATATGGAGTAAGATGCCGTAGGAGTAAAGGTGCCACCACACAGATACAGAAATATACATACATTCATACGTAAACATACATACCAAAATACAGGGTAAATTAAAACTTTACAATACCATTCAAAGAAGCTGATCATGCATTAATATAATGAAAGCATTACATTACTATTCTGATCAACTTAGAGAAACAACAGATAATTACATATCCCAAAATTACAATTACAAAAGCGGAAGCTAATACAAAATCATATGAGAGTTCTATACAAAAAGAATCATAAGCTACAAAAATAAGCCCTATACTAAGACCCCGCTGTGTTGGCTTTGATAGCGACGACTCTCCCAAAATCAACTCCTTCCGCACCTGCACGGGTAAACACACCGTGCTAAGCGATAAACGCTTAGTGGGGAAAACACACAAAGCATAAAGACAACCATTCACAACGGTCGTCAAGGCAATTCACATGCGTAAGTACATAAAGACATTCACCATAAAGATTCATATCAATAATCGTATTCTCATTACAGATTGTACTTTCCATCATTGAATCCATAAGGATAAAACATGTATTTGTTCATATAACATTTCATACAAGTACTTTAAACATTGAAACACCTGCTGACTCAAGGTAGTGGATAACGAGTGAACAGAAAGTACTTTACGAGTACCAATCGAATACGAAAAACCATTTTAACTTTTCATTCACAAACATTTCCAGAAGGACCTTAAACAAGATCCAAACACATTACAGAAGTTCGCGAGGAACGAACGGGACCTGATCGGGGTCCAAACAGAAATAACAGAAGCTGCAGCAAAGACTCTATTAGGCATGCCTAACTATCCACTGACTAGACTCTAGCAGGTCATACATAAACCGTTCAATCCATTTCGTGATTCCAAATTAATCATCATCAAATAAGCATAGTCATATCATAATTACACTTGCATATCATTTATAGGATATCAAGCATAAATCTCATAACTGCTAAAGTAAACTGAAGTTCAAGGCACACGCGAAGGAAGAAAACTCATTCAGCATACAAGGGACTGTCGCGCTCGCGACGTCTGTCGCGCTCGCGACAGAGACCAAAGTCTCTTCGCTGCGCGCGCGCGACAGATCTCGCGACCGCAGGGAGGACGGAAGGGCCAGGCTCTGTCGCGCTCGCGACGGATGTCGCGATCGCGACAGAAGGCAAAGGGTGCTGTCGCGATCTCGCGACGGATCGCGTGGTCGCGATAACACCTGGCAACAATACTCTCTGTCGCGATCGCGACAGTTGTCGCGCTCGCGACAGAAGGCATACGACACTTCGGCTGTCGCGGGCTCGCGGCGGATGTCGCGTGCTCGCGACAGTGAAGCTCCCACTACCGCTCTCTGTCGCGACCTCGCGACAGTCGTCGCGATCGCGACAGAGTCGGGATTTTGAAAATCTGCAGAAATTCTGCAGATTTTCCTCTTCCATTTCCTCCTCCAACCACTCAAATCTCAATCAAAGGTGACTTACCTCAAATCCAGCCATCCAAAAGCATAAACAACCATAATACAACATTTATTAACAATAAACTTCCATTTATGCATCAAATTACTTCAAATCCGAATTCATCATGATTAATTCATAATCTTGCAAGTTCCACATTCTAAAACAAAGACCCATAGCATAAACATCAAAATAAAGAACATCTAACAACCTAATTCCAAGAAAACATTAAGAACACACTCATGAACATTTTCACATAAAAAGGAAGAAATTCCCAAACCTCAAAATCCTTAGCTCCTAGTGTTTAGTTCCACTTGATCCAGCAACTTCCTTGCCTTTAGGATCCCGGGGAGGCTCAACAAAGACTACTAAGAGATGATCAAATCCCCACTAGAACTCTTGAATCTCAACCAATGTCCAAGAGAAGAAGACAAGAAGAAGAAAAGAAGAGGGGCGGCGGATGGAAACGGGAAGCACAAAATGAAAAATCTGATCTTCCCCTTTTTCTTCTTTTCCTTTTCTTTTCTTAACCCTAGACACATGTCAAAATCCTAGTGGAGGGATTTGGTCACTCACACCCTACATGGCTATATCACACATACACAAGATCCTCTCAACTAAAGCATACCCTACACTTGTATGCACAACACACACAATGAAACTCCCAAGAACACACACTACAATGGTGCATTTACACACACCCAAAACCAACCCAACTAACTCACACCATGGCACCATGCATGCAAGAAAAACTCTTATAACATGCGAAATTACCAAAATGCCCTTATAATCCAAAACTCATGCAATTGCACACACATACAAAATAGCTCATTCAACTAGGGGGCAAACGGGGTGTGACATACGGGACGCTCTATAAAAAAAACATTTTCGATAGACCGAAGTCACAAAACATTTTCATCTATCTCTATTAATGACCATTCTCGGAGGTCGACCCGCTTCACCCAAACGGGGCGAAACGTTGGCAGCTGCACTCTCTAATCCCTTTATAAGCATGCTTAGCTATCCACTATAACGGTAATCAGGCTCAATACCGACTCACACACTATACACAGACATCAACTCATCAACTAAAATTCAAGTGCATTTATCAAACTCAGAGACATTTAATTCATGTACAATCTTTAATAATCATATTCAACAATTAAAAACATATAACATTCAAATTTTTATTACATATACATATACATCATGCAAAGCAAGACAAAAGAAAATACTCTTCAACACAAGTAGAACAAGACGAAAAGGGGTTCTCTGTCGCGATCGCGGCAAGAGGTCGCGCTCGCGACAGAAGACAGATTGCATAAGGGTTCTATACTCTATACCAAATGCATTATATAACAATTCATATCACATGGCATCTCATGGTCAACGCTAAATCTTGTGCCGTAGCATTGGTTACATAGATAACTAATCCTATAATCATTTGATAACCCTAAACATGTAGGGTATAAATCACGGAAACATTCCGGGATAATACGGGTTCATTCCGGGGAGTAAAACATCAACAAAATATACAATTTAGTCAAGGGGAAGGGTCAGGGGTTGACCCGTGGCAACTAGGAGCTCAAAAAGGAGAAGAAAAAGCCTAAAATGAGGTGTTCTGTCGCGAGGTCGCGACATGTGTCGCGCTCGCGACAGAAGCTCCGCTTTGGTGCCTCACAAGACTGCTTTTTACCCTAAACTTGTATCGTCTAAATGAACCTCTAAACGTCTTGTTTTGGAAAAACGTTCTTCTTAACAATTGTTCTCTAGGATGTTAGATTTCAAATGGGACAAGTTTCAGGTCGTTTGGACATCTATAAAAAAATATATGATCTAAACAACATATACTGTTCCAGTGAACCCGCCAGAACAGGGTCACCTACGTTTTAATTACTTTTTGGGATACTTAGGGCCAGAATTAGATTAAGGACCCTCTTAGACATTTTTAGACACGGATCTTATCTTTCATATGAAATTGGAATCAACCCAATTGGGATCCTATAACTCTACTTATAACAAATACTATACACTGGGGTCTAATGACAAATAAGCAGAATTTCGCAAAATCAAACTCTATCATCAACACAAACGCTCAAATGATCAAGTTACATACTTATAAACATATATACACATGTCATAAGCACTGCAAGCAATCAAAATGAACATCTTGAGCTAATTAAAGCTCATCAAGCATATCTTTATTTCAACACGTCTCTATTCAAACATTTTTCATCTAAACACATGCAAAATTAACAAGATCACACTCGATCCCTACCTTAGGTGGCTTAACCGCTTCTCTCTAATCGATTCTGAGCTCCTCCCTTTCCCTTCACTAGCCTCTTATCTACATCTTTCACAAATCACATATAAAACACTTGGGTTACTCTTCTTTTAACTTTAAATCAAAACAAAGAGAAAAAGGAGGTCAGATCGGAAAACTAACTAAACTTACCCTTTTCAATGATCAACTCTAGTTTTCTCAACTCTCTCTTTAACTAATCCAAGAGGTTCACTCAAAGAGCAAGGCAATTGGAGAAGGAAAGGAGCAAAAGCAAAATAAGAGAGAGAAAACGGCAAAAGACCAATGAAAAAGAAAAGAAAAACAAAAACCCAAAGCCATAAGGAAACCAACGGGAATAAGAACCCAAAACAATTAGTCAACCCTCATCCAAATTCAATTACCATTATAAATGCTAACAAATCTCACTTAATGCCCACTTACTTTAATTAATTCATGTATATCTCACTTTGACTCTTAATTTCATTTTTAATTTATTTAGTCTTGCCACATGTCACTTCCCTACAAAGCCATGTGTCACTCTCCTATAACCCACACTTAAATCTCTTGCCAAGTGTCACCCTCTCAAGTTGCCATGTGTCAACACCCTATGATGCCACTTGTCACTCTTATATGCCACCACTTGTCACTCTTCTACGATGACACTTGTCACTCTTCTACGATGCCACGTGTCCAATACACATCTCAAGGTCTCTAAAAGCCCACTTATCCACACATCTCGCGAGGGGGTTCTGTCGCGCTCGCGACAGAACGCTCACGCCCGCACCAACCAGCTGAAGTTCGAAAACCGCTGGGGGCTCTGTCGCGCCCGCGACAGAACTCTCGCACATAAACTTTACCTTTTTCGAACCAATAACTCTGTAATTCTTCTAGGGTCATTTTGGGGTGTGACAAATCTCTCCCCCTTAAGAAATTTCGTCCTCGAAATTTCCCCGCTAATCACTTGTAGGTAAATCTTTAAACAAATCTCTGAATCGCTATCACTTATACCATACAGCTATCAAATCGTATACACTCCACACTTTCCTTAACACACTGCACTCTAATCCATATACTTCTTCTAAGCATCTAACACTGAATGTATATCCTGTCAGCTTTTCTCAATGAAACGCATGCAATGATACTTTTTCACATACAAATGAGGGATGCGGATGAAATGGTCATGTAATGAATCATGTATGCAAAATGATGCGAAAATGCAATGTAAGCTACTGTCATGCACTTTTCCCATCCCCATGTTTCACTATGCTCATGTCAAATGATTTCAAGAAGATAGCTGACAGGAATACAGAGTGTCACCTCAAACTCTTACCAATTCACATCTGCTGCTGCCTCGACAACGCTCTCACACGAGTCGGACTCCATCTATACTTTACACAAACGACATCTGCATTAGGCCACACTCTATAACTATACTCTATCACCTTCTAGTCCCGAACCAATTAACCTAGAGCTCTGATACCACTAAATGTAACACCCCCATACCCCCGGTAAGGAATATCGGGGCGTTACGCGGACACTTACGTATACTTGCACATGCATTAGCGGAAGTGGTAGCATAAACACATCCATTTAAAAGTAATTAAATACTACACTAGGGCCCAACATGCATTTCATATCAACTACATATATACATATTACTCTTTATACATGTTCATATTACAATTGTTTTCATTTCACTTTACATATGCATTTACATATAAACACTGTACTTTCTATCTACATAATGATGTTACTCAAAACATCACAAACTCTGTCTCTATCTTGTACAAAAGGGATCAAAACAAAACTCCTAGTGGCCTTGACCTGCAGATGTCCACTCACTGATCCGAACCTGTAACCTACACGGAAATAAACATCCGTGCTAAGCGATAACGCTTAGTGGGGATAAAATAATGCAAAGAACTTCTTTATGAAGTCACAAATAAATCACACAATCATATATCTCATGCATATAGCTCTTATACGTATATAGGTTGCATGCTCAAATATCAACTACTCTGAATTCACATGTAAGTAACATCTACTCTTTCACTAATTCATGCACACTACATCTTGTACATCTCATTTATTCAAATATACATTTTCATGTGACCACATTCATGTCAATACACTCATGTAATCATGTACTTGTATATAAAACTGTAATGTACTTAAACACTACTTTCATGTACTATGGCTTCATTCGAAGCAACACTATAATCATCTCAAGTTCACTGCACAACATTTAACAAAACAAGCCTGAGTTCCTCTCATGGTGGATACGGGACGCTCTATAAAAAAAACATTTTCGATAGACCGAAGTCACAAAACATTTTCATCTATCTCTATTAATGACCATTCTCGGAGGTCGACCCGCTTCACCTAAACGGGGCGGAACGTTGGCAGCTGCACTCTCTAATCCCTTTATAAGCATGCTTAGCTATCCACTATAACGGTAATCAGGCTCAATACCGACTCACACACTATACACAGACATCAACTCATCAACTAAAATTCAAGTGCATTTATCAAACTCAGAGACATTTAATTCATGTACAATCTTTAATAATCATATTCAACAATTAAAAACATATAACATTCAAATTTTTATTACATATACATATACATCATGCAAAGAAAGACAAAAGAAAATACTCTTCAACACAAGTAGAACAAGACGAAAAGGGGTTCTCTGTCGCGATCGCGGCAAGAGGTCGCGCTCGCGACAGAAGACAGATTGCATAAGGGTTCTATACTCTATACCAAATGCATTATATAACAATTCATATCACATGGCATCTCATGGTCAACGCTAAATCTTGTGCCGTAGCATTGGTTACATAGATAACTAATCCTATAATCATTTGATAACCCTAAACATGTAGGGTATAAATCACGGAAACATTCCGGGATAATACGGGTTCATTCCGGGGAGTAAAACATCAACAAAATATACAATTTAGTCAAGGGGAAGGGTCAGGGGTTGACCCGTGGCAACTAGGAGCTCAAAAAGGAGAAGAAAAAGCCTAAAATGAGGTGTTCTGTCGCGAGGTCGCGACATGTGTCGCGCTCGCGACAGAAGCTCCGCTTTGGTGCCTCACAAGACTGCTTTTTACCCTAAACTTGTATCGTCTAAATGAACCTCTAAACGTCTTGTTTTGGAAAAACGTTCTTCTTAACAATTGTGCTCTAGGATGTTAGATTTCAAATGGGACAAGTTTCAGGTCGTTTGGACATCTATAAAAAAATATATGATCTAAACAACATATACTGTTCCAGTGAACCCGCCAGAACAGGGTCACCTACGTTTTAATTACTTTTTGGGATACTTAGGGCCAGAATTAGATTAAGGACCCTCTTAGACATTTTTAGACACGGATCTTATCTTTCATATGAAATTGGAATCAACCCAATTGGGATCCTATAACTCTACCTATAACAAATACTATACACTGGGGTCTAATGACAAATAAGCAGAATTTCGCAAAATCAAACTCTATCATCAACACAAACGCTCAAATGATCAAGTTACATACTTATAAACATATATACACATGTCATAAGCACTGCAAGCAATCAAAATGAACATCTTGAGCTAATTAAAGCTCATCAAGCATATCTTTATTTCAACACGTCTCTATTCAAACATTTTTCATCTAAACACATGCAAAATTAACAAGATCACACTCGATCCCTACCTTAGGTGGCTTAACCGCTTCTCTCTAATCGATTCTGAGCTCCTCCCTTTCCCTTCACTAGCCTCTTATCTACATCTTTCACAAATCACATATAAAACACTTGGGTTACTCTTCTTTTAACTTTAAATCAAAACAAAGAGAAAAAGGAGGTCAGATCGGAAAACTAACTAAACTTACCCTTTTCAATGATCAACTCTAGTTTTCTCAACTCTCTCTTTAACTAATCCAAGAGGTTCACTCAAAGAGCAAGGCAATTGGAGAAGGAAAGGAGCAAAAGCAAAATAAGAGAGAGAAAACGGCAAAAGACCAATGAAAAAGAAAAGAAAAACAAAAACCCAAAGCCATAAGGAAACCAACGGGAATAAGAACCCAAAACAATTAGTCAACCCTCATCCAAATTCAATTACCATTATAAATGCTAACAAATCTCACTTAATGCCCACTTACTTTAATTAATTCATGTATATCTCACTTTGACTCTTAATTTCATTTTTAATTTATTTAGTCTTGCCACATGTCACTTCCCTACAAAGCCATGTGTCACTCTCCTATAACCCACACTTAAATCTCTTGCCAAGTGTCACCCACTCAAGTTGCCATGTGTCAACACCCTATGATGCCACTTGTCACTGTCATATGCCACCACTTGTCACTCTTCTACGATGACACTTGTCACTCTTCTACGATGCCAAGTGTCCAATACACATCTCAAGGTCTCTAAAAGCCCACTTATCCACACATCTCGCGAGGGGGTTCTGTCGCGCTCGCGACAGAACGCTCACGCCCGCACCAACCAGCTGAAGTTCGAAAATCGCTGGGGGCTCTGTCGCGCTCGCGACACTTGTCGCGCTGGCGACACTTGTCGCGCTCGCGACACTTGTCGCGCTCGCGACAGAACTCTCGCACATAAACTTTACCTTTTTCGAACCAATAACTCTGTAATTCTTCTAGGGCCATTTTGGGGTGTGACACTTGGATCTGTAGATCTAGCCTTGAAGCTTCAATCTCAACTTCCTCCTTTCCCTTCGACTTGATTGTCAGAAGCTTCTCAGTGATGATCTCTTTTGGCTCAGACTTGTTCCAAATGTCACACTGGGTCATGACTTCTTCATCCCAAAAGCCTTCTGTTAATCTGATAACCCCAACTTCCCAATCGAAAACATCATTGAAGATCTTGAATCCTGGCATGATCCTACCATCAACCCACTGGGGCTCGGCCTCTCTAGTGTAAGCACAAATGGAGGATGCAGGCACGAAGCTCTCCAAGATATGAGGACTACCATTTGTTTTCTTCTTCCCCTTGCTATTTCCACTTCCATAGCCCAAACCCTTTCGGTCCTTCTAACCCCTAGTGGTGATAACAGACCGCTGGCCCTGTGAGTTTCTACCTAAACCAGTCCCTAGAAGATAGTTCATCTTCTTTATCATATTCAGTACTTGAGAAACTATCCACTGAGCTCCCCTCTTCCCTTATCACAGATACATGGAAACCATTAAATGGCTGATTAACGATTCCTAAGGTAGAGACTTGGTTTTCCCTTGCAGCTTTGATAGTCACTACCTCCCCCTTGTGTGGTATCTTGATCATCTTATGGAGAGTAGAGGGCACTCCACCCAATTTGTGAAACCAAGGCCTTCCTAACAAAGCTGAAAAATTGGCAGGGATAGGCAACACCACGAACTTTGCCTCCGTCTCAATAGGCCCAGTCTTTACTACCGCTTTGAAGGTACTCGAGGCTTGCCTTTTGGAATTATCATAAGCAGTGCTGGTGAGATCAGACCTACTCAGCATACTCTTATCCAACCCGAAGGCTTAAAGTGCTACCAACTATCACACATTTATAGACGAGCCATCATCCACCATCACGCAAGCAGTGTGCTTGCCATTAATCTGTGCCTTGATGTATAGGGGGTGGTTGTGATAACGGCCCTCAACCGGTAAGTCAGCATCAGAATACACCAGATTCTCCCCAGAATTCCCCTTAACCAATTCTAACAGCTGGGATGGTGAGATGGTGGTAGCAACAGTAGACTTGCACAAAGCCTCGACTAACCTTTGTCTATACGATGGTAACCGCCTCAATAAATCCCATATAGATAATTGAGCTGTGGTCTTCTTCAACTACTTTTATATTTGATCCTCTTCCAACTCGATTGGATCATATACTAGTTCCGATTGCTTCTCTACTTCTGGAACCACCGTTCCACTCCAAGTCACTACTCCTATGTTCTCATCCTCTGAATCCCATGGATCAGCAGGCGCAATCTCTTCCCCCTCTTGCTCATCCTCTTCTTCACTCTCACTGGTGGACTAATAATCAATCATTGCCACGGGGGCCCCTTTTTCACTTGCCTCAGGGCGATTGATGGCAATGTACTCATTTCCATACAAG
The DNA here is from genome assembly GCA_947683425.1 of Excoecaria cochinchinensis. NCBI lineage: Eukaryota > Viridiplantae > Streptophyta > Magnoliopsida > Malpighiales > Euphorbiaceae > Excoecaria > Excoecaria cochinchinensis. Next base: position 388,372 of record CANTUQ010000022.1, read on the forward strand.
TCTTGCAAAACATTCCATTCTGGCAGGATAGACCCAATCATAAAAACAGGAGGCGGAACTGCATTGTATCCCGGCTTCTTCTTACCCTCTCGGTGTTCAGGATTTGTGATCTGCTTACTATCGATTAGATCTTGAATCTCATGTCTCAACCTCGCACAATTATCCGTCAGATGCCCAGTATGCTAATGGTATGCACATTACTCATTCTTCTTATGCCCAGGTTGCCCTTGGGTTCTAGCCGGCCTAGGTGCCAAGGGTCGTAGCTTTACTTCTTTTTCAAGCTTCTTCAGAACCTATGATAGAGGTCAGCCTAGGTTCGAGAAGTACCTTTGGCTAGCCCTCGTAGCTAAAACCTCAGCCGTCTTTCCTATCCTATTAGTACTGCTAGAGCTAGCTGACCTGCCTGCCCCCTGATTTCTATAAACCTTCTTAGTATAGGCTTCACTGCTCGCTCTCATGCCCATGAATTCACTCTCGGCCTCTATAGCGATATCCTTCAAGGATTCCCAATCCTTGAGACCTTTCATCTTTAGTCCCTCCTTTAGGTATGGACTTGCATTTCGGATAAACAACCAAATATGCTCCAAAGTATGGGGCATACGCTTCATCTCCACAACCCTATTTTGCCACCTAGTGAGATACTCAAGGAAGGACTCTCCTAATTTCTGCTGTAGCAGCTTTAGGTCTTTCAAGGTGACCTCCATCCGGGTACTACAATCATACTGTTTGAGGAACTTCTGGGTTAGCAGATCCTAATCCTCTTTGGACCTTCTGTCCAATCCATGATACCAATCTGCTATGGCTCAATTAAGGCTCAAGCAGAAATACTTTATCTTTTGCTTCCTAGACAGGATGGTACCCTTCATGACCAGAGAGTACTTCTTAATGTGCGCTCTCGGGTCAGAAGTTCCATCAAACTTGGGGATATCAGGCATCTTGAAATTTTAGGGCACTAGGTCATCCCCATCTAGCTCACTATCCTTAGGGTTCATCCCCCTACCTACTGTCAGCATACAGATCATGGCCTCAAACCTCTCTTCCATCTTCTTCCACATCGCCTCCTCGACTTCAGGCGTCTTGCCCTTAACTGAGATTGGATCCTCTAGGTCCTCTTCAAAGAAGTAATCGTTAAGATCTAAAACCTTTCTAGGTTTGGGTGTAACCCTAGGCTCAGCGACTGTTGGGCATAAAATCATCGGAGGATTGTCTCTAACTAGATCTTACCTCTCTTGTCCTACTGCAGGAGCAACTGGTGGCTGCCCAGTGGGCTGTGCCATTGCGGTAGTCAAATTTCCCATCATTGTCATCATCCTATTTTTGAACTCCTCTAATTTCCTACCCATTTCCTTAGCAATCAATGCGCGGGTCGTATCAGACTCTCTTAAGGGATCAACCATACTAAATTCTACAGAAAAGTCTGAAGAAAAAGTCTCACTGCCCTCTAAAAGTAAACCTAAATCTCTGATACCCTTCCTGGCAACTCGGAGATAGGATTTCTTATCAACCGTCCACTAAGATCCCTAGAACACTCAGACGAATCTATGATGGCTACATAGCTCACCTTGTCAGAATGATGCATGAATGACGTATAAGATGCATGATCGTGAGTCGTGTAGCATTTCACAACCACATACAAGCAAGTAGATTCTTCCAACCTTTTAACTCCCGCACACGAGGTCAATTGGTCTCTTCCATTCATGGGTCAATAGGGGACTCGATGAACGCACATAGTGCATGGAGGGAAACCGGCAGCACAACGTCTCTCAGAATGCGCATATGCATGAGTTTCAGCCATTATTTATTTAAACACTTCACTCAAATTAAGGTGGATCCACCGGGACATGAAAGCCTTTGATATAAGACCACTTAATTAATTTGATTTTGTTTAATACACGACGGCCCACATGACAAGCATTGTATTACAGTTCATTTTACCTAGGGGAAGTATTTATTGCCATTACATGAGCTTTGGTTAGGGTGATGTTACTTTAGGGCTACCCAAGCATGGTCTCTGCCAACGGGTCTAGCTCATCACGAGCATAACGACCAATCGGGTCTCCATTTGATATACCAAAAGGTACTAGGCTTGGGCTGGTGATTATCCTTAACACTTTCCCACATTGAGTGAACATAGGGTCGTGCTTCAGGAACGCACCGGGGTAAGAAAAGGGTCCAAACTAACATAATTCTAAGGCTTTAGCATGATGAAATGCAATTTTAGAAGAGAGATAGAGCTTTAGTTTTAAAAACTCAATTATACATTTTAATCAAGACACTTTCACAGCAAAGTCACAAAGTCCCCAGTGGAGTTGCCATTGTGACGCATGCCGAACTGCGCCCCTTTTTGGGAGGAGGGCTCCCCCCTTTTTTTGAGACCCGCTTTTAGGGCTCGAGGGATTGGTTTGCATCATTAGATCTTGGGTAACACGAGACATTTTGGAATCCCTACCCAATAGAACATTGGAAAAGTTCATCTAGTCCCATGAAACCTTTGGGTACCTTCGAGGTATTTTGGAGTTGCTACCCAATTTACAAGAAATTGGGAAAGGTCGTCTAACTTCTATGGTCTAAACTAGAGAGTAGTTCGAAACTCCACTCTTATTAATGTCTTGATTAGTTATAAATGAGGTTTTAGATTAGAAAGTTCCATCTCTCATCTCACACGATTAATGCAATTTATTAAAGGCACAATTCAAGCATCCAGAAAGCGGTAAATGAAAGCTATAAATAAAGTGATAAATAAAGCGGTAAATAAAGCGGGAAACACACAAAATCACACCATTACAAGATAGAAATTGAGACAAATACTGTAACACCCCCTTCCCATACGTAGGCGATCCCATCCGATAAGGAGTGAGATGCCGTATGAGACAAGGTGTCACTAAACAAAAGCAAAGCAAAATATACATCCATTCATAACATACATTCAGAAATACAGAATAATTAAAAACTTTGCATGCAGAAAGCAAAAGCTGATCATGCATTACTATAATAGACTATTACAATAATGTGCTGATCAACCAGCAGGAACAAAAGAATATTACAAATACAAAATATAGTTATAGAAGCGGAAGCTGATACAGAGAGTTCTATACAAATAGAATCAATAACTGATACAAAACTGAGCCTACACTAAAACCCTTCTGTGTTGGCCTGAAGACGGTGACTCCCTCGAAGCAAAACTCCTTCCGCACCTGCACGGGTAAACACACCGTGCTAAGCGATAAAACGCTTAGTGGGGAAACACACATAAATTATGAACGGCCACTCACAGTGGTCGTTAAGGCATATCACATTCACAATGGCAGAATGCATAGATTATAACATAATCCATATAAACATGCTCGTAATTAAATACCATACTTTCAGAATCTCATCATCATATGCATTATAGAATAAACCAGCATGTATTTCATCATTAACCCATTCAGATATTCCATTCAAAGCCATATCAGATCAGAGCATTTCCATTCACATTTAAAGAACACCTGCTGACTCTAGACAGTGGATAACGAGTGTACTGAGGGTACCTTACGGGTACGAATCGAATACTGAGGGTACCTCACAGGTACAAGTCAAATATTATATCATTTATCAAAACATGTTATTTATATACTGAGGGAATCTTAAACAAGATTCTATACTGAAGGGTTCGCGAGGAACCAAACGGGGACCTGATCGGGGTCCAAACTGAACTGAGGGCTGCAGCTAAAAGACTCTATTAGGCATGCCTAACTATCCACTTACTTGACTCTAGCAGGTTATGCTTCATTCAAATTATGATTTCAAGAGTAATCTCACATTCATATCAATGAATCATAAACAGAACATGCATAACACAAATTCTGTTTCAAATCACATTATATAATTTAATCATCCGTAATAAATACCATAATAGTCATATACACAAGTTCGAATAACATACGGTACGGAAAAACCATGAAAAATACCTTTAAAATACAATTTTTGGAAAGCTGGAGGCAAAGGAGTGACAGACTCATCCTAGTCGTGCTAAGGAGCACGAAATGCTGAAGGGGCTTCAGCACAGCACGAGTCGTGCTGAGGAGCACGAGTCGTGTCGTGCTAAGCTCCTTCTCACTCTCCTCCGTCTCGCACTCCACCATCCGACTCGCACACTGAAGGAACACGAGTCGGATGAGGGAGCACGAGTCGGACAAGGCAAAAAACTCAGCTTCACTTCCCTCCGTCTCGCACGCCACCATCCGACTCGCACGCTGAAGGAGCACGAGTTGGATGAGGGAGCACGAGTCGGATGAGCCACCAGGAAGAACAGAAAACACGATTTTTGAAGAACACCTATTGTCACTTAATTTTAAAACCCAGAAATCAAGAACACAGCAATCCAACCTCAAATCTTAATTCAAATTCAGTTATCATGCATTACAAACCATTACAAATCAAAACCCATAATTATAACATCAAAATAATAGCAACAAAACATGCATAAACATATCCAAACCTCAAGAACACAAACCCTAACAATTTTACAGTAAACTCAAATTCAAACACAATTCACAACAAATTATTCCCAAACCTGAAATTCTATGCTTCTCTTCACTTAATCCCACTGCTCCCAGCAATTTCCTTGCCTTTGGGATCACGTGGGGCCACAGCTAAACACAAACAATCAACATGCAAACCCTAAATCAAATCTAAACTAAAGGAAGAAGAAGAAGATGAAAGCAAATAGAGAATAATATAAAGAATACAGTGACTTACCAACAGAATGCCTAAGGGAATGATTAGTTTCACCAACAAAGCTTGAATTAACACCACGATGCTTAGAGTAAAGAAAGTGAAGAAAAGGAAGAGAAGAACATGAAGAGATGAAGAATACGTGAATCTGTATCTTCCTTTCTTTCTTTCCTTTTTCTTTTTCTTTTCCTTGCCCTAAACATATGTCCAATTCTAATTGGTGAAACTAACCCAACACACCCAACCAACCTACATTACACACATCTAATGCAACCTCAATTAAATGTACCCTACAATGGTATGAGTACAAGCACACAAGTGATTCCCAACTAATAACACCCTAATATGGTATGCTCAAGTGCACACAATTATATCTCAATTAATTCACACACTAATGCCATGTATGCACCCACATACTAACAAACCCCAAAATCATTCATTTTACTGAAATACCCTTATGACATACTGAATACATGCGAATGCTTACACATACAGACAGGCAGATAGACAGACAGACAGGCTCATTCTACTAGGGGGCAAACGGGGTGTGACAAATACAATCCCCCAAATGAAAAGAAAAGCTAAATAAAATTGCCCAAAAAATAATTAATTACAAGGGCCCACAAAATATATAAATATAAAGTTAAACAATCAAACATAACCAATCAAAAGGGGTGACATGCATAAATCGAGATATTTATTCGGTTTAGGAATATTGGTTCCTTCATGCTCACTCAAAAAGGGATTGAAGAGTTGTTTCGGCTATTGGCTTGAAAACCGGGATGAATTATTCCCATTTTGAGAAAACTTAACTCTTCATTTTAATTCATGATACTTTTACATTTCTTGGCTAAAATTGAGGACATTGGTACTAATTTATTGATAAAAATTCCGATTCAGTCATAGAAATATTTTTGTGATTTTTTTATCTAACACGCGCGTAAAATGAGACTATTTTATTCATAAACAAAACACAATCATACAAATAGAGATAGGTAAGATCTCACCGAGATAATGTAGTCTCCTACGCTTCGTGATCCATCTATTTGGTCACGAAAATGCTCAAACAAGCAAAATCACATTTTAAAGCCAAATGGAAAAAAACAACAATAAAAATATTAGTAATAATACTAAAATCAACTAGATAAAAATGAAAATAAGGGAAATATAAAATAGAATTAACAGACAAGTAGAAAATAAAATGAGTTAAATTAAACACATTAATTTAATACATTAATAGCACACATACAAAGAGAAATAAAAATCATGCAAAAACTAGCCATGCAAAAATATGATAATAATAATAATAATAACTAAGCCATGCAATAACACCATGTAATAATAATAATAATAATAATAATAATAATAATAATAATAATAATAATAATAATAAATGACAATAATAAACAGATAAAATTAAATAAATAAACAAGATGAGTGAGAAAAGCAAATAAGCATGCAACAGAAAATAATAATGTTTAAACATAAAAAAAAAGAAAAGATTATAACAAAAATCAAACCAAAAAACAATAAACATGACTTTTCACACCCAAATCATATGCATTTATCCATTCTCATGTCAAACACAAAATAAAGATTGGAAAATCATACCAAAACAATAAATCTCTACTATGAAAACACACATTCATTAAATTATTGTTCATGTATTTATCAATGCAAGAAAAATAAAATACAATGAATAAAATAAAATGAGATAATAAAAATGGATCCAAGAATCTTTACCCTAAGAGTTGATAATATGAAACTAAGATGTCTCAATCTATTCTCCCCATCAAGATTTGAAATCAGACACAAAAAGATTAAAAAAAAACTTAAGTTTTTGTCTCAAAAAACTCAAGAACACTAAAACTCAAACATGATTTTTTTTGTTGTTTGATGAGAAAACCAAGCTAGCGAAATCGATTTTCCCTTCCTCAAATTAATCCAATTTCAACAAACTTTTTTAGATCAAAGAAAATCAAAGAAAAAATCTGTTTGCTCTCTAGAAACTCACGTTTTTTCCTTTCAAAAACTCCTCTTCCAAAAATCCTCTTCTTTCCCAAAGGAATCCCCTCAAACATCCCCTTTTTCCAATAAATCCTCCCCTTTGTTTTTCTCTCTTTTTTCTTATATAATTCATCCAAAAAAACATATTACAGAAAAAATCAGGTTTTTCAGTCCAATTTGGATTGTAACCCCTCAAAATCTGACAGAATCGCGTGTAAGAAGGAGGGACAGCGGCAAGGGGCAGCCCACGTGCAGGGGCGGCCTCGGGGGCTACTGCCGCGTGGCTGCCCATGCGCAGTGGCGGCCTCGCACGAGGGGCGGCCTAGCGATCGTAGGCCGCACCTATGGGGCGCGCTCTCCCACGTGCGAGGTAAAGCGCCCCTCGCGCGGGCGCGATAGGGGGCAGGGCTCCTCGCACGCGCGTGACAGGGGTAGCTCCACGCCCACGCACTCCTCCCCCGGCGAGATGACGTGTGCGCGCCTCCAGACGCAAACCGAAAAAACCTTCTTTTTTTCCAAAAAACATTAAAACACTTTGAAACAGACAAAAGAACTTGATAAGGAGACGATCAATCCCCACTTTCTTGCCCATGAATCGATTTTTATTTTCATCATTAGGTAATCTTGATTTCGAACCACCTCGGGACCCGGTGTCTACGCGCATTCCACTACACACATATTTCTATTTCTTAATATATAATTAATCTATTAATAACCCACAAATAATTAATTGACTATTTATTCAAGATTATCATTATTATTATTATTATTATTATTATTATTATTATTATTATTATTATTATTATTTATTCATTTAATTATCTATTATTACTTAATTACACAATTATTTCATTACAACTTAATTTCACTTTAATCCTTAATTTAACATTATTATGTTCAATTTACAACTTGCTCCATAAACTTCTACCAAATTATAATTTTGCCCCTCATTTTACTTTTATTTACAAAAATGCCATTAGTTAACATAATTTCCACATTTAATTCATTATTTAGCTTACAAATTGCCAGTTAGTCCTCCCTCCACTATTTTCATGTTAAATTACATTTTAGTCCTTGAACAATTATTATACCACTTATTTCACCAATTAATTCATGTTTCTTTTTATTTAACCTTATTAACTATTTCATTTACATTTTTACCATTTAGTCCCCAAATCTTTTTAAATTATTACGATTTAGCCCTTTTTCATTCTTTTTCTAATATTAACTCTTATTTACTCAATTTTATTTTTTTGTACCATTTTGCCCCTAAATCAATTCGATAGAAATCTCCGAACTGGATACACGAGACATGAACCCGAAAGATCCACAACATTTTAGAGTGACCTCCAAGGACCACCCGTACATTTACATTTTAATATTTTAACATTCATTCATTTAGTCGACCTTTATTGGCCTACTTAAGTCAGTTATCACGATTGACACTGTAGTATAGGGTCCCTGTGGCTAACCAACTATATCCTGATCTAGATAGGGGTGAGCAAACTTTGGTTAAAGCAGAAAAACCGAACCAAACCAATCGATTTTCTTAATTTGGTTAAGTTTTTCGGTTTTCGATTCGATTTTAGTTTTTAAATTATAAAAAGTTTGGTTAATTCGGTTTAGTTTGATTTTGAAAAGAAAAAATCAATAAAAATCGGTGGTTACACGCATTCCAGTACACACATAATTCTATTTCTTAATCTATAATTAATCTATAAATAACCCACAAATAATTAATTGACTATTGATTCGAAATTATCATCATCATCATCATCATCATCATCATCATCATCATCATCATTATTATTATTATTATTATTATTATTATTATTATTATTATTATTATTATTATTATTATCATTATTTATTCATTTAATTATCTATTATCACTTAATTACTCAATTAATTCTTACATTACTACTTAATTTCACTTTAATCCTTAATTTAATATTATTATGTTCAATTTACAACTTAGTCTATAAACTTTTACAAAATTATAATTTTGCCCCTCATTTTACTTTTATTTATAAAAATGCCATTAATTAACTTAATTTCCACATTTAATTCATTATTTGACTTACAAATTGCCAGTTAGTCCTCCATCCACTATTTTCAAGTTAAATTATATTTTAGTCCTTGAACAATTATTAGACCACTTATTTCACCAATTAATTCATATTTCTTTTTATTTAACCTTATTAACTATTTCATTTACATTTTAACCATTTAGTCCCTAAATCTTTTTAAATTATTATGATTTAGTCCTTTTTCATTCTTTTTCTTATATTAACTCTTATTTAATAAATTTTATTATTTTCTACCATTTTGCCCCTAGTATCAGTTTGATAGAAATCTCTGAACTGAATACATGGGACGTTGATCCGAAAGATCCACAATATTTTAGAGTGACCCGAAGGACCACCCGTGCATTTACATTTTAACAATTCAACATTCATTCATTTAGTCGACCGTCATTGGCATAGTTAAGTGAGTTGTCATGACTCACACGGTGGTATAGGGTCCTTATGCCTAGCAAACATATCTTGAGTGAGATAAGAGTGAGCAAACTTTGGTTAAAATAAAAAAACCTGTGACGTGCGCCGAACCTAGTAAAGGCCCTCATAACCAGACCCGCTTTTAGGGCTCGAGGGATTAGTTCGCGTCTTTTGATCTTGAGCATCATGAGACATTTTGGACACCTCCTTCCAATAGAACATTGGGAGGATCATCTAGCCTCACGACACCTTTTAGGCACCTTTGAGGTATTTTGGAGTCGCCACCCAATTTACAAGAAATTGGGAAAGGTCATCTAATCTCGGGGGTCTTAAACCAGAAAAGGTGTTCGGAACTTCATTCTTATTAATGCCTTAAGTTAAGTTTATAAATGAGTTTTTGAGAAATCAAAATTTCATCTCTCATCTCACGCAATCGTGCAATAAATTTAAAGGGCAATTTAATCATATTGGAAAGCAGTAAATAAAGTGATAAGAAAGCGGTAAATTATAAGAAAAAAATATGGGACAGAACAATCTCCCAAAATAAAGAAAGCGTAAATAAATAAAAGAAATAAAAACTTGCCCCAAAATTAATTACAAGGGCCCAACACGAATAAATAAATAAAAACACAAAAAGAATAAAATAAACCATACATAAATCGAGAGATTTATTGGGTTTTGGGAACATTGGTTCCTTTTATTGACTAAAAAAATATAAATTTGGAGATTTATTGGGTTTTGGGAACATTGGTTCCTTTTATTGACTAAAAAAATATTGGAGAATTATTTTTGGGCGTTGATTGAGAAAACTGGGATGAGTGATCCCATTTTATGAAAATTAATTCTCCTTTTTGAAGGGTGACATTTCATTGATTAAAATGGGACATTGGTCCATTTTATTAAAAAAAACCCGATTTATTAATAAAAGTCTTTTGGTGATTTTTTATTCAAACGTGCATAAAAATGATCAATTTTACATAAAAATACACAAATATGACAAATAAGTCGAAGAAAAGAAAATGTAGAATTTAAAATACGCAAACCGAAGTTCTGAAGGTCTTTAATTTCTTGATCCGCCGGTTCACTCGAAAATATTACTCACGGTGAAAGTAAATAAATTTTGAGGCAAAAAAAAGAATAAAATAAAATGTTAGTAAATTAAATCAAACGAATAATGCATGACATAACCGGGCAACTAATAAAATAATATAACAATCAATTAAATTAATTAAATATAAATGATCAATTAAATCAATTAAATGTAAATAATCAATTAAATTAATTAAATATAAACGATCAATTAAATCAATTAAATGTAAACAATCAATTAAATTAATTAAATAAAACAATAAAGATAAGTTAAGCAGTTAAATAAATAATATAAACAACCACCAAATAAATTAAACAAGTTAAACAATTAGTTAAATATTCAATTAAATAAATTAAATAAATTAAACCATTAATTAAATTAATTAACACCTAAAGGCAAATGAATAAACACTTGAATCCCAGAACAATGACAAGTAGGACAGAAAATAAGAATTAATAAACAATGACAATAATAATAGAAAGAAAAGATAAAGCCGGGTTTGCTACATTATATGCACCATGACAGTTGACTATTTGAGTTAAACTTAAGTCAATTCTAACAAACAATGAATGAAAGGGTTTAATAAAGAATATGACAAAGATATTAATAATAAATCACAACAGACCAATAATAAACCAATTAAGGTTAAGTAAACAGCAAATGCATCTATGAATGAATGACTCTGGCAAATTAATAATAACAACAGATAAAAGTGATAGCAATGGACAGAATAATAAAAAATAACAACGGATGAATTAACATCAACTTACTATATATACAATAGTAAGGTTAACAATAAACAACAATAAATAAATAATAAAACATAAACAAATTAATAACAAATATTAATGATAAATAATAAATAACAGAGTAATAAGGAACAGATTAATAAAAATCAACAATGAAAGTATATACAGTATATACAATGAAAAAGCTAATTAGCAAAGAGAAATAAGAAAGAAAAAGAAATAAGTGATTTAGCCCAGGTATTTACCCTCAGAGATTTGATATTTGCAGCAAAAAGAAGAAAGTGACGATTTGTTTGTCGATTTGCTTAAAAAGAAAATTAAAATCAATGTTCTAAAATTATTTGTAGAAAATCTATTCTTGAGAATTGAGCCTTGAACACAAATAATCAATTTATTTGGCTCAAGAACAATCTCAGAATATTTTTCGAGAAAAGAAAATCGTTCTTTACCGTTCAAACCTTCCTCTCCCTCTATCTGTTATCACTTTTCTATTTATACCCTCTTGGAAAATTAAGTTACTCAAAAGACCTTTTTTCCGTTAAAAACCCTTAATTACCCTTTAAAAATAAGACTTTATCCTTTTTTAAAAAATGTTCTAAAAAAAGAAAAGAATTTTTGTTTTATTTAAAAAAAATTAGTAAAAAAAATTGGTAAGTCGGTGCCCCCCCTAAAGGTCAGGGCGCCCTGGGGTTCGGCGCGCGTCACAACATCATATGTTAAAAACATAAATATGTAACAATTATATTTTGATGAAGAAATAATTAATTTTTTCACTCGATATGCAATTAATTAGAAGAATCAGTCTCTTTGAAAGCATATAATCGTTGAAGCCTCGGATTTAGAGAAAAATAATGCATACGCTTCCAGGGTACCAATTTCTGGTTACTTGTGCAATTTCTTGGTTTAAACCTGGGTTGAGTACAAAAGTTGCACTCAAGTAAGTTCACATCCATACAACCCAATCTACAACAATCATTTTTTTTTACTAGTAAACCTAGGTCTTGAATAAGTTTCTTTATATTATAAAAATTGTCGACCATTTTATGATCAGGTGGCAATGATTCATTATACCAAGCCAGAATTTTATCTAGACTTCGATAAAAAATATGCCCTTCAGATTTAATGTTCAATATCCTAGCAACTGATGAAAATTGAGTCATATTCTCACAACCTGGCCATAATTCTTAATCTGCTGATTTTAATAAGTCAAAGAATTTTTGTGCATCCAGGTTTGGATCTTCTTCAACGTTGTTTATATTTGGATGAAATGACTGACCAAGAACATCATAAACCATTTGGGTATAATAATTTTCAGTTCCACAATATTCAGTTGTATTAAACCCAGACCCCCCAGTATCAAAGTCACCTACATTTACTGACAAATTGATGGAATATCCCCTAGAAGAGCTACTTATTTGTGGCTCCTCATGTCTTGTCCACTCAAAATAATTAGGTAGAAAACCCTTTCTCAACAAATGGAGCTGAACATCGTCAGTAGGAAGAAAATAAGTATGTTTGCACTTTTTACATGCACATCTGATTTTAGGACCATCTATGTATGCAGGTTGAGAATATGCATATGCAATAAAACTCTGAACTCCTTCGACAAACTCAACATTAATGAAACCATCTGGTTGTACTCTTCTATACATCTAAGATTTATCATTGATACTCATTATTGCAAAACTATTAATTATAAAAAGATGATCCATATATTAGCTTTTACTGGTAAGGGATTGGGAAAGGATAATTATGAATTAATAAAAAGTGAAAAGTTCATACACCTAATAGTTTATAATAATTGGGGGCATTTTTTTTATCATTGTAGTAGAAATTAATAGATGAAAATATAACACAATCAAATAAAGATATAACATAAAATTAAAGAAAATCATATATTGTTTCTAAATAACATAACTGTCCAAACTTGCTCTTAATTCATGTTTGTAATAGGTAATATAACACCACAAGAAGTAGGAAATTTGCCAAGAAAAAAAAATAGTGAGACAATTATTGGCAAACAAATTAAAAAATCAAAACTAAGTACCATAATTATAACTAAAAAGCATAATCATGCAATAACTTATTGAAAATGATAAGGAAAATTACATTTCTTTATTTATATTATTTCAAAATTTGTAGGATCAATAGTGTTGATCTTTGAATTTTATATTATGATTGTATAAATGAGATTTTAATTTCAACTTAGTTCTGCTAAATTCAATAATAAAATTGACAATTCTTATAATTGGGGTATCAATTATCATAATTATTATAATTAAAAGTATAAATAAATATAGTAATTACACATACAAAAAATACACAAACACCTATTATTAAAAAAAAATGTAAATAAATGAAAAAAACCCAATAAAAACATAAAAAATAAAAAATATAAACATAAATCTAAATATAAATATAAAAAAATAAAAAATATATAAATAAATAAAAAAATACACAAACACCCAATATAAACATAAAAATTAAAATGAATACCATAAAAAAATAATAAAAAAAAAACTGACCAGATCTTATTGAGGAGGGCGACGCCGGGATTGGCGAGAGGGAGGGGACGGTGGTGCTGGGAGCAGGTGAGAATGGAGGAGCAGCGGCAAGCTAGATCAACAGTCGCACGCGAGGGAAGAAAGTGAACAGTGTATGTGACAGACGGAGGGAGGAAGCCAACTCTGGCGGGGGAGACCAGCTGGCAACAACGATCAGCGAGGTTGGGGTGCAAGTCAGTAGATCCATGCAACAAACAAGGGAAGGGGAGGAGAGTGGGTGGGGACAGAGGGTGAGGAAAGAGGGAAGGAGAGAGAAAAATCATATTTTCTGTTTTATATATTTGAACTTTAAAGACGAAATGTGGTTTTCCATCGTTAAAGTTAACATTACCAACATAAATCATATTTCGTCAGTAAATTCCACATTTAACGACGAAACATGTATTCTGTAGTTAATTTTTTTTTATTTAACGACGGAGCTATTATTTCGTAGCTAAAACTATTAAATAGCGGCGAAAAACAATTTTCGCCACTATTTTTTGGCGACGGAATAATACTTACATTGCTAAAAATGGTAGAGAATTCCGTCGCTAAATTTGGTGGTAATAGTACCCTCCATAATTAGCAATGAAATAATATTTTCATCGCTAAATGGTTATCTTAAAAATGTTTTTAGCAAAGGAATATGAATTAGCAATGAAAATTAATTTTGTCGCTAAAATTCCGTCGGCAAAAAGCTTTTTTCTTATAGTGGATTGAAAAATGATACCAATAAAGAATTTTATTAAGACAAGAATTGATACTATTTTTCAGGTTTTTGAATTAATAAATATTTCTGACTAAATAAATTAAATACATGAATAAGTAGTTAAATTAAAATAAAAAAAGGAACAAAACAGACAAATTGAGAAAGGAAAGATGGTGAAGGGGAATAAAGAAAAAGGAAAGAAAGGAAATAGGGGAGAGACACAGAACAGGGAAGTGGGAGAGAAAGAAAGAGAAATGACAAGGTAGGGACACAGACCCACCTGCGCTGGCGATGACTTGGCGGCAACCCTCTACCCTCTTCGTTCCTCCTGTCGTAGCAGTCACTGCTTTTTCTTCTCCCTCTTTTCTTCGGTTTACATTTTCTCTCTCCTAAAAATCGAGACTTTCATCTATAATTTTGGGCACCTTCGGCATCGGGTGTCGACACAAATAACACCAGTGATCTCCTGGCAACAAGTCAAGTCTTCTGATGTCCCTCACTTCACCTCACTCGGCAATGAGAATATCGAAAAGGGAGGTGCCAAGACTTCTTGACGCAAATGCCGATCGAATGACAATGTGTTTGGGCACGTGACCACCTGCAGTAAGTTTCAGGTTTTTGGGCTTCATCTCGACAGTGGCAGTGTCATCACTGGCAAAACTCCTATGACCGATGAAGGGAACAATAGAATTGAGCTAGAAATTTAATAAAGTTTGACTCCAACTGGTATGTGCACTACAAAAATTACATTTCTGTAATTTCTTTAAGAAATTATATGTCTGTTAGGAAATTCTTTTAATGCTTGGGTGTGGTTAATTTATTTCAAGTAGCAAACCTTAAAATTTGATTGTGAATCATTAAATTATCAATTTAATTGGTTGGATTGACTTTACTAAGAGAAGGTTAGGATGTAACACCCTGAAGTGGCCTTAGAAGAATTATAGGATTTTGTTCAAAAAGATTAGATGTTGAGTGTGAGAGTCCTATCGCGAGCGCGACAGAACCTCTCCGGTGGTAGGTTAATTAAATTGAAATTTTTAACATGTGGCTTGTAGGAGAGTGACATATGGCATTGTAGGAATGTGACAAGTGGTAAGAATTGGTGTGTATTTCATAAAGTAAAAAGAGATTAAGGGCAAAAGGGGATAAACATGTAATTAATTGGATAGGTGGCATTTATTAACATAGTTAATTTTGGATTTACATTGACCATCTGCTTCTCTCTTCTTCTTTCACGTTGGTTTTCTTACTTTGGCCCATTATTCTTCTTTTCTTTCTCTTTTTCTTGAGTTTTCGCCGTTTCCTTGCTTTGCCCTCTCTCTTGTCCCTTTTCTTCTTCATTTGCTTGGTTCTTTGGGAAGAAACATTTGGATTGCTTAAAGAGAGTATAGTAGGGCTTGATTAGGTCTCTTCTAAAAGGTAAGTTGGATTTATTCTTCGATCTGACCTCCTTTTTCTTTCTGTTTTGATTTAAAGTAAAGAGAAGAGTAACTCTAGTGTTTTGAATGGTTTGTGCATGAAAGATGAGGACAAGAGATTGAGTAAGGGCAAAGAGAAGGCCGGAGCTGAGTAGAGAGCTTAGTTCAACGTCTTAGAGGTAGGGATCGTGTGCGATTTTACTATTTTTATGTGTGTTGTTGATTTAAATGTTTCGATAGAGATTTATTTGCATAAAGAAATGCACATGGAGCTTAAATTAGCTCAATTGCTTTTTAGTGTAAAATCATTTTGATTGCTTGTAGTGTCTCAATGTTTAAAATTGATTTGTGTAATTGGAGTGTAAATCTAGTTATGAGCATGATTTATAGGGCAATTGCATGTTAAAAGAGGAGTTGTTGCATGTGGAAGTAAAAGAATTGGCTTGGGTTTTGAAAACAAGGAACAAAGACGTGTTTTAGAGGGAAGAAAGTGATTCTGTCGCGAGCGCGACCTGATTCGCGATCGCGACAGAACCACGCTCTTCAGGAACTTCGGTGTTGTCCTAGTCGTGTTGTGTAGCACGTCTGGGAGAGAAGGAGAGAGTGAGCACGAGTTGTGCTCAAGGAGCACGAGATGTGCTCACAGAGAGAGGGAGGTGGGAGCACGTGATGTGCTCCAATAGAAGGCAGGAGTGAGCATGAGTCGTGCTCACCAAGAGAGAAGAGTGAGAATACGTAGTGTGCTCTAGTTGAGAGAGGGAGTGAGCACGAGTCGTGCTCATGCTCTCTCTTCTCTGTTGTTTCTGTTTTGAATTATTACTTCTATTTTGAGTTGATATATGTTTATGTGAGTTTTGTATATTACTTTTTGGGTCCGTGTTGGGTCTTTTAAACCTCTTGCATGATTAGTATTAGTTAAACGAACATGATTAATAAAAGTTGTATATGAATTAAATGCCTCTGAATTTGATGCATGCACTTGAACTATAGTTAATAAATTGGTATCTGTGTATAGAATATATGAGTTATTTTCAGCCTGATTACCGTTATAGTGGATAGATAAGCATGCTTATAAAGGGTTAGAGTGTGGCTGCTAGAGTTGGCCTTAATTGTGCCCAAAGATTTAAAGAGCTTGTGCATTTCATAAAGCTTGAGTTAATTCTCCATATGTATCCAGAGTGCCCGTATCCACCGTGAAAGGAAGTCAGGCTTGTCAATGTTGTGTAGTGAACTTGAGATGATTAAAAGAATTGCTTTGAATAAATGATTTGTAAACGTGTGAAAAGTTTATGCATGTGATATTTGATTTTGTAGTATGAATTGTGTGATTTATGTGTGACTTCGAAAAGAAGTCCTTTGCATTATTCCATCCCCACTAAGAGTTATCGCTTAGCACGGATGTTTGTTTCTGTGTAGGTACAGGTTCGGACCAGTGAGAGTGCGCATCTGCAGGTTAAGGCGACTAGGAAGTTTTGTTCATCTCTTTGTATAAGATAGAAATAGAGTTTGTGATGTTTTGAGTAACGTCATTATGTAATACAAGTACAGTAATCACATGTAAATGTATATGTAAAGTTAAAGGAAAACAGATTGTGATATGAACATGTATAGAGATAAATATGTATATATATATGTAGTTAATGTGAAATACATGTTGGGCCCTAGTGTAGTATTATTTTATTTTATTACTCTTAAGTGGAGGTGTTTAATGCTATCGCTTCCGCTAGTGTATGTACATGTACATGTATACGTATGTGTTCGCGTGGTGCCCCTATATCCTTTCTGGGGATGTGGGGGTGTTACATAGGAAGCTATATGAGACTTTTGTGTTGTCCTAACCTATTTAATTATTTAATTAAGTGTGAAGGCTCAACTGTATAATAAGAAAGTTCATAAGATGAATTAAGAAGTTAGAAAATCCTTAATTTTAAATATGTTCATGGTTGTGCTTATGAATTAAGGGAATTTCATGTTTAATTAATGAAAATTGGATTGTTATAACTTTGGCTCAATGAGGTTTAAGTAGAAATTTACATATTTAATTATCAAATACCTATTAGCTGAAGAATGGCTTAGTAGATCTTCTATGTATATGTAGAATTATGACTGATAGAAGTGAAATTTGGGTTT
This sequence comes from Excoecaria cochinchinensis, assembly GCA_947683425.1. Lineage (NCBI taxonomy): Eukaryota > Viridiplantae > Streptophyta > Magnoliopsida > Malpighiales > Euphorbiaceae > Excoecaria > Excoecaria cochinchinensis. The sequence goes on from CANTUQ010000022.1 coordinate 406,232, forward strand.
ATTTGTTTAATAATGTCATTTAAGAACAAGGAAATAGAATGAATTAATCAAATACCCCTTAGGAGGATATAGGAGTGCTACGAACGCTTATTCTATCATAACTTAACAACAATTATCTAAACTAATTGTTTAATTATGTGTGAAGCCTCAACTGTATGATTAGAAAGTTCATAAGATGAATTAAGAAGTTAGAAAATCCTTAATTTTAAATATGTTCATGGTTATGCTTATGAATTAAGGGAATTTCATGTTTAATTAATGAAAATTGGATTGTTATAACTTTGGCTCAATGAGGTTTAAGTATAAATTTACATATTTAATTGTCAAATACCTATTAGTTGAAGAATGGCTTAGTATAACTTGTATGTATATGTATAATTATGACTGATAGAAGTGAAATTTGGGTTTATTTGTTTAATAATGTCATTTAAGAACAAGGAAATAGAATGAATTAATGTAATGCTCAAATACCCCTTAGGAGGATACAGGAGTGCTATGAACGCTTATTCTATCATAACTTAACAACAATTATCTAACCTAATGTATGGTGAACTTAAATAACACATATCAAAATTACCATTAACATTAATTTGTTAAGGTTTACATCTTAAAAGTACAAAATTACAATTTACATTTACATACTCTTGATATACAAAAATTGGAACATTGTCTATACAATACAAAAGATTAAACCTAACTAGAAGACTTAAAGACTTCTCTTAGTGGCCAGCAGATGTTCCACACAAAACTTGAGCTTCCAAGCTATAAACCTACATGGGAGACAAACACTAGTGCTGTGCTATGACTTAGTGGGGATGTAAACATACAATGGTCTACTATAGAAAAATCATGAATTATCATATAATAGCAACACATACTATAGTTAAATGATATATCAAATATTCAATATTCTGTGCTTCACAATATTAAATCACTAATATACAAGTTACCAAAATGCTATTATATCATGGCAAATATAACGTGTAACATGATACGGTAATTATTTAATGCAATAATAATCTTAGTATAGCTTGAACCAATACAGTAGTGGATAACGGGAACACTAGATACCACTTGAGTACGGATGACTAATTACTGGGGAAAATAGTATTAACACTGGAGATATGCAAATCTCAAATCACTGGATACCAAACAGGTACTGACACTAGCAGCTGTGGACACTAACCCTTATAGGCATGCCTACCTATCCACGACTCGATTATAGGCTAAACAATTAATTCACTTAATGTTCTCATGAATAATACATTTATCATTATAAAATATGCATAGAAATTTATAGGCCAAATACTATAATTCACACAGAACAAGACAAATCAATAAGTACTTGTCACCTGAACACTATCGCGCTCGAGACATATGTCGCGCTCGCGATAGAGCCCAACAATACCTTCCGTTGTGCTCGCAGTAATGCCCACGCTCGTGACAGAACATGTAAATAGCTCGCGATAGAACACAAACTGGCATGCTCATCCTACGGCGTCTTTTGTCGCGCCCGGAACCATTATCGCGCCAGTGACAGAACACAATCCAACGACTTAGAGTTCTAACCCAACTTATCGCTTTCAAACCCTTTTTCCTACAACCCAATACATGTCTTATAATCTATTCACTAATACAAATCACACCATTCACACCTACAATGGCTAATCAATACATACATGCCTCATAATAAAGCATACAAGTAATGCATCAATAATCATAACTTTGCACTTACATATCATCATGCATACAATCAAACATAGCATACTTCAATTGTCAATAAAACTTCATCAATTCAACATGCTACCCCAAATACATTCCAATAATTAGAAGAGTTATTGAACTCCTCAAAACCCATAATTTTCCCTCCCTAACTAATCAAACATACATCAATTCAAAAGTAAAATCCCAAACCTTTGAATGCTAGCTCCTTCAATCTTCACCAATCAAGTAGCCTTCTCTTTACCCTTGGCCATCCTACTTGATTCTCTAACTTCAAACCAACATATACTTGAATGAGAAGTAGAACATGGAAGAATACTAGCAAACTAATCCCTCAAATGAAATCAACTAAAGAAGAAGAAAAGAAGAATAATGCAAACTTACCTTACTCAACTAAGAACTCCACACAATTTAAAAATCCTTTGAACAATCAATACTAATTTGATGGACTTAAAATTGAAGTTGAAGAAAAGAACAAAGTGAAGAATAAGGAAAGAGAGAGCAGAATTGAGAATCCTAGGTGTCATTCTATAAGCCATGCAATGCTAGGTGGCAAACTCTTAATGTGACTCTTGGACTCCACTACCTCTTAATTAAAGTTAATTAATCGAGCTTAACTAAATTAATCCTCACTTAACACTAATCATGCATAATTACATTTTGGTTACTAAACTATCGTATCTTCTTGGAATTGGGTCCTTAATTCTCAATTACAATTTAGTCCAAAACTATAAACCCTAAATTCAACTCACTTAATTACCCTAATCATGCTCAATACTTCTAGTGTGAATTTCGGGCCATTACAACTCTCTCCCACTTAAGGAATCTCGTCCTCAAAATTCTCTCTAATAAATGCTATGATTCTAATCATACAAAACATTATGCAAAGACATTATCCAATCAAACATAAAAGACTACTTTAAGTGACATACCAGGTAAAACATCTTGATCTCTTTTATCCTCTTCCAAATTAATGGCATATACTATACCAATAGGCATACTAGGTCCCTCCACTATTTCAAAAATAACACCAGACTGCTGTCTGGCTTGATCGGTTCCACTTCTAATTCTTTCTCTTCTATCACCCCCTGAGTTTGGTGCATTCTCCCTTCTTGATTGCATAGTCAAATTTTCTTGAGCTTGGGGACACTTTGCCACTAAATGCTCAGTACCACCACACTTAAAGCAAGCTCCAGTGAGCTTCCTACATACTCCCCAATGGGTTTTCCCACAATGTTCACATATTGCCGGGGCATTTCCCCTACTTGATGGAGCTGGGATTCTAACTTCAGAAGCTGGTGTCTTCTTACCTAGCTTCTCATGGCCCACTGATCTCTGTGATGCACTAAACATACCTTGACTATCTTTAGTCTCATAAACTCTTTTGTCAGAAATAAATCCAGTCCCACTTTCCTGTGACTTCCTCTTTTGATTCTTTCTTTGAACTATCTCAGACTTTTCCACCTTCAAAGCAGCTAACACCAACTGATAATAGCTTACTGATTGCAAAGAAGTCATTATAGCTATCAATCCCTTGATTACTTCATTTAAACCTTCTTTAAACTAGTGACATTTAAACTCTTTAGTCATTAGGGCATCAGGCACATATTTACTAAGTCGGCTAAATTCTTTCTCATAATCTACCACAATTAAGTTTCCCTGCTTAAGACTCACAAATTCTCTCCACTTTGCCTCTCTATAGGCCTTAGTAACATATCTCTTTTCAAACTCCTGCATAAAGAAACCCCAAGTCAGATTAATAGGTCATTGAGGATTTCTTAACACCAACTTCCACCAGTTATATGCTGGACCTTGTAATAATGATATTGCCATGACACTCACTGTTCCTGTGGATAATTTATTTATTGCAATATTCTCTCCGTTTTCTCTATCCAAAATTCTGCTATATCCGACTCATTTATAGAAGTTCCTCTCAACTCCTCAGCTCCTCATTTTCTAATTACATCTAAAGGAGCCTTAGTGGCAGTCAATCTATCTATCATTTCCATTAATCCTAGTACTAACACTTGATTTTTTGGAACTAAGGGTAGATTTCTTGCTGGTGGAGGCTCAGGTATATATGGATTAGCATTAGCTGGGTTAACACTTCCAGTTGTTTCACCTATATCTTCAGTAGGATCTAAATTTATAGTCACTCTACAAAACAAAGAAAACAACATCTGCATTAGGACCACACTCTAAATGGACTCATATCAATTCCATTCATTATAAATCCTATAGTCTAGAACCTCCTAAACCTATACTCTGATACCATAACTTGTAATGCCCAAATACCCCTCAGGAGGATATAGGAGTGTTATGAACGCTTATTCTATCATAACTTAACAATAATTATCTAAACTAATGTAAAGTGAACTTAAATAACACATATCAAAATAACCATTAACATTAATTAGTTAAGGTTTACACCTTAAAAGTACAAAATTACAATTTACATTTACATACTGTTGATAAAAAAAAAATTGGAACATTATCTATACATTATAAAAGATTAAACCTAACTAGAAGACTTGAAGACTTCTCCTAGTGGCCAGTAGATGTTCCATAAAAAACTTGAGCTTCCAAGCTATAAACCTACATGGGAGATAAACACTCGTGCTGAGCTATGGCTCAATGGGGATATAAACATACAATGGTCTTCTATAGAAAAATCATGAATTATTATATAATAGCAGCACATACTATAGTTAAATGATATGTCAAATATTCAATATTCCATGCTTTACAATATTAAATCACTAATATACAAGTTACCAAAATGCTACTATATCATGGCAAATATAACGTGTAACATGATAAGGTAATCAATTAATGCAATAATAATCTTACTATAGCTTGAACCAATACAGCAGTGGATAATGGGAACACTAGATACCACTTGGGTACATATCACTAAATACTGGGTAAAATAGTATTAACACTGGAGATATGCAAATCTCAAATCATTGGATACAAAATAGATGCCAACACTGGTAGCTGCGGACACTAACCCTTATAGGCATGCTTACCTATCCATGACTTGATTATAGGCTAAACAATTAATTCACTTAATGTTCTCATGAATAATACATTTATCATGATAAAATATGCATAGACATTTATAGGCCAAATACTATAATTCACACAAAACAAGACAAATCAACAAGTATTTGTCACCCGAACACTGTCGTGCTCATGACAGAGCCCAAAAATACCTTCCATCATGCTCGCAGTAATGCTTGAGCTCGCGACAGAACATGCAAATAGCTTCTATCGTGCTCGTGACAGAATACAAACTGGCATGCTCATCCTTCGGCGTCTTCTATCGTGCCCGCGACCATTGTCGTGCTTGCGCAGAACACAACCCAATGACTCAGAGTTCTAACACACTTATCTCTTTCCAACCCTTTTTCCTACAACCCAATACATGTCTTCTAATCTATTCACTAATACAAATCACACCATCCGCACCTACTATGGCTAATCAATACATACATGCCTCATAATAAATCATACAATCAATGCATCGATAATCATAATTTTGCACTTACATATCATCATGCATACAATCAAATATAGCATACTTTAATTGTCAATAGAACTTCATCAATTCAACATGCTACCCCAAATACCTTCCAACAATTAGAAGAGTTATTGAACCCCTCAAAGCCCATAATTTTCCCTCCCCAACTAACCAAACATGCATCAATTCAAAAGTAAAATCCCAAACCTTTGAATGCTAGCTCCTTCAATCTTTACCAATCAAGTAGCTTTCTCTTTACCCTTGGCTCTCCTACTTGATTCTCTACTCTCCTACTTGATTCTCTAACTTCAAACCAACATACACTTGAATGAGAAGTATAATAAGGAAGAATACTAGCAAACTAATCCCTCGGATGAAATAAACTAAAGAAAAAGAAAAGAAGAACAATGCAAACTTGCCTTACTCAACTAAAAACTCCACACAATTTAGAAATCCTTTGAACAATCAATACTAATTTGATGGACTTAAAATTAAAGATGAAAATAAAGAAAAAAATGAAGAACAAGGAAAGAGAGAGCATAATTGAGAAAGTGGCGAGACCAAATGAAGAACAAGGTGCCAAATTTTGCCTCTCTAGATCCTTTTATATGCATGCAAAATCCTAGGTGTCATGCTATAAGCCATGCAATGCTAGGTGGTAAACTCTTAATGTGACACTTGGACTCTACTACCTCTTAATTAAAGTTAATTAATCTAGCTTGCTTAATTATTCCGCACTTAACACTAATCATGCATAATTACACTTTGGTCACTAAACTATCTTATTTTTTTTACAATTGGGTTCTTAATTCTCAATTATACTTTAGTCCAAAACTATAAACCCTAAATTAAACTCACTTAATTACCATAATCATGCTCAATACTTCTAGGGTGAATTTCGCGCCATTACAATTAATGTGGCAGTAACACTATTTTGAATAATTCTTTAGTATTAATTCTTGACAATTGAGCCAAAGCCATTAATGGAGTATAGATGAAACTTAGAACATTATAATTTGTTTATAATTAACATAATTGACATGAAAATGGCGTATTAGTATGAAAGTTTCAATGAGTAAAGTATGAGATGAATTGTGATATTAATTGAAGAAATTTCATATTAGCAGATGCTTGAAATAACTAGTACGAATATGTAAATATGGGTATATGGCATGTCTTTTGCATATGGAATAATATATGTATGTAGTTTGATAAATTTGATATATGGCTTTTATAATTGATTTAATTTTATTGTTATTAAACTAAGTGGCATGAAGAGAATTATTGGTTTGGTGATAGTTCCTAAAGTGGCTAGATATTGTATAAAATGAGGTAAACTTTAGTTGATTACTTTGGTAAACTATATAATTAATAGGTATATTATATTAATACGATGATGAATGTTTTGTAATTGTACGTATAATATCTTATTTTAGCTTAATGACATGGTTACAGGTGATGTGTATTATGTGGTCAATGCGATTATACGCATATGCTTCATGGTGACTAAATGAAATGTGGGTTATGCATGAACAAATGATTTTTAGAATGGTTGTGAACACTATGTGAAATTATGTATGTTTATGCATATATTGGTATGTGGATATTTATATATTAAATGTATATGGGAATTCAAATTAGATATCAAATTAAGTGGAATATGAGAAATGGCAACATAGGCATTATAATGCCAATGTAAAAGTCAAAGTTAATCATCATAGAAATACGAAATGTTTGAAAATGTGAGCAATACATGTGATAAATACTGTGAACGTTTCTAACTGAGATTTGATGGAAGCACAATTATGTGTGTATAAAATGCATGATATGAGACCAATGTCATGTGTGGTACTTAGGTGAAGTATCATTACATAATGTGATATATTAGGAAATAAATATTTTGCCCTTAGTAGCTAGTAGAGAAACCAGGAGTATAGAATATATATGGCTAGCCATAGGGACACCGTTTAGCGAGCATGGCACCTCGTACTGTAGTGGAAATAATGGCGATTTCCACACTGTAGTGGGTCTAATGATGGTTTCCATACCCTAACATAGAGATACTGAGACACAGATGAGATGATGATTTCACAGGCTTAGACCTTTGGAGGTCCCAGTCCCACACGTCCGATCAAGCGGTGCAGTTTCTTTTGGATTTACTGGGGAAAATGTGAAATTGAGAAAATTATGAACATAAAAAGAATAAAGTTATAATTTGGAATAAATTTAGTGTTATAAGGACAAAATAGTAATTTTAATAATGAAAATCTAAATTAAATATACAATAATAATAAATGATTCTACAAATTGATGATATGATAAGAATGACTTAGTGTGTGCACATGAACTAAATGTTCACAAGTATATATGGTGTATACACATATATGTTGGTAGTTTAATCACAACATATGGAACAACAATAAATAATTTATGATGTGTGAATGAGAATCTAAATGCAATAATATTTTCACATTAAATGGCTTAAGAAATCATTGAAAATTAACATAGATATGTATGATAAGTGTGTATGCATGATCAATTAATACAATATATATATTAAGTCTACATTTATGCTTTATTTCATGTTATTTTTAGTTAATTTTGGAGTCTTGTCGTTGTTATTTGAGGTTATTTTCATTTAGAGTGATCTTAGATTTTGAAATGGACTAACTTGAACATTTTTGGTGTGTTTTGGCAGATTTTGATGAGTTTACATGGCTGTAAGAAATTCCATACCGCCATGTATAAGAAAGCAGCCAAGAAGCACATGCACAAAAAGTCACATGGCAATAAGGAATTTCCATACCGTCGTGTAATTGGGAAATCAAAGAATTCAAGGAATTTACACGGTGGGCAGAAAGTACCTTACCCCCATGTAAAGTGTCTAAGAGCTAACTTACAATCTAGTAGCTATTTACATGGCGGTTAGGAAAGTCCATATTACCGTGTAAACTTACGAAGATTTTGGAGTTTTCATCCAGTAGCTATTTATACGGCGGTTAGGGAATTCCTTACTACTGTGTAACTTGTCATTTTAAGCTATAACCAACTTTATATAGCGGTAAGAATTTCCTTACCACCGTGTAACCTGATTTTCTATTTATATATGCAATTCCGAAAATTGAGGGATCTTGTCTTGCTTTACCAAACAACTTTTGCCTTCATTTCTTTTTCTTTGTAAACTTTTGTCTTTATTTCTTTGGCATAACTTTAAAAAATTCAAACTTAATCTCCTTTCCCTTAGGTACAATATCCTGTGGGTCAGAATTATATTTCCCTATATTACTCAATCGATTCTGTACACTTGCTGAACACCGGTCAAGTTTTTGGCATTGTTGCTGGGGATAGGCATTTTAGGACTTTATTTGTTAGTTTTACGTGTTTATATTTTATTAATGTTCTATTTTTCTATTCTTTTCAGTGTTAATGGTGTATGAGTAGATTGAGACTTCAACAATTATTGCCATTTGACCCTAAAATCGAGCGAACTTTTCAACGTAGAAGGAGGGAGAATAGAGAGTGTTGTGCTATAAATCCGCAAGCGCACGGTTTACCGATTATAGTACTTTAGATATCGTTCCCACGAGGAATGTATGTTGATTAATACTCACTATTACTGCTTGATTTTATCTTGTTTACAATGTTCAATAATTTGATGATAAAATTAAAATATTAGTGGAATGTAAGTTAATTAAACCTAATTAATGATGATCAAAGAAGACAATTTAGATGATGAAGAAATAATGATTATGAAACTTGATTCCTTCTTTTTAATATAATTGTAATCTTATAAGCAAGCCAAATTGGAATAATGTTCTAATCCACTCTTTGGATATGAACTAGAGTGCCTAAAACATGCAATTACATGAACTAGAATGCCTAAAAAATGCAATTACAATACTAATCCTTAATTCTCATTATTGAACTAGTTAATTCCAATTACATATTCTAAGATTATTTACCAATTTATAGCAACTATCTTAACATACTAATCTCTCAAGCAATGTTTTGATAATGAATTTCTATTAGTTGTAAGGCAAAGTATATCTCTCGACTACACTTTAACTTATAATGATCATGCAATAATACCAATAGAAAATTATGCATTAAAAGACTATTAACATTAATGGAAATAGAAATATCAATAATATCATTCAAGTTTCCTAAATATAATTCATTTAATTATAGAGAAGAAAGAAATAAAATAAAGAGAAAGTAGAAAGAAATCTCTCAACCCTTTCCCAAACTCTTAAAGGAAGTCTTCTTCTCTTTGTGTCTTCTTCTTCAAAAGATAAAAACTAACAAGAACTTTAACTACATAAAATGTTCTCCCTAAAATCTTACAGAAAATACTTTAGTTAAAAATTCCATATATATCTTCATTTATAACTGAATGTAATATATGTAATGTTCCAAAATTCATGTCTCTTGGTATGCCTCTTCAAAAGGTTGCAAAGCTTAGCAAAAAGACTTGACTATTCACATGGCTTTTCAAAATCATGAAGTTGCAAAGCACAAGAATATTAGCACTCAAGAAATTGAATATCTTAACACATGTATAGATTATTTCATTCAAAACATTGCCTAAAGTAACCCTCACTCAAACACTTTATTCTTACTTAACTCAATTTGTTTAGGGCTAGTGTTTCACTCTTTCCTTTAATATGCTATTGCATACCATAAGCTTGTAATGAGTAAACATTTCCATTACTAGCACAAGTTAGTACATGAAATCAAAGGGTCTTAATCAACGTTGTAACTTGGTTTAGGTAGAGGTAGGACAAATTTGGTTAATTAGCTCATCATGTGTAAAGAAAAAGTAATCACTATATCATAGGAGACTTAAAAAAACTAAGCATAACACGATCTCATGAAATTCTAACTTACTATTTTAACTCCCTTATTAATGTCCACTTTTTTCACTAGTTTCCTTTTTCACAACTTTTGCTTTTTTTTAGTTTTATTTTTATATTTTTATATTTTTATATTTCTTTTGTTTTTAATATTTTTTCTTTACTTTTTTGTAGGAACTAGCTTTTTCTAGTATTGGACTTTAGAGAAAAAGGGAATTCAACTAACTTCATGCTTATACTAAACAAAAATTATCTCCAATGACATAGCAATCCTAATCCTCTCCATAAAAGGGTAACAAAAGAAATAGTCTAATGTTTAAGAATGGATTAAGGCTAATTAAGTGCTTTTAGAACAAAAATTGGTTAAAGGCTCAAAATTTGCTACCTAAAGTCAAAAAGGTAAGTTATTTAAGCAAGCTAAAATCGGTTGTTCTAAGTGCCCTTATCATTTTTCTTGCACATTTCATACTATATGTAATCTCGAAATTTACCAAAAACAAGTTCTAGAGGATATGGCATACCAAGGCTCTCATATAAAGAAAAATATCAATGTAAAAGGCTTCAAAAGCTCACTTAGCTATAGGTGAAATTACCCTAAGCAATGATTTGCCAAAATAATCAGAATTACATGTCAAAAGATAAACAACTTAAAAAGAACATACACTAAAGTGCTTTGCTAAGTCATAATCCTCACCAAGCACATAAAAATGTCAAAGTAAAATAACCAATGATATTCCTCAAGAATTTGGCTAACTAGACCAATTATAAAAAACTCAAGCTATAGCATGTACATGTTTCCAAATATGCATTAAATATAAAAGCTCCAAAACTGAGCAAACTCATAAACAACCTAAACATATCAACCTAACAACACAAATATACTAACAATACATATACATATTCATATACATGCAAATAAAACTCAACACAAACAAACACCTAAACTAACAATCATGCATAATATAAACACAAACAAAATCAACATATGAACATATAACTCTCCACACTTAAAGGATACAATGTCCTCATTGTGTGTAAGAAAAATAAGCACAAACTAACACGAAACAGAAAAACAAAACAAACAAAACACAAAATAAAGAAAATAAAAATAAAAAGTAATAGGAGGAAAAGAAACTACCCTCAAGATGTCCCACTAGGGGAACTCGGTGGAGATGGAGTGAACTTCATATTTTGTTTGCAGAAAAACGAAAGCAACTTGCGACTAAGGCTCTTGTCGCTCTTGTGCAAATCTTGCACTGTATCCTTCTATGGCATCCATTCTAGTCAGCACTTGTCTCCATCCAGCTGCACCACTATCCTCACCAATTGCAGATGTTACCTCCTCCTCCTCATCATCATCATCACTACTCTCGCTGTCATCTTCAGCAGCAGCTGCAGGGCATTTGCCTTTGTCTACACATTGGCCTTAAATTGACTCATTACGAGAAACAAACTTGGGAGGTCAGCCTCCTCTTGTTAATAGATTAGAATTGTGCAAATACTGAGCATCTAATATTGCAACATGTTCATTCTCATCCATTACAAATCCATGCAATTCCCCTAAACAACCAACCATAATACCAGTGACCATATGTCCCATATCTTTACTCCTAGCAATAGATGCATGATATAAGCCATCAAAAATAAAATCAATGGAACAAGGAGTTTTTCTAGATTGCACAAGATTTAAAACAAAAAGATCTTTGGCCTGAACTTTATTACTCTCGACTTAACTTAACAAAGCATGGCACATAAACTTATGGAATAACAATAACACATCATCCTTAAATTGCTTATTAGTTGAATTTTTGTTGTCAAACCTACTTAAACCTATCAATTATTTCCATACATCAGAGGGACTGAAAGTTTGAGGCACAAATCTCTTTTCATTTAGGGGGAAACCAAACCAATCATGCATTTCCTCAAAACCAAAGATATATTCCTTACCCTGATGCCTAAATTTGAAATTGATTTTATGCTTATCTACATACTCCGAAGTGACAAAAAACTCAATGGCCCACTCTTTCCTAACAGGCAAATTCATATGAAAAACTCACCCCATTTCATATATTTTAAATACTGTTCAAATTTCTGTGTAATGCCCAAATCATTTAATAAAGAAAAATCTAAATGCTACATTCCTACATAATTTTTCTTAGAAAAGTGTAGGAATTTGAGAGAAAACCAAAGGAGAAATAGAGGACAAACTAGAAATAGAGTGATAATGGAAAATTAGGCTCAAAAACTATTTATAGGGGGGTTTAAAATTAGTTGCCAACGGTCAGAATTCCACTCAAAATTCAAATTCCGCGTTTTGTCGCGCTCGCGACAGAAATAAAATCTGCTATCTGTCGCGCTCGCGACAGTAAGGAAATGTTCACAACTTTCTCGATCTGTCGCGCTCGTGATAACCAACATTACCAACCTCTAAAATGGTATTCAAAGGCATCTCATCTCTTTTCCCAATATTACTAACCCTTTGACACTTATCACATTGGGCTACAAAACTCCTAGCATTATGAAATAAAGTAGGCCAATAAAAATCACACTAAAGCACACGAGATGCAATTTTTGTACCACCATTATGACCAGAATATAAAGATGAATGGCAATGATGTAAGATGTTCACGTACTCATCCTCACTTACACATCTACGAATTACACTATCCCCTCCTATCTTAAACAAATAGGGCTCCTTTTAAAGGTAATTCTTAACATCACTAAATAACTTTTTTCTTTGTTGACATGTTAAACTATGAGGCACAATTCCTTGCCATGTTAAACCATGAGGCACAATTCCCGCAGCAAGAAAGTTAGCAAAATCTGCATACCATGGCACATGCCCTTGCTCAATGGACATTAAAGACTCATCCGAAAAGGATTCATTGATTTCATTGCTATCCTCTAAAGGTCTTTCATCATTTTCTAATCTTGATAAATGATTAACCACTAAGTTTTCAGAGCCTTTTTTTTTATCTCTAATCTCAATATCAAATTCTTGTAATAAAAGAACTCAACGTATGAGATGAGGCTTAGCATCTTTCTTAGCAAACAAGTACCTAAGTGCTGCATGATCTATATAGATTATAACTTTAGATCCTAACAAATAAGATCTAAACTTATCACATGCAAAAACAACAGCTAGCATTTCTTTTCCAGATGTGGCATAATTCAATTAAGGTGCCGATAATGTATGGCTAGCATAGTAAATGACAATCAAATTCTTATCTTGACGCTGACGTAGCACACAACCTACCACAAGGTCACTTGCATCACATATGCTTTCAAAAGGTAAAGTCCAATTAGGAGAAGTTATTATAGGTGCACTTACAAGAGCTTTCTTTAATTGCTCAAAAGCATCCATACATGCATTAGAAAAGTCAAAAGGTACATCTTCAACTAACAAGTTAGTTAAAGGCTTAGCAATCAAAGAAAAATTCTTTATGAACCTCCTATAGAATCCAGGATGACCCAAGAATGTTCTAACACCCTTAAGTGTAGTATGTGGAGGCAACTTCTGTATTAACTCAGTTTTTGCTCTATCTACTTCTATACCTCTACTTGAGATCTTGTGCCCTAGAACTATCCCTTTTTATACCATGAAATGGCACTTTTCCCAATTAAGTAACAAGTTGGTTTCCTCACATCTAGACAGGACTCTATCCAAGTTAGTCAAGCATAACTCAAAGGAATCACCATAAACTAAAAAATCGTCCATGAATACTTCCATTATCTCTTCTATTAGATCCCCAAAAATTGAAGTCATGCATCTTTGAAAAATGACTGGTGCATTACATAGCCCAAAAGGCATTCTCCTATAGGCAAAAATCCCATAAGGATAAGTATTCTCTTGGTTACTAGGGTATATGAATATTTGAAAGTACCCTGAAAACCCCCATCTAAGAAGCAATAATGAGATTGGCCAGCTATCCTCTCTAACATTTGATCTATGAAGGGCAAAAGAAAGTGATCTTTCCTAGTAGTTGAATTCAACTTCCTATAGTCAATACAAACCCTCTAACCCGTGTGGTTCATATAGGGATCAAATCTCTATTCTCATTTCTAACCACAGTCATTCCCCCTTTCTTTGGTACACAATGTATAGGACTCACCCATGCACTATCCGAAATTTGATAGATAATCCCAGCATCTAACAACTTAATGACTTATTTTTTAACTACCTCCTTCATATTGGGGTTAAGTCTTCTTTGTCTATTAGCCTTAGGTTGACATTCATCTTCCATGTTAATTCTATGCATCACTATATTGGGACTAATTCCCTTTAAATCAGAAATTTGCCAACCTATACTTTTGATCCTCTTCCTAACCACTTCTAATAACAAAGACTCTTGCTTATTAGTTAGCTTATTGGAAAAAATAATAGGTAAAGTGCTATTTAAACTAAGAAATGCATACCTTAAATGGCTTGGAAGTTTTTTTAACTCCATATTAGGAGGACTTACAATGGATGGTGGTAAAGGTGCCTCATTTCTATACAAAAGTTCTGGCTTTGAGCTCTCTTGCTCCTCCTCCTCATAAAATTCTTCCTCAAAATTGACCTCCTTTTGACTTGCATTATCCAAAACTTCCAAGACATAAGCATTAATAACATCAATTTTCATACACACATTTTCATCCATGGGGTATTTGAGTGCTTTGTCCATATGATACTCTACTCTATCCTCCCCCACTCTTAAAACCAAAGTCCCTTTATAAACATCAATTAAAGCACTACCAGTTCTCATGAAAGGTCTTCCTAATATCAATGGGCATTTAACATCATAAGCAAAGTCCAAAATCATAAAATCAGCAGGCAAAATGAATTTATGCACTTTAACTAGCACATTTTCTACTATGCCATATGGTTTTTTAATTAATTGGTCAGCCAATTGCAAGACCATTAAAGTAGACTTAACATCCTCTAATCCTAACTTTTTAAAGATTGGCAATGGCATGAGGTTGATACGAGCCCCCAAATCACACAAACACTTAGGAAATTCAATATCCACCAAGGTATAAGGAATAGTAAAACTCCCATTATCTTTAAGCTTAGTAGGCACATTATTAGTGATTACTGAGCTACATGCTTCAGTCAACTCAACAGTAGATAAATCTTCCCAACTCTTTTTCTTAGAAATTAAATCCTTTAGAAACTTAGCATAGTTAGGAATTTTAATTATAGCCTTAATAAAATTTAAATTAATATGTAAATGCTTCAATTTATCAAGGAAAGTTTGAAATTGCTTATCATTATTTTGTACTTGAGACGTTGCGAAAACAGTGGACGAGGTTAGAAAACTTTCGGAATATTAGCTTTAGGTGCCCCCTCTGTTGTGCTCGCGATAGAATGCTCTTTATCTATTGGCACGCTCGCGTATGGGATCACGCTCGCGATATTGCCATGTTTCCCCTCTGTCATGCCCGTGACAGGTGTCACGCTCGCGACAGAAAGCTCATCTTCCTTCTTCATCTCCTTTTCCTTCAAAACCTCATCTTTGTTATAAGAAACAAATTCATGGGTGTAAGATTTACCTGATCTCAATGTGATTGCCTTCAAGTGCTCCTAGGATTATCTTCCGTATTACTTGGAAGGCATCCTTGTAATCTTGAAAGTAATGCATTGGCAATTTACCCTAATTGAACCTTAAGGTTATGAATGGATGAAGCTTGATTCTTAGCTATTTGATCAAACTTAGATTCCAGCCTTATGTGACTCGGGTATAAGTATAAATTTGATGCCTTACTCCATTTGCATGAAGTTAAACCCTGGAGAGATCAAGGAAATGAGAATGACGTTGGAATTGCCAGATAGGTCAATGAAGAGACCTAAGGGCATCATTAAGGATCTTTTAGTAAAGGTTGACAACTTTATTATTCCGATGGATTTTGTGTTGATGGACATAGAGGAGGATCAAAAAGTGCTATTGATCGTGGGGAGGCCAATCTTGAATACAGCTAAGGCATTGATTGATGTCCATGGGCAAATGGTGACTTTAAGGTTTAATGATGAGGAGATGGTCTTTAATGTGAACAAAGTGATGTAACATCCCTCATGCGAAGTTGAAGAGTCTCTTTATTTCGTTGATGCAATTCAAGAGTGTGTGGAAGAGAGTCAAGAAGAACTTATTTTGGACGATGCACTTCAAAATTGTATAATGCATTCCAAGGACAAGGAAAGTGCAAATGAGAAGGATGTAGAACTGGTAAATGAGCTTCAAACCGAACACACCAATGAGGGAGTAAAGGAGGAAGACATTTCCCATCCCGAGAGAGATTCTAATTCTGAACTCAAACCTTTGCCATCTCATTTGAAATATGTCTTTTTGGAAGGAAATGCCAAACTAGTGATTATATCCTCTTCGTTGATAGGTTTAAAGGAAGAGATGCTTATCAAGGTGTTGAAAAAATACAAAGGAGCTATTGGATGGGAGACATCAGACCTAAAAGGGATCACTCCAAGTTTTTGCATGCATAGAATCCTTATGGAGGATGAGTTCAAGCCAGTGGTGCAACCCCAAAGAAGATTGAACCTGGCCATGCAAGAAGTTATGAAGAAAGAGGTACTCAAACTACTAGATGCAGGTATTATCTACCCCATTTCAGATAGTAGATGGGTAAGTCCGATTAAATGTGTGCCAAAATAAGGGGGGATGACTGTAGTGTCTAATGAAAAGAATGAACTTATTTCGACTCGTACAGTTACGAGTTAGAGAGTGTGTATAGACTATAGGTGGCTGAATAATACCACAAGAAAAAACCATTTTCCCTTACTGTTTATTGACCAAATGTTAGAGAGATTAGTGGGAAATAGATTTAATTATTTTCTTGATGGTTATTTAGGGTACATGCAAATACCTATAGAACCCGAAGACCAAGAAAAGATCACCTTTACATGCCCGTATGGCACTTTTGCTTATAGGTATATGCCCTTTGGTCTTTGTAATGCCCCAACCACATTTCAACGATGTATGATGGCTATTTTCCACGATTTTATAAAAAAGTTAATAGAAGTCTCCATGGATGATTTTACCTTATATGGGCATGAGTTTGATAGCTGTTTAATCAATCTAGATTTAATGTTAGAACGGTGTAAGAAGACTAACCTTGTTTTTAATTAGGGGAAATGCCACTTTATGGTTAGGGAAGGAATAGTCTTACAGCACAAAATTTCAGAGAAGGAAATAGAGGTCGATAAAGCTAAGGTAGATGTGATTGACAAACTGCCACCTCTTACAAGTGTCAAGGGGTATTAGGAGTTTCCTTGGTCATGTTGGATTTTATCGTCGGTTCATTAAGTACTTTTCTAAAATTGCCAAAGCATTATCCAATTTGTTGATGAAAGATACTGCATGTAATTTTGATGATATGTGTTTGTAGGCTTGTAACTTATTAAAGCAAAAGTTGATCTCAGCCCTAATCATTGTATCGCCGGATTGGAATCTACCTTTCGAAGTTATGTGTGATGCTAGCAATTATGTAGTAAGAGCGGTTTTGGGGCGGAGGAGGGAGAAATTTTTTCACACAATTTATTATGTTAGTCACACACTTACAGGAGCTCAAGTAAATTATACCACCACGGAGAAGGAGCTATTGGCTATAGTGCTTGCATTTGAGAAATTGAGATCACACCTCCTTAGAGCGAAAGTGATAGTGTGGTCAGACCATGCGGCTCTTCGGCATCTCTTTGCAAAGAAAGATTCGAAGCCTCGATTGATTAGATGGGTCTTATTACTACAAGAATTTGATGTGGAGGTCAAGGATAAGAAAAGGGGCAGAGAACTTTATTACTGACTATCTTTCACGTTTGGAGCATGGCTTTGTGGAGAAAGGGGAGATTTTTTATCTCTTTCCGGATGAACAAATTTGTGTTATATATTCTTGTGATAAGTTGGTTCCTTGGTATGTTGATATTGCCAACTACCTTGCAGGGGGTTTTATTCCAAAAGATTTCAATTGGCAACAAAGGAAGAAGTTCATATCGGATGCAAAGTATTACATATGGGACGATCTGTACCTTTACAAGCTGTGTCCAGACCAGAATTGTGATGCACACCGAATCTTGGAGGCCCCGAAAACCCGCTTTTAGGGTATTCGAGAGAGGTTTATAAGACCCATAAAGTTTACGGGGGCGTCTATTTTGGGCAACAAAAGGTATTTTGGAGATGTCACCCAATAAAACATTGGGAAAGTTCGTCTAGTCTCACTAAGCCTAAGACAATGCGTATATGTCTATTTTAGGCAACAAGAGGCATTTTGTAATCTCCCATTCTGATAGGACATCATAAAGGTTCATCTAACCTCATGAAGCCTAAGACAATGCATGAAGGTCTATTTTGGGTAGCAGGAGATATTTTGAAATTCCCTCCCAATAGAATATTGGAAAGGTTCATCTAACCTCTTGAAGCCTAAGACCAGAGAGACTTTGGGACCCCACTCTTATTATACCTTGATTAAAATTATAATTGAGTTTTGAAGTTAAAATTTCATTCCTTTTCTCATATAGTTCAATGCAAGAACTAAAGCTCAGATCAATCACATAATGAAAGCGATAAATAAAGTAAATTCAAAATAAAATAAATAAAATCACAATAATTTACAACAAAACTAGGGACAAAATACAACCCCCACTATAAATGAACAGAATCAAAAGAAAACATAGATGCATAAAATGGGATATTCGATTTAGGGTGAGGATATTGGTCCTCGCATGCATGCTTGGAAAGAATAATATCAAAGTGACAATTTAGCTTGGGGGAAAATTAGGACATTGTTCCTATTTTTATTTAAGAAAGCCTCATTCATTTATAGAAATCATTTGCTGCTTTTTATATTTATGAATATAAAAATAACATTCATGATGAATCAAAATTAAAAAAAATAAACTGAAAAGAGAAAATAGGGTAAAGGAAATAAACCAAATCGATATCCCTGGATCATCCTAGCTGGCTCCCTTTCTCGGCACACAATATTTAGCAAAAAAAAAAAAAAATCACAAAAAACAAACAGATAAGTAATAGATCTAAAAAATCTACATGGTAAATAATTGATTGTAAGCAACAAATACAAAGAAATAAAAATAATACAATAAAAAAATAAAAAAAAAATAAAAATATGAGATCGAGGCCGGAATATTTACCCTTAGAATTCAGATCTGATAGAATGAGGGAAGATGATTGATTTCCTCACTTAGATTCTCAAAGAATTAAATTAGAGAAATAAAAAAATCTAAAACTTTTCTCTTTAGAAAAATAATTGTAAAAATCTTGTCTTTTTTTGTTTTAAAAAAATCAAATGAAAAGATTCAATTTCAAGAGCAAAGAATTATTTTCTTTATTTAAAAATCAATTTTTTATCAATAAAATTCAATTTAAAATCTTTAGAAGAAGTTTAATTGAAGAAGAAATTAGTTAAAACAAACAAGTGAGAAAATTGAATTTTAAGAGCAAAGAATTATTTTCATTATCTCAAAATCAATTTTTCATTAATAAAATTCAAATAAAAGAATTTTTGAAGAAGAATAAAATTTTGTGAAGAAGAAGAAATGAAAAATCAGAAATTCGAATCATTTTCTCGATCCTCAGCCTGCTATTTATAAGCTAACTGAAGATGAGATAAAAAATTCAAATCTTTTTAAAATTCAAATTAAAAATTCAAATATTTTTAAAATTCAAATTAGAAATTCAAATCTTTTTAAAATTCAAATTATCCTTAGAGATAGATATCAAATGTTTTTGAATTCAAATTAGATTTTAGAAGATAAAATCTAATGTTTTTGAATTCAAATTAGATTTTAGAAGATAAGATGAAACCTTTGATATTTATGTTAAGGATAAAAAAATAAAAAAATAATTTATCACCCATCTTAATTTTAAAAATTGAAAACACCATGAAAATACCAAAAAAATGGGATAAAAAAAATCAATTTTGGGGAAAAAAAACTCAATTTTTGGTGAAAAATCACATTTGCGGCAGCTGGGGGGCGACCGACACCCGTCGTAGGTGAGCGACCGGCTGCTTGCACACGCGAGGTGCTTGCCTAGAACGCTGGTGCTCGGGCCTCCCTCTCACACCGGAGGCTGAAAGCGTCTGATTTTTTTTTAAATAAGAATTTTGACTAAAACACTATAATTTCCAAACTCTATTTTTATTTTATATATTTTTTATTTCTAAAAAGCAAACATGACAAGGAAATCATCACTTTCAACCTTTTTGCCTGTGAATAGTCATTTAGTTTTATCATTGTGTAACCCTGATCTAGGCTACCTCGGGACCCGGTGTCTACAAGAACTTAAAAAGATGTGTCCCAAAGAAGAACAACTGTAACACCCCCTTCCCATACGTAGGCGAACCCATCCGATAAGGAGTGAGATACCGTATGAGACAAGGTGTCACCAAGTAAAAGCAAAGCAAAATATACATCTAATCATAACATACATTCAGAAATACAGAATAATTAAAAACTTTATAGAAAAAGAAAGCAGCAGCTGATCATGCATTACTATAATTAAACTATTACAATAATGAACTGATCAACTAGCTGAACAAAATAATATTACATATACAAAATATAGATACAAAAGCGGAAGCTGATACAGAGAGTTCTATACAAAAAGAATCAATAACTGATACAAAACTGAGCCCTACACTAATCCCTTCTGTGTTGGCTTGATGACGGCGACTCTCTCAAAGCAAAACGTCTTCCGCACCTGCACGGGTAAACACACCGTGCTAAGCGATAAAACGCTTAGTGGGGAAACACACATAAATTATGGACGGCCACTCACAATGGTCGTCAAGGCATATCACATTCACAATGGCAGAATGCAAGGACTAATACATAATCCATATAAACATGCTTGTATTTAAAAGCCATACATTCAGTACCGTATAATCATATACATTACAGAATAAACCAGCATGTATTTCATCATTAACTCATTCAGATATTCCATTCAAAGCCAGATCAGATCAGAACAATTCCATTAACATTTAAAGAACACCTGCTGACTCTAGACAGTGGATAACGAGTGTACAGACAGTACATTACGGGTACGAACCGATTAAACCATTTTACTTTAACTTCCACAGATATTTTCAAAAGGGACCTTAAACAAGATCCAATACAGAAAAGGTTCGCGAGGAACCAAACGGGGACCTGATCGGGGTCCGAACAGAACTGATGCTGCAGCTAAAAGACTCTATTAGGCATGCCTAACTATCCACTTACTTGACTCTAGCAGGTTATGCGTCAAACAGATCACATTTCAGGATACAGAATATAATTCATCAGAAAATCATGCTATCACGCATATCAAAGCATTAAACAGTAAGACATGCATCGTACAATATTAAAGTCCATTCAGAAGAAGTACCAAATTCATTTCTGAGTTAAAAACCAGGAAATTTCGGAAAAATGAGCTGAACGGAGAAACGGGCGAGGAATGGCTGGTCACTGGCGTGACTGGCCTTCTCAACAGGCAGGTCACGGCGTGACCTAGGGTCACGTCTCATGACCTGCTTGTTTCTCGCCTATCGCGTTGCATGATCCTTGCGGGTCACGCAACGCAATGCTTATGCAGGTCACGGCGTGACCGAGGGTCACGCGACGTGACGCTGCTTCTCCCTCGCAGATCACGTTGCGTGATCCTCTCAGATCACACAACGCAATTGCCATCGCAAGCGCAAGTCACGGCGTGACCGAGGGTCACGTCTCGTGACTTGCCTGCTCTTCAGCTGGTCACGCGACTGGCTTCTCAGCAGGCAGGTCACGCCGTGACCGAGGGTCACGCGACGTGACGTGCCTTCCTTCGTAGCGAGTCACGCGACAGAGAGAGTTTCTACAGTAATTCGATTTTCCAGAATTTCCACGATTTCCAGAACCAAGAATTCAATCCCAGTTTAATTTAAAACCATTCCAACCTGTTTTTACCTTCCAGAAATCATCTCAAATCACTTAATCAATATACATGCAACTCAATTTAGCATTTAAACAACCAAATCTTGATTCAAGCCCTTCAAGAACATATAAACCCTAGAATTTGCAGTAAACATCAAAATCACACAAATCACAATCAGATATTCCCAAACCTGGATTCTAAACTTCTATCACTTAGCTCCACTAGGACCAGCAACTTCTTTGCCCTTAGGTTCACGAGGAGCTTCAGCTAAACATAATCACAGCAAGAACATCCACAAAGAAAACCCTAAGTTAAATCTAAACTTAAGTAAGAAGAAGAAGTAAAGTTACAGTAAAACACAAACAAGATATGCATTTACCAAGCTAGGAGATGCAAGGAGAGATTATCTTCACCAATAAGACCTTGAACCCTCAACACAGTATTTGGAATAAAGAAAATTGAAGAAGAAGAAAGTGAGTGAGCAAGAACGTGAATCTGTAAGTCCCTTTTCTCTCATTCCCTTTTCTTTTTCTTTTCTTTATTCTAAATATGTATCCATTTCCTATTGGTGAAACTAATCACTCATACAAAAATACAATGCATTACACACACCCTAAGTAACCTCATTTAAATGCACCCTACAATGGTATATGTAAGTGCACACAAATGCAACTCAATTAATTCTCACCTTAATACCATGTATGCACCCACATAATAATAAAACCCCCAAAATCATATATTATACTAAATTACCCTTATGAATGCTGAACACATGCGAATGCTTACACATACAGACAGACAGATAGACAGACAGACAGGCTCATTCTACTAGGGGGCAAATGGGGTGTGACAACTCTCCCCTACTAATAAGAATTTCGTCCTCGAAATTCTCACCTGAACCGAATAACTGTGGGTACTGAGCTCTCATGGACTCCTCTGGTTCCCAAGTCGCTTCCTCGACTCCATGATGGATCCATAATACTTTAACCAAAGGAATCTGCTTATTTCTCAACTGCCTAACCTCTCGGGCTAAAATAGCTCGCGGTTCCTCATCATAAGAGAAGTCTGGCTGAACCTGGATATCCTGAACTGACAGAACATGCGAAGGATCTGATCTGTACCGACGAAGCATCGAAACGTGAAACACATCATGTAACTTTGCTAACTCCATCGGTAACGCCAATCTATAGGCTACAGGTCCTACCTTAGCCAAAATCTCATAAGGTCCAATGAAACGAGGACTCAGCTTACCCTTCTTTCCAAATCGAAGCACTCTCCTCCAAGGAGAAACTTTAAGGAAAACTTTGTCCCCGATCTCAAATTGCACGTCTTTCCTCTTCAAATTGGCATAAGACTTCTGTCGATCCTTGGCTGCTTTCAAATTCCGCTGCACTACCCTGATCTTCTCTTCAGTATCTCTAACCAAGTCTGGTCCAATCATAGATCTCTTGGATAGCTCGGTCCAACAAATCGGAGTCCTACACTGACGGCCATACAAAGCCTCATATGGTGCCATACCGATGCTCGACTGAAAACTGTTGTTGTAGGCAAACTCCATCAATGACACATATCTGTCCCAACTACCCGGAAAATCCAAAGCACAAGCCCTCATCATATCCTCCAGAATCTGAATAACTCGCTCTGACTGACCATCGGTCTGAGGATGAAACGCTGTACTGAAGTTCAACTTAGTGCCCAAAGCTCTCTGTAACTCCTTCCAAAACTTGGAAGTAAACCTCGGATCCCGATCTGATACTATGGACAAAGGCACACCATGCAACCGAACTATCTCATCCACATAAATACTCGCTAATCTGTCCATGGAGTAATCCACTCTAACTGGCAAGAAGTGAGCTGACTTCGTAAGCCGATCCACAATAACCCAAACCGAATCATGCTTCCTCTGAGTCAAAGGCAAACCAGAAACAAAGTCCATGGCGACATCATTCAATTTCCACTCAGGAATGGATAAAGGCATAAGCAAACCTGAAGGAACCTGATGCTCAGCCTTTACCTGCTGACAAGTCAAGCACTTGGAAACAAAATCCACTATGTCACGCTTCATACCGGACCACCAATAGAATTGCTTCATGTCCCTGTACATCTTCTCACTGCCCGAATGCATAGTAAAGACTGAACTATGCGCCTCACTCATGAGCTGTCTCCTCAAGTCCTCAGACTCTGGCACACACAGGCGATCTCTGAACATCAGTACCTCATCCTGAACTGAGAACTCTGACTGCTTACCCGATCTGACCTCAAGCACAATCCGCTGAAGTCTCTGATCATCTCTCTGAGCATCCACTATCCTCTGTCTCAAAGTAGGCTTCACACGCAACTGGGCAAGTAAAGCCCCATCTGAACCAAAACGCCATCTGAATCGCCTCAAGAACAAGGCTGAAACTGACTTACGACTCAAAGCATCTGCAACTACATTAGCCTTACCAGGATGGTAATCCACAATGCAGTCGTAGTCCTTAAACAACTCAAGCCATCTGCGCTGTCTCATGTTCAACTCTTTCTGTGAAAGGAAGTACTTCAAGCTCTTGTGGTCCGAGAAGATCCTACACTTTTCCCCATAAAAGTAGTGACGCCAAATTTTCAAAGCAAATATCACAGCTGCCAACTCTAAATCATGTGTCGGATAGTTCTTCTCATGTGGCTTCAACTGACGAGAAGCATAAGCCACTACTTTTCCTTCCTGCATCAACACACATCCAAGACCAACTCCAGAAGCATCACTGTAAATGACAAACTCCTTACCCGAGATGGGTTGAGTAAGGATAGGAGCCTCAACAAGCAACTGCTTTAACCGATCAAAACAAGACTGACACCTGTCTGACCACTCAAATATGACTCCTTTCCTCAACAATCTAGTCATCGGAGAAGCAATCACAGAAAATCCTTTAACGAACCGACGGTAGTAACCTGCTAAACCGAGGAAACTCCTCACTTCCTGAACATTTCGATGCGCTTTCCAATCAACAATCGCCTCAATCTTAGCTGGATCCACCTGGATACCTCTAGCTGAAATGATGTGACCCAAGAATGATACTTCTCGAAGCCAGAAATCACACTTGCTAAGCTTAGCAAATAACTGATGCTCTCTCAACATCTGAAGGACCAATCTGAGATGCTCCTCATGCTCACTCTCATCCTTGGAATACACCAAGATGTCATCAATGAACACTACTACAAATCGATCTAAGTATGGTCTAAACACGCGATTCATCAGATCCATAAAAGCCGCTGGAGCATTTGTCAAACCAAACGGCATCACAAGAAACTCATAGTGGCCATACCTAGTCCGAAATGCAGTCTTCACCACATCTGCATCCTGAACCCGTAGCTGGTAATACCCTGATCGAAGATCTATCTTGGAAAAGACACCCGCACCTCGAAGCTGATCAAATAAATCCTCAATCCTAGGCAAGGGATACTTGTTCTTCACTGTAACTTTATTAATCTGGCGGTAGTCAATACACATCCGCAGGGATCCATCTTTCTTCTTAACAAACAGCACTGGAGCTCCCCAAGGAGATATGCTAGGTCGAATAAACCCCTTATCCAATAACTCCTGTAGCTGAGATTTAAGTTCCCTCAACTCTACAGGAGCCATCCGATAAGGTGCTCTCGAAATAGGTGCAGTACCTGGCATAATCTCAATGGACAACTCAACCTCTCTCTCAGGAGGCAAACCAGGCAACTCGCTCGGGAACACATCACTAAACTCCCGCACAACAGGAATATCCTCAATCTGAACCTGATCCCTCCTGGAATCTAACACAACTGCTAGAAAAGCCTCACAACCTCTCCTGATGAATCTCTTAGCTTGCATCGCAGAAATCACATTATTCAACGAACTAGCGCCCAAACCTTTCAAAAACACAAGAGACTGACTTCTATCCCGAAGTACAACTGTCTTCCTATGGCAATCAACTACAGCCCGATGCTTACCCAACCAGTCCATACCCAGAATCAAGTCAAACTCTCTGAAGGGTAACTCAATCAAATCCGCTGGAAGCACAGCTCCCTCAACAATCAGAGGACAACTCCTAAAAACTCTACTCACACTGACACTATGCCCTAATGGACTGGTCACACAAATCTCATAATCTAACTGATCAACAGAATGCAATTTATCAATAATTTTATCCGTGCACAAATATGAGTGTGTGGAACCAGGATCAATTAGAGCATACAACTCAGTGTCATGGAGTAGGAACTTACCAGCAATAACATCAGGCGCATCTTGCTCATCTCTGGCTCTCATAGCATAAGCTCTAATGGCAGCCTGAGGAGGACGCTCAACAGTCTCAGAAGCAGCTCCATCTCTATGCCATCCACCTCGCCCTCTACCTCGACCTCTACCTCGGGTAGCTTGAGAAGCATTCGAACCAACCCTACTAGCTCCTCCCTGAGGTCCTGAATCCTCAATCGACTGGGGACAACTAGCCACACGGTGCTCAGTACTCCCACATCTAAAACATCCCCCAGTAAGCCACCTACACTCACCCCGGTGAGCCTTACTGCAATTCTCACAAATAGGTACGGCATCTGATTTACCTCCCCTACCAGAACCTGACACAGCTGCTGAACCCTGACGTCTACCTCTAGAAGCCGGACCAGATGCTGACTCATCCTGTGGGTTCCTAGATCTCTTACCCGCAGAAGATCCTCCACGAGAAGAACTCCTCCTCTGAGCTCTCTCTCTCAACACAGTCTCAGACAACTCTGCCCTCACTGCAGCCTCCACAATCTGATAATAGCTAATCCCAGGTATGCACATCAGAGAAATCAAAGCAATCTTCAAAGACTCATTTAACCCTGCCTCGAAATGCTTACATCTGAAATCATCAGTCATAACCCCTCGTGGAGCATATCTAGATAACCTGTTGAACTCTTTCTCATAATCTGCTACAGACAAAGCCCTCTGCTTCAAACTCAAGAACTGCGCCCATCTCGAATCTCTATAGGTCTGAGTGATGTACTTCTTTATGAACTCACCCTCAAAGAACTCCCAGGTAATCGGATCCGGTAGCTGAGGATGCCTGCAAACCAACTCCCACCACTCAAAAGCAGACCCCTGAAGAAGAGCTAATGCACACTCTGCCTGCTGGTCGGGAGGACACCGAATCTCTCTCAAGGCACGCTTCACTTTGTCTAACCATCTCTCTGCAATCTCAGACTCATTCAACCCAGTACCATAGAAATCCTCAACTCCTGCCCTCCTCAGATTTTCCATAGGTGCTCTAGGAGCAGTCACTCTCTCCAAAACCCTAGCCATGTCCTGATGCAGTCTAAACATAGCCTCCAAGGGCATGGCTGCGGCCTCGGGCTGAACCCTAGCATGCTGAGCCGACACAGTAACAGAAACAGACTGATCTACAACTGGAGGATTCACACTCTCGGCGGATTCCTCACGCACACCATGAGCAGAATTAGAAGCCATCTAAATAAACAAGAAACAACCGTATCAGCCAACACAAATCTAGACACATACACATCTAAGAAACTCAGATCAATCACATCAACACCCAGAAACGCCTAAACCTATGCTCTGATACCACTAACAGTAACACCCCCTTCCCATACGTAGGCGAACCCATCCGATAAGGAGTGAGATATCGTATGAGACAAGGTGTCACCAAGTAAAAGCAAAGCAAAATATACATCTAATCATAACATACATTCAGAAATACAGAATAATTAAAAACTTTATAGAAAAAGAAAGCAGCAGCTGATCATGCATTACTATAATTAAACTATTACAATAATGAACTGATCAACTAGCTGAACAAAATAATATTACATATACAAAATATAGATACAAAAGCGGAAGCTGATACAGAGAGTTCTATACAAAAAGAATCAATAACTGATACAAAACTGAGCCCTACACTAATCCCTTCTGTGTTGGCTTGATGACGGCGACTCTCTCAAAGCAAAACGTCTTCCGGACCTGCACGGGTAAACACACCGTGCTAAGCGATAAAACGCTTAGTGGGGAAACACACATAAATTATGGACGGCCACTCACAGTGGTCGTCAAGGCATATCACATTCACAATGGCAGAATGCAAGGACTAATACATAATCCATATAAACATGCTTGTATTTAAAAGCCATACATTCAGTACCGTATAATCACATACATTACAGAATAAACCAGCATGTATTTCATCATTAACTCATTCAGATATTCCATTCAAAGCCAGATCAGATCAGAACAATTCCATTAACATTTAAAGAACACCTGCTGACTCTAGACAGTGGATAACGAGTGTACAGACAGTACTTTCCGGGTACGAGCCGATTACAGACAGTACATTACGGGTACGAACCGATTAAACCATTTTACTTTAACTTCCACAGATATTTTCAAAAGGGACCTTAAACAAGATCCAATACAGAAAAGGTTCGTGAGGAACCAAACGGGGACCTGATCGGGGTCCGAACAGAACTGATGCTGCAGCTAAAAGACTCTATTAGGCATGCCTAACTATCCACTTACTTGACTCTAGCAGGTTATGCGTCAAACAGATCACATTTCAGGATACAGAATATAATTCATCAGAAAATCATGCTATCACGCATATCAAAGAATTAAACAGTAAGACATGCATCGTACAATATTAAAGTCCATTCAGAAGAAGTACCAAATTCATTTCTGAGTTAAAAACCAGGAAATTTCGGAAAAATGAGCTGAACGGAGAAACGGGCGAGGAATGGCTGGTCACTGGCGTGACTGGCCTTCTCAACAGGCAGGTCACGGCGTGACCTAGGGTCACGTCTCGTGACCTGCTTGTTTCTCGCCTATCGCGTTGCATGATCCTTGCGGGTCACGCAACGCAATGCTTATGCAGGTCACGGCGTGACCGAGGGTCACGCGACGTGACGCTGCTTCTCCCTCGCAGATCACGTTGCATGATCCTCTCAGATCACGCAACGCAATTGCCATCGCAAGCGCAAGTCACGGCGTGACCGAGGGTCACGTCTCGTGACTTGCCTGCTCTTCAGCTGGTCACGCGACTGGCTTCTCAGCAGGCAGGTCACGCCGTGACCGAGGGTCACGCGACGTGACGTGCCTTCCTTCGTAGCGAGTCACGCGACAGAGAGAGTGTCTACAGTAATTCGATTTTCCAGAATTTCCACGATTTCCAGAACCAAGAATTCAATCCCAGTTTAATTTAAAACCATTCCAACCTGTTTTTACCTTCCAGAAATCATCTCAAATCACTTAATCAATATACATGCAACTCAATTTAGCATTTAAACAACCAAATCTTGATTCAAGCCCTTCAAGAACATATAAACCCTAGAATTTGCAGTAAACATCAAAATCACACAAATCACAATCAGATATTCCCAAACCTGGATTCTAAACTTCTATCACTTAGCTCCACTAGGACCAGCAACTTCTTTGCCCTTAGGTTCGCGAGGAGCTTCAGCTAAACACAATCACAGCAAGAACATCCACAAAGAAAACCCTAAGTTAAATCTAAACTTAAGGAAGAAGAAGAAGTAAAGTTACAGTAAAACACAAACAAGATATGCATTTACCAAGCTAGGAGATGCAAGGAGAGATTATCTTCACCAATAAGACCTTGAACCCTCAACACAGTATTTGGAATAAAGAAAATTGAAGAAGAAGAAAGTGAGTGAGCAAGAACGTGAATCTGTAAGTCCCTTTTCTCTCATTCCCTTTTCTTTTTCTTTTCTTTATTCTAAATATGTATCCATTTCCTATTGGTGAAACTAATCACTCATACAAAAATACAATGCATTACACACACCCTAAGTAACCTCATTTAAATGCACCCTACAATGGTATATGTAAGTGCACACAAATGCAACTCAATTAATTCTCACCTTAATACCATGTATGCACCCACATAATAATAAAACCCCCAAAATCATATATTATACTAAATTACCCTTATGAATGCTGAACACATGCGAATGCTTACACATACAGACAGACAGATAGACAGACAGACAGGCTCATTCTACTAGGGGGCAAATGGGGTGTGACAACAACTGAATATCATGAAAGCTTGTGATGGAAAAGAGGTAGGAGGTCATCATGGACTAAGTAAGATAATGGCAAAAATCCTCCAATCAGCTTTTTTCTAGCCAACTATGTTTAATGATGTAAAATTGTTTATTTTTTCTTGTGATAGATGTCAACGTGTTGGCAACATATGTAAACATGATGAATTGCGTCTAAATAATTTGCTTGAAATTGAAATCTTTGATGTTTGGGGAATTGATTTTATGGGGCTATTTCCAAACTCTTTTGAGTGTGAGTACATCCATGTAGCTTTGATTATGTGAGTAAATGGGTTGAAGCCATAGCTACTAGGACTAGTGATGCTTGTGTTCTGCTGGAATTTTTGCGTAAAAACATATTTACATGATTTGGAGACCCTAGAGCGGTAATTAGTGATGGTGGCAAACATTTTGTCAACCATCAATTCACAAATTTGCTCCGAAAATATGGTGTTAAGCACAAGATTACTACCCCTTATCATCCTCAGGCCAATGGCCAAGTGGAAGTGTCCAATAGGGAGATTAAGGCTATCCTTGAGAAAACTGTTAATGCTTCTAGGAAGGATTGATCGAAAAAACTAGAAGATGCACTTTGGGCCTATCAAACCGCATTTAAGATTCCTATTAGTATGTCTCCATTTAGGCTTATTTATGGCAAAGCATGCCACTTACTATGGAACTTGAGCACAAAGCTTATTAGACTACAAAATTTCGTAATTTTGATGAGAAAAGTGCAGGTGAGAAATAGCTGTTGCAAATGAATGAGCTAAAAGAGTTACATTTTTGGTCATATCGGCAAGCAGAAAAGTACAAGGAGAAGACAAAGTATTGGCATTACCGACAACTAATTAGAAAAGAGTTTTCCCCAGGTATGAAAGTTCTGATATTTGAGAGACGTTTGTGATTATTTCCTGATAAATTAAAATCTAGACGGACTGGCCCATATGAGGTTGTGGATAAAATTGATTTCGGTGTTGTAACAATCCGGACACCAAATGATAGGACATAATTCAAAGTGAATGGTCATTGCGTTAAACCATATGTTGATAATCGAATGGCTTCTGTGGTGATGATCACCATTTTGGATGAAAGGTAAACTCACTCTAAAAGTCCAGGTGAGACTTTAAAAATTAGAATTAGAATTTCTAACTTTTCTTCTTTTGCTTTTGATTTTGTTTTTGTAGTTTTTAAGTTTTCCAGTGTGTTGTTTTCAATTAGTGGTCAAGTTTTTCTATGAGGTTAAAATACTTTTGAAGTATTATTAAGCAGACTGGTTTTGTTTGGTGTACTGCTATAATTGGTTTCAGGTTGCATTTTCTAGAAATTACACTTTACATGGCGATAAGGATTTATCATACCGCCGTGTAACCTTCAACGATATTGAAAATGTAATCCAGTAGCATTTTACACGGTGGTAAGGGTATTTCATACCGCTGTGTAACTGTCAACATTTTTGAGCTTTCAATCCAGTAGCCTTTTACACGGCGGTAAAGGTTTTCATAATGCCGTGTAATAGTCTGTAGCAATCCAGAATCAGTTTACTCGGCGGTAAGGATATTTCATACCGCCGTGTAACATTTCGTAGCATTCCAGTAGCATTTTACATGACGGTAAGGATTTTCATACCACCTTATGAATTACAAAAATTTTAAACTTTCGATCTAGTAGCATTTTACATGTCAGCATGTGTTTTCATACCGCGTGTAAACGTAAAACCCTGTTTTAAAACCAACAATTTTCAGTTCATTTTAAAGCCTCTTTTCAATTGCCTCTGCATTTTCTTCTGCCCTCATTTTCAAAAAATCACATTTTGCTCATTTTTACTCGGTCTTTACCACATTTCTAAGAGAGTCATCTGCATTTTTCGTCACCTTCATCCATTCCTCCAACCAAGTAAGTTATTTCTCTTCTCTCTCCTTAATTTTTTGTTATTGCTCGATTAGGTTTTTTGATTTTCCCTCTTTGTTATTTCTTATCTTTTGTTCTTGGTTGTAACTTATTTGTTTTCTGCTTTAATTTCTAAGATATTTTGTGTGAGATTGGAAGAAATGGGTGTTTAAGATGCATGTAGGTTGAGAATTTCGTCTGACAAATTTTATGCCTACCAAGTGTTTGGTGTTTTACTGCAATGAGAATGCACACGATTTTTCTTCATGATTTTCATGTCCATTTATCTTTCTATCAATGTTGGTGAGTTCTCTACTTTTTATCTGCCACCAAGTATGCTTCTTTTATGTTGTATGTATTCCTTGGATTGATGTTGTTAACTTGAAGTAGATGTTAGCAATGTGATGTAATGAGAACTTGGTTAACAACTTTCCATCAAACTTTTAGTTGTTAAATTTTCTGCTGGAAGAGAATATAATGGGAATTAGGATTCTAAGTTGCGATATTGCTATTCTTTGTAGTATTTCACTCTCGCATTTGCTTTACATTAAGCTGCATTTGATATTTATGTTTAATGCTTTGAGACTAATTCATGTTAGCCCTAATGCTATTGTGTACTCTGTTTTTTCACAAGTTTAGGCAATACTCTCTCTTATGCGCTTTGCACTTTCCATATGAGCATTTTCTTGTTGATTACTGTGTGAACCACACTATGTGCCCTACTCTAAATTTATTGAATTCACTTGTGAAGTGGCTCTGAAAAGATCAAGAATGGATCAAGTATCATCATCTAGACCTTCTTCTGCTGCATCTCATGAGAGGGACAGCTCTATACCTTCTTGGGTCCTGCCCATTTTTCGACATGTCTACAAGTGTTTTGATGTTGCAACATACCTCTCCTCCACATTTCTCAACTTTGATTCATTATCGAGGTTAGAGATATATGAACTAATTGAAGGCATAAACTGGACAGAGTTTTTTCAGAAGAAGGAGAGAATCCATTGAAACCTAACTAGAGATTTTCTTGCCACAGTCAACTGCAAAGTACATAAGGATGATCTGAAGAATCTAGGGGTAGTGACTTTATGGCTAAATAAGAAGAACTACAGGATGACTTTCAATGAATTCATTGAAGCCCTTAGTTTTCTTGTAGATGGTGCACGGTATATTCCAAACTCGAATAAGCACATAAATTCAGCTACCATTAGTGATTAAGTTCCCACAACTCAGTATGTTACGGGGTTATCCAAGGCTCATCATTTACGGAGTCAGGCTCTTAGAATCCTGCACCGATTCTTCGCTCTTTCCTTTTATTGTCACATTGAAGCAGTCGGTGTAGTAAATCAAGTTGAAGCCCTATTTTTTAACTGCATGGTTCACAGAATTAAGCTGAATAGAGCTTACTTTTATGGAAGAAGTTCGAAGACCTGCAGGGCAACCTGACCAAAGCAAAGAAAATATCCATAGGGTGGATTGTAACGGTTTTAGCTAAGAAAGTAGGCCACACTCCATTGGGCTCAGACCTGGGACCCAGCCCTCTCATGGGTTTTAAAATTTTAAAAAATTTGAGGCTTATTATGGATGCGCATGAAAATTTTTATGGGGCTAGATTATCAACTAGAGTGGAGTATTTGAGGCTGGTAGAAAGAGCCAAAGTCCAATTACCAGCCGAAGAAGTAGAGGGAGCTGAGGAAGAAGAAGCAACTGAAGGTACTCTTGCTGCCACTGAAGGGACCACTTCTGCCATGCCTACGCAAAATATTTTTGAGCTGATCACTCATTTAGAGAGCCTGCAGATGAGTTAAGCACAGATTCAATCACAGGTAGATCAATTGATGCACTATATGGAGATTTCTCAAAAGGAGCGTGCTTAGATTATGGGTCTGTTGGATGTGCAAGAATAGAGGATGAACACCTTCGATCAGTGGATGGGACTGCAAGAGCAAGTGATGGAGTGATCACTGGAGCTGTTAAGGTAGGAGGCTGAGCATTATTATCGGAGCATCATAGTGAGATTTCCTCCACCGCCACCACCTCTACAGGAGTGATGTATTTCTAGGAGTTATCTGAACTTTTGTTTTGCTAAATCAACTATCTTTCCATTTTAATTTAATAAACTGATTTACTGAGGACATTAATTTTGTAAGTGTGGGGTGGGGTGTAATGTAACACCCTTATACCCTACACGTACACTGCCGACTTAGAAATACTGTGCGATTACCATGATTGTTTTAAGGTCAATCTAAACTTGAACCAATTTGAGGCTAATGTTTTTTTCCAAACATAATATCAATCACACTTAATCATTTACTCACTTATTCCAATAAACAATTTTAAGTAATTCCTTAGTTGCCGATTGACCTATAACTGTCTAAGGTTACTATTCATTTGGTAAAAATTTCGGCAGCATAACGAGTTATATTTTGACCTACCCAAACCTGCAAGTTCCAAAATCCATAGCCTTGGCAAGGGCACAACAATAATATCCATCCATTCCATCCATCAACATTAAAACCAACTCATAATAAACTCACATAATGTCATCCATACGTACACAACCATATCATACATAACATACCATCGTTCCACATTTCATAAGTATATACATGCCAATAATGTCATAATATACATAACCAAAATATAAGTCCCAATCTGCTCCACTTTTGTCTCCAAGGCACTGAAAGTATGCTGCTCCGCTCCTAAGGGATACCTACATGCAGTCACACAAAACTACGTGCTGAGTATTAATATGTCCAGTGGTAGTTACAAATCCATAAATTTCCACTACTAACTAATTATTCAAATAACTATACTATTATATTCTATTAACTATATGATTATTATTTATTCAATTAATCCACTAAATTAACCACATAATTAAGCATTAAACCTTATTATACACTAATTACATTTTAATCCTTTTATTAAATTTATTATTCCACCAATTACACTTTTATCCTTAATTTCCTTATAATTAAAATCATACTATTATTTACTATTATTTCTTATTTATTTCACTAAATAAATCACTTATTCAATAAATTAGTCACATTATTCACTACTTACATTTTAATCCACTAATTAACCTTACAATTTCCATAATTTACACTTATGTCCTCATTATTTGCAATAATTACATCTATGTCCCTACTTTTACCTTAATACCATCCATGTCCCTTCTTTTACATTAATTCCATTTATGTCCTCAATTTCCGCTTAATTACCATTATGCCCTTAATTATACATAAATTACACTTTTAACCTCACTTAATCTTCATTTTCCATTTTTACCCCTTTTAATTATTTTTAATTACTAATTTACCCCCTTTTTCACTTAAATTCCACTTTTACCCTTATAATTTTACCAACTTACATTTAGGTCCCTAATTTATCATTTTACACTAACTTACCATTTTAACCTCATATTTTGGTAAAATTATAAAATTATCCTTATAACTACACTTTTTACCTAACTTTACCACTTTCTACCTACTTAAGGCAAAATTTACCATTTAGTCCCTATATTTTCAATCATTTACATAATTACCCTTTTTTATTACACTTTTCACCTATTTAACACTATTTTTTTACCCATTAAGTACATAATTATAATTTTTCCCTCAAACTTTCTATTTCTATCATTTTAATCCCGTTTTTACTCAATTTCTTTATTTATCACTATCTTAGTCAATTTAATTACATAATTATTGCAATGCCCTAATATTCTTATCAATTTACGATATTGCCCTTCTTTTCAGTTTATTTAAAATTATGCCATTAACTAATTATACTTCCAATATTATTCACTTTTTATTTTATAATATATATATATATATATTTAATCCGCTAATCACTCATTTTCATGGTAAATTATGTTTTAGCCCTTAAACTTTTTATCTTCTTCAATCAATCCTTTCTTTACTCTTTATTCACTATATTTCATAAAGAATCCCTTTTTAATCAATTTCTTTCAACTTTGCCCCTAGTAACACCCAGTAGTTATTACTAGACTGGATGTGTGGGACTGGGCTCAACAGCCCTAAGCTACCGAAGTGGCACTAGGGTGCCAAATTACACTTCGGTAGTGTCGGAGTGGCACTAGGGTGCCAAATTACACTCCGATGACTCTAGACATACACTTTACACCACACTGAAATATAGACCGTCATTGGTCTAAGTTTGCAAGTCACCATGACTTGCTACCGCGGCATACATTGACGTCCTTATGGCTAGCAATTTATATCTTGAACTAGATTTCACTACTAGAAAACTACTAAGGGCAATATACTATTAAAATTCGCATAAATTCCACATTATATCAACATATACATTTCAGCATACACATCATTTCCACTTATAATTTATCATGCTGACTCATTTATCATCATTTAGTCATTTTGTGCCATTATATACTATTAGACATCAAAATACACATTAATTATGCCACATATACCATTCAGCTAAAGGATTAGATTTCCATTATGTTCACTTTACTTTTATTTAACCACTTAATCATCCAATTTACACGTTATACATGTTATAAATACCAATTACAAGCCATATTACACAACATATCCCATTAATTTCCTTAATAATCCTCGTCCAAGCTTATACAAATTCATTAAGTTTGCTTTTCAACCTTTTAACTATTCCATTATCCATTACACAAGTTATATACATTATAACCATCATTTATATGCCATAAAACTCATATATACATTATGAATTCCTTAAGTATCCATTCGGCCAACATTAGGGATTTCATACCAATTTGTTTTAATTTAATCTAAGCATGTTTATATACTAATTTAAGCCCATTAATCATGATGATAAAGTTAGATTTAATTAATCAAGCCATTATCACATACCCACACTTAGACATAACCTAAAATTCAAAATAAATCAATGGAAATAGATGGATTGAGTAACCACAAACCTCAAATTCTTGCTCCACACTCCTCCAAGCTTCTTTTTCTTTCCCTTTGGCTTGAAAAACTCCTTCCTCATCTTGACTACCTACCATGGCCGAATTGAAAAGTCCACACATCATAAAAATTAAGCTTTCTTTTAACAAACTAACATCATAAATGAACTCTACACCCTTGAAAATCCCCATAGTGACCAATAAAATTAACTAAAAACACCTAAATCTCTTACCTCAAAATTTAACCTAAACTTTGTATACTTAATTTTTCCCACTTCCAGTGCTCTAAATGGACTCCAATCACTTATATTAGGTTAAATAGGAGTTGAAATTAATATAGGAGGTTGAAATTTGGGGAGAGCATTGAAAGAAATTGAAGAAAAATGGACGCGAAAGTGAGAAAACCCATTCATTTTGGAAGGAGAAGAAGAGGCAGTGGAGTGGCTGATTTATCTACAAAAATCCAGCCATTCCTCGCTTATATAGTCCATAATTGAACTGAACCAGTGCAACCGAAGTGGTACGACCAGTTTGAACTAAATTTTGGTTTTTCGGTTCATTTCCATTGTTTCAAAGTATCTATGTGTTCCTCACCTTATTTTCACTTCGAAATAATTCCATCATTCTTATAACATCAAAGATATCCTCCTTGAAAATTTTTAGCCCAATTGGAGTCCATTTGGGACCCAGTTCACTTAAATCGGTTCGATTCAACCACTTTTTATTCTACCGTAAAATCCAATTCTAACGCTGTCAAAAATTACAGAAAATTATTTTATACCTTTACACTTCCCAGATTGCACCCTTTAGAGCTCAATAACTATTTTTAAAAATTCAGTCAAATCTCGATCAAACCCTAGTTCAATTTGAATCGAACTAGAGGCCAACTTCAGAATGACTTTCAGAGGCCTATTTGACTCCATTTTCAGCTCAAATTTTACCACTAGACTCATAAGAGCCCACAGATCGATTTTGCAAATAAAATTTGTTCTGAAAATTGGCAGCCGGGTTCGCTGTATAGCTACCCCGAGGTCACCCATCTCAGGATTGCTATACTTCAAGCACACTTAACACTGAACTTCACTACTGTTAACATCACTCAATACACTACTCTACACTGTGATCACTCTAAATACACTGCAGACATTCACTAATATTTCTAAGCCAATATTAGGGCCATTACAATTCTCCCCCACTAAAAGAAAATTTTGTCCTCAAAATTTATCCATCGCATACATCAATAACTATACTTTACCAACATATAAAAGCTTAATATTTATAAATCTTACCACTAGATGTCTGTCACACCCCATTTTTCCCCTAGTAGTTTGACCCATGTTTGCATGTGTGTTTGTGAGTATTTTGGAATGTGTTAATGGTATTTTTGGTTTTATGTATGTTTTATGGGCGTTATTAGAGTGTGGGTGCATGTATGATATTAGGATGTGTGTGTATGGGTCTTCTTAGTGTGTGCATATTCATAAGGGAGTAGTGTGTGAATTAGTGAGGGTTAGTTTTGTGTGTAGTGTCTTGCATGAGTGTAGGGTGTGAATTATCAAAATCCACCAATCTCGAGGTGACATGTGGTAAGGGAAATTAAGAAGGGGTATATAAAGAGAGGAGAGAGAGAAAGAGAGAGCAGAATTCTGCACTAGCTCTCTAGTTCTCTTCCTCCTTCCCTACTTTGCTTCTTCCTTCTTCTTCTTCCTCTTGCTACACCTTGATTCTTTCTTTTCTTGGCTGTCTTGTTGGTGGATCTTGGTAATTCTCAAGAGCTTTATTGGTAAGTTAGTGGGTTTTCTCTTCTTTTCCATCTTTTCTCTTATTTTGTTAGATATGTTCTTAACTTAGGATTTTTATGTGTTTGTATGGTTCTTGGGTTTTTCGGGTTTAGAAGCGCCTACTCGTGATCCCAAGGGGAAAGAGAAGGCAAGGGGGAGGGGAGCTTGCAACTAGGAGCATAGGAATTTTTAGGTTTGGGAATTTATTTGAATTTGTGCATTTTTGCGATTTGGTATGTTGAATGATTTTTCTGGAAATTTGAAGTTTAATAAGGCTCATGTTAGTGCAAATGTTATGGGCTTTGGTTTGATTTAAGTTATGATGCATGAATAATGAGTTATTAAAGCAAATTTTAAGTTTGATGAACTTTATTGCAATTTTCTGGGTTTGTCACTTTTGAGAGATTTGATTATGTTAATTCATGATTTTGATTCTGTTAATTATTGTAAAAGATGTGTTTTATGTTATTTATGATGTTGGGAAGGTTGATTTGAGGTAAGATGAAGTTTGGGTTGATTTGTATTTGAGATTGGAGGTTTGGGTGATTTGGGAGTTTGATTTTCTGCAGATTCTCATGTAAGAGCTCAAAATCACGACTCTGTCGAGAGCGCGAAACTGTCGTGAGGTCATGACAGAGCTCAATGAATTAATCCCTAGCGCGTGGCCGAGCGGATTTGGGCTACCGAGCCACCGCAGTGAGAGCTCTCTGTCGCTGCCGAGCGGATTGGGGCAGTCCCCTGTTGCGAGCGCGCGCCTGCGTGCGAGCCCGATAGCTTTTGTTGGCCGCTCACTATCACGAGCGCGATAGTGAGATGCTCTTTTATCTCTGTGCGAGCGTGAAGACTGCCACGATCGCGACCTGGGGAAAGTTTCGCCTCTGTCGCGAGCGCGACACCCCTGGCTTCAATTTGAGTTTTCTTTTGTGATTTTTGATGTTTAATTTTCGAACTTGTGATGCTTTTAGGTTTATACTTGGACAATTTTATGAAGTATATGAATATAATTGGATGTATTATGCATGGATAATTTTATGAAGTATATAAATGTGATTTGATGAATTATGCATGACCTGTTAGACTCAAATAAGTGGATAGTTAGGCATGCCTAATAGAGTTCAGTAGCTACAGCCCTCAGGTCTGTTCTGGACCCTGATCAGGTCTCCGTTTGGTTCCTCGCGAACCTCAATGTGTTTGGATCTTGTTTAAGATCCCCTCCATAAAAATGTTTTTGAATGAGAAAAAGTGATGATGCTTTTCGATTCGTACCCGTAAGGTACCACCATGCGTTCACTTATTATCCACTACTGTGAGTTAGCAAGTGTTATATTTTGTTGTGTTATCAGAATGTGAATCTGAATGACTATGATTATAAGTATGTGAATCTGAATAACTCTATTTATGAGCATATGAATTAGTTAGCATACATATATGATTATGAGCCTTTGAATGCTTATGAATGTGATTTGATTATGATTATATCTTATATGATTATCAGCATATGCCAATATGTATGTGATCTGACTTGACAACCATTGTGAATGGCCGTCCATATTATTGTTGTTTGTTTCCCCACTAAGCGTTATCGCTTAACACTGGTGTTTCATCCATGCAGGTGCGGAAGGTGTATAGCTTTTGGGAGAGTCACCGCAAGTCAAGCCAACACAGAGGGAATTGATGTTAGGACTTAGCTTCTTTTTGTATTATGATTCTTTTTGTAATAGTGAACTCTCATTGTATTTAGTCTTTTGTTCAACTTCTGCTTTGTAATTTTGAAAGATGTAATTATTTTGGTAATATTAGAACAGTTGTAATGAATATTATTATTCCATTTATGAATGATCAGTTTGGTTTTAAAGTTTTATTTTCGCTGTATATATGTATATTTATATTATGTGGATGCATGTTATTGTACCGTTTTGCTTGGTGACACCCCTAGTCATACGGGTTCTCACTCCATTGCGGATGGGTTCCCCTACGTATGGGTAGGGGGTGTGATAGTTTTTGGTATCAGAGCCTAGGTTTAGGTGTTTTTTGGGTGTTATTGTGCATAGATATATGTCTAGGACTATGTTGGCTGATGCGGGTGTTCTTTGTGTTTATTTTAAATGGATTCTGATTCGGTGCATGGGTCGCTTGAGGGGTCCGCTGAGAGTGTGAATCCTCAAGCAGTAGATCCTTCAGTGTCTGTTTTGGCTCAAACACCTAGGGTTCAGCCTGAGGCCTCAGCCATGCCCTTTGCGGCAATATTGAAGAT
This sequence comes from Excoecaria cochinchinensis, assembly GCA_947683425.1. Classification (NCBI taxonomy): domain Eukaryota; kingdom Viridiplantae; phylum Streptophyta; class Magnoliopsida; order Malpighiales; family Euphorbiaceae; genus Excoecaria; species Excoecaria cochinchinensis. The sequence goes on from CANTUQ010000022.1 coordinate 447,125, forward strand.
TTCTTAGGATATGGCTCGTGTCTTAGAGAGACTGACTGCCCCGAGAGCCCCTTTAGAGAGCATGAGGAAAGTTGGCACGGAGGATTTTTATGGGACCTGCTGAGAAATGGATAGAGAAAGTAGAGCGTGTTCTGGATGAGATTCGGTGTCCTTCGGATAGGCAAGTAGAATTTGTTATGGCTTTGCTTCAGGGATCCGCCTATGATTAGTGGACTTGGTTCGTTGGCATCCCCAGTTGCCTGACCCGGTCACTTGGGAGTTCTTTGAGAGGGAGTTTACTAGTAAGTATGTGACTCAGACCTATAAGGATGCTAAGTGGGCACAGTTCTTGAGGTTGAAGCAGAGGGCTATGACTGTTTCGGAATTTGAGAAAGAGTTCAACCATCTTTCTAAGTTTGCTCTAGAGGGTGTCCTGATAGAGGAGTTCAGATGTAGCCACTTTGAGGCCAGTTTGAATGAGTCATTAAGGGCGATGCTTATTTCTTTGATGAGTACTTCGGGTATTGGGTACTACCGATAGTGCAAGCAGCAGTGCGGACTGAAAGATCTGAATCAGTCTTAAGAGAGAGGGCTCAGAGGAGGAATCCCCCTCATGGAGGATCATCATCATCTTCGGGTAAGAGGTCCAGGAACCTGCAGGATGAATCTTCTTCAGGTCTGGCTTCGAGAGGTAGGAGGCAAGGTTCTGCCATGGGTTTTAGTGCGGGCAGAGGTGGTTCTGGTAATAGGACTGAGGTGTTGCCTGAGTGTTCTCACTGCAGCAGGTGCCATCGGGGTGAGTGTAGGTGGCTCACGGGTGGTTGTTTCCGATGTGGGAGCATTGATCACTATTTGGCTAACTGTCCCAAGTTAAGTGAGACTTCTGGTGATTAGCGTGAGGCTAGTAGAGTGGGTTCGAATGCACCGCAAGCTAGTTGTGGTAGAGGCCAAGGTAGAGGTCAAGGTGGTCGGCCTAGAGAGGGAGCCCATTGGAGTCGGTTGATCATCCCTTGATGGTTCTAGGTAGAGCATATGTTATGAGAGCTCGGGATGAGCAGGATGCTCCGGATGTGATTACTGGTAAGTTCTTACTCTTTGACACTGAGTTGTATGCTCTAATTGACCCTAGTTCCACGCACTCATATTTGTGCACGAGTAAGTTATTTGATAAGTTGCATGATGTTGCTCAGTTAGATTATGAGGTTTGTGTGACCAGTCCCTTAGGGCATAGTGTCAATGTGAGTAGAGTGTATAGGAATGGTCCTCTTTTCATTCAAAGTGTTGAGTTTTCTGCGGATTTGATTGAGTTGCCGTTTTGGGAGTTTGATCTAATCTTGGGTATGGATTGGTTGAGTAAGCATCGGGTTGTGGTTGATTGTTATAGGAAAGCAGTTGTGCTGCGTAGTAGAGATCAGTCCTCTGTTGTGGTTAAAGGTTTGGGTTCAAGTTCCTTGAGTAATGTGATTTCTGCTATGCAAGCTAAGAGGTTTATAAGGAAAGGTTGTGAAGCGTTTCTAGTAGTGGTGTTTGATTCTAAGCGTGATTAGGTTGAGATTGAGGATATCCCAGTTGTTAGGGAGTTTAGTGATGTGTTTCCAAGTGAGTTGCCTGGGTTTCCTCCTGAGACAGAAGTGGAGTTGTCCATAGAGATAATGCTGGGTACTTCGCCCATTTCGAAAGCACCTTATCGGATGGCTCTTGTAGAGTTAAGGGAACTTAAAACTCAGCTACAAAAGTTATTGGATAAGGGGTATATTAGACCCAGCATATCTCCATGGGGAGGTCCGGTGTTGTTTGTTAAGAAGAAGGATGGTACTTTGAGGATGTGCATCGACTATAAGCAAATTAATAAGGTCACAGTGAAGAATAAGTATCCTTCGCCTAGAGTTGAGGATTTGTTTGATTACTCAGAGATGCGGGCATTTTCTCCAAGATTGATATTCGGTCGGGTTATTATCAGCTGCGAGTTAAGGACGAGGATGTGGTTAAGACTGCATTTCGGACGCGATATGGCCACTATGAGTTCCTTGTGATGCCATCTGGTTTGACCAATGCACCTGCGGCTTTTATGGATTTGATGAACCATGTGTTCAGGCCATATCTCGACCGATTTGTAGTAGTATTTATTGATGATATTTTGGTTTACTCGAAGGATGAGAGTGAGCATGAAGAGCATCTTCGGTTAGTGCTGCAAGTGTTGAGGGAGCACCATTTGTTTGCAAAGCATAGTAAGTGTGATTTCTGGCTTCGAGAGTTGTCTTTCTTGGGACACATTGTGTCAGCTAAGGGTATTCAAGTGGATCCAGATAAGATTAAGGCGATTGTGGATTGGAAAGCACCTAGGAATGTTCCTGAGGTAAGAAGTTTTCTTGGTTTAGCAGGCTATTACCGTCGGTTTGTGAAGGGTTTTTCAGTCATTGCTGCTCCTATGACCAGAATGTTGAGGACAGGAGTCAGATTTGAGTGGTTGGATAAGTGCCAGGTGTGCTTTGAGAAGTTGAAGATATTGTTAGTTGAAGCTCCTGTACTTACTCAGCCCATCTCGGGTAAAGAGTTTATAATGTTTAGTGATGCTTTAGGAGTGTGTTAATGCAAGAGGGTAAAGTTGTGACTTATTGTGATGAGCGCCGGACCAGCAAGGCCCTCGTTGAACCCGCTTTTAGGATTCGAGGGATTGGTTCGCGTCTTTTTGATCTAGGGTTACACGAGATATTTTGGAATCCCCTACCCAATAGAACATTGGGAGGTTCATCTAATCCCATGAAACCTTTAGGCACCTTTGAGGCATTTTGGAGTCGCCACCCAATTTACAAGAAATTGGGAAAGGTCATCTAACCTCGGCGGTCTTAAACTAGAGAAGGCGTTCGGAACTGCACTTTTATTCATGCCTTAAGTTAAGTTTATAAATGAGTTTTTAACAAAATGAAATTCCATCTCTCATCTCACACGATCATGCAATAAATTTAAAGTGCATTTCAATCACATCGGAAAGCGATTAAAAAAAGCATAAAATAAAGCAATAAATAAATTACAAGAAAAATCTGGGACAGAACAATCCCCCAAAATAAAGAAAGCATAAATAAAATAAAAGGATAAACTTGCCCCAAAAATTAATTACAAGGGCCCAAAATGAATAAATGAATAACTGCATCACAAGAAGAAGAATAATAAAATACATCATACATAAATCGGGATATTTATTGAATTTTAGGAACATTGGTTCCTTTGATTAATCTTAAAAAAACTTGGAGAATTATTTTGGGCATTGATTGATAAAACCGGGATGAGTGATCCCATTTTACAAAAATTAATTATCCATTTGAAAGTGAGATTTTATTGGTTAAAAATAGGACGTTGGTCCGTTTTATTAAAAAAAAAATCCCAATTTTATTGTAGAAAACAAGAATTTTTATAATGAGAACGGATCCAAAATACATTTTACATGTAACATACAAAACAATAAAATAGGAAAAAATACAACAATAAAGAAAATGCAAACCAAACTTTGAAGCTCCAACTCGCCCATGGGTAACATTCAAATAAAAAAGGACAAAGTATTGCAACCATGAACAAAAAAGAAAATAAAAATTAAGGTTAGTGATTAAATCAAACAAAATTAAAATGCATTAAATAAATAGATGAAATAAATAATCAAATTAAATACAATGCAATTAAGTAAAATAATGAATCAAATTAAGTAAGATAAATATAAACAACAATTATATTAATTAAGTCAATCAAATAAATAAAACAAATGAACAAAAGAGGGAAAGAAAAAAAAACATAAAGAAATGGAAAAAAAAACATAAAGAAATGGATGAATAAAGTGAGTGTGTGAACAAAATAGAGTGGACCCACGTGAGTGAGTTAATGCATGAAAAATATGAAAAAGCACAAGGGTGAAAGTTACTGTTCATGTGGCCACATGCAAGAAAAATGAAGGAGAAATAAAACAAATGGATTAAATTAGCAACATAGCATAATTGAATTAATTATACAAAATTGACATGATTAAATTAACTATTTACATGCTAATCACCATAAACACAAATATTTACATGGCAAAAGATCAATCAAAATAAAACATATTAAATAATTACATGTTAAAATAATACATGTTAAGAATAATAAAGAAAACGAAGCAAAACAAATTAATTACATGTTAAAAATAAGAAATCATGGCAAATAAATTAATTATATGTTAAGAATAAGAAATCATGACAAAAGAAATTAATTGATTATATGTTAGGAATCAAATCAATAAAACAATATTTACATGAACAAAAAAATAAAAAAATAATAGAATAAGATAAATAAATAATTAGTTCGGAACCCAGAAAATTTACCCTCAGATTTGGATTTGATGTAATAATGATGATCTTCTTGGAAAATTCCTCAAACAAATGATTTAGCAATGAAGTTAATTCCTTTTGTTTATGGAGAAAATAGAGAAATTAATTTGGATGCTTAAAAGATTGAAAATTGATTTGAAAGTGAAAATTAATTTCTTTTGTTTATAGAGAGGACAAAGAAATTAATTAGAATGATTAAGAATTGAAACTTGAATTTCCAATCTCAATTAATCCTTGTTAATGGAAAAAATAGAAGTCTGAAATTTTTGGAGAAAAATCAAAGAAGAAGAAAAAAAAACTCTCAAAAAATCTGATGTCAAAAATAATGGAGGCTCCTCCTAGGTTTTTTTCATCTCAAAATATTTATATGATGGAAAAATAAAACCCTAATTTTATTAGGAAAAGAAATTTGATTTTAATTTAATTTCCTGCCTTTTTTAATGATAAAATCAGCTTTTATTTATTAATTATCTAAAAAAATGATTTAGAATTTAATTTGGACTCAAAAACCTTGATTTGGGTGAAAAAAACACGTTTTGGGGCGAAAATCGGCGGAATCAGCAGAATCTGGGCGCATGGGGCGAGAATGGGAGAGGAGCGCGCGGCGCTCCGTGTGAGCGTGCGCGCTGCGCTCAGCGGACGCGCGCTCGGCGCTCCATGAGGACGCTTGCGCGGCGCTCCGCGGGTGCACACGAGGCGTTCCGTGCGAGCGTGCGCAGCGCTGGGGGAGCTTGCCCCCAGCGCGCCGCGGCTGCCGCAATGGCCCGGAATTTTTTTTTTTAAATTTTAAATTGAAACCTTTTGAACTAAAATTAATACTTTTAACACATTTTTTTATTTTTAATTTTTAAAATATATATTTTTAATTTTTTAATTTTTTATTCTTTAAAAAGCAAATTTTCACCAGAAAAATCATCACTTCCAATATTTTTGTCTGCGAATGGGCATCTAATCATCATTGGGTAACCCTGGTCTAGGCTGCCTCGGGACCCGGTGTCTACAGTTGCCCCCAATTTAGGAGAAACTAGTACACTAGTATCTAGGTGAGCCTAAACTCAAAGAAAAGAAAGAAAGAGACACATACCTGAGGCAGCTATCTTTTCGAACTCGGTGATGCTATTGTGGTGGTTGTCGCCATGTTGTCGACGTGTTATCCTGTGTTGAAACGGTAGTGCCGTGATCGTGCTAACCCTCCGTGGAGTGGTAATGCCGTCATCGTGCTAACCCTTCTAAAGTGGTAGTACCGTGGTCGTGCTAACCTTCAATAGAATGGTAGTGGCACCATCGTGCTAACCCTTCTGAGTTGGTGAAGTGGTAGTGCCGTAATTGTGCTAACCCTCCGTGGAGTGGTAGTGTTGTCATCGTGCTAACCCTTTTGAAGTGGTTGTGCCGTGGTCATGCTAACCCTTCTGTAGAATGGTAGTGCCGCCATCGTGCTAACCCTTCTGAGTTGGTGAAGTGGTAGTGCTGTGATCGTGCTAACCCTCCGTGGAGTGGTAGTGCCGTCATCGTGCTAACCCTTCTGAAGTGGTAGTGCTGTGGTCGTGCTAACCTTTCTGAGTTGGTGAAGTGGTAGTGCCGTGATCGTGCTAACCCTCTATGGAGTGGTAGTGCCGTCATCGTGCTAACCCTTCTGAAGTGGTAGTGCCGTGGTCGCGCTAACCTTTCGTAGAATGGTAGTGCTGCCATCGTGCTAACCCTTTTGAATTGGTGAAGTGGTAGTGCCGTGATCGTGCTAACCCTTCGTGGAGTGGTAGTGCCGTCATCGTGCTAACCCTTCTGAAGTGGTAGTGCCGTGGTTGTGCTAACCTTCCGTAGAATGGTAGTGCCGCCATCATGCTAACCCTTCTGAGTTTGTGAAGTGGTAGTGCCGTGAACGTGCTAACCCTCCATGGAGTGGTAGTGCCGCCATCGTGCTAACCCTTCTGAAGTGATAGTGCCGTGGTCATGATAACCTTTCGTAGAATGGTACTGCCACCATCGTGCTAACCCTTCTAAGTTTGTGATGTGGTAGTGCCGTGATTGTGCTAACCCTCTGTGGAGTGGTAGTGCCGTCATCGTGCTAACCCTTCTAAAGTGATAGTGCCGTGGTCGTGCTAACCTTCCGTAGAATGGTAGTGCCACCATCGTGCTAACCCTTCTGAGTTGTGAAGCGGTAGTGCCGTGATCGTGCTAACCCTCCGTGGAGTGGTAGTGCCGTCATCATGCTAAGCCTTCTGAAGTGGTAGTGCCGTGGTCGTGCTAACCTTTCGTAGAATGGTAGTGCCACCATCGTGCTAACCCTTCTGAGTTGTGAAGAGGTAGTGCCGTGATCGTGCTAACCCTCCGTGGAGTGGTAGTGCCGTCATCGTGCTAACCCTTCTGAAGTGGTGCGGTCCATGAGACCTTTGGTTGATTTGCCCCCTGAGAGGTCTTTGGATGGTTGCCCCCTGAGAGGTCTTTGGTTGATGCTTGGATTGATGTCTGGAATTGATGTCGTCACTCGGCTTTTGTCGGTGTCCGCATCGAGTCTCTCTTTTTGCAAAACTGGAAAACCAAATATGCAGGAAAAATAGTGAGCATGCACATGAAATGTATGTGTCATGCAGAAATGCAGAATAAGATTTCATCTAAGTGAGTTTGGAGGCGATAGCCGGGCTGGGCTCAACTTGCTGTAGGATCGATGCTCTTTGGAATTGCTTTTGAATTTCATGTCTTTGGGATTGCGAGGTTCCCATCTGATACCTGTAGTCATTTTTTAAAGGTAGTGCGTCCCTTGTGGATTTTCACACTAGCTTTTTTTAGCGGGAAATGCATCCTTTGCGGATTTTCACATGACCCTGTGCCTTATTTTTGCCTGGAGTGGACCCAACCCAATCCAGCGGCTTTTTTTTTTTTTAAGGACAGACTGCCTGTTTCCAGGTTTTCACCCTATCCTTTGGCCTAACTTTTGCTTAGAGCGCCAGTTACGGTTTTCATCTCTAACGGCTTTTTTTTTTTTTTTACAAAGAGGTTGAAACTATTGCCACAGATCCTTTTAGGGTGATCAGCATGTACTTATGCCCATGTCGTGGCCGTCTAAGCTTGATTCTTCTCATTATGGTGCTGTAAAATTGCCTTCGCAGTTGATGACTTTGATCACACAAAGTGAACTACTCTGATCACATCAATATACCATTGCATAAATGCATGTGTTTCAATTTGACTTCATTAAACATGATCATTGTTTGGCATTAATCTCAAGAATACAAAACCTCATCTAATCTCGGGATGGATCTTGAAAGCATAAAACTCCTGTCATCAATCAGCCCTCTCGGGTTTTCATGATTGAATATTTTCTCTCAGCCCTTAATTTTTGCCCAGAATGCTTTTTTTTTTTTGCAGGACGCCTAATTTTAGCAAGGTCGCTTTTTTCGGTTTTCGACTCGCGGGGCATTTATTATTTATTTATTTATTTATTTTTAGCCTTTGCCATGGAACCTCCTTAGTCTATCGGTATTGATTGAATTTGCTTTCATCTTCGTTGGGGAGGTTATTTCTTCTGACGGTGGTTCTTTTTAACATCAAAGTCTTGTTCTTGGGACTTATGCAAACTGGCTGAGGTAATGAGTTTCTTCGCTTGGATCTTGGTCGTGAAAGTTTGTATCTTCCTTTTGTTGGCTTTGGTGCTTCAATTTCTAATGTAACCTTTAATGGTTGAGATGGTGTCGTATGTTGGCCTTAAATAGTTTAGGACAAAGCTATGGTTTAGGACACAACTCTCCTTTTTTTTTTTGCTTTATTTTTTTTTGTCTTCTTGTTTTTTTTTTTGTTTTTTTTTATTTTTTTTTTGCGAGGTAATGAGTTGTCCTCCTAAGTTTGGTTATAAGGGTCCCTGTTGGTATCATATGATTAAAGGTTAGTCTTGATTGGCTTTGGGGTAAACATCTCAAACGGTTGTGAGGAAAGGACTCCTAAGGGCTTGGTTTCAATGAGTTATGTATTTTTTGTGAAGGTTCAGGGTTTTATTTGTCTAACTTCTGATGTAGCCTGCGGAGTTTGATTTTGTTTGGCTGCACTATATGTGTCTTAGATACTGAGGATGCAAAGGAATGGCTTTTTAAAATTCTGCTCGCCGTCATGTTGGCATATTGAAGTAGCGTCGTCCCAATAATATCCTTGTCAATTTTCAAGTCCAGGCAAAGGCTTTTTCATTTTCTTTTTTTTTTTTTGACAATATCTCTCAGAATTTTCCTCTCTTCAGGAGTTATATCAGATGCTATCAAGATTTTCTTTGGATTTTCCAAAGTTCCGAGATTAAAGGCAGTGATATTTGATGAATTAATGTCAAAATGTATGTATCATGATCATGTGAAATGAAATCATTAAAAATACCATACAAATAAGCAAAAAATGTTCATTTTATTGCAAATTTGCAAACTGTGTCATAAAAGTTCTTGGAATGAAAAGCATCAAGCATCTAAAACAACTATCTTTTTCTCCACTCTCATAGTGGATTGAGAAGACCCGATCATATTCATGGTGGAGGGACTGCATTGTAGCCTGCCTTCTTCTTCTTCTCTCTCTTCTCAGGATCCGTGATTTGATTGGTGTCAATAAGATCCTGGATCTCGTTCCTCAATGTTCGGCAGTAATCTGTCAGGTGCCTGGTGTGCTCATGGTAGGCACAGTATTGGTCCTCTCTATGCCCTGGCTGTCCTTGATTCATAGCTGGTCTAGGTGCCAAAGGTCGCAGCTTGCCCTCTTTCATCAATCTCTCCAGTACCCATGATAGAGAGTGGCCTAAGTTGGAGTAGTATCTCTGACCCTGCCCAACTCCAGTAGCTGAAACTTCTGCTGTCTTGCCATTTCTACTATTACTGCTCCTGGCACCTCCGAATTTATATCCTGACTGGTTCCCATAGCCTTTCCCAGCAAAATTATTTTGGCTTGCTTTCTTTGCTAGGTAAGCCGCCTCAGCCTCTACAGCAATATCCTTAGGTGGCTCCCAATCCCTGAGCCCCTTAAAACTGAGCAAATCTCTTAAGTAAGGGCATGAGTTCCTAATAAATAACCTGATTTGGTCAGCGGTGTAAGGCTTTCTCTTCATCTCCATAACCCTATTCCTCCACCTAGTGAGGTATTCATGGAATGATTCATCGCTCCTTTACTGTAAGAGCTCGAGGTCCTTCAGGGTGACCTCTATTCTAGTGTTGTAGTCATACTGCCTCATAAATTCTTCAGTCAAAAGGTCCCAATCCTCCTTGGACCTCCTGTCCAGCTCGTGATACCAATCTACTGCCGGACCCACCAGACTTAGGCAGAAATATTCCACCTTCTGCTTCTTACTCAACCCTGTGCCTTTCATCACCAGGGTATACTGCTTGATGTGTGCAGATGGGTCCGAAGTACCATCGAACTTCAGCAGCTCAGGCATCTTGAACCTTTGGGGCAACAACTCTTCATCCCCCAGATCTCTGTCCTTAGGATTGATCCCCTTTCCAGCTGACAGCATACAGGTGATAGCCTCAATTTGCTGTCTCATCCTCTACCCTGGGTGCTCTGGGCCTCACAGTTTGGTGGACTATTGGCTCGTCCTCTTCCCCTTCCATCACAAAATCATCATTGGGGTTGGGGACCCTTTCCCTTCTTGGATTGATGAGTGCAGTAGCTCTGTGCTCATTGATAGGTTGAAGGGCAGCAGCTCCAACGAGAGGAGCCTCCCCACCAGCAGGCGGTTCGGCTTGACCCCGAGGAGGGATTGCCGGTGGTTGTGGAGCGACAGGTCGTTGTGGAGAAGTAGGTGCTTGGGGAACAGGAGGATGAGCAATCCATTCAGCCATGGCGCCCATCATTTCCAACATTCTCCATTCAAAATCCTCTAACCTCCTAGCAAGGTCCTGAGTGGTCAAAGCTCCGGTCTCTTCTGCCATTGATGATTCAAGAGAGGATTCATTGATTGATGAGAATGACTCAGAATCACAGTCAGACACTAGTTTCGGCAACTCAAAGAGCAGACTTGTCCTTACTAGCTGACCGTCGGAACCTCTAGTCCACTTAGATGAATCTATGATGGCTAAAAAATTTAAATTGTTAGAATGATGCATGAATGACATAAACAATGCATGATCGTGTGTTATGCAAGATTTACAATCACATGCAAGCAAGTAAATCCTTCCAACCTTATTACTCCCACACACGAGGTAATGTGGTCTCTTTCCTAGGTAGGCTTGATTCATGGGTTAACGGGGAACCCAATGAACGCGTATGGTGCACGGTGAAAAATTGACAGCATAACATCTCTTGACTAATGCGCATACGTATGAGTTTTGGCCTTTATGTATTTAAATATTTCAACTAAATCAAAATGGGCTTACCAGGACATGAAAGCCTTTGATAAAAGACCATTTAATTTGGTTGATTTTGTTCAATATATAATGGCCCACATAGCAAGCATCGTATTAAGGTGCATGTCACCTAGGGAAAGTATCTATTGCCATTACATGAGCTTTGGTCATGGGTGATGATACTTTAGGGCTACCCAAGCATGGTCCCTGCCAATGGGTCTAGCTCATCACGAGCATAACGACCAATCGGGTCTCCATTTGATATACCATGATGGTACGAGGCTTGGGCTGGTGATTATCCCGAGCACTTCCCTACAATGAGTGAAAGTAGGGTCGTGCTTTAGGAATGCACCGGGGTAAAATAAGGGACCAACTAGCATAGTTCTAAGGCTCTAATGGATGCAATGCAATTTCGAAGAGAAATAAAATTTTCATTTGTTAATAACTCAATTATAAGTTTAACTTAATACACTTTCGAAGCGAAGTTTCAATCGTCCCCAGTGGAGTCGCCACTGTGACGCGCGTCAGACCAGCAAGGCCCTCGTTAAACCCGCTTTTAGGATTCGAGGGATTGGTTCGCGTCTTTTTGATCTTGGGTTACACGAGATATTTTGGAATCTCTTACCTAATAGAACATTGGGAGGTTCATCTAATCCCATGAAACCTTTAGGCACCTTTGAGGCATTTTGGAGTCGCCACCCAATTTACAAGAAATTGGGAAATGTCATCTAACCTCGGGGGTCTTAAACTAGAGAAGGTGTTCGGAACTTCACTTTTATTCATGCCTTAAGTTAAGTTTATAAATGAGTTTTTAACAAACCAAAATTCCATCTCTCATCTCATGCGATCATGCAATAAATTTAAAGCGCATTTCAATCACATCGAAAAGCGATAAAGAAAGCATAAAATAAAGCAATAAATAAATTACAAGAAAAATATGGAACAGAACAATCCCCCAAAATAAAGAAAGCATAAATAAAATAAAAGGATAAACTTGCCCCAAAAATTAATTACAAGGGCCCAAAATGAATAAATGAATAACTGCATCACAAGAAGAAGAATAATAAAATACATCATACATAAATCGAGATATTTATTGAATTTTAGGAACATTGGTTCCTTTGATTAATCTTAAAAAAACTTGGAGAATTATTTTGGGCATTGATTGATAAAACCGGGATGTCACCGTTTGAGGCTTTGTATGGTTGACCGTGTAGGACTCCGGTGTGTTGGATAGAGTTGACCGAGTGATCTTTTGTATTAGAGATACAGAGGAGAAGATCAATGTTGTGCAGTGGAATTTGAAAGTGGCTAAAGATAAATAGAGATCTTACGCGAATTTGAAGAGAAAGGATATTTGATTTAAGGTCGGGGACAAAGTTTTCCTTAAGGTTTCACCTTGGAGGAAAGTATTTCGTTTGGCAAGAAAGGTAAACTTAGTCCTCAGTTCATTGGGCCTTTCGAGGTTTTGGAGAAAGTTGGTCCGGTAGCCTATAGGTTGGCTTTACTGATGGAGTTGGCTAAGATGCATGATGTTTTCCATGTCTCTATGCTTCGTCGGTATAGATCGGACCCATTGCATGTGTTATCGGTTCAAGATGTTCGAATTCAGCCAGATTATTCTTATGATGAGGAACCGAAAGCCATTATAGCTCGGGAAGTGAGACAGTTGAGAAGTAAGCAAGTTCCTCTGGTCAAGGTTCTTTGGAAGCATCATGGAGTTGAGGAAGCAACTTGGGAACTAGAGGCGACTATGAGGATTCAGTATCCACAGTTGTTCAGTTCAGGTGAGAATTTTGAGGACGAAATTCTTGTTAGTAGCGGAGAGTTGTCACACCCCATTTTCCCCTTAGTAGTTTGAGCTATGTTTTCATGTGTGTTTTTGAGTGTTTTGGCATGTGTTAATGGTATTTTTGGTTTTATGTATGTTTTGTGGGCTTTATTAGAGTGTGGGTGCATGTATGATATTAGGATGTGTGTGTATGGGTCTTGTTAGTGTGTGCATGCTCATAAAGGAGTAGTGTGTGAATTAGTGAGGGTTAGTCTTGTGTGTAGTGTCTTGCATGAGTGTAGGGTGTGAATTATTAAAACCCACCAATCTCAAGGTGACATGTGGCAAGGGAAATTAAGAAGGGGTATATATAAAGAGAGGAGAGAGAGAAAGAGAGAGCAGAATTCTTCCCTAGCTCTCTCTTTCTCTTTCTCCTTCCCTCCTTTGATTCTTTCTTTTCTTGGCTATCTTGTTGGTGGATCTTGGTAATTCTCAAGAGCTTTATTGGTAAGTTAGTGGGTTTTCTCTTCTTCTCCATCTTTTCTCTTGTTTTGTTAGATATGTTCTTAACTTAGGATTTTTGTGTGTTTGTATGGTTCTTGGGTTTTTTGGGTTTAGAAGCACCTACTCGTGATCCCAAGGGGAAAGAGAAGGCAATTGGGAGTGGAGCTTGCAACTAGAAGCATAGGAATTTTCAGGTTTGGGAATTTATTTGAATTTGTGCATTTTTGTGATTTGGTATATTGAATGATTTTTCTGGGATTTGAGGTTTGATGAGGCTCATGTTAGTGCAAATGTTATGGGGTTTGGTTTGATTTAAGTTGTGATGCATGAATGATGAGTTATTGAAGCAAATTTTAAGTTTGATGAACTTTATTTCAATTTTCTGGGTTTGTCACTCTTGAGAGGTTTGATTATGTTAATTCATGGTTTTGATTGTGTTAATTATTGTAAAAGATGTGTTTTATGTTATTTATGATGTTGGGAAGGTTGATTTGAGGTAAGACGAAGTTTGGGTTAATTTGTATTTGAGATTGGATGTTTGGGTGATTTGGGAGTGTGATTTTCTGCAGATTCTCGTGTAAGAGCTGGAAATCACGACCTTGTTGCGAGCGCGACATTGTCGCAAGGTCGCGAGAAAGCTCGGTGAATTCAACTATTGCGTGTGGCTGAGCGGATTTGGGCTACCAAGCCTCTCTGTTGCGAGCGTGACAGAGCGCTCGGCTGCCGAGCGGATTGAGGCAGTCCCTTGTTGCAAGCGTGCGCCTGTGCACGAGCTCGACAGCTTTTGTTGGCCACTCACTGTCGCGAGCACGACTATGAGATGTGCTTTTGTCTCCGCATAAGCGTGAAGACTGCCGCGATCGCGACCTGGGCAAGTTTCGCCTCTGTCACCCTGGCTTCAATTTGAGTTTTCTTTTGTGATTTCCGATGTTTAATTTTCGAACTTGTGATGCTTTTAGGTTTATACTTGGACAATTTTATGAATTATATGAATATAATTGGATTTATTATAAATGGATAATTTTATGAATTATATAAATGTGATTTGATGAATTATGCATGACCTGCTAGAGTCAAATAAGTGGGTTGATTTCACCCATGGTCACTCAACTTATCACTTATCGCGCAAAAGTAACCGACTTTTTTTTTCTTACTTAAATGTCACTGAACTTTTAACATTATTGCACAAAAGTCATGTTGACCGGAATCCGGCGACGACTCTTGCCGGATTGATAAATTCAACAAATACTACATTTAAATTAATTTCACTCACGGTCACTAGACTTATCATTTATCTCGCAAAAGTAATTAACTTTTTTTTTTCAACTTAAATGTTACTGAACTTTTAACATTTTTGCAAAAAAGTCATCAATCCGGCAAGGGTCGTCGCCGGATTCCGGTCAACATGACTTTTGTGCAATAATGTTAAAAGTTCAGTGACATTTAAGTAAGAAAAAAAAAGTCGGTTACTTTTGCGCGATAAGTGATAAGTTGAGTGACCATGAGTGAAATTGACCCCAAATAAGTGGATAGTTAGGCATGTTTAATAGAGTTCTGTAGTTGCAGCCCTCAGTTCAGTTCTGGACCCTAATTAGGTCCACGTTTGGTTCCTCGTGAGCCTCAATGTGTTTGGATCTTGTTTAAGATCCCCTCCGTAAAAATGTTTTTAAATGAGAAAAAGTGATGATGCTTTTCGATTTGTACCCATAAGGTACCGCCATGCGTTCACTCGTTATCCACTACTGTGAGTCAACAGGTGTTATATTTCGTTGTGTTATCAGAATGTGAATCCGAATGACTATGATTATAAGTATGTGAATCTGAATGACTCTATTTATGAGCATATGTATATGATTATGAGCCTTTGAATGCTTATGAATGTAATTCGAATATGATTATATCTTATATGATTATCAGCATATGCCAATATGTATGTGATCTGCCTTGATGACCATTATGAATGGCTGTCCATATTATTGTTGTTTGTTTCCCCACTAAGCGTTATCGCTTAGCACGGGTGTTTCATTTGTTCAGGTGCGGAAGGTGTATAGCTTTTGGGAGAGTCACCGCAAGTCAAGCCAACACAGAGGGAATTGATGTTAGGACTTAGCTTCTTTTTGTATTATGATTCTTTTTGTAATAGTGAACTCTCATTGTATTTAGTCTTTTGTTCAGTTTTCGCTTTGTAATTTTGAAAGATGTAATTATTTTGGTAATATCAGAACAGTTGTAATGAATATTATTATTCCATCTATGAATGATCATTTTGGTTTTAAAGTTTTATTTCCACTGTATATATGTATGTTTATATTATGTGGATGCATGTTATTGTACCGTTTTGCTTGGTGACACCCCTGCTCATACGGGTTCTCACTCCATTGCGGATGGGTTCCCCTACGTATGGGTAGGGGGTGTTACAATGTCTCTGAAGCGTTCTAGTCTTCCTTAGCTTTTACAGTATGCACTCGGGCATTTGATTTTTCTTGTGTTCCTTTGCTATTTCTTCCTCAAGAAGCAGCACCCTACTTCTTAGTAGGTATGGCTGCTGCTGATTGAGTTTTCGGGAAATTTCTCCCGAAATGTTCCATAGATCCACATTTAATACAAGCTCCTATTACTCTCCAGCATTCCCCAGGATGCCTTCTATTACAGTGCTCACAAATAGGTATAACACTTATGTTCTGATCCTTTTGTACACTAGCTGCTAAAGTAACCGGAACATTTCCACTAGATGAATTTTGCTGATTGCGGCCAAATGTTACTAGTGTATAATTTTGTTAAAGAGGCCCTCTAAATTTCTTGCTCTGTTCACTAGTACCACTGAACTGACCCGATTTCCTTTCCTATTGGAACCAAGTCTGTCTATTAACTTCATATGTCTGTGCTACCTCAACTTTAATAGCACCTGCCACTAATGATCTCAAATCCGGATGTCGCTGGCGACTTACTATCTGTTTGATGCGATTGTGTAGTCCTCACTCAAATCTTTCCATCAATCTATCTTCATTCCTCAATACATCATCCAAATAAGCACTCAATCTCTCAAAGTTTCTTTCATCCTTAGCCACAGTCTTGTTCCCCTGTCGAAGCCTCCAAAAAGCATTTTGCATTGTGGCTTTATACTCAGTTCCTGATACCAAAATAAATGTAACACCATTATACCCTACACATACACTGCTAAATGATCATTTTAAGGTCAATCTAAACTTGAACCAATTTGAGGCTAGATTTATTTTTTCCAAACTTAATATCAATCACACTTAATCATTTACTCACTTATTCCACTAAACAATTTTAAGTAATTCCTTAGTTGCCGATTGACCTATGGCTGTCTAAGTTTACTATTTACTTGATAAAAATTTCGGCAGTACAAAGACTTATATTTTGACCTACCCAAACCTACAAGTTCCAAAATCCACAGCCCCGGTAAGGGCACAACAATAATATCCATCCATTCCATCCATTAACATTAAAACCAACTCATAATAAACTCGCATAATGTCATCCATACGTACATAACCATATCATACATAACATATGCTTTCTCATCGATTCTAATGGAGCCTTCAGTGTTGTCATTCGATCTAACACCCTCGCCATGTCCTGAGACATTTTAAGTAAGGCCTCCATGGGAACCATCGGAACGTCATGCCCAAAACTGATTGGCCTAGACTGACCAGACCCAGACACCTCCACTTCACGAGGGTTAACACTTTCTGCCGTTTCTTCTTTGGAGTTATGAGAAGGATCCATCGATCTGATACAATAAACAAGGACATCCGCATTAGGTCAACACATCTATACACATCGTAGTCTACGCAATTCCCAAAAAAGGCTAAACCTAAGCTCTGATATCACAACTTATAACGCCCACTCCCGATCGCACAATTAGCTCAGCTAACGCAGTCGAGAATGGTCGTCACACAACAATCACATGCTTGAACAAACATATCTAACTTACTTATGTTATCATCTTAATATTACATAAACTTAGGCATTCCATACATTACATATTTTATGCTTCTCAAAAGAGTAAATACAACATATACATAACTAGATGCCCAAAATCCCAAAACCTACACTATAGGCACTCCTAATGTTGACCGTTGGCAATGCGGATCTCTCCTTTGAAATCACTTCATGCTCGAACCTACAAGGATTAGAAAACTTATGCTAAGTGATACCGCTTAGTGGGAAAAATAATACAATAACACAGTATATGCACATATACGTATAGCTGATACATTGCAATAATAACCCAATCATATAGATTTCATATTCCAAAATCAACATGCGTATAACTAAATATAACTACTCAATGTACATAACATATTATAACAGTCACATTTTGGTTATATTATCACATTGTTATCACATGCTCATTATAGTCATACTCAAGGATATGTCACATAATTTCATGTCATTTAATTAATTAACATATTTATTTTTAGCCTTGCTTGCAACTCAAAGATGCGAAAAACGAGTATCGCATTAGTACCCAAAGGTATAGTAAACACATTAGTATCCATAGATACCACACATTCGCATTAGCACCCTGAGCTACCGGAAAGGTCGATAATATCAATAAATTCACATTAGGGGAATCCAATAAAGATTCAAATCGTATTGATGATTCTAGAGGAATCGGACGCATTTGGCTGCAACACTTAGACCCTATAGGCATGCCTATCTATCCACTACTTGACTCGCAGGCTATATTATTAATCCAGTTTATTCATATTATCACATTTCATACATAACAGTAGTAATATAGGGCTCATTTCAAGCACTTAAGGAGCCTTCTGTCATGCTCACGAAAAAACCAAATCTTCCACTTTCATGCTCCTAGACTCTCTTCCTCACTTCTATTCTTAGCCCTTTTCACATATGATCCCTATTATTTACTATCAACTTCTTTAGGTACTCAATTATCTTCCTATTAAGAGTACTATAGCACATTTTCACATTGTTTCCATCTATTTAGAATTATATTATTAACGTTACCATCCACACTTCTTCATACTACTAAATACCCTACAAAGTTTGTTTTACCTTAACTTACTTAACTAGTTAAATTGCATCAATTAAGTGAATTCCTAAGAAAAGTTTCCCATTTTATCACACAATGTGCTTGTTTACATTCCAACATGTTATTTACATACCAATCAGTAAATTATACCATTTACATAACTATACCAAGATTCATTCAAAACAGAGCAGCATACTTATATTCATCAACTAACTCATCAATTCATCATTTCATTTTAGTTCAAGAAAACACAAAATTACACATCTCACGTTTATTGCAACACATATATTTCATTCTCCAATTTAAAGTTATACTACATTAAGAATAGCACACGAGTAAGAGTGTTTTCGCAAACCTCTTCTCCTAAGCTCCTTAGAAATTCATTTAGCTCCTTGATCCACCACCTTCTCTTTTCCCTTATTTTTCTTTGTTTCCTCAACTACAAGTTTAAGTCCAATTTCCAGAATTGGACACCATTGTCAAATTCCACATTAACCCAAAATTAAAGAAATAAAAGAAGAAGATAAAGAGCAAACCAACTTAATTACTTACCTTGCAAATCCGAAACTCAACTTCATAATTAACCTCTTGATCACTCAACATAAATAATTGAATCTAAAATAGAAGGAGATGGCACATGAAGAAGAAGATGGAGAAAGATAGAAATCTAAAGAGAGAAAGAGCAGCTGAAGATTACATGCAAAAGTGAGGATTTTCTCTCTCATCAAAGGTTTATATTGCATGCAATGGGGTTGGTTGGCAACTCCACCAAGGCACACATGGAAATCACTTCAATTTCCTTAATCCACATTAACCCAAATCTTATTTTAGTTAATCCACTAACACTAATCATGCACTTTTACAATCAAGCCACTTAAACTTATTTTATTTGTTCAATTGGGTCCTCAATTAACTTACACCTAAATCCTTAATTAACATATTCAATGCAATCTCATCCCAATTATCTTAATTAGAACAATTAGCTACTAGGGTATAATTTGGGCTATTACAACTCTCCCCTCCTAAAAAGAATTTCGTCTGCAAAATTCATACCTGAATCAAATAGGTGGGGATATTGTTCCCAAGTTGCCTCTTCTACTCCATGATGTTGCCACAACACTTTCACCAATGGAATCTACTTGCTATTGAGCTATCTCACTTCTCTAGTTAACATTGCTTTTGGCTTCTCGTCATAAGAAAAGTCCACTTGAACTTGCACGTCCTGTACTGGTATAATATGGGATTCCTCTGAATGATATCTTCGAAGTATTGACACATAGAAGACATCGTGGAGCTTGGATAAGGCTGGAGGCAAAGCCAAACGATAAGCCACAGATCCCACTCTTTCCAGCACCTCATAAGGCCTAATAAACCTCAGACTCAACTTCCCTTTCTTACCAAATCGCAACACCTTCCTCTACGGAGATACTTTCAGGAACACTTTATCACCCACTTCAAATTTGATGTCCTGCATCTTCAAATCCACACACAATTTTTGCCTATCACTCTGCGACGCGCGCCGAACCCCGTGGTGCCCCGAATGCCCGCTTTTAGGGTGATCGAGAGAGGTTCATAAAACTTGTAAGAAACTACAAGTGCGTCTATTTTGGGCAACAAGGAGGTTTCTTGGAGTCGCCACCCAATAGAACATTGGGAAAGGTCATCTAGCCTCAGTGAGCCTAAGACAGCGCTGCTTTGTCCATTTTGGGTAAGCCAGAGGGGTCTTAAAGGCCCCATCCTAATAGAACATTAGGATGGCCCTCTCGCCTCGTGGAGCCTAAGACTATGCAAGTTGGGCCTTTTTCAGGACACAAGAGGTGTCTTGGAGGCCCAACCCCAATAGAATATTGAGGTGGCCCTCTCGCCTCATTGAGCCCAAAGACCAGAGAAGGTTCGGGACCTCCCATTTATTCATACATTGGTTAAGTTTATAATTGAGTTTTGAATTTAGCGTTTCATCCCATTTCTCATTCAATTTTAATGCAATTTAATTTAACGTGCATGTCAATTACATAATGAAAGCGGTAAATAAAGTAAATGAAAGAAAAATAAATTACAACAAAACTAGGGGTGGAATACAATCCCCATTATAAATAAAAAACAAATCATACATAAAACGGGCTATTTGTTAAAGATGAGGACATTGGTCCTCTCATGCATAATTAAAGAAAGCAATTTTAAAGTGACAATTTATTTTGGATGAAAGAAACTAGGACATTGGTCCCATTTTTATTAAAAAAAATCCAAGTTTAGTTAATAGAAATATTTGTGTGATTTTTTTATTAACGTGCATAAAAAATAATTTATTACAAATTATATATTAGAGATAAAATAAACTCAACATAATAAAAAAATACAAATAACAAATTAAATCCCAAAGGGTATCTCTGAATCTCCATGGGTTTCCACTTAACATTGAAAAAACTCACACATAAAAATAAGTATTGGAATAAAAAAAAGACAAATAAAAGTGATGTTAGTAATAAAAAATGAATTTAATCATACAACATATAAAAAAACAAAATGAAGCCAATAAGGATGCATCATGTGTGACAAATTAATTAAATGACATAATCAAAATGTGCAAATTAACCAATTAACAATTCAACATGCATAAAAAAGTATAAAATAATAATAAAATTTAACATACATAAGAATATAAATATAAATAAATATAAAATTCAGCATGTATGAAACATAAATCATAATAATAAAATTCAACATGTGTGAAGATATGAATAATAATAAATAAAAATAATACTAATACTAATGATGGTAGTAATTACAATAATAATAATAATAAAGCACAATAACAACCAAGGAATATGAACAATCAAATAAACATGTAAGAACAATAAGAAATAAAATAAATATAACATGTTAAAACATGATAAATAATAATACCAATAAAAAAACAATAATAATATATGAACAACAATGAGGATAATGATAATCATAAAAATAGAAACAAAGATGAATAATCAAATAAAGAGCAAAAGGATAATAATAATAATAATAATAATAATAATAATAATAATAATAATAATAATAATAATAATAATAATAATAATAATAATAATAATAATAATAATAATAATAATAATAATAATAATAATAATAATAATACTATGAACAATTAAATAAGAACACAAGAAATGAGAAGTAAAAAAAAAATAATAGATCTATAATATGAACAACTAAATAAGAACACAAGAAATGAGAAGTAAAAAATAATAGATTTAAAAGAATTTACATGATAATTAATTAATTGGAAACAAAAAATTAAATCAAAAATTAAATTAAGAATTGAGCCAAGAATGCTTACCCTCAAAATTTAACTTGATGAAATAAAGGTAAGATCCAATTCCTTGTCTTGATTGTAAGAATATATATTAAAAAAATAAAATATTGAAAAGAAATTTTAACTTAAGAACAAACAATTAATTTATTTGTCTCAAGGTAGAATTTGTTAAATAAAAAGGAAGAAAATTCCCAAGAACAAAAATTGCTCTTTTTTGCTTTGAGAATTATCCTAGAAAATCCCTTAGAAAATTGAGAGAATTTGCTTGCTTTGGGAACACACCGGTGTTGAAAGAGGGTGCAAACTAGCATACATCTAAGGCTCTAATGAAATGCTATGCAATTTCGAAAAGAGATGAAAATTTTAAATTAAAACTCAATTATATTTTTAACCAAGGTATTTTCGAAGCGAAGTCTCATTTAGTTCCCAGTGGAGTCGCCACTGTGACGCGCCTCGAACCCCAGGGGCCCCGAAAACCTGCTTTTAGGGTATTCAAGAAAGGTTCAAAACTTGTAAACATTACAAGGGCATCTATTTTGGGGAATAAGGATGTGTTTTGGAGTCGCCAACCAATAAAATATTTGAAAAGGTCGTCTAGCCTCACTGAGCCTAAGACAGTGCATGTGTGTCTATTTTAGGCAATCAGAGATATTTTGAAATCCTCATTCCAATAGAACACACTACAAGAAAATCAGGGTTTCCCGATGGAAAGTCAGGAATTTCCGTCGGGAAATTAAATTGCCGACGGAATTCAATTCCATTAGCACTGTGACCATAGGTAAAATTGCCGACATAAATTTATTCCGTCGGCAATTTTCCTGGTGAAAAATGAATTACCGACTGAATTTAATATTCCGTTGGTAATTTCTCGACATAAATTACTATTCCGTCAGGAAAATTTTGAATTTTTTTTATTTTTACTGATGGAATTTTTTGTCAGCATTTCGTCGGTAATTTTAAAAAGCTAATAAAAAAAATTCCCATTTCTCATATTCTACTAGTTTGCTATCTAATTTAAATTCTAATATGCATTTAACATGCAAAACTTCACAAACCAAATTCACATAATATTCGTGTCTATTTTTAAAATCATTTATTCAAGTATAATCCACATTTCATTTAATTATCATAAAATACATGCATATAATCATGTCATTGAGTTAAAGGAAAATCATTATACATGCAATTACACAACATTTACCTCCATAATATTAATATAATATACCGATTAACTACATAATTCACCCAAAAAAAATAAAAATTCAAAGCATACCTCTCAATGTCATCAAGCAATATAACGCTTAGTGGCAACTTATATGCATCCTCAAACACCTATTAAACATATGAAGTCATAAAATCCATCATACATAAATAATCAATTAAAATCATATGAAAATAAAACAACAAAGATATGTCGTTGCCTACTTTTGTTGTTTAAGACCATAATTAACTGCAAGCCTAAGCTATTTTACATAAATTCAAAAATAATATACACAATTCAAAAATAATATTCACAAATTCAAAGCTATTTTACACAACAATTCAAAAATAATATTCACAAATTTAAAGCTATTTTACACAAAAATTCAAAAATAATATACACAAAATTTTTGCCTTCCTTTTAATTTCTCCCTACCACACTAAATTATATCAATATTTGGCTTCTTGTACTGGTGAAAACACAAGTATAAATACTGTAAATACAATTCTTCCATTTTACAAATAAATACCAATATGGTCATTCATACTTGTAGAGAAGTAAAACATTTAAATACAATAATTAATTTAATCACTTAGGAGGAAATAAGTGGAATAGATGGAAATATAAAGATGGAAGTTGGGAAAACTATTAAGTACTTGGTCAAATTTTGAAATAGAAGAACACGTAATTTCCACATCATGCTCCATGGGATAACATCTTTTTCTTTTTATCTTTTTTGTGTTTTTGGATAAAATTCTATAAAGACTTTACAAGCTCCAATTTTGTATTTTCAATAGCTACCAAAACACTAGACAATAAAAAAGAAGTCTTATTCTGCAAACACTTAGAATTGAAATACACAGACACTTAGAATTGAAATACACACAGAGAGAACATATAAAATTTATAATTTTGATACAGACATCCGTATATATTCTCTCAAACATAGATTTGTCATGTATAAAGAAAGAGACCCAAAGAAGTTGCAAATTATATGTGAACTGGAAATAACAATTGATCAAATATTCAAAGTATCAAACTAAACAAAAATGAGAAAATAATTAAAAGAAACAAATGGACAAGATTCATCAAGACACGGTAAAAAGTATCTGCAAGAAAAGCATTAGAATTATATGTACAGATTAAATAAAAAAAAGGAGAGCAGACTCACTGACCGGTGAAGAGCAGCCACGGCGAGGGAGGTGTGGCAACCGGCGAGTCTAGAGCAGATTTGGCACGTGCGAGGGAGGTGGAGCAGATCTGGTGGGCACGAGTGAGGTAGAGTAGATCTGACTCGCGAGGGAGGCGAAGCAAATCTGGTGCACGAGCGCGTGAGAGAGAGAGAAGTGGAGGGGGCTGGCGAGCACCGCTTGGCAGAGGGCGGCGGCAAGGGCTGCTTGGGCGAGCGCGCGAGAGAGAGAGGGGCGACGAGGGCCACTGGGGCGAGGGCAGCGGAGAGGGCTGCTTGGGCAAGTGCGCGAGAGAGAAGAGGGAGGAAGGGAAGAAGAAAAGTCAGAACTTTTTATTATATATAAAATTTTTTGCGACGGTTATTTTTAGTCTGTCGCTAAAAAATAAAAAATATTAATTATCTTTTTAGCGACAGAAGTTTATTTTCGTTGCTATTTACCTACGGAAAGAAAATTCCATCGCTATTATTTAGCGACAGAATAGGAATTCCGTCGCTAAAAATTGTTAAAAATTTTAATTAATATTTTTTAGCGACGGAGGTTTATTTTTGTCGCTATTTAGCTACGGAAATTAAACTCCGTCGCTATTATTTAGCGACAGAATAGGATTTTCGTCACTAGAAATTATTAAAAATTTTAATTAATTTTTTTAGCGATGGAATTTATTTTCGTCGCTATTTAGCTACGAAAATTAATTTTCGTCGTTAATTTTTAGTGACGGAGAGTCATTTTCGTCGCTAATTTCGTGGCAAGATTCTCCAGAGGTGATAGCTGGTATGTTTCTACTCATTGGCACTAAAATGCATGCTCTAATAGACCCTGGTTCCATACACTTATATTTATATTCTGAAAAGTTATGTGTTAATTTGCCTACCAAAGATCAGTTAGATTATGAGATTTGTGGGACCAGTCCTTTAGGGCATAGTGTTAATGTGAGTA
This sequence comes from Excoecaria cochinchinensis, assembly GCA_947683425.1. NCBI lineage: Eukaryota > Viridiplantae > Streptophyta > Magnoliopsida > Malpighiales > Euphorbiaceae > Excoecaria > Excoecaria cochinchinensis. Next base: position 471,696 of record CANTUQ010000022.1, read on the forward strand.
GGTTGTATAAGAATTGTCTTTTAGTGGTGTAAGGTAAAGAGTTTCCAATTAATTTGATTGGCCTGCCTTTTCATGAATTTGATCTAATTTTGGGTATGGACTGGTTATGTAAGCATCAAGCTGTGGTTGATTGTCATAGGAAGATGGTAGTGCTTAAAGGTTGTGATTGATCTCCAGTGGTTGTACGGGGTTTGGGTTCTTGTCCTTTAAATAGTATGATTTCGGCTATGCAAGCTAGGCGATTTTTAGGACAAGGATGTGAGGCTTTTCTGGCTTTGGTTTTGGATTCTAGGGGTTACCAAGTAAAGATTCAAGATATACTTGTGGTAAGTGAGTTTATGGATGTATTTCCTGAGGAGTTTCCTAGGTTACCACCGGAAAGAGAAGTGAAGCTATCTATAGAGATTTTTCCAGGTACTTTTCCCATTTCTAAAGCTCCTTATCGAATGGCTCCGATAGAATTGAAAGAATTAAAGGTTCAATTGCAGGAGCTATTAGACAAGGGCTTTATTAGACCTAACATTTCTTCGTGGGGTGCTCCGGTGTTGTTTATCAAGAAGAAGAATGGTACATTGAGGATGTGCATTGATTATCGATAGATTAACAAGGTTCCAGTGAAGAGTAAGTATTCGTTGCCAAGAATAAAAGACTTGTTTGATCAGTTGAGAGGAGCTGGAGTCTTTTCCAAGATTGATTCGCGGTCTGGTTACTATTAGCTTCAAGTGAAGGATGTGGATGTTTGTAAGACTGCCTTTGGCACGTGGTATGGCCACTATGAGTTTGGTTTGACGAATGCACCAGTGGCTTTTATGGACATGATGAACAGGGTGTTCTGGCCATATCTTGACAGATTTGTTGTTATGTTTATCGACGACATATTAGTGTATTCAAGGGATGAGCATGAGTATGGGGAGCATCTACTTGTTGTGCTTCAGGTTCTGAGGAATCACCGATTATTTGCAAAGCTCAGTAAGTGTGATTTCTGGCTTAAAGAGGTGTCTTTTTAGGTCATATTATTTCCTCTGAGGGTATTAGGGTTGACCGATCTAAGATTGAGGTGATAGTGAATTTGAAGCCGCCTCGGAATGTGCCGGAAGTGAGGAGTTTTCTGAAGTTAACAGGTTACTACAGATGGTTTGTTAAAGGGTTTTCTATAATTGCTTCGCCCTTGACCAATTTGCTTCGGAAATGAGTTAAATTTGAATGGACCGATAGGTGTCAAGCCAGTTTTGACCAGTTGAAGAGAAGGGTTGTTGAACCTCTTGTTCTTACTCAACCCATTTCGGGTAAGGAGTATACCATGTACAGTGATGCTTCGGGTATTTATTTTGGATGTGTTCTGATGCAGGATGGAAAGGTAATAACTTATGCATCAAGGCAGCTAAAGCCTCATGAGCAAAACTATCCTACGCACGATTTGGAATTGGTTACGGTTGTGTTTGCCCTTAAGATATGGTGCCACAATTTGTATGGTGAGATGTGCAGGATTTTCACTGACCGCAAGAGCCTTAAGTATCTGCTCACATGTATATATGTCTATTTTGGGCAAGACAGAGATATTTTCGAATTCCCTTTCCAATGGAACATTAGAAAGGTTCATCTAACCTAATGGAGCCTAAGACAATGCAACTTGGGCCTATTTTGGGCAATAAGAGATATTTTGGAAATCCCTCTCCAATAGAACATTGGAAAGGTTCATCTAACCTCATTGAGCCTAAGACCATAGAGAGTTTGGGACATCCACTACAAGAAATTATACTTTTTATGACGCAAAAAATTGTCATGAAAAATTCATTTTTCGTCGCTGAAAAGATAAGGTGACGATTTTTTATTGTCACAGAGAACGTAACGGTAGGCGCGTAACATAAAAGTTTATGTGACGATTTACTTTTTTGTCACCGTAAGTATATTTTTTGTGACGAAAATGATTATCCTCATCTTTATTTCTTACTTTTCATGACAAAAATTATGTCATAAATAAAATTGTATTTCGTCACAATATATTGTTTATCATCACTAAAAATTGGTATTTTTTATGACAAATTTAAAATTCGTCACGAAATTAAATATTTTTAATGACGAAACTCTGCTTCTAATTAAAACCATTAAGCATTGATTACGTAATTATCGTCATAAATAAATATAATTTTCGTCATAAAATATTTAATTTCGTCACTAAATCTAATATTTTAAGTGACGAAAAATGATTTCGTCATTAAAATAATGTGTATTAACGATAAATATAAATCGTCATATTACGTTACATTTTAGTGACATAAATAGGGATAAAAATAATTGTCACAAAAAATAGTTTTAGTGACAATTTTTTATTGTTATTAAATTATATTTTTTTATTACAATATTAATATCGTAATGCCATACAATCAATTAAATTTCTAAAGAAAATCTAATATAATGTATTTATTTAAATAAAAGGTTAATTAAAAAAAACATACTGTCTAATACAAAAAATAAATTTGCATCCTAATCAAGAAATAAAATCTGTTGAAACTTCAAAATTTACATCCTGTTCCTGCAAAAAAAAAAAAATCATACATTAGATAAAAAAACTCAATCATGTAATACCCTTCATTTATACACACTACGATTCCAACGATACTGCACGATTACTTGATTTTCTTAAACTACTCTTTAAATTATTGCGAAATTCAAGTAATTATTTTTTTTTTATCCTTTCACTATACCCATCAGCCCTATAGCTATTTAGTTTTATTATTCACTCAATCAAAATACAAATATGTCACTTAATTCTACCGAAATTTCGGCATAATTTCCTTTATAATATTGCCTATCCCCCTGTAATCAATAAAATCTTTACATTTCAAATAATCATATATTTATTCACCCCACTTCAATTCAAACTCCAACACAAGTTTGCCCATCCTCCAATTTAGATCCAATCTCACACACCATATCTTATAATATACTTATATCATCCAATTTCAGTACTCAATTCAATTATACAAAATACAAAGGTATAATATTAATACATCAAAACTATCGGCTAAAAATAAATGCACAAGTATCACATTGACATAAATAAAAGAGAAGTTACACTTGTTACCTGAAAATTCAAAAACATCGCTATCAATTGAACAGTTTGGAATGAACCTAAATTAAAGAACTGCAAAATTAAAAATCACTAAAATATGAGATACCAAGCAAGTCAAAGAGTTTCAAAATCAAATACAAGTAAAACATGCATAATCTTTACCATTTAAATTTGCCCATCAGAATAAAACAAGAAAACATAAAAACCAATGTAAAAATCTGCAACTATTTTCAAATATTTTCAACTATTTTCATGTCATTGAACATTGCAAAAATAAATGCACAAGTATATAAAACTTACATTGGAGAATTCAATCGACATTCATCCCGTTAAGTACTCTTTATTTGTTAAGTACACTCACTTTCTCTAATTCATTCACTTACCATGAGTCCGCTTAAAAATACTTTGTCCTTTACTTGTAACTTTTTATACTAAATTACACTTTTAATCATCAATTTATTTATTTCCTTCTGTTATTCCCTTTTTACTTGTTATTCCACATACTTTTACAAGTACCATAAACTCCTAGGATTTGAGCCCCTTTTTCACTTTATATTTTCTTATCAACTCTTACTCACTTATTTTGATTCGTTTTCTTCATGTTAGATTCCGTCCTATCTTTATAGATTTACACTAAATTTCATTTTATTAAAATGACACATATTATAAATCCTCAACTAACCATCTAGTTATTTACCTGTCATTCAAAACATATTATCTATCTTAAACTTTCAACTTTCAAACTTATTTTCAATTACTCTTCACTTCATATATATATATATATACATATATACACTATTGATTTTCCTATATTGCTGAAATATTTTAATCACATCAATATGTCAGCTAGGTAAATTCATAAAAAAAAATTAGATTAATAGCAATTAATGTCAGTATACATTTTGCTCCATATTGTCAAAGATAATCCCATTAACACATAAATACTATACACATCCACCCAAATACATGCATACATATAAATATACATACATTAAAAATTTAATTGGAATATGCCTCATTCATGCATTCGCTTTAAAATACACACTCATTCGCACAGGTCTTATTTAAGCTTAATATACATGATCTATTTCATTAGCAAAATTTACCAATTTATAATTAATTAGCTGGTCTAAATTTCCAACTAACAGCTAACCTTCACTTGTCCTCAGCAATTGCATCCTAACTTAATACGTATATTCCTAAACTTAGTGCGAATTTCACAAAAATCAAGATACATTTCTTTACTCTACCTTAAAATCGTTCCAATGTTTAATCTCCATTACATTTGGACTTATAACTATAACTTCTATGCATCACATTTTAACCACAGCCAAACTCTTTACATCCAAAATATATATATATAACTTAGCTTTTTTGAACAAACAGATTCAATTTAAGCAACCATTTATCTCGTTAATTATTCCAAGTCTTCTGCTCATCATACAACTATTGTTACATTAACTTATAGCTATAATCTATGAGTTTATCTAACTCATTACCATAACAGTTTATCCATTTTCAATAGCTAGTTGTCCATGATTTGATAAATTCAATTTATGCAACTAATTACTCCATTAACGTAGCTAAATTTATGATTTAATTGAGTAACCATAACAACACTGCCAAAATTTCAACAAAAATCCACAATGTATTGTTCACATTCTGTGTTCAGTAAAATCATTCTCAATTATTTTTAATTTATGAGAAAAAATCACTTAGAAAAATAAGTTTGGTGGCCACATACCGGATTTTTCTGCATAATTTGGCCTCTTCACCGTCGCCGGAGCCTCGCCGGAGCTCCACCGAAACCACCAGGAGGGAGCTTGAAGCGCTGGGGTCTCTTTTTCGGTGATCACCCGCCGTAATTGCCCTTCGTTTCGTCGGAATCAACGTCGGCAGCTGCGGTTCTTCTCCACGCCGATCTGCTCATCACCGGCGAGTGAGGAGGATCCACGGCCACCGAAAGATTCGTCTGCTCACCAGGAGTCCAGCCGTGCTGCTCGTGTCACCGATCGTCGCTGGAGCTGGCCGAAAAACGCTGAAGAAGCTCACGGTTCTTCTCTCGCTTCCCTGGAACGGCGTCACTGCGAACCTGGAGAATCCACTGCGGGGGCAGCGCTGCGGGTTGCGACGGTCCGATCCCCACCTCCGATCGCCGTCGATGGTCGCTGGCGGTGCCTTCCGCCGCTCCTTCTCCCTCTCTTCCTCTCTTTCGGTCTCCTTCCCCGATCTCCCATGTTCTGTCTTTCCCCCTCTTCTTTTTTTTTCTATTTCATTTAATTCACACAAATTCTATACTCATAACTAAAGATACATGCTATAATTATTTGTTTATTTTATCTATTTACTCTCTATATAATATTTTGTTGTCTAATTACATGTAAACATATTTGTGTATATATATATATATCAATAATTTATTTGAATAATTAAATTGGGTAGTTTCGAGAAGAAATTCGACCTCTTATGCGTCAAAAAGTAGCTTTCGATAAATTTTTAGCATGACAAGTTATTAAATAAAAACACGAAAAATTTTGGGGCGTTACAAATAATATTATTGTGATGAAATAATTTTATCGGCACTAATTCATTAAACTGTGACAAAAATAATTAATGTCAAAAAAAATAATTATTTCATGATAAATTTATATGTTGCAAATAGTAAATATTTCCGTTATATTTTTTTCTCCAAAAGAAAAAAGATTAGAAATTTTTCTTTCATATCAAAGGTGATGAAATTGTAACTCGTAACAGTATATTAATTTTTTGTGATAAATTTATTTGTCATAAATATAATATTTATTTATATCAATATGTTATTCGTGACAAAATAATTTTATTATCACTAATTTATTTAATTATGACAAAAATAATTCGTCACTAATTTATTTAATTATGACAAAAATAATTTATCATGAAAAATAAATATTTTGTGACGATTATATACGTTGCAATAAGTTATTATTTTGTCATTAAATTTTTTCCCTCCAAAAAAATGGTGGGAAATTATCCCTCCTAAATAAACCATGACGAAATATATTTTTTCGTCATTAAATTAATCTTTTAGTGACAATAATTAAAACATAAAATGACGCAAGATAATTTCGTCACAATAATAAATAGTATGGTGACGTTTTAAAAAATTCATCGTTGTAAGTTACAATTAGTGACGAAATTTTATGTGTCATTAAGAAATTTGTCACAAAAAGTCAAATTTCTTGTAGTGATCCCATTTATTCATACCTTGATTAAATTATAATTGAGTTTTGAATTTAATCTTTCATCCGATTTTCTCATTCAATTCAATGTAATAATTAAAACATCAGATCAATCAAATAATGAAAACATTAAATAAAGTAAGCTCAAAATAAAGTAAATCAAAAATACAATAGCTTACAAAATAACTAGGGGAGGAATACAACCCCCATTGTAAATGAGCAAAAAAGGGAAATGTACACAAAGCGGGATATTTGATTAAGGATGGAGGCATTGGTCTTCTCATGCATATTTAGAGAAAAATAATATTAAAATATCTATTTTGTTTGGACAAAAAATAAGGACATTGGTCCTATTTTATTTAGAAAAATTCCACTTATTAGTGTAAATCATTTATCATTTTTAGTGTTAGCAAGCCCAAAAATAATATTTACAGCAACTCAAATTTAAAACCTAAAATGACTAGCAATAAGGTAAGGAGAATAAAATCGATTTGGCATTCTTGAATCACCTTGGTGGGATTTCCTTTCTTAGCACCCCATGATTAAAAGAAACCATTAAACTCACAAAAACAAGGGACATATTAGTACAATAATTAAATGACGACAGGCATGATTAAATAAAAAATGAGTAAGCAAATAAAAGGAGAGAATCTCCTTGAGAAATAAGGGAAAAAAAATAAGGGTAAATAAAAAGAAAGAATAAAGTAAAGGGAAAGGAAGGCCAAAGGACGGCCCACAGCGAGAGAGCGACGCTGTCCTTGGGCCGACCGACGGGCAAAAAACAAGCTCCATGACAACCTATCGTTCGGCTAAGCAATGGCTGTTAGTGGACCTTCAGCCCGTCTGTCATCCTTGGTCCGAAAAAAATGAAGAAAATTAATTAAAAACTTAACTTTTACAATTAAAAGCAATTAACCACAATAAATTAATATAAGGCAATAAAATGAATTAGGAGTCAGCCCATAATATTTGCCCTCGGAATATTACTTTTTAAAGGTGAATGCCGCATGATCTTTTCCCTTCAATTCTACAAGAATCAATTAACGGTGTGCAATTTCGGGGAATTTTCTACCACAAAATTGTAATTTTCAAAATCAAATCAAGAAAAGAAAATTTATTTTTCCTCCTTGATATTTTTCGTAACAATTGTGAATGTTAGAAAGGTCAAATCGAATAGAAACAAATTGATTTTGCTTTTTCAGATTCACCTTGTTTTGGAGAGAATTTGATAAAACTTTGTTGAAAACTAATAAGAAAACTCTTGACAATTCTTTTGAGACTTTTTGATAAATTTTTTGAATTTTTAGATAAAAATCTCCAACCCCCGAAAATGAATCTTAGCCCCCTATTTATAGACTAAGATTAAGATTCAAAAAGTTTTAAATTTGAAATTTGAATTTAAAAATAGATTTAAAAAAATGAATCAAAATCAATAAATCTTGGAGAATATTTGAAAATCAAATCAAATATTTGGTGAAGGTTTGGGAAATATTTTGGAAATCAAATCAAATCCACCAAATCAAATGAAATATTTAAGAAAATCTTAAAATCCCATGAAATCTACCTAGGAAATCCTCGCCAACCACCACAGAGTGGCGACCAACGGGCGTCTCTTGGTGATCGATGGCTGTCGATCACAGGGACAGCCTCGGTCATCTTGAGCATTGGGCGATTATACGAGGGGCGGGCCATCCCACGCGAGCAACAGGCATCACTGCAACGAGGGATGGGTGTCCCATGGGCGAACGACGGGCGTCCCTTAAGTGCGAGCGATAGGTGCCACTCACACGAGGGACATGCATCCCCATGAGCAAGCAACGGGCATTGTTTAATCGACGGGTAAACCGTCGATCAACCCAAAACAAGAATTTTTAAGTAAAAAAGAACCTTTTCGATGCACAGCAACCTCCTGTCGCTAGAAGTCCTTAATTCTTGTGAATTCAAAGGGCAAAAATCTACATCCTTTGTCCTTTTGCCTAAAGATGGGAACTTGTATCTTCATTGGGTAACTCTGATCTGGACTACCTCAGGACTCGGTGTCTACACTGACCCGCTTACATGGGAGTTTTTTGTGCAAGAGTTTCACAATAAGTACGTAGCCAAGGCTTATAAGGAGGTTAGATTGAAGTAGTTTTTGAATCTTAAGAAGAGGGCCTTATCTGTAGCGGATTATGAGATGAAATTTAGCAGGCTTAGTAATTATGCACCGTAGGGTATCCTCACCAAAGATTTTCGCCGTCAGCATTTTGAGGAGGGGTTGAATGAGTGCATCAAGGCATTATTGATTTCTTTGACAACCTCTCAAACTATCAGTTATTATCAGATTATGCAGGCAGTGATGCGAGCAGAACATTCTGAAACCATTTTAAAAGAAAGGGATCAAAGGAGGAATCCCTCTCATGGAGGCTCATCTTCGGGGAAGAGGTTTAGCAACCCTTAAGTGACTTCTTCGAATGAGTCTACTAATAGTCCTGCAACAAGAGGAAGGAGACAGGGATCTTCTCAAGTGTCTAGTGCTGGCAGAGGTGCTTTGGGTGGTAGAGGTGATAATGTGCCGGAGTGTTCGCACTGTAATAAGTGCCATTAAGGTGAATGCCATTGGTTGACGGGAGGTTGCTTTAGATGTTGTAGCACGGAGCATTTCTTGGGCAATTGCTTGAAATTGTAAGAAAATAGGAGCAGCAGGGGGCCGTAGAGCGAGGTCTAATGCCGCTCAGGCTAGCCGTGGTAGAGGCAGAGGATGAGGTCGTGGTGGACGGCCTAGAGATAGAGCTTCCTCTGAAACAGTGGATTGTCCTCCAGTAGCGCCAACTAGGGCATATGCAATGAAGGCTCAGGATGAGCAAGATTCTCCAGAGGTGATAGTTGGTATGTTTCTACTCATTGGCACTAAAATGCATGCTCTAATAGACCCTGGTTCCATACACTCATATTTATATTCTGAAAAGTTATGTGTTAATTTGCCTACCAGTGATCAGTTAGATTATGAGATTTGTGGGACCAGTCCTTTAGGGCATAGTGTTAATGTGAGTAGGGTGTATAAGAATTGTCTTTTAGTGGTGTAAGGAAAAGAGTTTCCAATTAATTTGATTGGCCTCCCTTTTCATGAATTTGATCTGATTCTGGGTATGGACTGGTTATGTAAGCATCAAGCTGTGGTTGATTGTCATAGGAAGATGGTAGTGCTTAAAGGTTGTGATTGGTCTCCAGTGGTTGTACGGGGTTTGGGTTCTTGTCCTTTAAATAGTGTGATTTCGGCTATGCAAGCTAGGCGATTTTTAGGAAAAGGATGTGAGGCTTTTCTGGCTTTGGTTTTGGATTCTAGGGGTTACCAAGTAAAGATTCAAGATATACTTGTGGTAAGTGTGTTTATGGATGTATTTCCTGAGGAGTTGCCTGGGTTACCACCGGAAAGAGAAGTGAAGCTATCTATAGAGATTTTTCTAGGTACTTTTCCCATTTCTAAAGCTCCTTACCGAATGGCTCCAATAGAATTGAAAGAATTAAAGGTTCAATTGCAGGAGCTATTAGATAAGGGCTTTATTAGACCTAACATTTCCTCGTGGGGTGCTCCGGTGTTGTTTATCAAGAAGAAGAATGGTACATTGAGGATGTGCATCGATTATCGACAGATTAACAAGGTTCTAGTGAAGAATAAGTATTCGTTGCCAAGAATAAAAGACTTGTTTGATCAGTTGAGAGGAGCTGGAGTCTTTTCCAAGATTGATTCGCGGTCTGGTTACTATTAGCTTCAAGTGAAGGATGTGGATGTTTGTAAGACTGCCTTTGGCATGCGGTATGGCCAATATGAGTTTTTAGTGATAATGTTTGGTTTGACGAATGCACCAATGGCTTTTATGGACATGATGAACAGGGTGTTCTGGCCATATCTTGATAGATTTGTTGTTATGTTTATTGACGACATATTAGTGTATTCAAATGATGAGCATGAACATGGGGAGCATCTACTTATTGTGCTTCAGGTTCTGAGGAATCACCGGTTATTTGCAAAGCTCAGTAAGTGTGATTTCTGGCTTAAAGAGGTGTCTTTCTTAGGTCATATTATTTCCTCTGAGGGTATTAGGGTTGACCGATCTAAGATTGAGGTGATAGTGAATTTGAAGCCGCCTCGGAATGTGCCGGAAGTGAGGAGTTTTTTGAGGTTAACAGGTTACTACAGATGGTTTGTTAAAGGGTTTTCTATAATTGCTTCGCCCTTGACCAATTTGCTTCGAAAATGAGTTAAATTTAAATGGACCGATAGGTGTCAAGCAAGTTTTGACCAGTTGAAGAGAAGGGTTGTTGAACCTCTTGTTCTTACTCAACCCATTTCGGGTAAGTAGTATACCATGCACAATAATGCTTCGGGTATTTATTTTGGATGTGTTCTGATGCATGATGGAAAGGTAATAACTTATGCATCAAGGCAGCTGAAGCCTCATGAGCAAAAAAATCCTACGCACGATTTGGACTTGGTTACAGTTGTGTTTGCCCTTAAGATATGGTGCCACAATTTGTATGGTGAGATGTGCAGGATTTTCACTAACCACAAGAGCCTTAAGTATCTGCTCACACAAAAAGAGCTTAATCTTAGACAACGTCGGTGCTTAGAATTATTCAAGGATTATGACTACTTAGTGGACTATCATCCGAGCAAGGCAAATGTGGTTGTCACACCCCGATTTCCCCTATTAGTTTGAGCCATGTGTATGTGTGCATGTGTGAGTGTTTTGGCATGTGTTAATGGTATTTTGGGGTTATATGCATATTTTGTGGGCTTTATTAAAGTGTGGGTGCATGCATGTTAGTTGGGTGTGAGTGGTCAAGTTCCACCAATCTTAGGATGACATGTGGCTAGGGTTTTAGGAATTGGGTGTAAAGTGAAGGAGAGAGAAGAGAGCAGTCACTTTTGCTACCTCTTTCCCGTTCTTCTTCCTCCTCTCTTTACCTCCTCTTCCTCTTTCTTCTTCAAGTGTGCCCTAGATGTGATCCAAGTGACTTTTGGTGGAAATTGATCATCTCTCAAGTTTATTTGGTAAGTTTTGATTGGGTTTTCTCTTCTTCTTCCTCTCCTTCTCTTGGTCTGTTAGAATGTATTTTAACTTAGAGTTTTTGTGTGTTTGGGTGTTCTTCTTAGGTTCCTGGGTTAGAAGCGCCTACTCGTGATCCCAAGGGGAAAGAGAAGGCGAGTGGGAGTGGAGCTTGCATCTAAGAGCATAAGATCTACAGGTTTGGGAATTTATGTGTTTTGATGCATTCTCTTGATTTTATACTTTTGGTTGCTTTTCTAGAAATTGAATGTTTAGTGAGGTTCATGTGAATGAAATGTTATGAGTTTTGGTTGATTTAAGTTGAGATGCATAAATGATGATTATGGGAACAAGTTTAAGTTGGATGGATGTCACTGTGATTTCTGAGTTTGCTACTGGCGGATTTAATTTTTTGTTAATGCATGAATTGATTGTATTGATTGTGTAAAAGTTGTGTTTGTGCTGTTGGTTGTGTTGGGAAATGCCCGATCTGAGGTAAGGTGGTGTTTAGATCATTTTTTGTTTGAAGTTTTGGGCAGGTTTAAAACCAAAGGAGTACTGCATATTTTCTGTAGATTGGAACGTGATTCACTGTCGTGAGATGGACATCCGTGAATCCAGTGTTCCGACCGAACTACCATCTTCCTATCGAAAGTGCCATGGTGCTCGGTCGCTCGCGCGATGGAGTGCTCGGCTGCCGAATGAGAGATGAGGATGGTCCGATCGGAACGCCCTGGGAAAGCACAATTCGTCGGGGCTGGAAAGCCAACTCACAAGTCATGCATGCATGCACGACTCGTGACCGGCTATGCAGCATCTTCACAAGTCGTACCGTCATGCCCTCTTTGTTTTCCTTCCCGATCGGCCCTTCAGTTAAAGAAGAGCATTGACATGAGTCGTGTCAATCCTGCACGACTCGTGTCCTTGGCCCTTTCTTCCTCACGATTGGCCTATTTGCTACTGTCGCTATCGCGACAGTCAGCCTTCGCCTACCCTGTTTTTCGATTTTGTCCTGTTTTGCTAAAATGCATTTCATATCTTTTCTGCATGGGTTTTCACTACTGTATGGGAATAAATATGCTTATTTATGTGCATTATTATGATTCCTTCATGATGAATTATATGTTATGCTTTGGAACATAAATTGTATTATGCATGTATAAACACCGGTCCTGAGGCAGCCCAGATCGAAGTTACTCAATGATGAGAACAATGCCTCTTCACAGGGAAAAAAACAAATAGAAGTGATGATTTCCTCAAAAATAAATAAATACTTTTCATGTCTAAAATTAAAATTAAAATTAAAAAAAAAAAGAAAAAAAGAAAAAAATTTTGGGGGCCTATATAGTGAGGCCCATCTCACTAACGTGAGATGCACCCTCACGTTAGTGAGAGGCTGCTTGTCTGATTTTAAAAGGAAAAAACTGATTTGGAAAAAAGGATGAGAAACAGATCAAGGGTTTTACAAAGAATATACGTAGGGAACCTTAGTTTTTCAGGGAGATATAAAAAGAAAAAGTTAAGACACTAACGGGGGTTGTTTTTGAGAGCAAGGGGTTGTTTTTTGAAAGCGCCAGAAAACCCAACAAGAAAAAAAGACAGAGAGGAGTTTTGAGAGCCAAGAAAATGATTTTTGGTTCTCAAAGTATTCTGAGGTTGTTCGTGAACCCATGTGTAGATACCGGGTCTCGAGACAGTGTAGATCAGGATTACCCAATGATCAAATTAAGTGTGCCTGTTTATAGGCAAAAATGAAAGTTGGAAGTGACAATTTCCTTGTCGGATTGATTTATTAGAAATAAATAAAAATGTATTTTAAAAATGTTTTAAAAAATTATTTTGAGACAAGAAGGGTATATTTTGAAATTATAATTTTTTAGAAAATTACTTAAAAAAAAGTTTGCGAGTGTCGGGGTGTGCTCGCCCGGGCGCTGGGTGACGCGCAGCTCCCAGCGCGCGTGTTATGCATGAGCGTCGCACTGGCCGTCGCCCACTCGCGCTAGCGACGGCTTGCGCGTAGGGCGTCGTTCGCCCCTATGCGCGTGAATTCGCCCCTGATAGCCTTTTTTGGCCTATTTTAGCATTTTTCTTCATGTTTTAATGCTTTTTTCTTCATTCTTTTCATAGAATTTAATTCTAAAACTTTTTGGATTCTAAACCTTTCAAATTTATCATTTTTTTGTGGTTATGAAAATTAAATTGATTTTAGTTTTTTCATTAAAAATCTGATTTTTTGGGGAGGTATAAAATCATTTTTAGAGAGAGAATTAGGAAGGATTTTCTTTAGAAAAAATATTTTCTTCTTCCTCCTTTTCAAGAGCAAATTCTCTCAATTTTCTAAAGGATTTTCCGAAGTTAATTATTAAGGCAAAAAGAATAATTTTTGTTCTTGAAAATTTTCTTCCTTCTTATTTAACAATTTTTACCTTAAAACAAATAAATTAATTATTTGTTCTTGAGAGAAAATTTTCTCTTCAATATTTTATTTTTCTAATATCATTCTTACAAATAAAGACAAGGAGATCAATCACTTATCTTCATTCATCACATCAAATTTTGAGGGTAAACATTCTTGGCTCAATTTTTAATTTAATATTTAATTTAATTTTTGTTTACAATTAATTAGCCATCATATAGATTTTTAATCTTTTGTTGCTTTTAATTTTTTTATATGGTTTAGTTATGTAATTTGATGTTCTTAGTATATTTTATTTTATTCTTGCATGCTTATTTGATTGTTCTTTATTATTATTATTATTATTATTATTATTATTATTATTATTATTATTATTATTATTAATTTTTTTTTTAACATGCTTTAACATATTTTGTTTTTTTATCTCTTTTATTTTGCTTGCTTGATTGTTCATCTTCATTATTGTTGATTGTTCATCTTACTTATTGCTATTGTTTATTATTATTATTGTTATTGTTAATATCATTATTACTTTTGTTTTATTATTACTACTATTGTGATTATTATTATTATTATCATTATTATATATTATTACTATTATTATTACTATTATTATTTTTATTTTTTGTTAGTATTATTTATTATTGTTGTTATTACTTTTACTATTTATGTTTTCACGCATGTTGAATTTTATTATTATTATTATTTATGCTTTTCATGCATGGTGATTTTATTTTTGTTATCATTTGTGTTTTTTATGCATGTTGAATTATTGTGATAAGTTGCATATTTTTATTATGTCATTTAATTGATTTATCATACATTATGCATTTTTATTTATTTTTTATGTTGAATATTTAAATTTATTTTTTGTTACTAACATCACTTTTATTTGTGTTTTTTATTTCAATACTCATTTTTATGTGTGAGTTTTTTTTCAATGGCAAGTGGGAGCCCATGGAGATTTGAAGATACTATTTGGGAGTTATTTTTCGTTTTTATTATTTTTCATTATTTTGGGTTTATTTATTTTATCATGTAATTTGTAATAAGTTTAATTTTTTTTGCACGTTAATTAAAAATCACAAACTATTTCTATTAAATTAACTTGGAACTTTTTCTAATAAAATGGAATCAATGTCCTAGTTTTTTACACCCAAATAAACCATCACCTTTAGCACTTTTTTTTAAAGTATGCATGCAAGGATCAATGTCCTCATCCTTAATAAACAGCCCGTTTTATGTATGATTTGTATTTTATTTATAAATGGGGGTTGTATTCCGCCCCTAGTTTTGTTGTAATTTATTTTCATATGCTTTATTTTATTTACCCTTTTATTTATCTCTTCCCTTTGATGGACAACCTACGCTTTAATTAAATTGCATTAAATCGAATGAGAAATGGGGTGAAACGCTAAATTCAAAATTCAATTATAACTTTAACTAAGGTATGAATAAATGGAAAGTCCCGAACCATCTCTGGTCTTGGGCTCAACGAGGCGAGAGGGCCATCTCAATATTTTATTGGGGTGGGGCCACCAAGACACCTCTTGTGTCCCAAAAAAGGCCCAACTTGCATAGTCCTAGGCTCCACTAGGCGAGAGGACCATCCTAATGTTCTATTAGGGTGGGGTCTCCACGATACCTCTGGCTTGCCCAAAATGGACATAGCAGCGTTGTCTTAGGCTCACTGAGGCTAGACGACCTTTCCCAATGTTCTATTGGGTGGCGACTCCAAGAAACCTCCTTGTTGCCCAAAATAGACGCACTTGCAATTCTTACAAGTTTTATGAACCTCTCTCAATCGCCCCAAAAGCGGGCATTCGGGGCACCCCGAGGTTCGGCGCGCGTCACAGTGGCAACTCCACTGGGGACAATACTCGAGACTTCGCTTTGAAAATACCTTGGTTAAAATTTACAATTGAGTTTTAGTTTAAAAATTTTCATCCTTTTTCAAAACTTGCCTTGCATCCATGCTAGAGCCTTAGATTATGCTAGTTTGGTCCCTTTTCTAGCCCCGGTGCATTCCCGAAGCACGACCCTACGTTCACTCAATGTGGAAAAGTGTTAAGGATAATCACCAGCCCAAGCCTCGTACCTTATGGTATATCAAATGGAGACCCAATCGGTCGTTATGCTCGTAATGAGCTAGACCCATTAGCAGGGACCATGCTTGGGTAGCCCTAAAGAATCACCACCTTTGACTAAAGCTCATGTAATGGCAATAGATACTTTTACTAGGTGAAATGTACCGTAATCCCGTGCTTGCTATGTAGGCCATCATATATTGGACAAAATCAGTTAAATTAAATGGTCTTCATCAAAGGTTTTTATGCCCCGATGGGCCCATCTTAATTTAGTTGAATTATTTAAATACATAATGGCCAAACACCCATACATATGTACATTAGGCAAGAGATGTTATGCTGTCGATTTTCACCGTACACCATATGTGTCCAATGGGTTCCCTAGTAACCCTTGGATAAAGCCCACCTAGGAAAGAGACCGCACAACCTTGTGTGTGGGAGTGATAAGGTTGGAAGGATCTATCTGCTTGAATGTGATTGTGGATGCTGCATAGCATGCTTATGCATCGCATGTCATTCATGAATGTTTTAAAAAAAACCATATTGTGACGCGCGCCGGATCCCCGCGGCCGCCCGTTCGACCGCCCGCACGTGGGCGATCGGGCAATTGCGGGTCCGTTGGCATCTTGCAATAAAATCACAAGTGCGTCTATGTTGGGCAACAAGGAGGTATCATGGAGTCGCCACCCAATAGAACATTGGGAAAGTTACTCTCGCCTCGGAGAGCCTAAGACTGCGCTTGGTATCCATTTTGGGCCAGCCAGAGGGATCATGGAAGGTGAACTCCTCACCCTAAGGAGCCTAGGATTAGCGCTAAAGCCTCGTGACTCAAGAAGTATCTTGAAGGATGACCTCTAACCTCTTGAGCCCAAAGACCAGAGCTGGGTCCAGGATTTCTCATCTATTTCTACCTCGATTGTTTTATGATCAAATTTTAAATATCATTGATTCGCTCTCTCTCCACACGATGCAATTGATTAAAAGCGCAATCATTCATATCAAAAGCGGTAAATGTAAGCAAAATCCAAAATAAAGCATTCAAAAAACAAATTACAATAACACTAGGAGCGGAATATAACTCCCATTTATAAAAGTGAAATACATGCATAAAACGGGTTATTCATTAATAGTGAGAACATTGGTCCTCACATGCATATTTATTATGAAACAGTTTTGATGTTATGATTTATTCGGGTATGAAAAACTAGGACATTGGTCCCTTTTTATTTAGAAAAAAAAATGTCAAGTTAATTAATAGAAACGATTTTGTGATTTTCTTTTTAGCGAGCCTAAATAAACAATTTTACAAGAAAATTATATGGCAAAAGTAAATAGGAAAAAGCTAAATAAACAAAATATTACAAATAAAGAAAAGTAAATATATGAACCAAAAGAGCCTTTTTGGACCTCCCGATGTGCTCGCAAAAATGCCCAAGCGAAAAATGAGTTTAGACATAGAAACAAAATACAAATAAAATAATGTTAGTGATTAAATCAATTAAATCAATTAAACATACAAAATAATGAATAACAAATTAAAATAACATAAGATGATATGAAAAGAATGATAATGGAATCAAACCAAGATAAATGAGAAACATGCATTATGTATGACAAATGATTAAATAATGTGATGAAAATAAAATAAAACATGTTACTTAAATAATACATGTAAAAATATGCACATGATAACAATGATGATGAAGATAAACGAATCAAAGAATATATAAAATGATAAAGAAAAGAATAATAAATGAATGAAAACAATTAAAGAATGATGAAAACAATTAAATTCACAATATGATTAATTAAATATGTTCACAAATGATATAAACCATTTACATGGCAAAAAGATCAATTAAAATGAATTTATTAATTACATGTTAAAAATAATGATGAATTAAAGTGAAATAAATTAATTACATGTTAAAATTAATAAACAATCAATATTTATATGAATAAAAATCATATATAAACAAATTAAATAAAACAAATCTGAAATAAATAAAATAGACATAAATAAATTAGATATGAACCAAAAGAAATAATAAGAACAAGCCCAGAATGTTTACCCTCAGACTTTCGGATTCGATGAAGGTAAAAGATGATTGATTTCTTTGTTTGATGATTCACAATATTAGAGTGAAATATGATGAAAATGTTGGAATTTTATTCCAAGAAACATGAAAAAAAATGATCAAAAATTCTTTAAGAACAAAGAATTGATACCTTTGCCTAAAGAAATGATTTCGATCAAAAAAAGTTTTTATTGATTAAAATAAAGAAAAATGATTTCAAGAACAATCAATCACTTTGTTCATAAAAAATTGATTGAAGTTTTATTTTAGAAAATCAAATAAAAATTAGATTTTGATGACAAACAATTATTTTATTTGTCTCAAAATCAATTTTTTTATCAAAAAGAGATTCAAAACAAAATCAATGAAAAAGTTTTATTGAACCCAAAATAAAAGATTAAAAACAATTTTGAGAACAAATAATTATTCTATTTGTCTCAAAAATTAAATCAAACAACAAAACTTCCTCTAAAAAATATGTTTAGAAGAAATTATGTTGGAAAAAGAATGAAACATTTGATTTTTCTTTTTGATTTTTTGGTTGGGGAATAAATCTGGAATTTTAGTGGAAGAAGAAGAAGAAGAATTCTGGAAATTTTAGTCTAAAAAAGAATGTGTGGAGGCTCCCTTTTGATTTCATCATAAAGTATTTATAGGATAAAATAGGTTGCCCTAATTTAATTAAGGAAAAAAACCTATTTTAACACAAAATTATTTTATTTTTAATGATAAAATCAATCTTTATTAATTAATTATCTAAAAAAATATTTTTAGGATTTAATTTGAAGTCAAAAACCCCAAAAAATGGGATAAAAAACGGATTTTTGGGTGAAAAAAGGCTGAAAAGAGGGAAATAGGGTATCAGACCCTGTACCGACGGCCAAGAAGCCCGTCGCTATAGAGGGACGCCGCCCGTCGCTATACAGCGACGGGGACTCACGCGGCGAGGCGCGAAAATCGCGCGCCTCAGCGCACGGTGCGGCGCGCAGCGCGCAACGCTGCGCGTCGCTCTTTAGCGACGCGCGGCATTGGCGACGCGCAAATCGCGCCCAGCGCGCTGGGCGTCTGCGTGCTGGGCGCCTGGCGCCTGCGAGCTGGGCGCCAGCGCGCTGCCGCGCCCGACACTCGCGGCCCGAAAATATTTTTTATTTTTTTTTCTATTTTTTTTAAATTTTAAATTGACTAAAAACATCATAATTTTAAGCCCCCATTTTTCAAAATTAAATTTTTAAATATTTTTTATTATTTTTTAATTTTTCACTCTAAAATGCAAATTTGACGAGAAAACCATCACTTTTAACCTTTTAAGCTTGTGAAGGCAATTATCATCATTGGGTAACTTCGATCTAGGCTTACTCAGGACCCGGTGTCTACAGTTGCCCCCAGTTTAGGGGAATCTAGTACACTAGTGTCTAGGTGAGCCTAAACTCAAAGAAGAAAAGGAAAGAGACGCGTACCTGAGTCGGCCGTCTTTCCGAACTGGAGAATTCTGAGATGGTGGTTATTACCATGGTGTGTTTTTGTTTGTTGAAGCGGTGCTATCTGTGAGCCCTTCGGTTGATTGCCCCCTGATAGGTCTTCGGTTCATCGATCGTTTGTTTGCCCCCTGAGCGGTCTTCAGTTTTCTGATCATTTGCCCCCTGAGAGGTCTTCAGTTCATTGATCATTTGCCCCCTGAGAGGTCTTCAGTTCATTGCCCCCTGAGAGGTCTTCAATTCATTGCCCCCTGAGAGGTCTTCGATTTTGCTACTCCCTGAGAAGTCTTTGGTTGATTGCCCCCTGAGAGGTCTTCGATTCATTGCCCCCTGAGAGGTCTTCGATTTACTGCTCGTTTGCCCCCTGAGAGGTCTTCGGTTCATTGCCTCCTGAGAGGTCTTTGGTTGATTGATCGTTTGCCCCCTGAGAGGTCTTCAATTTATTGCTCCCTGAGAAGTCTTTGATTTACAGCTGCCTGAGAAGTCTTTGGTTGATTGCCCCCTGATAGGTCTTCGATTTGCTACTCCCTGAGAAGACTTTGGTTGATTGCCCCCTCAGAGGTCTTTGGATGGTGCTTGGATTTGATGATTAAGCTGGTATGTGGATTGATGATTTGATCGATGTCTGGATTGATGATTGACTTGAGGTTTTGATTGATGATTTGACTGATGTCATCACTCGGCTTTTGTCGGTGTCTGCCTCAAGTCTCTCTTTCTGCAAAATAAGGAAACTAAACTATGCAAAAATGGTGAGCATGCAAGTGAAATGCATAAATTATGCAAGAATGCAGGATGAAAATTCATCTATGTGAACTTGAAGATGATAGCCGGGCTAGCTGCAATTTGCGATATAATTGATGCCTTTTAAGCTGCTTTTGAATTTCATGCCCTTCGGGATTGCGAGATTCTCACCTGGTACCTGTAGTCATTATTTGAAGGTAGTGCATCCCTTGTGGATTTTCACACTAGCTTTTCTTAGTGGGAGATGCGTCCTTTGTGGATTTTCACATAACCCTATGCCTTATTTTTTGCCTAGAATGGACCCAACCCAATCCAGCGGCTTTTCTCTTTCTTCTTTTTTTGAAGGACAGACTGCCTGTTTTCAGGTTTTCACCCTATCATTTTTCCTAGTTTTTGCTTAGAGCGCCAGTTACGGTTTTCACTCTAACGGCTTTTTGTTTTTTTTTTTTTTTTTTTTTTTTTGAAGATTGCGAAAGTTGTTGGCAAGAATCTTTCGGGAGTCTTAGGACATGGTTGTATGAGCTTTATTTTGTACATCTGATAACAGGATGAATCGGCTGAAGCGTTTGACAATAGGCGACTTTGGTCACACAAAGTAAACTGCTCTGATCACATCATTGCATAAATGCATGTGTTTCAATTTGATTTCATTAAACATGATCATTATTTTGGCATTGACTACAAGACTTTAGCTAATCTCGGGATAGATCCTGAAAGCATCAAACTCCTGTTATCAATCAGCCCTCTCGGGTTTTATGATTGAAGATTTTCTCTCAATTTTTTTCTTTTTTGAATGCGAATTCTAGATGCAACTTTGGGGACGAGACTTAACTCGAATGCATGAATGCACTCGTGGCTTCCCGCTTTAAGCTCAAGAAACACCATATGCCTCTTCTTACGTACCAAACCTTATTAGAAGGTCATCTTCGCTAATTGGATAAGACTGAACCAAGAATCAAAAGGTCTTACTTTGGTTGTAATGTTAGGCTTAGGTAGATGGCTATCAAAGGAGGATCAGGTCGCTAGAGAAAAATGGCCGCCATATTTTCTCGACTGGTGGATGAACCATTCTCAGCTCAGTTGTATATACAAAGGTATTCTTGAATTTGGATTTGATAACATTTTAGCTCATTTAAGATCAGATTGACAGTTAAAAAGGTAATCATCAAAACTCGTCAAGTGGTTATTATTTTGAGCTCTACTTTTTTTTTTTAAGGAGCTCATGTCTTTGGCGCATGACTGAAACCCTCTTCCCAAATTGTAAACTCATCCTTACCAAGGCAATTTTGATAACCCACAAAGAAATTGTTAATTGTTAAAACGTTCATCCATCCCTGCTAGAGAGGCCACTCTTCTAAGGGGAAGTCAAAATCATTTTAGGCGAGGGGATAGTTTTAACATGTGTAACAACAAAATTGGCACGCATTTAGCATACCCACATAAAGGCTCCATGGGCTAGCAAGCGATTGTGAAGTAAGGGTAGGAAATAGTCATTTAGAGAGCTATACAAATAAAATGTTGCCTAAATAATTTTCTAGGTTCCGTCTTATCCAGGGATCGCTTTGACGGGTAATCAGGAAGGTTCTAGTGCTCTTAGTGAGTTTCCATCCAGTCCCCTAATTGCAACTATTATTTTTAATTTCCCTCTCTACAGGAGCTATGTTAGATGCTATCAAAATTTTCTTTGGGTTCCCCAAAGTTTCCGAGATTAAATGCAGCCATATTATTTGAATTAATGCCAAAGTAAATGTGTTATGATCATGTGAAATGAAATCAATAGAAACATTATACAAATAAGCAAAAATTGTTCTCTTTATTACAAACAGAAAATTGTAACATAAAAAGTTCCAGAAATAAAAATAATTTCAGCATCTAAAAGCAATATCATTAGTGGGCCACAAGACACGATCATGTTTGCGGTGGAGGGACTGCATTATAACCTGCTTTCTTCTTTTTCTCTCTCTTCTCAGGATCTGCGATCTGATTGGTGTCAATGAGATCCTGGATCTTGTTTCTCAAAATTCGGCAAAATGGCCGGTGTGCTGGTGGTAAGCGCAGTACTGATCATCTCTATGTCCCGGTTGTCCCTGACTCAAGGCTGGTCTGGGTGGCAATGGCTGTAACTTGCCTTCTTTTATTAGTCTCTCTAGCACCCAGGATAGAGAGCGGCCTAAGTTGGAGTAGTATCTCTGACCCTGCCCAACTCCAGTAGCTGAGACCTCTGCCGTCCTACCGTTTTTGCTGTTGCTGCTCCCGGCACCTCCTGATTTGAATCCCGACTGGTTCCCATAGCCTTTCCCAGCAAAGTTATTTTTGCTTGCTTTCTTTGCCAGGTAAGCCGCCTCAGCTTCTATAGCGATATCCTTGAGCGACTCCCAGTCCTTGAGCCCCTTAAAACTGAGTAAGTCCCTTAAGTAAGGGCATGAGTTTCTGATAAATAGCCTAATCTGGTCTGCAGTGTCAGGCTTCCTCTTCATCTCCATGACCCTGTTTCTCCATCTTGTAAGGTACTCATGGAATGACTCATCATTCTTCTGCTGTAGAAGCTCGAGGTCTTTTAGGGTGACCTCCATCCTAGTGCTGCAGTCGTACTGCTTCATGAATTCTTCGGTCAAAAGGTCCCAGTCCTCTTTGGACCTCCTATCCAACCCGTGGTACCAGTCAACTGCTGGGCCCACCAGACTAAGGCAGAAATATTCCACCTTCTGCTTATTACTCAGCCCTGTGCCTTTCATGACCAGGGTGTACTGCTTGATGTGGGCGGATGGGTCCGAGGTGCCATCAAACTTCGGAAGCTCGAGCATTTTGAATCTTTGGGGCAGCAACTCTTCATCCCCCAAATCTCTGTCTTCTGGGTTGATCCCCTTGCCTGCTGATAGCATGCGGGTGATAGCTTCGATCTGCTATCTCATACCTCTTAAAGCTTCATCCTCTACTCTGGGTGCTCTGGGCCTCGCAGCTTGGTGGACTATCGGCACCTCTTCTTCTTTTTCCTCCATCAGGAAATCATTATTGGGGTTATGAATCCTTTCCCCTCTTGGCTCAATGGGTGTGGCAGCTCTATGCTCATTGTTGGGTTGGCGAGCAGCAGCTCCAACGAAGGGAGCCTCCCCACCAGCAGGTGGTTCGGCTTGCCCCCGAGGAGGGGCTGCAGGCGGCTGTGGGACAGCAGGTGGATGGGCAATTCTTTCAGCCATGGCACCCATCATGTCTAGCACTCTCCGTTCGAAGTCCTCTAGCCTCCTAGCTAGGTCTTGAGTGGTCAGTGCTTCGGTTTCTTCTGCCATTGGTGGTTCTACAGAGGCTTCACTAATTGATGAGGATGACTCAGAATCCCAGTCAGACACTAGTTCCGGCAATTCAAAGAGCAGATTTGTCCTTACTAGCCGACCGTCGGAACCTCTAGTCCGCTTAGATGAATCTATGATGGCTGAAAAAATTAGATTGTTAGGATGATGCATGAATGACATATACGATGCATGATAGTGAGCTATGCAACATTTACAATCATATGCAAGCAAGTAAATCCTTCCAACCTTATTACTCCCACACACGAGGTAATGCGATCTCTTTCCTAGGTGGGCTTAATCCATAGGTTAGCGGGGAACCCAATGGATGCGTATGGTGCTCGGTGGAAAACCGACATCATAACATCTCTTATCTAATGTGCAAGCACATGGGTTATGATCATTATGTATTTAGGCAGCCCGAACAAGTTGACATGGGCCTATCGGGGCATGATAGCCTTTGATTAGGTGACCAATCAGATTATTTGGGTTTGTCCAATACAAAATGATCCATATAGCAAGCAAGGTATTACGGTTCATACCACCTAAGAGAAGTATCTATTGCCATTACATGAGCTTTGGTCAAAGGGCGGTGTTACTTTAGGGCTACCCAAGCATGATCCCTGCCGACGGGTCTAGCTCATCACGAGCGTAATGACCGATCGGGTCACCATTTAATATACCATGATGGTACGAGGCTTGGGCTGGTGATTATCCTTAACACTTCCCTAAATTGAGTGAAAATAGGGTCGTGCTTCGGGAACGCACCGGGGCTAAAAGAGGGACCAAACTAGCATAGATCTAAGGCTCTAATGAGATGCAATGCAATTGAGAGAAAGCGAATTTATGAATTAAATTTTAATCATAAATGTTAAGCGAGGTATTTTCAAATCGAAATCTCGAACCATAATCGTCCCCAGTGGAGTCGCCACTGTGACGCGCGCCGGATCCCCGCGGCCGCCCGTTCGACTGCCCGCACGTGGGCGATCGGGCAATTGCGGGTCCGTTGGCATCTTGCAATAAAATCACAAGTGCGTCTATGTTGGGCAACAAGGAGGTATCATGGAGTCGCCACCTAATAGAACATTGGGAAAGTTACTCTCGCCTCGGAGAGCCTAAGACTGTGCTTGGTATCCATTTTTTGCCAGCCAGAGGGATCATGGAAGGTGAACTCCTCACCCTAAGGAGCCTAGGATTAGCGCTAAAGCCTCGTGACTCAAGAAGTATCTTGAAGGATGACCTCTAACCTCTTGAGCCCAAAGACCAGAGCTAGGTCCGGGATTTCTCATCTATTTCTACCTTGATGCAGTTCTCTGAGGAGGACATTTCCTGCGTTTTGTAGTCTTGTTAATGACTTTACGCATTGCCATCTACGGATGGCACCTGCGCTTTTCGTAGAATGGAGCAGACTCGGTACAGTCCTATGAGGAGGACACACCCTGCATTTCGTAAGTCTGGAGCAGACTCGACGCATCACCATCTAAGGATGGTATCTGCACTTTATGAGTTTGAAGCAAGCTCGGTGCAACTCAGGAGAGCAATTTTTGCACTTCGTAAGTCTGTAGCAGGCTTGGTGTAACTCAGAGGGATGAAAATTGCTTCACAGTCTAGATGATAACTTAAAGAGATGATTCTCCTGGCAGCAGGAAGGAGGCAGCCTCAGGTACGCGCTTCTTTGCCTCTCCTGAATTTTTGCTCACCTAGGCACTGTGACGCGCACCGAACCCAGCGCTTTGAATCCGCCTTCGGGATTCGAGGTATGAGGTTTGTGTCTTTTGATCATGGGCGCAATGAGACATCATCGGTGTGTTCCTCCCAATAGAACATTGGGGAGAACAACCTAGTCTAATGACACCTAAAGGCACCTTTGAGGCATTTGGAGTCGCTACCCAATTTGCAAGAAATTGGGAAAAAGTCTCTCACCTCTAACGGTCTAAACCAGAGATATGGTGTCCGGAACTTCCCACTTATTTATGCTTTGGTTAGTTATAAATGGATTTTTAACCTCTTAAAATTATATCTCTCATCTCACGCGATTGATGCATTTAAATTAAATAGTGCATTCCAAGCATACGAGAGCGATAAAAGGAAAGCGATAAAGTAAATGAAGAAAGCGATAAATGAAAGCGGTAAACACGCAAGCACACAATTACAAGAGAAATCGGGGCGGAATACAACCCCAATAAAAGGAGATTGAAGATGTGAATGGGGATGGAATACAATCCCCAAAAATAAATAAAATTGGCCCAAAATTAATTACAAGGGCCCAAAAAGAAATGAACATAAATTTAAAACACTCACACAAGATGAGAAAAGGCATATATAAATCGGGGCATTGTTTTAGGAACATTGGTTCCCTCGCGCTCTTTCGAAGTTTGGGAACATTGGTTCCTTTGCGTTTAATCTTAAAGAGGGTTCGAAAAGTCATTTTGGTTGTTTGATGAAAACGAGGATAAGTGATCCCATTTTTGGAAAAAAAATGACTCTTCGTTTTAATTGTGATATATTTTTTATTGTTGGCTAAAACAAGGGACATTGGTCCCGATTTTGTTAGTAAAAGACCGAATTAATTGTAGAAATATTTTTGTGATTTTTTATCACACGCGTGCATAAATAAAATAAATATTTACAAATAAACACATAACACATAAAGAGAGGGTTGGAAGGGTCTCACCAAGCCGAAGTATTCGTCCACGTGTCGTGACCCATCCGGAGAGTCGCGGGGACACTCACATAACGCGACCCAAATTAAATCTCAGATAGAAAATAATATCGAAACATTAGTAATAATTCTAGACATTAATCAAATAAAGGCAAGATAAAGAAAACAATAAAAATTATAGTGATGGTAACAATAAAATAGTCATGGCATAATAACAACAATAAAATGATAATAATAATAATAATAATAATAATAATAATAATAATAATAATAGTACCAATGATAATAGTAATAGTGGGGGTAGTGAATAAACATGAAATATTCAACCTCAACAAGACCCACATAAAACCATAATAATAATATAAAAAAGTGCAACTTAATAATAATAATAATAATAATAATGGGCAATGATAATAAACAATAATGAATATAGCATAAATAGACATGGAAATGAAAATAAATGATAATAATGATAGTAATAACATGAACAACTAATAGAATAATGATAATAATAACAACATGTTAATAATAGAAGGCACAACATAATAATATTAAAATAAATAGATCAAATAATAATGATGATAATGATACTAATAGCATGAGTTAAATAGACATAGCATAATGATGCTAATAACAAATAAATCGGATAGCAATAATGATATCAACCACCCTAAAATGCTAAAAATACATGATAGACATGATAAAAATAACAGAATAATATTAACAACAATAAATGATAAACAAAACAAAAAATAAATGAGAACAAGTCCAAAAATGTTTACCCTCAGAATTTTTAGATCGGAAATAGGATGTCTCAATCCGTTTCCCTTGTCGATTTTTGATGATAATAATATTCGAAAAAGGTATAAAAATCTGTGTTTTAATGAATTAGTTCAAGAAAATATTTTTGGTGGGATGAATAAGCTAAGAAAATTAATTTCTCTTGCTCAAATCAAACCCAAGATTAAGTATTTTAGAGTAATAAAGGCTAAAACTTGAGAAGAAAAACATAAAGATTTTTTGTTTTGAAGAAGAATTTTTTAGAAGGAGAAAATGTCTCCTGGAGAGTAGAAAATACTAGAGAGAAAAGCCAAGAATAGTTTTTGTAAAAATCTGCCGTCCCCTCAAATGAATCTTCATTCCCTATTTGTTTTCTTGGCCTTGGATCAAAAAGGAAAGAGATAAAAACCCTTTATTTTTAGTTAATCAAAATTGACAAAAAATGGTGAAAGAAGACCGGTAAAAGCGGTCTGAAAAAATAGACTGAAAAAGCGGAAAAAAAAGGACAGGCGAAGACCAATTGGCCGCGAGGAGAAGGGCACCGCGCGCGGCGCCCTGCTGCACGTGCAGGGGGGCACGCGGTCCCCCTTCCTCCGCGCGCGCAGGTGGTATTCGCGATCTCTTTTTTTTTTTAATAAAAGCTCTAAGGACACAAAATTAATATTTTCTACCCTATTTTAATTTTTAATTTCTAAAATATATATTTTTAATTATTTTTTCTAAAAAAGCACAATTTCGATAGGGAAACAATCGATTCTCACTTTTCTTGCCGAAAATCGGCCTTTCGTTTCATCATCGGGTAATCCTGATCTTGGACCGCCTCGGGGCCCGGTGTCTACAATTGCCCCCAATTTTTAGGAACTTAGAACCTAGGTGCCTAAGTGAGCAAAAATTCAGAAAAGAAAGGAAAGAAGCGCGTACCTGAGTCGGCTGTCTTCCCGGTCATGCTAATGAGGTCATCTTCTTCTATCGCCGTATAGATGGAGGCACGATTTTTATCCTTCTGGGTGATGCGCCGAGTCTGCTCCAGACTTACAAAATGCGAAAAATGCTCTCTTGAGCTGCACCGAGTCTGCTCCAGACTTACAAAATGCTGATGGTGATGCGCCGAGTCTGCTCCAGACTTACAAAACGCGAAAAAATGCTCTCTAGAGCTGCACCGAGTCTGCTCCAGACTTACAAAGTGCTGATGGTGATGCGCCGAGTCTGCTCCAGACTTACAAAATGCAAAAAAATGCTCTCTTGAGCTGCACCGAGTCTGCTCCAACTTACAAAGTGCTGATGGTGATGCGCCGAGTCTGCTCCAGACTTACAAAACGCGAAAAATGCTCTCTTGAGCTGCACCGAGTCTGCTCCAGACTTACAAAGTGCTGATGGTGATGCGTCGAGTCTGCTCCAGACTTACAAAACGCGAAAAATGCTCTCTTGAGCTGCACCGAGTCTGCTCCAGACTTACAAAGTGTTGATGGTGATGCGCCGAGTCTGCTCCAGACTTACAAAACGCGAAAAATGCTCTCTTGAGCTGCGTCGAGTCTGCTTCAGACTTACAAAGTGCGAGGCTGTTCTTCTGAAATGGGTGTCCTCCTAGACTGCTCTCCTGAGCGGGGCGTTCTTCTGAACTAGGTGTCCTCCTGGACTGCTCTCCTGAGCTGGATGCTCACTTAGATATTTTCTGCAAGACTATGTACATGGAAGTATATACAAGAAAATTGTACGCATGATATGAGATGTGCATGCATGATATGAGATGTAGATGTTTGTACAAACGAAAGGATAGACCACGTCCTAGGCGGTCTAGGGTCCATTAAGGACGCGGCTTGGCTGCTCCACCATGCTCCCAAGGATCCAGAAGAGTTTATCTTGGCTTTAGGGATTCTAACCCGAAATCACGTTCTGAACAACTATTAGGCGTGCATCTCTGCCCCCAGATTTTGATTTATGTCTTGCATCACCCATTATCCGCTGAGGGGAGATCATTTGTAGTAATGTCGCCTTATCGCTCCGGGCGTTGGGAATCATTATTTTAAAGGCAGTGCGCCCCTTATAGATTTTCACACTAGCTTTTCTTAGCGGGAGATGTGTCCTTTTTGGATTTTCACATAACCCTGTGCCTTATTTTTGCCTGGAATGGACCCAACCCAATCTAGCGGCTTTATTTATTTCATTTTTTATAGGACAGACTGCCTGTTCCCAGGTTTTCACCTTGCCCTTTGGCCTAACTTTTGCTTAGAGCTCCAGTTACGGTTTTCATCTCTAACGGCCTTTTTTTTTTGAGGAGGACGGTCATCATGGGAATCCCTACCGAGGGTGATCAGCGCGTATTTTATTCAAACACCTTTCGACAGAGGCGATTAGACAATAGTTGTTAGATAGACGATAGATTCCTTTTTAAGACGGAACTGAAAGTTGACAAAAATGCGAACTGAATTCTTTTATTCATTGCAAAATTTGTGTACATTCCCATATGATTTCATCATACATGACCCTCATTTGACAAGAATTCAAAAAATAGAAGACTACACCTAATCTCGGAATAGATCTTATAAGCATCAAACTCCTGTTATCAATCGGCTCTCTTGGGTTTTCTCGATTGAACATTTTCTCTAAGCCCTTAATTTTTGCCCAGAATGCCTTATTTCGGTTTTCACCCTGACAGGGCGCCCAATCTTAGCAAGGCCGGCTTTTTCGGCTTTTGACCCGTGAGGCATTTATTCTCTTCTTTTTATTTTGGTCTTTAGCCTGTCGACGTTGACCGGTTCTCTGAATTCGTTCCCATCGCTGTCTATTAAGATTGCTGCCCCCTTGGTCAGTAACTTCTTTAGCATGAATGGACCTTCCCAGGTCGGCCTGAATTTTCCCCATATGTCTGGCACTCCTGGCCTCATCATCTTAAAGACCAAGTCCCCTTCCTTCAGTGGGTGCTTTCGGACCTTCTTACCAAAGGATCGGGCTAACCTTTTCTGATAAACCTGATTGATGTAGTACGCTCGCAACCTATCCTCATCCAACAGATTCATCTGCAACAATCGCTGTTGTGCCCATTCTGTCTTCGAGATCTCGGCTTCCATAGCTACCCTCAACGATTTCAACTCAATTTCGACCGATAAAACTGCTTCGGTTCCTTATACTAGAGAGAACGGCGTCGCCCCTGTAGAGGTTCTGATCGTAGTTCTATAGCCCCAAAGTGCAAATGGTAGCTTCTCTGCCCAGTCTTTGTAGCTTTGGACCATCTTGGCCAATATTCTTTTGACATTTTTTTTCGCCGCTTCAACTGTGCCATTGGCCTGAGGGCAATAGGGGGAAGACTTGTGGTGCTGGATTTCGTATTTTTGAAGCATCTGCTTGGTTTCAGCCATAAACTGGACCCCATTGTCGGATATAACATGATGTAGGAGACCATATCTGCATATTAGGTTCTTCTCAATGAACTTGGCCATGTCCCGAGCATCAACCTTCTTGAAAGATTCAGCCTCTACCCATTTAGTAAAACAGTCAATAGCAACTACGATGAATCTATGTCCGTTGGAGGCTGTGGGATGTATCTCCCTGATGATATCTATTCCCCAAACCACGAATGGCAACGGAGACGTCAAGTTATGTAGCTCGGAAACTGGCACATGCCTCAAGTTCGCATACTGCTGGCATAACTGGCACTCCTTTACATATTTTGAGCAGTCCGCATCTATTGTGAGCCAATAAAATCCTTGGCGCATGATTTTCTTTGCTAAGGTCAGACCATTCATGTGGGCCGCACAAACGCCGGCATGAACCTCCTCCATAACCCTTTCGGCTTCTTTCCCTGCCAAGCACCTTAATTGGACACCGTCCGCTTGCCTCTTATACAGATCCCCGTTTACACTGATAAATTGGGAGGACAATTTTCTAATCATCCTTTGGTCCTTTTCAGCGGCTTCCTCTGGAAAAACCGATCTTTCCAAATAATTCTGGATATCATAATACCAAGGTTTTCCATCGGTGACCTCAACATCCATTATTTGCTCAGCTTCGAAGCAAGGCCTTTCTGCACTAGAAATCAGGACAGGCCTCATAGCAATCCCTGCTGGATTATCCCACATGGATACCAATGTTGCGAGGGCATCAGCCAACTGATTTTCATCCTTGGGGACGAAATGGAAAGTGCAAGTCTCAAACTGGCTACTCAAAAGTTTCAAGTGCTTTATATAGGGCAGTAGCCTCTCTTCCTTAACTGACCATTCCCCCTTGATCTGATGAATTACCAAAGACGAATCCCCGTAAACTTTTGCGGTCTTTGCCCCCAGAGCCAGCAATGCTTCTAATCCGAAAATACAAGCCTCATATTCTGCCTCATTATTGGTCGCCCTGTATCTCAACTTCTTTGCTAATGGCAGCTTCTCACCATCCGGGGTGGTGAGGATGATCCCTGCTCCTGCCCCTTTTCTGTTGACTGTCATATCAAAGAACATCTGGCACCCTTGCACCGCTATGGCCATGACGTCCTCATCTGGGAAATTGTAATCAAACTGGTCTCCCTCTATGGGGTGTTCGGCGAGAAATTCTGCGACTACCCGACCCTTAATGGTCTTTCTTGTGACATACTCCACATCAAATTCCTGTAGTAGTATTAGCCACCTTCCTATTTTTCCTAGCAAAGAGGGTGCCTCTTGAAGGTATCGAAGGGGGTTCTGTTTGGCGACTGCTTGTACCTTGTAGGAATGGAAATAGTGCCTCAATTTCTTCGAAGCCCAGATCACTGCCAGACAAATCTTTTCTACCTCTACGTACTTGGCCTCATAAGGAAGGAATTTCTTGCTGAGGTAGTAAATTGCGAATTCAACTCCAAACTCGTCCTCTTGGGCCATCATGGCACCTACATAATTCTCCTCTATTGCTAAGTAAAGGATCAATGGCTTAGCAGGCCATGGGGGCCGCAGAACCGGGGGATTCAGAAGGTAATCCTTAATAACCTCAAAAGCCTTATGGCAGTCGTCATTCCACCGAACTGGCTGATTCTTTTGAAGCAGTTTGAAGATTAGCTTACATACCGAGGCTAGTTTGGCTATGAACCGGCTAATATACTGAAGCTTTTCCAGAAAGCTCCTAACCTCTTTTTCTTTCTAGGGGGATGGCATTTCTCTAATAGCTTTGACCTTATCTGGGTCTATTTCGATTCCTCTTTGACTTACCACATGGCCCAGTAGCTTGCCCGAGGTAACTTCGAAGATGCACTTCTTGGGATTGAGGCATAAATTGTACTTATTGATCCTTTGGAAGAACTTCTCCAAGGCCTCGAAGTGACCTTCCCTGGTGGCTGACTTGATCATCATATCGTCAACATACACCTCTACCTCTTTTTGAATCAGGTCATTCAGAATCTTTGTTGCCATTCTTTGATAAGTTGCTCCGGCATTCTTCAATCCGAAAGGCATAACTCGGTAGGCAAATGTACCCCATTCTGTAATGAAGGCTGTTTTGATCCGATCCACAATCCTATTGAGTATCTGGTTGTATCCCGTATACCCATCTACAAAACTGTACATCATACAGGCAGCCGCACTATCCACCAGCACGTCAATGTGGGGTAAGGGGAAATCATCCTTTGGGCAGGCTTTGTTTAGGTCTCGGTAATCCACACATACACGCACCTTACCATCTTTCTTGGCTACTGGGACAACATTGGCTAACCATATCGGGTACTTAACCTCCACCAGAAATTTAGCCTCAATCTGCTTATGGACCTCTTCTTTTACCTTTTCTGCCCATTCTGGCCTTAACCTTCGGAGCTTCTGTTTGACTGGCCTAGCTTCTGGGTAAGTTGGGATGGCATGTTCTGCGATGTCTCGATCAATTCCCAGCATGTCCTCATAAGTCCAGGCAAAAACCTTTTCATATTTTCTTAAAATTCTCTCAAATTTTATTCTTTCTTCAGGAGTTATGTCTGATGCTATCAAGATTTCTTTTGGATTTTCCAAAGTTCTGATATTAAATGCAGTTGTGCTAGTTGAATTAATGTCAAAAATGAATGCATCATGTTTATGATCATGAGAGATGAAATCATCAGAAACACCACACAAATAAGCAAAGTCGTTCATTTCATTAATACGATTAGCGAAGTTAACATTGTCATCATTAAACAGTTCAGGCATAAAAAGAGTATCTAAAACACTATTGTCTTCATCACCTGCTGGCGCCGATGTTATAGCCGACTGCGCTTCGACTTCTTAGCTTGCTGGAGGCTCTTCCACTGGCCCTGATGAAATCTTCAGGCCTCCAATCTCCACATCTGGCTCTATCATCTTCTCCTTCCCCTTCAGTCGGGTAGCCAACAGCTTCCCTATGACAATCTCTTCGGGCTTATCCTCATCCCAAACACTGCACTGCGTCATCACCTCCTCATCCCAGAAATCCTTTGCAGGCTTGATCATTCCAACTTTCCAGTCAAAAACATCATTAAAGATCTCAAAGCCTGGTACAATCCTTCCATCTACCCACTGGGGCTCTTCCTCTCCTACATAGGCACAGACTGAGGAGGCTGGACTGAAACTCTTGGACATATGAGGGATCTCCTTTGGCACTTCCTTCTCCTTGCCATACTGACCTCTGTACCCCAGACCCTTTCGATTCTTCTAGCTTCGCATAGTGATGGTGGATTGCAATCCTTGTGAGTGTTTTCCCAGGCCGATTCCCGAGAGGAAATGCATCTTTTTCATCATGTTGACCACCTGAGGGCTGTCCCCTAGGCCCTGCTCTTCCCCAATTACTGACACATGAAAACCGCTAAATGGCTGATTCACGATCCTCAAGGCCGATACCTGATTTTTCCTTACTGCTCTGATGGTTACCACATCCCCCTCATGTGGTATTCTGATCATTTGGTGTAACGTGGAAGGCACTCCCCCTAACTTGTGGAACCACGGCCTCCCTAGCAAGGCTGAGAAGTTGGTTGGAATGGATAAAACAACAAACTCCGCTTCTGTCTCCACAGGCCCAGTCTTGACTAAAGCTTTAAACGTCCCCGCTGCCTGCCTTCGAGAATTATCATATGCCGTGATGGTCAGATCGGATTTACTGAGCATGCTCTCCTCAAACCCAAAAGCTTGTAGCGCCACTAATGGACAGACATTTATGGACGATCCATCATCGACCATGACGCACGCTGTGTGCTTACCATTTACTTGTGCCTTGATGTACAGTGGCCGGTTGTGATTTCGGCCCTCGATTGGCAAGTCGGCATCAGAATACACTAACTTCTCTCCAGACCCCCCTTTGACAAGATCTAGTAGCTCAGACGGAGAAATCGTGGTTGCCACGGTAGATTCACTCAAGGCCTCTACTAGTTTCTGTCGATGGGAAGGTGATTGTCTCAGGAAGTCCCAGATGGATATTTGAGCCGTTGTCTTTTTCAACTGTTTTACTATGGAATTCTCTTTCGACTCCCTTTCTGCTGGTGCTTGCACCGGATCTTGGGACCTCTCCGCTTTCGGGACCACTCTCCCACTACTTGTCACAGCTTTTACCTTCTCTCCTTCCCCATCTGATTCCCATAAGCCGGCGGATAACTCTTCTTCTCCTTTGTCTTCCTCCTCTTCTCCGCTCTCACTCGAGTACCGGCAATCTATCGCCCTTACAGATACCCTCTCCTCTTTCGCCACTGGGCGAGTAATGGCAACATATTCGTTCCTATACAAATCTTGTAAGACATACCATTCAGGCAGACTTGATCCAATCATAAAAACAGGAGGCGGCACGGCATTGTAGGTGGATTTCTTCTTGCTCTCTGTCTCTGTTCAGGGTCAGTGATCTGTTTACTGTCGATCAAATCTTGAATTTGGTGTCTCAACGCTGTGCAATTGTCTGTCAGATGCCCGGTATGCTGGTGATAGGCACAATATTCATGCTCTTTGTGCCCCGGCTGCCCTTGAGTCCTGGCCGGCTTAGGGGGCAGCGGTTGTAACTTTCCCTCCTTCATTAATCACCTCAGTACCCATGACAAAGGCTGCCCCAGATTTGAGAAATATCTCTGCCTAACCCCTATTGCCGACACTTCTGCCGTCTTTTCGCTTCTAAAGCCGCTGCTGGAGCCTGCTGACTTATTTGCCCCCTGGTTAGCATAACCTTTCTTGGCATAGGCCTCACTGCTTGCCTTCCTTGCCAGGTACTCTCCTTCAGCCTCAATTGCGATATCTTTCAAAGATTCCCAATCTCTCAACCCCTTCATTTTCAGTCCCTCTCTCAGATAAGGGCTAGCATTTCGGATGAACAGTCGAATCTGGTCCGGGGTGTCAGGCTTGCGCTTCATTTCCATGACTCTGTTCCTCCATTGGGTGAGGTATTCGTAAAAAGACTCTCCTGCCTTTTGCTGTAATAGTTCCAAATCCTTCAGCGTCACCTCCATTCTCGTACTGTAATCTTACTGCCTGAGAAATTCCTCCGTCAATAAATCCCAATCTTCTTTTGTTCTTCGGTCCAACCTATGGTACCAACCCACTGCTGGGCTAGTCAAACTTAGACAAAAGTATTCAACCTTTTGCCTCTTTGTCAGGGTGGTACCCTTCATTACTAGTGAGTACTGTTTTATGTGCGCAGTGGGGTCAGAGGTGCCGTCGAACTTGGGAACGTCGGGCATCTTAAAATTTTGCGAGACCAGATCATCACTGTCTAGCTCTCTGTCCTCGGGGTTCATTCCTCCCCCTACCTTCAGCATCTTGGACATGGCTTTGAACCTCTCTTCCATTTTCCTCCACATCGTATCTTCCAACTTGGGTGCTTTCCCTCTTGGCACCATCAATTCATCAGGCTCCTCCCACATGTTAACTTCAGACTTAGGGCCCTCTCTCCGTTCAACAGGTGCCGGTGCCCTTGGCTCAATTATAGGTGGATCAACTGCCACTGGGGGATCCTCTCTAACCATCCCTTGTTCCTCTTGCTCCTAATCGGGGCAACAGTCTGTCGTCCAGCAGGCGGGGCTAATGTGGTAGCGAGGTTGCCCATCATTGCCATC
Source organism: Excoecaria cochinchinensis (assembly GCA_947683425.1). Taxonomy (NCBI): domain Eukaryota; kingdom Viridiplantae; phylum Streptophyta; class Magnoliopsida; order Malpighiales; family Euphorbiaceae; genus Excoecaria; species Excoecaria cochinchinensis. Next base: position 507,523 of record CANTUQ010000022.1, read on the forward strand.
ATTCTGGCTTCAAATTCCTCCAACCTTTTCCCCACTTCTTCGGCGATCATCGCCCTGGTTGCATCTCAACCACTTGATGGATCCGACATTCTTATCTCTGTTGATGAGTATGGACTCTGATCTGACACTAGCTCTGGGGAAATCTTTCTCAACCGACCGTCAGGACCTCTAAACCACCTGGATGAATCTATGGTGGCTGCAAAACATACTTTGGTTAGAGTGATGCATGATTGAGATGCAATGCATGGCCGTGTTGGTGCAGCATAGATAACCACATGCAAGCAGATAGATCCTTCCAACCTTATTCCTCCCGCACGCGAGGTAATGTAATCCCTTTCCTAGGTGGGCTCAGTTCATGGGTCAACGGGTGCACGGCGAGAAACCGGCAGCATAACATCTCTTGATCTAATGTGCATTCGCATGAGTTTTGGCCATTACGTATTTGGGCAATTCAATTAAATCAAGGTGGGCCCAACGGGGCATAAAAGCCTTTGATGAAGACCATTTGATTTGGTTGATTTTGCTTAATACGTAATGACCCACATCACAAGCATCGTATTAAGGAGCATGCTACTTAGGGGAAGTTTCTATTTGTCATTACATGGGCTTTGGTTAAGGTGATGAAATTTTAAGGCTACCCAAGCATGGTCCCTGCCAACGGGTCTAGCTCATCACGAGCGTAGCAACTAATCGGGTCTCCATTTGATATACCAAAAGGTACAAGGCTTGGGCTGGTGATTATCCTTGACACTTCCCTACAATGAGTGAAAGTAGGATCGTGGTTCGGGAATGCACCGAGGTAAAGAGGGACCAACTATCGTAAGTCTAAGGCTCTAAGATGCAATGCAATTTTCGAAAAGAGATAGAATTTTAAGTCTCAAAAGCCCAATTATACATTTAACCAAAGCACTTTCGAAGTGAAGTCTCAAACACAAGTCTCCAGTGGAGTCGCCACTGTGACGCGCGCTAAACCTAGCAAGGGCCCTCGCTTTGAATCCGCCTTCGGGATTCGAGGTATGAGGTCTGCATCTTTTGATCATGGGTGCTATGAGACATCATCGGTGTGTTCCTCCCAATAGAACATTGGGGAGAACAACCTAGTCTAATGACACCTAAAGGCACCTTTGAGGCATTTGGAGTCGCCACCCAATTTGCAAGAAATTGGGAAAAAGTCTCTCACCTCTAACGGTCTAAACCAGAGATATGGTGTCCGGAACTTCCCTCTTATTTATGCTTTGGTTAGTTATAAATGAGTTTTTAACCTCTTAAAATTATATCTCTCATCTCACACGATTGATGCATTTAAATTAAATAGTGCATTCCAAGCATACGAGAGCGATAAAAGGAAAGCGATAAATGAAAGCGGTAAACACGCAAGCACACAATTACAAGAGAAATCAGGGCGGAATACAACCCCAATAAAAGGAGATTGAAGATGTGAATGGGGACGGAATACAATCCCCAAAAATAAATAAAATTGCCCCAAAATTAATTACAAGGGCCCAAAAAGAAATGAACATAAATTTAAAACACTCACACAAGATGAGAAAAGGCATACATAAATCGGGGTATTGTTTTAGGAACATTGGTTCCCTCGCGCTTGTTCGACGTTTGGGAACATTGGTTCCTTCACGTTTAATCTTAAAGAGGGTTCGCAGAGTCATTTTGGTTGTTTGATGAAAACGAGGATAAGTGGTCCCATTTTTGGAAAAAAAATGACTCTTCGTTTTAATTGTGATATATTTTTTATTGTTGGCTAAAACAAGGGACACTGGTCCCGATTTTGTTAGTTAAAGACTGAATTAATTGTAGAAATATTTTTGTGATTTTTTATCACACGCGTGCATAAATAAAATAAATATTTATAAATAAACACATAACACATAAAGAGAGGGTTGGAAGGGTCTCACCAAGCCGAAGTATTCGTCCACGTGTCGCGACCCATCCGGAGAGTCGCGGGGACACTCACATAACGCGACCCAAATTAAATCTCAGACAGAAAATAATATCAAAACATTAGTAATAATTCTAGACATTAATCAAATAAAGGCAAGATAAAGACAACAATAAAAATTATAGTGATGATAACAATAAAATAGTCATGGCATAATAACAACAATAAAATGATAATAATAATAATAATAATAATAATAATAATAATAATAATAATAATAATAATAATAATAATAATAATGATAATAATAATAATAATAATAATAGTACCAATGATAATAGTAATAGTGGGGGTAGTGAATAAACATGAAATAGTCAACCTCAACAAGACCCACGTAAAACCATAATAATAATAATATAAAAAAGTGCAACTTAATAATAATAATAATAATAATAATAATAATAATAATAATAATAATAATAATAATAATAATGGGCAATGATAATAAACAATAATAAATATAGCATAAATAGACATGGAAATGAAAATAATGACAGTAATAACATGAACAACTAATAGAATAATGATAATAATAACAACATGTTAATAATAGAAGGCACAACATAATAATATTAAAATAAATAGATCAAATAATAATGATGATAATGATACTAATAGCATGAGTTAAATAGACATAGCATAATGATGCTAATAACAAATAAATCGGATAGCAATAATGATATCAACCACCCTAAAATGCTAAAAATACATGATAGACATGATAAAAATAACAGAATAATATTAACAACAATAAATGATAAACAAAACAAAAAATAAATGAGAACAAGTCCAAAAATGTGTACCCTCAGAATTTTTAGATCGGAAATAGGATGTCTCAATCCGTTCCCCTTGTCGATTTTTGATGATAATAATATTCGAAAAAGGTATAAAAATATGTGTTTTAAAATGAATTAGTTCAAGAAAATATTTTTGGTGGGATGAATAAGCTAAGAAAATTAATTTCTCTTGCTCAAATCAAACCCAAGATTAAGTGTTTTAGAGTAATAAAGGCTAAAACTTGAGAAGAAAAACTTAAAGATTTTTGTTTTGAAGAAGAATTTTTTAGAAGGAGAAAATGTCTCCTGGAGAGTAGAAAATACTAGAGAGAAAAGCCAAGAATATTTTTTGTAAAAATCTGCCGTCCCCTCAAATGAATCTTCATTCCCTATTTGTTTTCTTAGCCTTGGATCAAAAAGGAAAGAGACAGAAACCCTTTATTTTTAGTTAATCAAAATTGACAAAAAATGGTGAAAGAAGACCGGTAAAAGCGGTATGAAAAAATAGACTGAAAAAGCGGAAAAAAAAGGACAGGCGAAGACCAACTGGCCGGGCGGAGGGGGGCACCGCGTGCGCAGGGGCGCACGCGGTACCCCAGCAGGCACCCTGCCGCGCGCGCGGTGCCCTGCTGCACGTGCGCAGGGGCGCACGGTGCCCCTGCACCGCGCGTGCCGCCCTGTTGCGCGCACGCGCGGTCCCCCTTCCTGTGCGCGCGCAGGTGGCATTCGCGATCTTTTTTTTTTTTAATAAAAGCTCCAAGGACACAAAATTAATATTTTCTATCCTATTTTAATTTTTAATTTCTAAAATATATATTTTTAATTATTTTTTCTAAAAAAGAACAATTTCGACAGGGCAACAATCGATTCTCACTTTTCTTGCCAAAAATCGGTCTTTCATTTCATCATCGGGTAATCCTGATCCTGGACCGTCTCGGGACCCGGTGTCTACAGGCACCCATGCACTAGCCTCCCCAAAATTGGGGGCAATTGTAGACACCTGGTCCTGAGACAGTCTAGATGAGGATTACCCAATTATGAAATTAAGTGTGCCTGTTCATAGGTAAAAATGAAAGTTGGAAGTGACGATTTCTTTGTCGGATTGATTTATTAGAAATAAATAAAAATGTATTTTAAAAATATTTTAAAAAATTATTTTGAGACAAAAAGGATATATTTTGAAATTATAGTTTTTTATAAAATTATTTAAAAAAAAAAGTTTGCGAGTGTCAGGGTGCGGCATCACCCCAGCGCACAGGGCGCGCTCGCCCGCGCGCTGGGCGACGCGCAGAGCCCAGCGCGAGTGCTGGCCGTCGCCAGTGCGCGCAGATTCGCCCCCGACAGCCTTTTTTGGCCTATTTTGGCATTTTTCTTCATTTTTTATTGCTTTTTTCTTTATTCTTTTCATAGAATTTAATTCTAAAACTTTTTAGATTCTAAACCTTTCAAATTTATCAGTTTTTTGTGATTATCAAAATTAAATTGATTTTAATTTTTTCATTAAAAATCTGATTTTTTGTGGAGGTATAAAATCATTTTTAGAGAGAGAATTAGGAAGGATTTTTTTTAGAAAAAATATTTTCTTCTTCCTTCTTTTCAAGAGCAAATTCTCTCAATTTTCTAAAGGATTTTCCTAAGTTAATTCTTAAGGCAAAAAGAATAATTTTTGTTCTTAATAATTTTCTTCCTTCTTATTTAACAATTTTTACCTTAAGACAAATAAATTAATTATTTGTTTTTGAGAGAAAATTTTCTCTTCAATATTTTATTTTTCTAATATCATTCTTACAAATCAAGACAAGGAGATCAATCACTTATCTTCATTGATCATATCAAATTTTGAGGGTAAACATTCTTGGCTCAATTTTTAATTTAATTTTTGTTTACAATTAATTAGCCATCATGTAGGTTTTTAATCTTTTGTTGCTTTTAATTTGTTTATATGATTTAGTTATGTAATTTGATGTTCTTAGTATATTTTATTTTATTCTTGAATGCTTGTTTGATTGTTCTTCTTTTATTATTATTATTATTATTATTATTATTATTATTATTATTATTATTATTATTATTATTATTATTAGTATTATTATTATTATTTTTGTTTAGCATGCTTTAACATATTTTGTTTTTTTATCTCTTTTATTTTGCTTGCTTGATTGCATTATTATTGATTGTTCATCTTCCTTATTGTTATTATTTATTATTATTATTATTGTTATTGTTAATATCATTATTACTTTTGTTTTATTATTATTACTATTGTGATTATTATTATTATCATTATTATATATTATTACTATTATTATTACTATTATTATTACTATTATTATTTTTATTTTTTGTTAGTATTATTTATTATTGTTATTATTATTTTTACTATTTATGTTTTCACACATGTTGAATTTTATTCTTATTATTATTATTTATACTTTTCATGCATGGTGAGTTTATTCTTGTTATCATTTGTGTTTTTTTATGCATGTTGAATTATTGTGATAAGTTGCATATTTTTATTATGTCATTTAATTGATTTGTCATACATGATGTATTTTTATTTATTTTTTATGTTGAATATTTAAATTTATTTTTTGTTACTAACATCACTTTTATTTGTGTTTTTTATTTAAATACTCATTTTTTATGTGTGAGTTTTTTTCCAAAGGCAAATGGGAGCCCATGGAGATTTGAAGATACTATTTGGGAATTATTTGTCATTTTTATTGTTTTTCATTATTTTGGGTTTATTTATTTTATCATATAATTTGTAATAAGTTTAATTTTTTTTTGCACATTAATTAAAAATCACAAACTATTTCTATTAAATAAATTTGGGACTTTTTCTAATAAAATGGGACCAATGTCCTAGTATTTTTACACCCAAATAAACCATCACTTTTAACACTTTTTTTTAAAGTATGCATGCGAGGATCAATGTTCTCATCCTTAATAAATAGCCCGTTTTATGTATGATTTGTATTTTATTTACAAATGGGGTTGTATTCCGCCCCTAATTTTGTTTTAATTTATTTTCATATGCTTTATTTTATTTACGCTTTTATTTATCTCTTCCCTTGGATGGACAACATGCGCTTTAATTAAATTGCATTAAATCAAATGAGAAATGGGGTGAAACGCTAAATTCAAAATTCAAAATTCAATTATAACTTTAACAAAGGTATGAATAAATGGGAAGTCTCGAACCATCTCTGGTCTTGGGCTCAACGAGGAGAGAGGGCCATCTCAATGTTTTATTGGGGTGGGGCCTCCAACACACATCTTGTGTCTCGAAAAAGGCCCAACTTGCATAGTCCTAGGCTCCACGAGGTGAGAGGACCATCCTAATATTCTATTAGGGTGGGGTCTCCAAGACACCTCTGGCTTGCCTAAAATGGACATAGCAGCGCTGTCTTAGGCTCACTGAGGCTAGATGACCTTTTCCAATGTTCTATTGGGTGGCAACACCAAGAAACCTCCTTGTTGCCCAAAATAGATGGACTTGTAATTTCTTACAAGTTTTATGAACCTCTCTTGATTGCCCTAAAAGCGGGTGTTCGTGGCGCCTCGGGGTTCGGAGAATGTCACACCAGGAAATTAATTCCTGGCATTTGAGATTCAATCATCTTGCATTTTTTCCTTCAACGTAACTCTCATTTAAAATTTTCTTAGTCTCTGTTTTTACATTCTTTTCAAACAAACCAACGAAGGAAACCAACACTTCCTCACTTGCAATATAAAGTCATTCTGAGGCTAAATACTAGGTAAATCTCCTCTTCTTTCATTCTTCTTTTTCATTTCTTATTTTTCTTTATTAGGTTTCCTATGATGTACATACTGTATATATTCGTCGTTTAATTTTATTAGTTTATATATCATATATTTGTTGCTGTTTGTTATCAGACATGAATCCTAAATATTTACCTTGACTTACTGGCATGCTTGTCATTCTATTATGCGTGTTTTAATGGCCTATTATCATACTTGTTAGTTTGTTAACGTTACTCTGTTCCTCTCTGTTTCTTGTTTGTCTAAGTCTTTATCTTTTTGCACGAGTCGTGATTTTCTATCCTTTTCGTGTTCATCGTCTGAGAGTCGTACCTCCTTTTTTCTGTCTTGCCCGATCGATTTCGCCATTGCTTTTGTCCGAGCCGTGTTTCTCGATTAGATTATACTCTGTGTCTGAGTCCATTTTCCCGGTTGGGTCGTGCGTTTTTGCACGACTCTTGCCCCCTGGTTGAATGACTTCACGACTCGTGCATCCCTTGCATGAGTCGTGAAGGACCTGCACGACTCATGCATCACTTGCACGAGTCGTGCTCCTCTTGCGGGACCGCCGTGTTACCTCTTCGTAGCGCATTATATGTACATTTTTCCAAGTGCCTGAACATAGGAAGTTGCCAAAAATGCATGTGATGCAATATAATTTGCTTTATTTTTCATTATTAATTTCTGTCTTAATTGATTTTATTAATTTTTAGCTTTTATTCAATTTATCTCTATTAATAATTAATAATGTTTTCATCGAATCATTTGTCACCATTTGATTATTTTTATTGACCTATTTTTTTGTTTATTTATTAATCTTTATTTGACTATTTCTTATATATTATCTACTTAATTACTTTACTAATGTTTTATTTTATTTTTTATTTTGTTGCCTCAAAATTTATTTATTTATGCGAGTTACATTTGTGCACGAGATGGAGGATCGGGTGATCAAAGACCTTCGAATTTAGGGTTTGCATTTTTTGTTATATTTTCTTTATTATATTATTTTATGTTGTATGTAAAATATATTTTTAAATTCTCTGTATTATATAAAATCATACCTTTTATAATAATTAATAGCTTTGAATTTTTTCTTAATAAAATGGACCAATATCCTATTTTAATAAATAAAACCTCACTTTCAAATGGAGAAAATCACGCCTTTTATAATAATTAACAACTTGGAATTTTTTCTTAATAAAATGGACCAATGTTCTATTTTATCCAACAAAATCTCACTATCAAATGGAGAACTAGTTTTCATAAAATGGGATCACTCATCCTGATTTTCTCAATCAATATCTAAAAATAGTTCTCTAATTTTTTAAGTTAATAAAACGGAACCAATGTTACTAAAATTCAATAAATCTCCCAATTTATGTATGATATATTCTAATTATTTTTTGTGTTAATTTATTCATTTGGGCCCTTGTAATTAATTTTGGGGCAAATTTTATTAAGCTTTCTTATTTTTGGGGGATTGTTCTGTCCCAATTTTTAACATGTAATTTTTTATTTCTTTATCGCTTTATTTAATTGCTTTCCAATATGCTTGCAATGCGCTTTAAATTCAATGCACAATCGTGTGAGATGAGAGATGGAATTTTAATTTCTTAAGAACTCAATTATAAACTTAAGTCATTAAGAAGAGTGAAGTTCCGAACACCTTCTCTAGTTTAAGACCCCCGAGGTTAGAGACCTTTCCCAATTTCTTGTAAATTGGGTGGTGACTCCAAACTATCTGAAAGTTTCCTAAAGGCATCATGAAGCTAGATGATCCTTTCCAATATTCTATTGGGAAGGAGGCATAAAAAATGTCTCATGATGCCCAAGATCAAAAAGACGCGAACCAATCCCTCGAGCCCTAAAAGTGGGTCTCATGTAAGAGGGCCTTTGCTAGGTTTGGTGTGTGTCACAGTGGCAACTCCACTGGGGATGATCGAAACTTCACTTCGAAAGTGACTTACGTTAAAATCATAATTGCATTGTTAAGAATAAAAAATTCCATTTCTTTTCAAACTTGCATTACATCTCACTAGAGCCTTAGAATTGTGTTAGTTGGTCCCTATTCTACCCCGGTGTGTTCCTAAAACAGGACCCTACGTTCACACAATGTAGGGAAGTGCTAAGAATAATCACCAGCCCAAGCCTCATGCCATCGAATGGCATATCAAATGGAGACCCGATTGGTTACTATGCACGTGATGAGCTAGACCCGTTAGTAAGGACCATTCTTGGATAGACCTAAAGTAACACCACCTTTGACCAAAGCTCATGTAATGGCAATAGAAACTTCCACTAGGTAATATGCTCCTTAATACGATGCTTGTTACATTTGCCCTTATGTATCGAACCAATTCAAATATATTAATTGGGCACTCAACCAAGGCTTTCATGCCCCGAGGGGGCTCATTTTAGTCTGTTTAAAAGGCCCAAATATATAATGGCCAAAACCTATGAGCATGTGCTTTAAATCAAGAGTGTTATATTGTTGGTTTTTCACCATGCACCATACGTGCCCATTGGGTTCCTCATTGACCCATGGGTTAAGCCCACCTAGGAAGAGGCTATTTGACCTCGTGTGTGGGAGTAACAAGGTTAGAAGGATCTACTTGCTTGTATGTGGTTGCGAAATATTGCATAACTCATGATCATGCATTGTACCTGTCATCCATGCATCATTCTAACAATCTGAATCTTTCAGCCACCATAGATTCATTCAAGTTGACTAGAGGTTCTGACAGTCAACTAGTAAGGACAGACTCGCCCTTTGGATTGCTAGAATTAGTGCCTGTTTAGGATTCTGAGTCACTCTTAACAACTAGTGAATCATCTTCGATGGCAGAAAAGACCGGAGCTCTAACCACTCAACACCTCGCCAGGAGACTAGAGGATTTCGAGTAGAGGATGTTAGAAATGATGGGCGCCATGGCTGAAAGGATTGCTCATCCTCCTGCCCCACAAGCACTTGTGGCTCCACAAGCACCCGTCACTTAATACCCACTAGTAATCCCTCCTCGGGGGCAAGTTGAACTGCCTGTCGGTGAAGAGGCCCCAATTATAGGTAATGCTGCTCACCAACATATCAATAAGCCTAAAGCTGCTACTGTACTCGCTGAGCTAAGAAGGGCAAGGGTCCTAAACCCTGATGAGGATTTCGTGATAGAAGAGGAAGTTGAGGAGATTGCAGTACATCAAGCTATGAGGGGTAGGGAACCCAGGGTAGAAGATGAGGCTATGAAAGGGATGAGACAATAGATTGAGGCTATGACCTGTATGTTATTGGCTGGAAAGGGGATCAACCCTAAGGATAGAGATTTAGGGGATGAAAAGCTGCTGCCCCAGAGGTTTAAGATGCCTGAGCTATCGAAGTTTGATGGTACATCCCGTCTACACATGTTAAGCAATACACCCTAGTGATGAAGGGCACAGGGCTGACCAAGAGGCAAAAGGTCGAATATTTTATCCTCAGTCTAGTGGGTCTGGCGGTAGACTGGTATCATGGGCTGGATAGGAGATCCAAAGAGGACTGGGACCTTTTGACTGATGAATTCATGAAGCAGTATGACTGCAACACTAGAATAGAGGTTATCCTAAAGGACCTTGATCTTTTACAGCAAAGGAGTGATGAGTCATTCCATGAATACCTCACCAAGTAGAGGAATAGGGCCATGGAGATGAAGTGAAAGGCTAACACTGCTGACCAGATCAAGCTATTTATCAAGAACTGCTACCCTTACCTGAGGGACTTGCTCAGCTTTAAGGGGCTCAGAGATTGGGAGTCACTTAAAGATATTGCTGTAGAGGCTGAGGGGGCTTACCTGGCAAAGAAAGCAAGTCAAAATAACTTTGCTGGAAAGAACTTTGGGAACCAGTCAGGGTACAAATCAGGTGGGGCTGGAAGCAGTAATAGAAATGGAAAGATGGTAGTGGTTGCAGCTACAGAGGTCAGACAGGGTCAGAGGTACTACTCTAACTTAGGCCGCTCTCTATCTTGGGTATTGAAGAGACTGATGAAAGAGGGTAAGCTACGACCTTTGACGACTAGGCCAGCCATGAATTAGGAAAAGCTAGAGAATAGAGATGATTAGTACTGCTCCTACCATTAGCACACTGGGCACCTGACGAATTACTCCCAAACTTTGAGAAATAAGATCCAAGATCTTATTAACACCAAATAGATCACGGATCCTAAGAAGAGAGAGAAGAAGAAGAAGGCAGGCTATAATGCAGTTCCTCCACCGGATATTTGACCAGGTCTGGCAAGGTGAATACGTCACCATCACCAGTCGAAAGACGAGTGAAGAAGGGATCCCTGTGGTGGCGGTAGATTGTCAATCCACTAGTGAGTGTGGAGAAGAAAACTATGTTTTTAGATGCTTTATTTCTTTTTATTTCAAGAACTTTTTATGACTGATTAGTTATTTTGATATGATGAACAATTTTGCTTATTTGTATGGTGTTTCTAATGATTTCATTTCCTATGATTACGATGCACTCATTCATTTTTGATATTAACTCAATTAATACAGCTCCACCTAATCTCGAAACTTTGGGGATTCCAAACAAAATCTTGATAGCATCTGATATAACTCCTGAAAAGAGGATAATTTTGAGAGATAATGTTAAAAAAAATAAAAAAAAGGGAAAAGAGAGAGCCTTTGCCTAGACCTGGGATGACATGCTGAAAATTGACAAGGACATTCTTGAGACCATGCTACTTCCACGTGCCAACATGATGACAAATAGAATTTTGAAAGCCATTCTTTTGCATCCACAACATATGGGTTGCATATGGTGCAGCCAAATAAAATCAAACTCCGAGAGCTACATCAGAAGTTGGATGAATAAAACTCAGGACTTTCACGAGAAACATATAACTCATTAGAACCAAACCGTATGACCTCTTTCCTCCCAACCATTTGAAATGTGTACCCTAAAACCAATTAAGATTGACTTTTAACCATCCGGGACCCTTATAGCCAAACTTAGAAGGACAACTCTTTACCTTTCAATGAAAAAAAACAAACATACATGCAAAAAAAAAAAACAAAAAGCAAAAAAGCAAAAAAAAAAAAAAAAAACCACAATTTTGGCCCAGACCATTTGAGCCTAACCTGTCCCCCAATCTCAACTATTGAAAGTCACTTCAGAAATGGAACCACCAAAGCCGAAAAAAGTAAGGTGTGGGATTTCACATTCAAGCCCCAAATAAGGAACTCGTTGTCTCAACCAGTTTGCACAAGGGCCAAGGAAAGGACTCTGAGGCCAAAGAAGGAACACCGTCAGAAGGAGCAGCCTCCCCGGCTAACGAAGATCAAAGAAAATTCAATCAACACCGACGAACTGAAGGAAGGTTCATGGCAAAGGCTAAAACAATAATAAAAAATAATAATAATAAAAAGGAGAGAAAATATTCAATCATTGAAATCCAAGAAGGCTGATTGATAATGGGAGTTTGATACTTTCAGGATCTATTTTGAGATTAGATGAGGTCTCATATTTTTCGAGTTAATACCAAATAGTGATCATGTGTTATGAAATCAAGTTGAAATATATACATTTATGCAATGATATATTGATGTGACCAGAGCAGTTCATCTTGTATACTCAAATTTGTCTGGTTTTTTGGTAGAATCAGCGCATTGCTACTATCTACCCTTCGGTGCTCTGCCCACTCAAACACTTCAGTCGACTCATCCTGCTATCAATTGTGAGGCCAATTCTACAGCACCTTCATGATAGGAGTCCAGCTTATATGATCATGATTTGAGACATAAGTACATGCTGATCATACCTGAAAGATATTTGGAAACAACTTCCGCCTCTTTAAAAAAAAAAAAAGCCATTAGAGATGAATACCATAATTGGCGCTCTAAGAAAAAGTTAGACCAAAGGACAGGGTGCAAACCTGGAAAAAGGCAGTCTGTCCTATAAAAAATAAAACTTGAATAAAAGCTGCTGGATTGGGTTGGGTCTATTCCAGGCAAAATCTAAGGCACAGCGTTATGTGAAAATCTGAAAAGGACACATTTTTCGCTGAGAAAATCTAGTGTGAAAATTCACAAGGGACGCATTACCTTAAAAGAATGACTATAGGTATCAGAGGATAACCTCATGATCCCCAAGGCATGAAGTTTAAAAGCAATTCCAGAGGGCACCGATCCTACTGCAAATTGCGACCAAACCGGTTGTCGCCTCCAAATCCACTCAGATGAATTCTTATCCTGCATTCCTGCATGACACATACATTTCATGTGCATGCTCACTTTTTTCCTACATATCTGGCCTTCTAAGTTTTATAGAAAGGGAGATTCGATGAGGACACCGACGAAAGGCGGGTGACGACATCAGTCCAAATACCAATACAACAACGAACCGAAGACCTCCCAGGGGGCGATAAACCGAAGACCTCCCAAAGGGCAGCAAATCAACCTAAGACCTCTTAGGGGGCAATCAACCAAAGACCTCTCAGGGGGCAATCAACAAAGGGCTCTTAGGGGGCACCATTTCAAATCTTAGAAGGGTTTGCACGATGGCGGCACTACCATTCTACGGAAGGTTAGTACGACCACAGCACTACCACTTCAGAAGGGTTTGCACGATGACGGTACTACCGCTCCACGGAGGGTTTGCATGATCACGACACTACCACTTCAAATTGCAAAAGGGTTTGCACAATGGTGGTTCTACCACTCCACGGAGGGTTAGCACGATCACGGCACTACCACTTCACATCTCGGAAGGGTTTGTATGATTACGGCACTACCAGTTCAAATCCTAGAAGGGTTTGCACGATGGCGGCACTACCACTCCACGGAGGGTTAGCATGATCACAGCACTACCACTTCACATCTCGGAATGGTTAGCACGATGGCGGCACTACCATTCTACGGAAGGTTAGCACGACCACAACACTACCACTTGAACAAAGATTTACACACGACGGTAAATACCACTTCAACGAAGATTTACATGATCACGGTAACTCGCGGTAACAAAGGATAACACGTCGACAACATGGCAACTACCACCACAACAACAACATCACCCAGTTCAAGAATATAGCTACCTCAGGTATGCGTCTCTTCTCTCTTTCTTTGAGTTTTGGCTCACCTAGGCACCTAGGCACTACATTCCTCAAAATTGGGGGCAACTATAGACACCGGGTCCTGAGGCAGCCCAGACTGAAGTTACCCAATGATGAGAACGATGCCTCTTCACAGGTAAAAAAACAAATAGAAGTGATGATTTCCTCGAAAATAAATAAATACTTTTCATTTCTAAAATTAAAATTAAAATTTAAAAAAAAAAGAAATAATTTTTAGGGGCCTGTGTGGTGAGGCTCATCTCACTAACGTGAGATGCAGCCTCACATTAGTAAGAGACTGCTTATCTGATTTTAAAAGGAAAAAACTGATTTGGAAAAAAGGGTGGAAAAGGGATCAAGGGTTTTACAAAGAATATACCTAGGGAACTGTAGTTTTTCAGGGAGATATAAAAAGAAAAAGTTAAGAAACTAAGGGGGGTTGTTTTTGAAAGCGGGGGATTATTTTTTGAAAGAGCCGAAAAACCCAGCAAGAAAAAAAAACAGAGAGGAGCTTTAAGAGCCAAGAAAATGATTTTTGGTTCTCAAACTATTCTGAGGTTGTTCGTGAACGCAGGAAATTAATTCCTGGCATTTGAGATTCAATCATCTTGCATTTTTTCCTTCAACGTAACTCTCATTTAAAATTTTTGTTAGTCTCTGTTTTTACTTTCTTTTCAAACAAACCAACGAAGGAAACCAACACTTCCTCACTTGCAATATAAAGTCGTTCTGAGGGTAAATATTGGGTAAACCTACTCTTCTTTCATTCGTCTTTTTCATTTCTTATTTTTCTTTACTAAGTTTCCTATGATGTACATACTGTATATATTCATCATTTAATTTTATTAGTTTATATATCGTATATTTGTTGCTGTTTGTTATCAGACATGAATCATAAATATTTACCTTGACTTATCGGCATGCTTGTCATTCTATTATGCGTGTTTTGATGGCCTATTATCATACTTGTTAGTCTGTTAACGTTGCTCTGTTCATCTCTGTTTCTTGTTTGTCTGAGTCTTTATCTTTTTGCACGAGTCGTGATTTTCTATCCTTGTCGTGTTCATCGTCCGAGAGTCGTGCCTCCTTTTTTCTGTCTTGCCCAATCGAATTTGCCTTTGCTTTTGTTCGAGCCGTGTTTCCCGATCAGATTATACTCTATGTCCGAGTCCTTTTTCTTGGTCGGGTCATGCATTTTTGCACGACTCTTGCCCCCTAGTCGGAAGACTTCATGACTCGTGCGTCACTTCCACAAGTCGTGAAGGACCTGCATGACTTGTGTGTCACTTGCACGAGTCGTGCTCCTCTTGTGGGACCGTCGTGCTACCTCTTCGTAGTGCATTATATGTACATTTTTCCAAGTGCCCGAACGTAGGAAGTTGCCAAAAATGCATGTGATGTAATATAATTTGCTCTATTTTTCATTATTAATTTCTATCTTAATTCATTTTATTAATTTTTAGCTTTTATTCAATTTATCTCTATTAATAATTATTAATGTTATCATTGAATCATTTGTCATCGTTTGATTATTTTTATTGACTTATTTGTTTTATTTATTTATTAATCTTTATTTGACTATTTCTTATATATTATCTACTTAATTACTTTACTAACATTTTATTTTATTTTTTGTTGTCTCAAAATTTATTTATTTATGCGAGTTACATTTGTGCACGAGATGGAGGATCGGTGATCAAAGACCTTTGAATTTAGGGTTTGCATTTTTTGCTATATTTTCTTTATTATATTATTTTATGGTGTATGTAAAATGTATTTTTAAATTCTCCGTATTATAGAAAATCATACCTTTTATAATAATTAATAACTTGGAATTTTTTCTCAATAAAATGGACCAATGTCCTATTTTAATAAATAAAACCTCACTTTCAAATGGAGAAAATCATTCCTTTTATAATAATTAACAACTTGGAATTTTTCCTTAATAAAATGGACCAATGTCCTATTTTAGCCAACAAAATCTCACTATCAAATGGAGAACTAGTTTTCATAAAATGGGATCACTCATCCCGGTTTTCTCAATCAATATCCAAAAATAGTTCTCTAATTTTTTAAGTTAATAAAAAGGAACCAATGTGCCTAAAATTCAATAAATCTCCCGATTTATGTATGATATATTCTAATTATTTTTTATGTGTTCATTTATTCATTCATACCCTTGTAATTAATTTTGGGGCAAATTTTATTAAGCTTTCTTATTTTTGGGGGATTGTTCTGTCCCAATTTTTTACATGTAATTTATTTATTTCTTTATCACTTTATTTAATTGCTTTCCAATATGCTTGCAAAGCGCTTTAAATTCAATGCATAATCATGTGAGATGAGAGATGGAATTTTAATTTCTTAAGAACTCAATTATAAACTTAAGTCATTAATAAGAGTGAAGTTCCGAACACCTTCTCTGGTTTAAGACCCCCGAGGTTAGAGACCTTTCCCAATTTCTTGTAAATTGGGTGGTGACTCCAAAATACCTCAAAAGTGCCTAAGGGCATCGTGAGGCTAGATGATCCTTTCCAATGTTCTATTGGGAAGGAGGCATCCAAAATGTCTCATGATGCCAAAGATCAAAAAGACGCGAACCAATCCCTCGAGCCCTAAAAGTGGGTCTCGCATAAGAGGGCCTTTGCTAGGTTCGGCGCGCGTCACAGTATGACCTACGAGAGTCAATCTAGTGGATAGTTAGGCATGCCTAATAGAGTTCAGTAGCTGCAGCCCTCTATTCTGTTTGGACCCTGATCAGGTTCCCCATTTGGTTCCTCGCGAACCAAATGTGTTTGGATCTTGTTTAAGATCCCCTTTATAAAATGTTTTTGAATGAGAACATGTGATGTTGCTTTTTGATTCGTACCCATAAGGTACTGCCATGCGTTCAGTTCGATTCGTACCTGTAAGGTATCGCCATGTGTTCACTCATTATCCACTATTATGAGTCAGTAGGTGTATTGTTTGTTTGGGTTATGCTTATGAGAATAAGAAATCCGATCGGCTATGATTATAAGTATGTGAATGTATATGTATACGATTGTGAACATGGACTTTCGAATGTTATGTATGTGATTCAACTATGATTATATTTCATAAGATTATTAGCTTATGCCATTATGTATGCGTTTTGCCTCGACGACCATTGTGAATGGCCGTCCATATTATTGTTGTTTGTTTTCCCCACTAAGCGTTATCGCTTAGCACGGGTGTTTCATCCGTGCAGGTGCGGATAGTGGTTAACTTTTGGGAGAGTCACCGCAAGCCAAGCCAACATAGAGGGAATTGATGTTAGGACTCAGTCTTTTGTTATATGGTTCTTTTTGTAATAGTGAACTCTCATTGTATTTATTCTTTTGTTCCGCTTCCACATTGTAATTTTGGAAGATGTAATTATTTTGGTAATAAAAGAACAGTTATGTAATGAATATTATTTTTGCATCTATGAATGAATGATCAGTTTGGTTTTAAAGTTTTAAATTCTGCAGTATATATGTACGTTTATATTATGTGGATGAATGTTATTGTCTCATTTTGCTTGGTGACACCCTTGCTCATACGGGTTCTCACTCCATTGCGGATGGGTTCTCCTACGTATGGGTAGGGGGTGTTACAATTTTTGGTATCAGAGCCTAGGTTTAGGCATTTTTTGGGTGTTATTATGCATAGATATATGTCTAGGACTGTGTTGGCTGATGCGGTTATTTTTGAGTTTATTTTAGATGGATTTTGAGTCGGTGCATGGGTCGCTTGAGAGGTCTGCTGAGAGTGTGAATCCTCAAGCAATAGATCCTTCAGTGTCTGTTTTGGTTCAAACACCTAGGGTTCAGCCTGAGGCCGTAGCCATGCCCTTTGAGGCAATGTTAAAGATTTCTCAGGACATCGCTCGAGTTTTAGAGAGAGTGATAGCTCCGAGAGCCCCCATTGAGAGTATGAGGAAAGCTGGTGCAGAGGATTTTTATGGGACTAGTTTGGATGAATCTGAGTATGCTGAGAAATGGATTGAGAAGATAGAGCGTGTTCTTGATGAGATTCAGTGCCCTCCTGATAGGCAGGTAGAGTGTGTTATTGCATTGCTGCAGGGTTCCGCCTACGATTGATGGAAGTTGGTCCTTAGGCATCCCCAGTTTCCTGACCCGGTTACTTAGGAGTTCTTTGAGAGGGAGTTTACCAGTAAGTATATGACTCAAGCCTATAAGGATTCTAAGTGGGCACAGTTCTTGAGTTTGAGATAGAGAGCTATGTCAGTTTCTAAGTTTGAGAAAGAGTTAAACCATCTTGCGAAGTATGCTCCAGAGGTTGTTCTGATATGTGACGCGCGCCGGATCCCCGCGGCCGCCCATGGGGCGATCGGGGTATTTGTGGGTCCATTGACAGCTTGCAATAAATCGCAAGTGCGTCTATATTAGGCAACAAGGAGGTTTCATGGAGTCGCCACCCAAAAGAACATTGGGAAAGTTTCTCTCGCCTCGGAGAGCCTAAGACTGCGCTTAGTATCCATTTTGGGCCAACCAAAGGGGTCTTGGAGGGTGAACCTCTCGCCCTAAGGAGCCTAGGATTAACACCAAAGTCTCGTGACACAAGAGGTGTCTTGGAGGGTAAACCTCTCGCCTCTTTGAGCCCAAAGACCAGAGCTGGGTTTGGGATTTCTCATCTATTTCTACCTCTGATAGGAGCTAAATTGAAGTATAATTTAGTATTTATTTTGTGTGAATTTATGTAATTAATCATGTAATTGTTTGTAAAAATTTAATGTGATGTGTTAAGTTATGATTATTTGTATTAGAGTGCATGTTTGTGTGTTTCTTGTTATTTGTAGGTGAAAAATGAAGAAAAGAACAGATAAAGAAGGAGAGGGTCACGAGAAGAGGAGAAGATCACGTCTCATATAAGAGGAGTCACGCCGTGAGCTAAGGTCACGAGACGTGACTGAAGAAGAGAAAGAAGAAAAAGAGAAAGAAAAGAAGAGGAGGAGCTGCGAGAGGAGAAGTCATGGCGTGAGCAAAGGTCACGCGACGTGACGCGTTAGAGAGGCCAGGAAAGGAAGGGAAAAGAGAAGAGGAAAGAAGAGGAGGAGGCGAGGAAATGCGACGTGAGCGCCAGTCACGCCACACACACGAGAAGACACGCCGTGAGAGGGAGTAACGCGACGTGACTGGCCAGAGAGGGAAGAGAAAGTGAAAGAAAGAAAGAAAGAAGAAAGAAGGAACAAGCGCGTTCTGTCGCGATCGCGACACCGTTGCGAGCGCGACAGAAAGGACCGTTGGACGGTTTTGGGCCAAAAATCACTTCAAAAGTCACATATTTTCACCAAACTTTGTGACCATTCTCAAGGGACACAATTCTTAGTTTAATATCTATAAATATGTAGTTTAACTGTAATTTTAAAATGATGAATTTTTAGTTAAGTAATTATTCTGTATTTTGCAAGACAGATTTTTCTTAGTTAAATTTTTATTTAGTTTTATGGTTTGAAGAAGAAGATTAAGGAGAAGGAAAACTTATTTCAAGAGATTGAGAAAAGGGTTGAAGAACTCCTATCTTATTCTCTTATTTTTAATTCTTCTCCAATATTTCTATGAATATCATTTTAATGAATTTGCATGTTTTTATTCTTTCTATTTTCATCAACTTTCATAGTCTTTCATTGTAGATTTTCTATTAGTATCTTTTGCTTGATCTTTACAAGTTAAAGTAATTCGAGAGTTTACTTTATCTGACATCTAATAGAATTTCATTATTAAGATATATTTAAGAGATTGGTATATTGAGATAATTGCTATAGGTTAGTGTCTATTCTTAAAATATGTAATTAGAAATCTCTAATTCATTAATGAAAATTGTGAGTTAGAATTTTAATTATATGTTTTAGGCATTTTAGTTCATGTCGAGAGAGTGAGTTAAAAGTTTATTCTAACTTGGCTTGCATAAAAAGATGAAAGATGTTAATCTAAATGATGGAATCAAGTTCATTGTCTTTAATTCTTCATGATTTATTTTATCTTCTTTTGACTATCATTAACTAGGTATATTTAGTTTACATATTAGATTAGATTAAAATCAACTCTACAATTAATTAATCATTGTAAACAAGATTAAAATCAATTAGTAATAGTGTGTAAAAACGTTCCTCGTGGGATCGACATCTTAAGTACTATTGCGGTACACCGTATACTTGCGGTATGTTGCATCATTAGAAAATGCACGACAAGTTTTTTGCGCCGTTGCCGGGGATCGAACCCGGGTCACCCGCGTGACAGGCGGGAATACTCACCACTATGCCGGGGAACGGTTCTATGCCATTGTGAAAATTGATTTATGATTTTGGATTACAATATTTTCTTTTGTTTTAATTTGTTTATTTGTTTAAATTAATTTTGTGTTTTGTTTTTACAGGATTTTAGAAGTTCATGCCTAGTACAAGGAGTTCTTTAGAAGAGCTTGAGCCTTTAAATCCTGAAATTGAGAGGTTTTTATTGAGTAACCGGAAATCAAATAAAAAGAAGAACAAAAATAGGAGATCAATTATCATGGCTGAAGAAAATCCACCAAGATTGATGGACTTTGCCACACCTGCTTTGAGTGGTGCTCAACAAGGAGTGGTAAGACCAACGGTAAATGCCAATCAATTTGAAATTAAGCCTTCATTATTACAAATGATTCAAAATAGTATTCAATTTTATGGTTTGGCAAATGAGGATCCAAATGCTCATTTGGCCAATTTCCTTGAGATTTGTGATACCTTTAAGATAAATGGGGTTTCGGCTGATGCAATCAAACTTAGGCTTTTTCCATTCACTTTGAAGGATAAAGCAAAAGCTTGGTTGAATTCCCTAACAAGAGGATCTATAACTACTTGGGACCAATTGGCCCAAGCATTTTTATCCAAATATTTTCCATTGGTCAAAACTGGAAAAATCATAAAGGATATTACTACATTTGTTCAAAATGAAAATGAATCATTATATGAGGCTTGGGAAAGATTTAAGGAATTGCAAAGAATGTGTCCACACCATAACTTGCCAAGAGAATTGTTGATGCAAACATTTTATAATGGAGTTAATCCTACCACAAGGGGGACTATTGATGCTGCTGCTGGAGGATCTTTAATGAGGAAAACAATTGATGCAGCATATGAGCTATTGGAAGAGATGGCAATGAATAACTGTATGTGGCCTCCTGAAAGAGTAAGAGAATATAATAATTCTAATGTTAGGGGGATACATTCAGTAGATTCTATGGTTGCATTACAAGCTCAAGTTGAGGCTTTAACTCATAGAGTTAATAGCCTAGGCATGGGAGGTAATGTATCAAATGCTTGCAATATGTGTGGTCAAAATGGGCATGTTAGTGGTAACTGCACTTTAGGCATAGCTAATAAAGAAGAACAAGTTAATTTTCTTCAAGGTCAAGGTCGTGGAAATCCTTATTCTAATACCTATAACCCTGGTTGAAGAAACCATCCTAACCTTTCATGGGGAAATAACAATAATAACCAAAATAGGGGAGTAGGATATCAACAACCACAAGATAGGTTTGGTGCTTTTGAGGTTAAAATTGATAAATTCATTGAAGAAATTAATTATAAGATGCATTCTCAAGATGCAAGTCAAAAGAAACTTGAAGAAAAATTTGACCAAATTTCTAAAAATCATGCAGCCTCTATTCATAATCTTGAGGTTCAAATAGGCCAACTTGCTAATTCTTTACCTTCAAGAAATCTAGGATGCATTCCAAGCAATACTGAGGAGAATCCTAGGGAGCATATTAAGCCATGATATATCTAGTTCTTTTATTTAGGTTACTTAGTTATTTTATTTTTATTTATGTTTTGTTCTTAGTTTTCAATTTGTTTATATATTTTTATTTTATAGATTTTCATGCTACTAACACATTTATTTTTATTTTACAGCTAATTTAGTAAGATTAGAGTTGTTTAATTATAAAAAAATTAATAACAAAATAATTAAATAAAAAAATAAAAAAATAAAAAAAAGGGAAAGGTTTTACAGACGTTGCTTCTGTCGCGATCGCGGCAAGTATCGCGATCGCGACAGAAGGCATTGAAGCATAAACTGAACATGATTTCTGCAGGGTAGCACATCGTGATGTTGCTTCACGCGACGTGAGGGGCTGAGGCGAAGGACTTCACCCAGGTAAGGCTGAAGCGTCACGAGTCGTGACGTTGCCTCACGACGTGACGCGTGAGGTGCTCCATCAGGTATGTTTTAAATTTTCTTTTCTTTTATTTTCTTATTTCACTTATTGTTTTTATATTATTTTGTTTTGTTTTGCTTTATTTTCTGCTTTAGATGATTTAATTTCAATTACATTAACTTAATTTAACCATTTAGGAATTAAAACACATTAAAAGCGGGAACTTAAAATTTTAAAACCCTAAAAGTCGTGACCCTTCATTTTCTTCACTTTCTATTTCATTTCACTGTTAGTTTTCTTTTGCCCAACGCTGGTCACGAGATACAAGATCATCATAAGCCATTTTTATTCTTCATTTCTTCTTTTTCTTTCTTCCATAGAGACTTTCGAACTTCATCATCTGTTTTCCTTTCGTTTTTCTTGTTCTCCATTTTAGCATTCTATTTCTCTTCTCTTTTCTTCAAGTAAAGCTTGATTTAGGGATTTCGGGTTTTGCATTCTATTTCCAGGTTTGTTAATGTATTTTCATTTTTCTTTTTCATTTTTTTTCTTTCCCTAACACACTACATTTCGGTATTTGTCATGTATAATTAAACCACATTTCGTTTATAATTTGTTCTCTGTTTCTATTCCTTTATCTTTTATCGTTTCTGTTTTCCTTTTGTGTATTTTGGTTTTGTTAATTTTTTCATTTTCTACAGCTTTACTTCCCTTTAGTTATCATTGTCTGTTTACCCACAATAATCAAATATGGTGAGAACAAAGAATCCCTCTATTTCTCATATTGAACAAGAAGGGCAGGAAGGTGAGGAAGTGAACATTGCTGCTCATTATGGTGCATTATTTCCTATATTCTCTGTAGATGAAGGCAGTAGGTATTTAACTCTTCGTGATAGGCATTTGATGCAATGTAAGTATTTTCCTGACTCTTTACTTAATCAAATTGGCATGCTAGATGTAGTTAATGATATGTTAAGGGTATGTGGGTTGTTTAAATTTGCCTCTATGCATGAAGTTGTGCGTCCTGATTTAGTTTTAGAATTCTATACCACGTTAAAAAAGAATGATAATAATGAGAATTGTTTAGATTTTAGGATGGCTGGAAAACCTTATACTTTAACCTATTTTATGATGAATAGGATATTTAGATTTTCTCAAGCTGGTTTAACCGAGCCACCTAAATCTTTTAAGCCACATGAATTTTGGACATTTTTGACTGACTTGCAAACTCGTTATAGGGCTAGGGATGTTAAATCCATGTTTATTAAAGATTTAAGATATTGGATTTTGCATAGGATTTTAGCTTCTTTAGTTTTTAACAGGTCTGAATTTAATAGAGTTTCATATAATGAGTTGTTTTTGATGTGGTGTGTACATAAACGCAAGGACATATGTTGGCCTTTTTGGATAGTAAGTCAATTGTTGCAATGTGTAAATAAGCATGATTCGCCTTTAACACATGGACATGTTATTTCTAGTATTGCGAACAATTTAAATGTGGATCTTGATGCCTATTATAGAGTTTTTCCTTGCCATTATTTTAATAAGACTATGTTAGTTCGTGGAGAAGTTGTTGCCAATAATTTTCAGGAAATTCCGGCACGTGCTCGATCATGTTGGAGGGATATTGCTGGAAATGCTGCGCCACAAGTTGAGGAACAAGAAGAAGAAGGTGAGGAGGAGGCAAGTGAAGATGAGGAGATGGCTGATATTCCAGCTGCTGCTCCTGAAGTTGGCTCATCCAGCCATAACATTCCCTCAATGCTATCTAATATGCAAGAGCAATTATCTTCCATTGAGCGACGTCAAAGGAGGCTGGAGTACAAGTTTGATAACTTCTTGATACAATCGGGTTTTGTGGTTCCATCGCCTCCACCTTCACCATGATAGGGGGGTTTTCTTTATCTTCATTTCATTTATTTCTTTTTACTTGTCATTCCTACACATTGAGGACAATGTTGGTTCTAAGTGTGGGGGAGTGATTGTGTTATGTGTTGTGATATTTGTGATTGTTTTTGTGAGTTTGTGTATGTATTATTTATGGAAATTGCATGAAAGCTTTTATGTGTGTTTTTATATTTCAATTAGGCTTTTGAGTAAGCTTTATTATGAAGCATTGTTTATTTGGTATATTATATAGGTTGTTAAGTCCATTATTTTTTTATGCTCATTTTTATCAGTTTTTTTGAAATTTTTGGTATGTGTTTTAAGATTTTCAAGTTATTTGGTTTTACTTATTTCAACATTATAGATTATTTAGTCTCTTTACCTACCATGTTTTTAAAGTTAGACTTTGCTCATTTTGTTTAAAATTTTAAGTTTTTAGTTGCCTATGGAAACTATAGCCATAATACTTGCCCTTATTTCTTTTCAATAATGGATGAGGACTAAAAATAAAAGAAAAATAAAAATAAAAATAAGTGGGATGGAGCATAAAATGCACCCACTAATTTCAACAATAAATAGCAAGATGTACATTCAAAATTTCAAAAAATATGGGATGGAGCGTAAAACGCACCCATATTAATTTCTCTTGCTATGCATGGAATTAAATGAAAAAATATATATATCCATGTAAGAAAGAATATAAAAAAAAAGAGAGAGTCTAAAAATGCCATGAGATTTGATTAAGGGTAAGTGAGCTTCAATTGTCCTAAAAGGTGACTAGTAATCTTAGATTTTCAACTTTAATGATCAATTTTCTCTCTTTGATTCATGTTTAGTTTTTGAGACTTTATATTCTTTATGTTGGAAGTAGTAAAGTTAGGAAACTTGTTGAATTTTTAATGCATATTTTGAATTTTGATTTACTGATATGTGTGAGTGTTTGAGATAGCTGAGCTTTACAATTTTATTATATATATGCTGAATGAACATTGTTTTGTAATTATGTTTACTGGCTGTTGAATTTGTTCATGTCTTTTCTCTTGCTTGAGGACAAGCAAGGGTTAAGTGTGGGGGAATTTGATAGGAGCTAAATTGAAGTATAATTTAGTATTTATTTTGTGTGAATTTATGTAATTAATCATGTAATTGTTTGTAAAAATTTAATGTGATGTGTTAAGCTATGATTATTTGTATTAGAGTGCATGTTTGTGTGTTTCTTGTTATTTGTAGGTGAAAAATGAAGAAAAGAACAGATAAAGAAGGAGAGGGTCACGAGAAGAGGAGAAGATCACGTCTCATATAAGAGGAGTCACGCCGTGAGCTAAGGTCACGAGACGTGACTGAAGAAGAGAAAGAAGAAAAAGAGAAAGAAAAGAAGAGGAGGAGCTGCGAGAGGAGAAGTCACGGCGTGAGCTAAGGTCACGCGACGTGACGCATTAGAGAGGCCAGGAAAGGAAGGGAAAAGAGAAGAGGAAAGAAGAGGAGGAGGCGAGGAAACGCGACGTGAGCGCCAGTCACGCCACACACGCGAGAAGACACGCCGTGAGAGGGAGTAACGCGACGTGACTGGCCAGAGAGGGAAGAGAAAGTGAAAGAAAGAAAGAAAGAAGAAAGAAGGAACAAGCGCGTTCTGTCGCGATCGCGACACCGTTGCGAGCGCGACAGAAAGGACCGTTGGACGGTTTTGGGCCAAAAATCACTTCAAAAGTCACATATTTTCACCAAACTTTGCGACCATTCTCAAGGGACACAATTCTTAGTTTAATATCTATAAATATGTAGTTTAACTGTAATTTTAAAATGATGAATTTTTAGTTAAGTAATTTTTCTGTATTTTGCAAGACAGATTTTTCTTAGTTAAATTTTTATTTAGTTTTATGGTTTGAAGAAGAAGATTAAGGAGAAGGAAAACTTATTTCAAGAGATTGAGAAAAGGGTTGAAGAACTCCTATCTTATTCTCTTATTTTTAATTCTTCTCCAATATTTCTATGAATATCATTTTAATGAATTTGCATGTTTTTATTCTTTCTATTTTCATCAACTTTCATAGTCTTTCATTGTAGATTTTCTATTAGTATCTTTTGCTTGATCTTTACAAGTTAAAGTAATTCGAGAGTTTACTTTATCTGACATCTAATAGAATTTCATTATTAAGATATATTTAAGAGATTGGTATATTGAGATAATTGCTATAGGTTAGTGTCTATTCTTAAAATATGTAATTAGAAATCTCTAATTCATTAATGAAAATTGTGAGTTAGAATTTTAATTATATGTTTTAGGCATTTTAATTCATGTCGAGAGAGTGAGTTAAAAGTTTATTCTAACTTGGCTTGCATAAAAAGATGAAAGATGTTAATCTAAATGATGGAATCAAGTTCATTGTCTTTAATTCTTCATGATTTATTTTATCTTCTTTTGACTATCATTAACTAGGTATATTTAGTTTACATATTAGATTAGATTAAAATCAACTCTACAATTAATTAATCATTGTAAACAAGATTAAAATCAATTAGTAATAGTGTGTAAAAACGTTCCTCGTGGGATCGACATCTTAAGTACTATTGCGGTACACCGTATACTTGCGGTATGTTGCATCATTAGAAAATGCACAACAACCTCGATTATTTTATGATCAAGTTTTAATTATCATTGATTCGCTCTCTCTCCACACGATACAATTGATTGAAGGCGCATTTATTCATATTTGAAAAGCCGTAAATGGGCAAGTAAATAGTGAAAGCAATAAATTACAATAATATAAGGAGCGGAATACAACTCCCTTTTATAAATGTGCGATACATACACGAATCGGGGCATTGCTTATTTTGAGGACTTTGGTCCTCGCATGCATCATTATTAAAATTGGATGTTTTTATTGTGAGGATTTTTATTGGATAAAAATAGGACATTGGGTCCTTACGTTTATGAAAACCTCATTTTATTGAATATAAAACATTGATCGATTTTTATACTTAATGAGATACAAAAAGGGTATATCCATGTACATAAAATGATTAATGAATAAACAAATGAAGGCAATAACCAAGAAAGTTAGAAAACTAAACCGGACGAAATCCTCCAAGTATGGTAGATAGCCCCTCAAGCTCAGGATAATCCAAGAGAATCAGTATGTGCTCACAGAAAGTTAAAAGATGTCAATATATAAAAAAAACTCAACATAAATAAAGTCAAAAGGACTTGAAAGAGATAGAAAAGATTTGAAAATGTGGAGACAGGACCCAGCGACGGCCTCTGTTGGGTGACCGACGGGCGTCAGTCAAAATGACTGACATGTCTGTCGGTCACTTAAGAGAGAGGGCGTCTGTGAGTGGGGTGACCGACGGGCGTCAGTGAAGAAGATGACCCGTCGGTCACCACTGTTTCCGAAAATAAACAACAAAAACTCTCTTTTGGAGCGAAAACGGGGTTTTTATTACAATATGAGATGAAAAGAGTCAAAATAAAGGAAAATAATAGCAAAAAAATTGAAAGAACAACAAAATAAGGAGCAAAGATGAAATGATATGGAGAATGAGTCCGGAATATTTACCCTCAGATAATGCTTTAATGATATTCTTGATGTTGATTAGAGTTTCACGCGCTCCACGAGAAATAAAGTGAAGGATCGAAAAAAAGAAAATAGATTATTTCCTCCTTAAATCCCTCAAAAGATTGACTTTGGAATCAAAAACCCAAAGAAAACTAATTAGCTTTAGTTCCTTTTTAATGATTTTATCCTCTAATTAAAAGAGATTTCTTGATGAATGTGTTTGCTGGAAGAGAGAGAAAATACACTTGAATTTTGGCAGAGTTTCCTCTCTTGAAAATTTTTGGAACCATTTTTAAGAGAAAATCCGAAGCTTTTATAAGCCAGGAGCGACCGACGGGCGTCGGTGTATGGAGACGGGCATCGAAAGAATCCTTTTGACACAAAGATTCATCCGACTGCCCTGCCATTTCCACCGACGGGCGTCGAAAAGGTTGCGTGCTCTGGGAAATCAGGCGGCGTGCCCGGAAGAGGTGGTGCATTCCGACGGGCGTCGGAAATTACCACAGGCCATCTGTGACCCTAAGCAACGGGCTGGCCCTCACAGATGGGCTGGCCGTCTGTGGAGGAAAATATACCTTTTTGACTCGAAAATTCCCTGTTTTCTCCCCCTCTGCCTATGAAAGGTGAAAAGACTCATTTCTCGTGGAGCATGGGACTAAAACCTCCAAATCCAAACCATTTATACAGGCTCGGATACTGATTTCATCATAGGGTAATCTCTGATCCGGACCGCTCCGGGACACGGTGCTTACAGTTGCCCCCAGTTTTGGGGAAACTAGTGCATAATCGCCTAGATAAGCCAAAACTCAGAGAAAGGACAGAAAGAAAGAAGGCGTACCTGCGACGGTTCTTACCTTCCGTGCCTTTTGTCGGGTATACCTCGTCTCGGTCTTTTTGGTGATGCGAAGATACCCCTATCGGTCTCGTCTCGACCTGTAGGTGTTGGTGAGACGTAGCATTCTCTAGCCACAATCCCGATGTGAAGAGCGGTGTTTTTTCTAACCACAGCTTCGATGTGAAGTTCCCTTGCTAACCCCCATCCGATCCGCAAGGTGCGTAGCGCTCTCTGGCTACCGCATGAACCGTGAGATGCATCACTCTCTGGCTACGATCCCGATGTGAAGAGTGGTGTTTTTCTAACCACAGCTTCGATCTGAAGTTCCCTTGCTAATCCCCATCCGATCCGCACGGTGCGTAGCGCTCTCTGGCTGCCGCGTGAACCGTGAGATGCAGCACTCTCTGGCTACGATCCCGATGTGAAGAGCGGTGTTTTTCTAACCACAGCTTCGATCTGAAGTTCCCTTGCTAACCCCCATCCGATCTGCAAGGTGCGTAGCACTCTCTGGCTGCCACGTGAACCGTGAGATGTAGCACTCTTTGGCTACAATCTCGATTCGGTGAAGAGTGGTGTTTTTCTAACCACAGCTTCGACTTCTGCTGGCCTCATCTCGGCTCGCGCAGTGTTGAAGAAATGTAGCACTCTCTGGCTACAAACTTGGTGTGAAGAGCAGTGTTTCTCTAACTGCAGCTTCGACTTCTGCTGGCCTCGTCTCGGCTTGCGCAGGGTTGAAGAGATGTAGCACTCTCTGGCTACAAACTCGATGTGAAGAGGAGGAGACCTCGTCGGGTTCCTCGTTCCAAAAAATATGAATCTTAGGCGCCCTTGTTCGGACTTTTAATCGATGCCTGTGTTTGGATCGATGTTTCTCTGTACCTGTGTGATAAAAGGTTTTGTTAGTTCATGTTTGAGTCGTCATCTTTTAACCTGTCTATTAATGGCGTGATTTTGCTTTATCTGCTATGCCATGTTTCATTTATATTCTTTTTTATTGAGTTGTTATTCATCATTTTTCACCATTTTTTTATTTTCCTTGTTTTGGAATATGAGTAAATGTGAAAGCATATCTGTAATACGAATGAATCATAAATAACTGCATAAATGCATAAATCTTGAAAACAAAAGTTTTTCACTAGAAGTATCTATTTTCGTACAATGTATATACAAAGTGAAAATGTACAAAAATACAAAAATGACTCCCTGAACGTCAAAGGGGTGTGTAGTCGGAGGGCTCATCAGGGTCCTCATCATCTGATATGTGCACTGTCCCTGGCGGAGGTGGAGGCGGAGCTGGCTGTGCCGGAGGTGGAGGCTAAGCCGTGGAAGGTCCTGCTCCAGCATCGTGGGTCTGCCTGAATCGGATCTGAGCATAGCCATCCAAGAAGGGCTGGGTGCAAGTCCTCATGAACCCTAAGGTCTCTGAAACTGTGCCTCCCAACTTCTTGAACGCCTGGCTCATCTGAATGGTCTGCTCGCTGGTGGCCTTCCTCATCTGCTCTAGGCACTGCTCTGTCTGCTCTCTGAACTCCCTCATAGTCTGAGACAAGGGTGGGAGGATGCCCTCTATCGCCTGGACCCGGGATCTTAGAGAGTCAAGTGACTCGTCGATCATCTGTAGGGTCATATCAACCCTCTGAGACGCCTGGTCTTGAGACGCCCTCAAATCATGAGCGAGCTGCTGCCTA
This sequence comes from Excoecaria cochinchinensis, assembly GCA_947683425.1. Taxonomy (NCBI): domain Eukaryota; kingdom Viridiplantae; phylum Streptophyta; class Magnoliopsida; order Malpighiales; family Euphorbiaceae; genus Excoecaria; species Excoecaria cochinchinensis. Next base: position 537,238 of record CANTUQ010000022.1, read on the forward strand.
AGCTCCCTCTAACCCTGGGCAACCTGCTCGATCAGCCTCGCCTGCTCATCTCTGAAGGCCTCTATGACCCGAGCCTGCTCCCGTGCCGTGTGCTCGATGTAACCGGCTTGCTCCTGGGCTAACCGCTCTATCGACTGGGACTGCTCCTGAATAGCAGCCTGCTGGCGGTCTAACCTCTCGTGTATAGCTCTATCCCTCTCATCCTGTCGTCGCTCTAGGGCTGTGAACATAGATGTGAGGAGCTGAGAGAAGTCAGGCTGTGCTGGCTGCTGCTGTGGTGGCTCTGGCGGCGGTGCCGCGGAGGTGGATGCCCCTGGGTCGCCTCAAAAATATGGGTGATACCTCTCGGGGGGCCCATGGGTAGTCATCTGCACCCTGATACTCGGTGACGGGACGGGAGTCGGTGCTCTGGATGCCATTGAAGTGGCAAAGAGCTCATCCATAGTGAACTCCATGTCAAAATCCGACAAAGTCCTGGGCTGCTCCTGCTGTGGTGGCGGTGGCACTGTCTGAGGCTGAGGCTGCGGAGGCTGCTGCTCCAGCTCCGGCTCAGGCTGTGAAGGCTGATGTTCCGGCTGAGGAGGCTGCTGCTCTGGGTGAGGAGGTTGCTGCTCTGGCTGCTCCGAGTGGTCCGGATCTGGACCCAAGGGTGGAAGTGAGAACATCCGCCGGGTCTCGTGAATGGAGAGCACTCTGTAGGCCTCTGCCTGCCCCGATATCGGCGAGATCATCCCCATCTGCACTGCTGCTGTGGCATCTACGTGTATCCCCTCATCCAGGGGGGCTCTCAGCCTGTCTGGGGCGACTCCCAACCTCAAAAGCATCCTAGTGATGACTCCTCCCACTATCACCATCGGTGTCAGTCCCCTACCAACTCTCACCAAGTTAGCCAAGATCTCATGGCTAATGTTGAGGCGCTGGCCTGCCACCATAACCTAGAGGCTCCAGATCTCGGCCGCATTAAGTGACCCTGGATTACCAGCTCGACCAAGGTACGAACTGGATAGCACTCTGTGCAAATACCGGAGTGCCTGAGACACCAGTACGGTGCTCTTCGCTGTATCATGATCATACAGCACTCCCGGTAGGGTAATGGCCGCCCAGTGGGCGCGTCTCACCGCTCGCCGTGGGATCTCGACCCCCTCCTCTATAGGGAGCCCAAGGGCCTGTGCGAATCTTTGCCTGGTAATACTGTAATGGTTACCGTCGAACCAGAACTGGACCACCCCTGGCTCGGTATCTCACCTCTGAAAACCGCCATAGCGGAGGGTGGCTAGGACCTGGCGAGTAGCCTCTGGAAAAGTCTGGAAAGCAGGGTCAAGGAACTCTGTCCACCCGGCACCCTCGACAAGCATATCAAACTCTGGGGCCATCCCTATGGCCTCTAGGAACAGCCGGGACACGAAGCGGCTGGCCTGAATCTCCACCTGAGCCAACGCTCTATATCTCTGAGCTGACTCATCGTCCATCCAACCCGAAACTACGACCTCGGGCTGGGCTTGCTGTGCTCTGCGTCTAGGAGGCATCCTGCAAAGGAAAAAATTAGATAGCGAAAATTTGACAAAACAGGCATTATCAGACTTATTTTCAAGGTGAAAGCCCATTCAGGCCTCACCAGGGCAATGGCGGCCCGAATACGAGATAAAAAAAATAGATAATAAATAAAAGGGGCAAACGTCCTGTCAAAGGAAGTTGCCCAACATGCCTCGCACATATCAAAACAAAAGAAACATGGAATTGGCATTGAAATATTTAAAGCGAATAAAAATGGGCTTTCTAGGCCCCAAGGCATGCATTATACACAAAAATATTCAATTTTAGAATAAAAATAAAAATTTGGGCAGCACCCCGGCAAGGGTGTGCCCAACCTCCTGCATAAAAAGGCATCAAACTAGGCCTCAGGCCTCAACAACTATATATGTGCATAAATGGGACGTACCCCGGCAAGAGTGTGTCCCCAACAACACAAAAATAATGGCCTCAGGCCTCAACAACACAGAATAGTGCGCTAGAAAGTATATTTCTAAAGCAACAAAGTTATAGAAAAATTCTATTCCTATGTGATCATGCAAAGGTTTAGATTAATTGTACTAAAAAAAAAAAAGAAATAAATAAATAAAGAAAACGGGCAGCATTCTCCCTAAATTTTTAAGGCATCTAAAACATTCTAATCATTTCTAAGGCTAAAGGAAGAAGAAATGAAAAAATAAATTGAATTAATTTAAAAAAAGTAGTTATTTTACTTACTTGTAGTCGCGAGGAGTGTAAAAAACTGAAGAAAAATGAATGTCTGAGCGTCCGGTGAGTGGAGAACGCAAAAAGATGAAGAAATTGCAAAGAAAATGAGAAAGAAGGCTTGAAAATGCAGAAAAAATGAAGAAAAAACTGTTTTGGAGAGGGGAAGTGAAAGTGACAGCGCCGCTGGTCCGTCTGTCACTCGCCCTTATATAGAGTTTCGTGACCGACGGGCTGGGTGTCTGTAGGAGCGACCGACGGGCTGGCCGTCTGTCTCTCAATAAATGCGAATTAATGCGCATGATGAATGCAATGCTGATGTATGCGTCTGCCAGGCCGTCTCTTAGGAGAGGCGGGTAGGCCGTCGGTGACACCTTCCTATAAATTCTTACAAAATTTTGCTCCTCTTGTGTCTCTTCATTTTCCAACATCTTGAGCCTTTTATTTTTCTTAGCATGTCTTCCTCTCTAGCCCAAAGAATGCACCGTATCTTAGATGACAAGCACACTTGGGAAGAAGGCGCCCTTTCCTCTCTGTCTGGGCTGAAATACCTGTGCCGGGTCAAAGTTGATCAGAACCTTCTTCTGGCGGCGACCAACTTCTGGAACCCCCGGTTTCACGTCTTCCGGTTCACCTACCAGGAATTGCGCCCCTTGCTTGAAGAGTTAGCTGCTATTCTCAGAGCCTGGTTCCCTCCTAACGCTCTGCCTTGCGTCCCTCATTGCGGCCTACTCCAGACTCGGGACATAGCTATGGCTCTCGGCATACCTTCTTCTGAGGCCGTCCGGCTGATTTCTCCGGGCTCTTCCTTTGCCCTGGGGCCACTGATCGAGGCTCTGGATCAGTTCACTGACATCCCCACTTACCGGGTAAGCACCGTATTCTTGTTTTGCATGGTGAACTTCCTCACTGTTGTTCCGGGGGGTTTGACAGGTGACCCTCGCTTGTTCGGAGTTCTGAGCGACTTTCACCTGGGATTATCACCCTTACCACTAATTCTAGCTGAGACCATTCTGGGCTTGGACGCTGTGAGCTCTGGATCCACCACTACCTTTACTGGCAGCCCCTTATTGCTCCAGATACGTCATTATTTTAAAGGTAGTGCATCCCTTATGGATTTTCACACTAGCTTTTCTTAGCGGGAGGTGCGTCCTTTAGGATTTTCACACAACCCTGTGCCTTATTTTTGCCTGAAGTAAACCCTACTTACTCCAGCGGCTTTTTCTTCTTTTTTTTTTCTCTTTTTTTCTTTTTTTTTTTTTTCAGATTTGGCTGCAAGAGAAATTGAGGATGCTGTCCGAGCCACCTTCTCGAGTTACCCCACAGTACTCGCCGAGCCATTTTCTTCCACGTCGACGACTGTACGGGTGTGCCACTGCTGGTGAAGGCATTACCAGATTTGGCGAGTTGTCAGATGATGATATCAGTTTCACGTCTTCCTGGCTCCCACTATCTCATGTGGTCATTGATGGGCCATAGGGGTGTGTTCCCCTCTGTGGGATCCGTCGAGCCACCTTCTGCATCACTTCTCGATGTACGCGTCAGCTCGGGATGACCCAGGATGTGGTGAGGGTTCCCTTATCTTTCCGGGGAGGAGCTCTTTCGGCTGCGTTCGCCTCAAGGTATCGTGAGCTGTGGGGCAAACTACCAGTGAAGACTGTTATTCCGAGGTTTGGCGATCATTCTGTGTCTTCAACTAGCGAATACAAGAAGTGGATCCTTAGTCCAGCATCTAATAATAGGACACGAGGGCTCAAGCATCTGATCGGCGAGAGCAGCAGCAGGACTTAGCTTAGCTTATATATGTATTTCTTTTAGTGTTACATTTCTTTTTAATGCAGAACTAGAAAATGACAAAAATGAAAAGAATAATATTCACTATATTTCACGAAATTGCGTACATTTCCATATAATTTTAGCATACATGATCAGTTTTGACATTTACTCAACCGCGTATGCCCTATTAATACATGAAGCCAAATTTTAACAGCATCAACTCTTGTTACCAATCGGCCCTCTCGGGTTTTCACGATCGGACATTTTCTCTCGTGCCTTTAATTTTTGCACAGGATGCCTTTTTTCGGTTTTCACCCTGTCGAGGCGCCCAATTTTAGCACAGCCGCCTTTTTTCGGTTTTCGACCTGCAGGGCATTTTATTCTCTTCTTTTTATTTTGGTCTTTAGCCATGGAATCTTTTGAGTCTGTCGACGTTGATCGGCTCTTTGAATTCGTTTCCATCACTATCCGACAAGATTGCGGCTCCTTTGGACATTAGCGTTTTAAGGATATACGGCCCCTCCCAGGTTGGTCTGAACTTCCCTCTGATATCTGGTATGACTGGCCTCATCTGCTTGAACACTAAGTCCCCTTCTTTCAGCGAATGCTTTCTCACCTTCTTCCCGAAAGTCCTGGCCAATCTCTTCTGGTAAATCTGATTATGATAATAAGCTTTCAGCCTACTCTCGTCCAGTAAGTTTAAGTGCTGTAGCCTCTGTCGTGCCCATTCGGCCTCCGAAATTTGGGCTTCCATGACCACTCTCGGCGACTTGAGCTCTATCTCAATTGGCAATACTGCTTCCATCCCGTATACCAGGGAAAATGGTGTAGCACCCGTAGATGTCCTTACCGTTGTCCTATATCCCCACAGGGCGAAGGGTAACTTTTCAGCCCAGTCTTTGTAGGTTTGGACCATCTTGGACAGGATTTTCTTCATATTTTTATTAGCGGCCTCTACTGCTCCATTTGCTTGGGGTCGGTAGGGAGAGGATTTATGATGTTCGATGCCATACTTCTCGAGACGCTTCCTGGTTTCCCCCATGAACTGCACCCCATTGTCAGACACTAATTGGTGAGGGAGGCCATATCTGCAGATCAGATTCCTCTCTATGAACTTGGCCATATCCCTTGCGTCAATCTTTTTGAAGGATTCAGCCTCTACCCATTTGGTAAAATAGTCAATTGTGACTATGATGTATCTGTGCCCATTGCATGTCGTAGGGCGAATCTCTCCAATGATATCTATCCCCCAAGCAGCGAAAGGCTAAGGTGATGTCAGGTTGTGTAGTTCTAATACTGGTAGGTGTCTCAAGTCTGCATATTGTTGGCACAACTGGCATTGTTTGACATATTTCGAGCAGTCATTGTCTATCGTAAGCCAATAGAAGCCTTATCTCATAATCTTCTTAGCCAAGGTCAAACCGTTCATGTGAGCCCCACATACACCTGCATGGGTCTCCTCCATCACTTTGCGGGCTTCTTTTTCATTCAAGCACCTGAGCTGAATCCCGTCTGACTGTCTTTTGTACAACACCCCTTCTAAGGATATGAATTGAGTAGAAAGTTTTTGGATCATCCTCTGGTCTTTCTCAGTAGCTTCCTCTGGAAACTTATTATTTTCCAAGTAATTCATAATGTCAAAGTACCATGGTTTCCCATCCGCCACTTCTACTTCCATTACAGGCTTGATCTCGAAGCTGGGCTTCTCAGAACTCGAAATTAGTACTGGCTTCATAGCTACTCCTTCAGGATTATCCCACATTGACACTAAGGTTGCCAATGCATCAGCTAGACGATTCTCATCTCTTGGCACGAAGTGGAAAGTGCAAGTTTCAAACTGCCCACATACCTCTTTCAAATATTCAACATAGGGTACCAGCCGCTCTTCTTTTACAACCCACTCACCTCGAATCTGGTTAATCACCAAGGATGAGTCACCAAAGACTTCTACATTCTTTACCCCCAATGCGGCTAGAGCTTCCAACCCAAAAGTGCATGCTTCATATTCGGCTTCATTGTTGGTTGCCTTGTACCTCAGCTTCTTGGCTAGGGGGAGTTTCTCACTATCTGGGGTTGTCAAAAAGATTCCAACTCCGGCCCCTCTGTTATTCACTGCCCCGTCGAAGTGTAACTACCATCCTTGGATAAAAATCACGACTATGCTCTCATCCGGAAAGGTGAACTCGGGAGTGTCTCCTTGAATAGGATGCTCAGCAAGAAATTCGGCTACGGCTCTCCCCTTAATAGTTTTGCGAGTGATGTATTGCACATCGAACTCCTGTAGCAAGACCAGCCACCTCCCCATCTTACCAAGCAAAGACGGCGCTTCCTGCAAATATCTTAACGGATTCTGCTTGGCCACTGCCTAAACTTTGTATGAGTGGAAGTAATGTCTCAGTTTCTTTGATGCCCAAATTACTGCGAGGCAGATTTTTTCTACTTCAGCATATTTAATCTCATAAGCCAGGAACTTCTTGCTGAGGTAATACATTGCGAATTCCACCCCAAATTCATCCTCTTGAGCCATCATGGTGCCCACAGAACTGCCCTCTACCTCCAGATACAGGATAAGCGGTTTGATCGGTTGCGGCGGCCTTAGCACTGGCGGATTCAACAGATATTCCCTGATGTTATCAAAGGCTTTCTAGCAGTCTTCGTTCTACACCACAGGTTGATTCTTTCTAAGCAATTTAAAAACAGGCTAGCATATTGAAGTGAGCTTGGACTGAATCGGCTGACGTACTGCAGCTTGCCCAGGAAGCTCCTTACATCCTTTTCCTTTTGCGGCACGGGCATCTCTCTGATGGCCTTCACCTTGTCTGGGTCAATTTCTATTCCCCTCTGGCTGACGACGTGTCCCAATAGTTTTCCTAAAGTCACTCCGAAAATGCACTTCTTGGGGTTAAGCCGCAGATTGTACTTATTAATCCTGGTGAAGAACTTCTCTAGAGCTTCGAAGTGTCCCTCTCGGGTGGCTGATTTGACCATCATGTCATCGACATACACCTCTACCTCCTTATGGATCAGGTCGCTTAGAATCTTGGTCGCCATCCTCTGGTATGTGGCCCCTGCATTCTTCAGGCCGAAAGGCATAACTCGGTAGGCGTAGGTCCCCCATTCTGTGATGAAAACGGTTTTAACCCGGTCAGCTATTTTGTTCAGGATCTGGTTGTAGCCCACATAACCATCTCCAAAGCTGTACATCACGCAGTTGGCGGCACTGTCTATCAACACATCGATATGGGGTAGTGGAAAATCATCTTTCGGGCAGGCCTTGTTCAGATCTCGATAATCCACACACACCCTGACCTTCCCATTCTTCTTTGCTACAGGGACCACATTTGCCAACCATGTAGGATACTGCACTTCAACAAGGAACTTGGCCTCAATCTGCTGCCGAATTTCCTCCTTGACCTTGTCTGCCCATTCTGGCCTGAGCCTTCTCAACTTATGTTTCACAGGCTTATAGTCTGGATAAGTAGGGATAACATGTTCTGCTACGTCTCGATCGATTCCTGGCATGTCCTCATAGGTCCAGGCAAAGACTTTTCCATGTTTTCTTATTATTCTCTCAAAACTTTTTCTCTCATCAGGAGTTATATTTGATGCTATTAGAATTTCCTTCGGATTTTTCGAGGTTCCAAGATTAAAAGGCATTGTATTAGTGGAATCAATGTCAAAAATTGATGGAATATGATCATGTTCATGCATGTTGAAATTATTAGAAACATCGCACAAGTAAGAGAAATCATTTGCCTTATTAATAATATTATAATTGTCATTTACATCATAAAAAAGTTCTGGGATAAAAAGACAGTCTAAGCTGGAGTCTTCTTCTGCCTCTCTAGAGGTTGATGCTACTGCAGCTTGCTCATTGGCTTCCTGATTCAGCAGAGGCGCTTCAGGTATGTCCGAGGAAATCTTTAAATCCCCTATCTTCAGTTCAATTTCTGCCATCTTCTCTTTCCCTTTCAACCTGGCAGCTAACATATTTTCGGTGACAACCTCTTTGAGCTCGCATCTGTCCCAAGTAATACACTGAGTCATGACCTCTTCATCCCAGAAGTTCTTAGCGGTCTTGATAACCCCAGCATCCCGATTAAATACATCATTAAAGATCTCGAATCCGGGGACAATTCTCCCCTACACCCATTGCGGCTCGTCTTCACCAGTATAAGTGCACACTGAGGATGTTGGTACAAAGCTTTCTGAAATATGAGGGATCTTATCCATCGCCTTCTTCTTGCCAGAACTGCCTCTGTACCCCAGACCCTTTCGATTCTTCTGACCTCGAGTGGTGATCGCAGTCTGCAGCCCTTGAGAGTTTCTGCCCAAACCAGCCCCAGGGAGATAGTACATCTTCTTCATCATATTAACCACAGCTGGTTTATCCACTGACCCGTGCTCTTCTCTTATCATGGACACGTGGAAGCCACTAAATGGCTGATTAGCAATTTCAAGCGCTGAAACCTGATTCTCCCTGGCTGCCTTGATAGTCACCACCTCCCCTTCATGTGGGAACTTTATCATTTGATGCAGCGTGGATGGCACTCCTCCTAACTTGTGAAACTAGGGCCTCCCGAGCAGGGCTGAGAAGTTAGCTGGAATGGGCAGAACCACAAATTCTACTTCCACCTCAATGGGTCCTGTCTTGACCAGGGTCTTAAATGTTCCCGAGGCTTGCCTCCTTGAATTATCATAGGCTGTGATAGTCAAATCTGATCCACTGAGCATATCCTCACTGAGCATATCCTCACTTAAACCAAAAGCCTGAAGAGCGATCAGAGGGCACACATTGATAGAAGACCCATCGTCCACCATAACGCAAGCGGTGTGCTTATCGTTAATCTGTGCTTTGATGCACAGGGGTCGGTTATGATTGTAGCCTTCGACCGATAAGTCGACGTCAGAAAAAACCAATCTCTCCTCCGATCCTCCTTTGACTAGACCCAAAAGCTCTGATGGGGAAATTGTGGTGGCAACAGTGGTCTCAACTAAAGCCTCTACTACCTTTTGCCTATGAGAAGGGGACTGTCTCAAGAGATCCCAAATGGATATTTGAGCTGTAGTCTTCTTCAACTGCTTAACAATCTGATTCTCCTCTGACTCTTTTTCCATTGGCGTCCGTGCTGGTTCCGGTACCCTCGTAATCTCAGGGACCACTCTCCCACTTCTTGTCACAGCCCCTATCTCTTCTTCATCCTCATCAGATCTCCATAAATCAGGGTTCATCTCTCCCTCCTCTTCGGCCTCTCCACTGCTCTCGCTGCTTGACCAACAATTAAGGGTTGCCACGACTGCTTTCTCCTCTCTATCCTCGGAACAATAAACAACAATACTCTTGCTCCCATATAGATCCTGCAGCACGTACCACTCTAGCAAGCTAGATCTGATTATAAACACTGGTGGTGGCACGGCGTTAGAACCAGGCTTCTTCTCAGACTCCATCTTCTCAGGGTCAGAAATTTGTTTGCTATCAATCAGGTCTTGAATAGAGTGCCTCAGCGCCTTACACTTGTTTGTTAGATGGCCTGAGTGTTAATGAAACGCACAGAATTCATTGTCCTTGTGCCCAGGCTTCCCTTGCGTCATAGCAGGCCTAGGAGCTAAGGGCTGCAATTTCCCTTCCTTCATCAACCTTCTCAAGACCCAAGACAGTGGTCTTCCTAAGTTCGAAAACTTCCTCTGGGTAGTTGCTTCAGTAGCAGACACCTCAACTGTTCTTCTGGTGCTACCACTGGGACCAGCTGGCCTACTGGTTCCTTGACCGGTATTAGCTCTCTTCCAAAATTATCATTGTTAGCTTTCCGAGCCAAGAACTCTCCCTCCGCTTCAATGGCTATATCCTTGAGAGACTCCCAGTCCTTCAACCCTTTCATCTTCAAACCATCCTTCAAGTACGGGCTTGCGTTCTTGATAAAGAAACGGATCTGGTCTTGGGTGTCTGGCTTCCTCCGCATTTCCATTACTCGATTTCGCCAGCGGGTGAGATAATCATGGAAAGATTCCCCGGCCTTCTGCTGGAGCAGTTCAAGATCTTTAAGATTTACCTCCATCCTGGTGTTGCAATCATACTGTCTCAAAAAATCCTCCGTGAGCAGATCCCAATCTTCTTTAGTCCGGTGATCGAGACTATGATACCAGTCGATGGCATGAGCGGTCAGACTAAAACAAAAGTATTCCACCTTCTGCTTCTTAGACAACGTGGTCCCTTTCATGACCAGAGAGTATTGCTTCACATGAGCAGTCAGGTCAGAAGTACCATCAAATTTCAGCATGTCTGGCATCTTGAAGTTGTAAGGAATGGAGTCTTCTCCCTCCAATTCCTTGTCCTCTGGATTCATTCCCTGACCTCTACTCAGCATACGGGCCATGGCTTCAAACCTCTCTTCCATCTTTTTTAGAATGAAATCATCAGTCTGAGGTGCCTTCCCTCTCTCAGACGCAATGCTCATCTTGTCATCCTCGATATCCCTATCATCATCAATCCTCAAGGCTGGTCTTCGTCTGTGCTCTCCCGAAGCTACTAACCTCAGCTCTATTGGCGGCGGTCGAACGGGCTCTTCTCGTCTCTCAGCTCTTTCTTCCTCTGGCTCATTCTGTCTCACGGGAGGAGGAGGAGGATTCTGCGGAGCATTCTGTTGTGCCAGAGCAGTCAACATATTCATCATTCTGCCCTCGAATTCCTCAAATCGTTGGCCCACCTCTTCTGCGATTATGGCCCTGGTGGCATCATCCCCCCTAGGCGAGTTTGCCATCTCAGATACGGTACAACTGACTTCAGGTAAAATTTCTGGTAGGCCCTCTCTATCTGACGGTTCAGAAGCAGGAACTCGGATCAATCGTCCGGTAGGTGATCTAGTACTCCTGGGCAGATCTATGATGGCTGCAGGGACAAGGCATTAGATATGATGCATGAAATGCAGGTGTAATGTATGGTCGTGATATGCAACATTCACAGAGCACAAGCAAGCAAGTAGGTCCTTCCACCCTTATTTCTCCCACACACGTGGTCGTGTAGTCTCTTTCCTAGGCGGGATTAGCCCAAGGGTCAATGAGGGACCCAATGGACACGCATGGTGCACGGCGAAAAATCGACAGCATGACACTCCTATGCTAATGTACAAGCGAATGGATAATAATCATCATGTATTTGGACGTTCCAAAAATTTCAATATGGCCCTACCGGGACATGATAGCCTTTGGCTAGGGTACCAAGCGAGACATCTGGACTCACCCAATACATGAGGATCCATACAGCAAGCATGGAATTAGGGTTCATATCACCTGTGGGAAGTAATTGCGGCCATTACATGAGCTTTGGACAAGGGAGATGTTTCTTTAAGGCTACCCAAGCCTTATCCTTGCCGACAGGTCTAGCTCATCATGAGCATAACGACCGATCGGGTTATCATTTTGATATACCATTGAGGTACGAGGCTTGGGTTGGTGATTATCCTTAACACTTCCCCAAATTGAGTGAAAATGGGGTCGTGCTTCAGGAACGCACTGGGGCTAATAGAGGGACCAAACTAGCATATTCTAAAGCACTAATGAGATGTAATGCGAATTTGAGAGAAAGCAAATTTATGAATTAAACTTTAACCATAAATTTTAAACGAGGTATTTTCAAATTGAAATCTCGAACCATATCGTCCCCAGTGGAGTCGCCACTGTGACGCGCGCCGGATCCCCGCGGCCGCCTGCTTGAGGGCGATCGGGGCATTTGTGGGTCCGTTGACAGCTTACAATAAATTGCAAGTGCGTCTATGTTGGGAAACAAGGAGGTTTCATGGAGTCGCAACCCAATAGAACATTGGGAAAGTTTCTCTCGCCTCGGAGAGCCTAAGACTGCGCTTAGTATCCATTTTGGGCCAACCAAAGGGATCTTGGAGGGTGAACCTCTCGCCCTAAGGAGCCTAGGATTAACGCCAAAGTCTCGTGACACAAGAGGTGTCTTGGAGGGTAAACCTCTCGCCTCTTTGAGCCCAAAGACCAGAGCTGGGTTTGGGATTTCTCATCTATTTCTACCTCGATTATTTTATGATCAAGTTTTAATTATCATTGATTCGCTCTCTCTCCACACGATGCAATTGATTGAAGGCGCATTTATTCATATTTGGAAAGCCATAAATGGGCAAGTAAATAGTGAAAGCAATAAATTACAATAATACAAGGAGCAGAATACAACTCCCTTTTATAAATGTGCGATACATACACGAATCGGGGCATTGCTTATTTTGAGGACTTTACTCCTCGCATGCATCATTATTATTGTGAGGATTTTTATTGGATAAAAATAGGACATTGGGTCCTTACGTTTATGAAAACCTCATTTTATTGAATATAAAACATTGATCGATTTTTATACTTAATGAGATACAAAAAGGGTATATCCATGTACATAAAATGATTAATGAATAAACAAATGAAGGAAATAACAAAGAAAGTTAGAAAACTAAACCGGACGAAATCCTCCGAGTATGGTAGATAGCCCCTCAAGCTCAGGATAATCCAAGAGAATCAATATGTGCTCACAGAAAGTTAAAAGATGTCAATACATAAAAAAACTCAACATCAATAAAGTCAAAAGGACTTGAAAGAGATAGAAAAGATTTGAAAATGTGGAGACAGGACCCAGCGACGGCCTCTGTTGGGTGACCGACGGGCGTAAATCAAAATGACCGACATGTCCGTCGGTCACTCAAGAGAGAGGGCGTCTGTGAGTGGGGTGACTGACGGGCATCGGTGAAGAAGATGACCCGTCGGTCACCACTGTTTCCGAAAATAAACAGCAAAAACTCTCTTTTGGAGCGAAAACGGGGTTTTTATTACAATATGAGATGAAAAGAGTCAAAATAAAGGAAAATAATAGCAAAAAAATTGAAAGAACAACAAAATAAGGAGCAAAGATGAAATGATATGGAGAATGAGTCCGAAATATTTACCCTCAGATAATGCTTTAATGATATTCTTGATGTTGATTAGAGTTCCGCGTGCTCCATGAGAAACAAAGTGAAGGATCGAAAAAAGGAAAATAGATTATTTCCTCCTTAAATCCCTTAAAAGATTGACTTTGGAATCAAAAACCCAAAGAAAACTAATTAGCTTTAGTTCCTTTTTAATGATTTGATCCTCTAATTAAAAGAGATTTCTTGATGAATGTGTTTGCTGGAAGAGAGAGAAAATGCGCTTGAATTTTGGCAGAGTTTCCCCTCTTGAAAATTTTTGGAACCATTTTTAAGAGAAAATCCGAAGCTTTTATAATCCAGGAGCGACCGACGGGCGTCGGTGTATGGAGACGGGCTTCAAAAGAATCCTTTTGACACAAGGATTCATCCGACAGCCCTGCCATTTCCACCGACGGGCGTCGAAAAGGTTGCGTGCTCTGAGAAATCAGGCGGCGTGCCCGGAAGAGGCGGTGCATTCCGACGGGCGTCGAAAATTACCACAGGCCGTCTGTGACCCTAAGTGACGGGCTGGCCCTCACAGACGGGCTGGCCGTCTGTGGAGGAAAATATACCTTTTTGACTCGAAAATTCCCTGTTTTCTCCCCCTCTGCCTATGAAAGGTGAAAAGACTCATTTCTCATGGAGCATGGGACTAAAACCTCCAAATCCAAACCATTTATACAGGCTCGGATACTGATTTCATCATAGGGTAATCTCTGATCCGAACCGCTCCGGGACATGGTGCTTACATGATAGAAGAGTTCAGATATAGGCACTTTGAGGCTGGTTTAAATGAGTCCTTGAGGGCTATGCTTATTTCATTAATAAGTACTCCGGGTATTGGGTATTATTAGATTGTTCAGGTAGCAGTGTGGGCTAAGAGATCAGAGTCAGTTCTGAGGGAGAGAGCTCAACGGAGGAATCCCCCTCGTGGAGGATCATCATCATCTTCAGGTAAGAGGTCTAGGATACCGCAGGATGAATCTTCTTCAGGTCTAGCTTCGAGAGGCAAGAGGCAAGGTTCTTCTATAAGCTTGAGTTCTGGTAGAGGTGGTTTGGGTAATAGGACTGAGGCATTGCTCGAGTGTTCTCACTGCAGCAAGTTCCATCGTGGTGAGTGTAGGTGGCTCACGGGTGGTTGTTTCCGATGTCGAAGCACTGATCACTATTTGGCTATCTGTCCTAAGTTGGGTGAAACTTCTAGTGATCAGCATGAGGCTAGTAAAGTGGGTTCGAATGCACCGCAAGCTAGTCGAGGTAGAAGCAAAGGTAGAGGTCGAGGTGGTCGGCCTAGAGATGGAGCTCCATCAGAATCTATCAAGAGACCTTTGACGGTTCCTGCTAGAGCATATGCTATGAGAGATTGGGATGAGCAGGATGCTTCAGATGTTATTACTGGTAAGTTCATACTCTTTGACACAGAGTTGTATGCTCTAATTGACCCTGGTTCCGCACACTCATATTTGTGCACGAATAAGTTATTTGATAAGTTGCATGATATTGATCAATTATATTATGAAGTTTGTGTAACCAATCCCTTAGGGCATAGTGTCAATGTGAGTAGAGTGTATAGGAATTGTCCTCTTTTGGTTCAAGGGGTTGAGTTTTCTGCGGACTTGATTGAGTTACCGTTTCGGGAGTTTGATCTGATCTTGGGTATGGATTGGTTGAGTAAGCATCAAGCTGTGGTTGATTGTCATAGGAAAGTGGTTGTGTTGCGAGATAGAGATCAGTCCTCTGTTGTGGTTAAAGGTTTGGGTTCGAGTTCCTTGAGTAATGTGATTTCTGCTATGCAAGCTAAGAGGTTCATGAGGAAAGGTCGTGAAGCATTTCTAGCAGTGGTGTTTGATTTTAAGCATGATCAGGTTAGGATTGAGGATATCCCAGTTGTTAGAGAGTTTGGAGATGTGTTTTCGAGTGAGTTGCCTAGGTTACCTCCCGAGAGAGAGGTGGAGTTGTCCATAGAGATAGTGCTGGGTACTTCGCCCATTTCAAAAATACCTTATCGGATGGCTCCTATAGAGTTGAGGGAACTTAAGACTCAGCTACAAGAGTTATTGGATAAGGGGTTTATTAGATTGAGCATATCCATGGGGAGCTCCAGTGTTGTTTGTCAAGAAGAAGGATGGTACCTTGAGGATGTGCATCGACTATAGGCAGATTTATAGCGTCATAGTGAAGAATAAATATCCTTTGCCTAGAGTTAAGGATTTGTTTGATCATCTTAGAGGTGCATGTGTTTTCTCTAAGATTGATCTTTGGTGGGGTTACTATCAGCTTCGGGTGAAAGATATGGATGTGGCTAAGATAGCCTTTTGGATGCGGTATGGCAATTATGACTTCCTTGTGATGCTGTTCGGGTTGACCAATGCACCTGTGGCTTTTATGGACTTGATAAACCAAGTGTTTAGGCCATATCTCGACCGATTTGTAGTAGTGTTTATTGGTGATATTTTTGTTTACTTGAAGGATGAGAGTGAGCATGAAGAGCATCTTCAGTTAGTGCTGTAAGTTTTGAGGGAGCATCGTTTATTTGCGAAGCTTAGTAAGTGTGATTTCTGGCTTTGAGAAGTGTCTTTCTTGGGTCACATTATGTCAGCTAAGGGTATTCAAGTTGATCTGGCCAAGATTGAGGCGATTGTGAATTGGAAAGTGCCTAGGAATGTTCTTGAAGTGAGAAGTTTCCTCGATTTAGCAGGGTATTACCGTCGGTTTGTGAAGGGTTTTTCGGTCATTACTGCTCCTATGATGAGATTGTTGAGGAAAGGAGTTAGATTTGAATGGGCGAATAAGTGCCAAACGTGCTTTGAGAAGTTAAAGAGATTGTTAGTTGAAGCTCCGGTACTTGCCTAGCCCCGATCGGGTAAGGAGTTTGTAATATACAGCGATGCTTTAGGTGTTGGGCTCGGATGTGTGTTGATACAAGAGGGTAAAGTTGTGGCTTATGCATCTCGACAGTTAAAACCTCATGAGAAGAACTATCCGACACATGATTTGGAATTGGCAGCTGTGATCTTTGCTTTGAAGATTTGGCGGCATTATCTATATAGGAAGAAGTGTAGGATTTTTACGGATCATAAAAGTTTGAAGTACCTCCTCACGCAGAAAGAGTTGAACATGAGACAGCGCCGATGGTTGGAGTTATTTAAGGACTATGACTGCATTGTGGATTATCATCCGGGCAAAGCCAATGTGGTTGTGGATGCTTTGAGCAGGAAGTCGGTTTCGGCTTTGTTTTTGCAACGGTTGAGACAGTTGATTACGGACGCTTAGAAGGATGATTTGATATTGTAGCGGGTTTTGCAAGAGGTCCGATCGGGTAAGCAGTTCGAGTTTTCTATTTTGGATGGGGTGCTTATGTATAGAAATTTTTTCTGTGTGCCCGAGAGTGATGAGTTAAGGAAAAAGCTTTTGAATGAGGCATATACTACGGTCTTCACTATGCATCCAGGTAGTGAGAAGATGTATCGGGATTTGAAGCAGTTCTTATGGTGGTCTAGAATGAAGAGAGACATTGTGGAATTCGTGGCAAGGTGCTTGACTTGTCAGCAGGTAAAGGCTGAGCATCAAGTCCCTTCGAGATTACTCACTCCTTTATCCATTCCTCTATGGAAATGGGATGATATTGCCATGGATTTTGTGTCAGGATTGCTAGTGACTCAGCGGAAGCATGATTCAGTTTTGGTTATTGTGGATCGGCTTACCAAGTCAGCACATTTTCTGCCAGTGAGAGTGGACTACTCAATGGATAAGTTGGCCAGTGTTTATTTGGATGAGGTGGTCTGACTGCATGGAGTGCCATTGTCTATAGTGTCCGACTGGCATCCAAGGTTCACATCTAAGTTTTGGAAGAAATTGCAAGGAGCTTTGGGTACTAAGTTGAATTTCAGCACATCATTTCATCCTCAGACAGATGGTCAGTCCGAGCGGGTTATCCAGATTTTAGAGGATATGCTTTGGGCTTATGCTTTGGAATTTTCTGGCAGTTGGGACAGGTATGTGCGACTTATGGATTTTGCCTACAATAATAGCTATCAGTCGAGCATTGGGATGTCACCGTTTGAGGCTTTGTATGGTCGAGCGTGTAGGACTCCAATTTGTTGGACAGAGTTGATCGAGCGGTCTTTCATTGGGCAAGAGATGATTAGGGATACAGAAGAGAAGATTAGAGTTGTGCAACGAAATCTGAAGGTCACTAAGGATAGACAGAGGTCTTATGCTAATTTGAAGAGAAAGGATATTCGATTTGAGGCCGGAGACAAAGTTTTCCTTAAGGTTTCACCTTGGAGGAAAGTATTGCAGTTTTGCAAGAAAGGTAAACTTAGTCCTTGATTCATTGGGCCTTTCGAGGTTTTGGAGAATATTGGTCCCGTAGCCTATAGGTTGGGTTTACTGATGGAGTTGGCTAGGATGCATGATGTCTTCTATGTCTCCATGCTTCAACGGTACCGATCGGATCCATCGCATATGTTGTTAGTTCAGGACGTTCAAATTTAGTCGGATTATTCTTATGATGAGGAATCGAAAGCCATTATAGCTTGGGAAGTGAGGAAGTTGAGAAGCAAGCAAGTTCCTCTGGTCAAGATTCTTTGGCAGCATCATGGGATTGAGGAAGTGACTTGGCAACCAGAGGCGATGATGAGGATTCAATATCCACAGTTGTTCAGTTTAGGTGAGAATTTCGAGGATGAAATTCTTGTTAGTAAGCGAGAGTTATCACACCCCGATTTGTGTATGTGTGCATTTGTGAGTGTTTTGGAATGTGTTAACTGGGCTTTATTAGAGTGTGGGTGCATGCATGTTAGTTGGTGTGAGTGATCAAGTTCCACAAATCTTAGGGTGACATGTGGCTAGGGTTTTAGGAAGTGGGTGTAATGTGAAGGAGAGAGAATAGAGCAGTCACTTTTACTGCCTCTTTCCCGTTCTTCTTCCTCCTCTCTTTTCCTCCTCTTCCTCTTTCTTCTTCAAGTGTGCCCTAGTTGTGATACAATTGACTTTTGGTGAAAATTGATCATCTCTCAAGTTTATTTGGTAAGTTTTGATTGGGTTTTCTCTTCTTCTTCCTCTCCTTCTCTTGGTCTATTAGAATGTATTTTAACTTAGAGTTTTTGTGTGTTTGTGTATTCTTCTTGGGTTCCTGGGTCAGAAGCGCCTACTCGTGATCCCAAGGGGAAAGAGAAGGCGAGTGGGAGTGTAGCTTGCATCTAGGAGCATAAGATCTACAGGTTTGGGAATTTATGTGTTTTAATGCATTATCTTGATTTTATACTTTTCTGGAAATTGAATATTTAGTGAGGTTCATGTGAATGAAATGTTCTGAGTTTTGGTTGATTTAAGTTGAGATGCATAAATGATGATTATGGGAATAAGTTTAAGTTGGAAAGATATCACTGTGATTTCTGGGTTTGTTACTGTCGGGATTTAATTTTTGGTTAATGCATGAATTGATTGTATTGATTGTGCAAAAGTTGTGTTTGTGCTATTGGTTATGTTGGGAAATGCCCGATTTGAGGTAAGGTGCTGTTTAGTTGGTTTTTTTTTTCCGAAGTTTTAGGCAGGTTTGAACCCAAAGGAGTATTACAGATTTTCTATAGATTGGAACACGATTCTCTATCGTGAGATGGAGATCCGTGAATCCAGTGTTCCGACCGAACTACCATCTTCCAATCGGAAGTGCTATGTCGCTCGTGCGATGAAATGCTCGGCTGTCGAATGGGAGATGGGGATGGTCTGATCGGAATGCCCTAGGAAAGCACGATTCGTCTGAGCTGGAAAGCCAAGTCACGAGTTGTGCATGCATGCATGACTCATGACCGGCTATGCAGCATCTGTACGAGTCGTGCCCTTTTTGTTTCCCTTCCCGATCGGCCCTTCGGTTAAAGAAGAGCATCGACACGAGTCGTGTCGATCTTGCATGCCTCGTTTTCTTCGCCCCTTCTTCCTTGCAATTGTCCTGTTGACTACTATCACGAGCGCGACTCTTGTCGCGATTGTGACAGTGAGCCTTCGCTTGCTATGTTTTTCGATTTTGTCCTGTTTTGCTAAAATGTATTTCATATCTTTTCTACATGGGTTTTCACTACTATATCGGAATAAATATGCTTATATATGTGCACTATTGTGATTACTTCATGATGAATTATATGTTATACTTTGGAATATAAATTCTATTATGTATGACCTGCGAGAGTCAATCTAGTGGATAGTTAGCATGCTTAATAGAGTTCAGTAGCTGCAGCCTTCTGTTCCGTTTGGACCCTGATCAGGTCCCCCGTTTGGTTCCTTGCGAACCAAATGTGTTTGGATCTTGTTTAAGATCCCCTTTGTAAAATGTTTTTGAATGAAAAAATGTGATGTTGCTTTTCAATTCGTACCCGTAAGGTACCGCCATGCGTTCAGTTCAATTCGTACCCATAAAATATCGCCATGTGTTCACTCGTTATCCACTATTGTGAGTCAGTAGGTGTATTGTTTGTTTGGGTTATGCTTATGAGAATGAGAAATCCGATCGGCTATGATTATAAGTATGTGAATGTATATGTATACGAATGTGAGCATGGACTTTTGAATGTTATGTATGTGATTCAACTATGACTATATTTCATAAGATTATCAGCTTATGCCATTATGTATGCATTTTGCCTTGACGACCATTGTGAATGGCCGTCCATATTATTGTTGTTTGTTTTCCCCACTAAGCGTTATCACTTACATCCGTGCAGCTGCGGATAGTGGTTACCTTTTGGGAGAGTCACCGCTGATATAAGTCTAAATAGCTCATATTTAATCCATGTTTTAGGTTTAAAATAATGTTTACATATGGTTAATTGTGTTAGAATTAGGTGTGTTTTATGTTTTTGTTTGAGTTTTGTGTGAGTAGGAGAAAAATGGAGAAGATTGGAGAAAAGGAGCAAAATTGAGCTAAAGCATCGCGAGTGCGACAGGAAGTGCCAAGCCAAGAAGAAGAGAAGAAAGGAAGAAAGAAAGCAAAGGAGAGAAGTATTCTGTCGCGAGCGCGACAGGACGCGCAATTGAAGGGAGCCAAAGAGAAGGAGAAAGGGAGCTAGCGGGCATTATCGCGAGCAAGGCCGCTTATCGTGAGGTCGCGATATGGCACGGAGGAAAGCTAGCAAGAGGAAAGTGGAGCGAAGAGCAAGGCGTGTTTTTTTACGAGCGCGATTGTGACGCGCGCCGAACCTCGTGGCCTCCCGAGGGCCCGCTTTAGGGCGATCGAGAAAGGTTCATAAAGCTTGTAAAGTATTTACAAGTGCGTCTATTTTGGGCAACAAAGAGGTTTCTTGGAGTCGCCACCTAATAGAACATTGGGGAGGGTCATCTAGCCTCAGCGAGCCTAAGACGGTGCATACATATCCATCTTGGGCAAGCAAGAGAGATCTTGGAGGTCTCAGCCTCTACCCCTGGAGCCTAGGATTTGTAAATTTAAGTCTTTTGGTGAGACTCAAGAGGTGTCTTGGAAGTCCTAGATCTCTCGCCTCATTGAGCCCCAAAGACCAGAGTGAGTTCGGGACTTCTCATTTATTTATACCTTGATCAATATTATGATTAAGTTTTGAATTCATTGTTTCACTAACTTTCCACACTATGCATTTAATTAAAGCGCAATCATTCACGTCAAAAGCGATAAATTAAGCACTATATATTAAGATAAACTTCCATAAATCAAATTACAATAAAACTAGGGGCGGAATACAACCCCCATTATAAAAATAATATATAGATCATACAGAAATCGGGATATTCATTAGAGTGAGGACATTGGTCTTGTCATGCATATTTGTTACAAACTGATTTTTTTAAAAAAAGTGTCAATTTTGTTGGTTAAAAACAGGACATTGGTCCACAGCTTTCGAGAAAACCCCAAATTAACTACTATAAAATATTTGGCCCTTTTCACTTTAACGACATTGGAATAATCTTAATAATAACATGAATAAAAGGCAAGAGTGAAGAAAGAACCCGTATAGAAATCCTCAGATTGGCTCGACCATCATCGTTTACAACTCCAAATCCAAATGGTCAGAAAATAACTCATAGGAATAAACATGTCAGTGTCGAAATTGGTGAATAAAGTAAAGAAAAGGAAAATAATAGGAAACTTTTAAAAGAAATGAGTTAAAATATAAAAAAGGGGTAAAAAATTAAAAACAATTAATATAAGTTAATTAAATCACACAAGTATTAATCCAGAATGTTTACCCTCGGATTTTACCGTTTTGGGTGAATATCGAATGATTTCGGTCCCCGCACGCTCCATAAGGATCAAATAAAAATAGATCAAAGCAGGAAAATTTGTATTTTTCCTTCTTGAAAATTTGATAGCGACCGAGTGTTTGAATTAGCTGTATTGATGGAAACGAATAAATTTTGTTACCTCAAGTTGGCTTAATTCGCAAGAAAAATTTGAGTAAATCAATTAATTGGAAGAATTTTTATCAAATAACATTCTGAAAATAAACAGAGATTTTATAGCTTTTTTGGTAAATTGCTCACAAAAAAACCTTTTCTAAAAAATCAAATCTCTCAAAAATTTGTCACTTTCCTCACAAAAATTTGTAAAATTTTTCTAACCCCCAATAATGAATTTTACTTCCCAATTTATAGAATTTTTGGAGATAAAATAAGATAAGCATCATTTTCAAGTTTGAATTTTAAAAGGAGTTTTAAAATTCAATTTTTAACCAAAACTTATCTCCATTTGAAAGATTTGAGATTAAATTTTATCAAATCCGGCGTAATCTGATCAGATCCACTACCGACGGGTATCCCTACAACTACAGACGGGCGTCCCTACTAAGGGTACACGTGGAAATTTGGATACAGACGGGCCGACATGCAGGACTAGGGACGGGTGTCCCTACTCAGACACGTGTCCGTCCCTAGCTACAGACGGGCCGAAATGCGGGACTAGGGACGGGCATCCCTGCTCAGACACGTGTCCATCCCTAGCTACAGACGGGCCGTCCCTACTATGCATAGAGACGGGTGTAGACACCGGGTCCCGAGTCGGGTTTAATGTCAAAAAGTGATTTTGGGTCCTTAGTAATTCCCTCCGGAAAAATATATATATATATATATATAATATAGATTAGGTAGGTAAAATTAGAAATTAATTATTAATGTTGGGTTAATTTAATTTATTAATTTTGTAAGTTTAATTAGATAATTAAAATGCATGAAAGATTAAAGATTAATTAGTTAATATGTAAAGTGTTTAATTAATTAGATAAATTATATGATATATTAAATAGATTAATTATATTAAGATGTAAAATATGTAATGTAATTAATATGTAATGTTTAATTAATATGTGATGTTTAAATTAATTAATGTGTGTTATTTGAATTAAGTTAAATTAATTAAGAAATTAAAATGGAGGAAATTACCATTGTGCACCTAATTTACCCTAATTTTGGGATATAAAAAGAAAGAGATAGGAAATTAAGGGAGCTCTCTCGGTAGATCAAGGCAAAAGACCAAGAAAAAGAAAAAGAAAAGAGAAAGAAGAGAGGGAGGTCGGCTAAGCAAAGAAAAAGAGAGTAAGAAGAGAGAGCAAGAACAGGTCGGCCGAGCAAAGACCAAGAAGAAAAAGAAATAAAAAGGAAAAGAGAGGAAGAACAAGAAAATAAAAGAGAGAGTAAGAGAGATCAAAGGCCAAGAAAAACCAAAAATCAAAGGAAAATAGAAAGAATAGGAGAGAAGAGAGGAGCAGCCACGGGAACCGAAGACGCCAGAGAGAAGAGAAAAAGAAGAAAAGAGAGAGGGAGGAGGCGAGGCCTCCACCGGCCAGCCACAGCGCCGAACAGCCGTACGCGCCCAGCCGGAGTGAAGAGGAGACCTGGACGAAGCCGATGGTGGTCGCCGATCAGCCGCAGTCGCCGGTGTGGAGGAGATCGGCGAGGGAAGAAAGGACGCTGCCGACGCGACTTCCGGCCTACTCCGGCGACCTTACGGCGCGTGACCGGCGGCGATGGACTCCCGGCATTCCGATCTACCTCGCGGCGGTGGAGGTGTCGACCACCGACGACCTCCGGCGAGGGAAATCCGATGAGTCCTATTTATATTTATTTATTTTAAATATATTATTATTATTATTATTATTATTAATTAATTAATTAATATTAATATTATTATTATTATTTTGGTTATTTATTATTATTATGATTATTATTATTCTGTTTTATTATTATTATTATTATTATTATTATTATTATTATTATTATATATTTATTTGTGTTTAGTGATGTTGTTGTTGTTGTTATTATTATTATTATTATTATTATTATTATTATTATTATTATTATTATTATGTTTTATTATAATTATTATTATTATTATTATTATATATTTATTTATGTTTATTGACGTTATTATTATTATTATCATTATTATTATTATTATCTTTTATTATTATTATTATTTGCATTATTGCTATTATTATTATTATTATCAAATACTATTTGTTTTATTATTAATATTATTATTGTATGATATTATTGTTAGCATTTTTATTTTTGTTGGATTATTATAATTGTCATCATATTTTGCATCCATTAATTCTTTTAATTTAATTCATTTAATCGTTCATTTGGAATTTATTTATTTATTCGAAAAATATGTAATTAATATTTTATCTTATTTTATGTATTTGTGGTCTGTAATAATAAAACGATTTTTGACCGCTATTAAAAAGAACCACCACACAAATGTTTTCTACCAAATAAAATATTGGTTAATAAAACTGGACCAATGTCCTCATTTTCATCTCCAGCCAAAAGGTTTAACTTGATTTGAGAATTCTATACTTTTTTGTAAAATTAGTATTTGGGAACCAATGTTCCCGTCTAAATGAACATCCCGATTTATGCTTGTTTTGCACCTTATTTATAATGGGGGTTGTATTCTGCCCCTGATTTTATTGTAATTTACTTTTGACTGCTTCATTTTAGTTTCGCTTTTATTTTTTGCTTTTACGTGAATGATTGCGCCTTTTAATTAATTGCATCGTGTGGAAAGATGGTGAAATAATAAATTCAAAACTTAATTGTAAAATTAATCAAGATACGAATAAATGAGAAGTTCCGAACCTACCTCTGGTCTTTGGGCTCAAAGAGGCTAGAGGTCTATCCGATCGTTCGTTGGAACTAAGACCTCCAAGACACCTCTTGTGTCACGAGACTTAGACGTTAATCCTAGGCTCCTTTGGGAGAGAGGTTTACCCTCCAAGACCCCTTTGGTTGGCCTAAAATGGATAATAAGTGCAGTCTTAGGCTCTCCGAGGCGAGAGAAACTTTCCCAATGTTCTATTGGGTGGCGACTGTCATGGCCGGATTTGTACCCTAAGAGAATTAACTTAAATTGGCATGTGTGTGAGAATTGAATGTGTAGGATTGGACTTAATTGAAAGAAAGAAGTATTGTTAAGGGTTTTAATGGTAATTATGAATGTTTGTGCTAAGCATGAGTTAAAGGCTGATTGGCTAGTTAATAAAGGATTAATTAAGGAAATAATAACTTGATTTAATGGAAAGTGCAGATAGATTTGAGGAAGTGGTTTCCGTGTGGCTTCTTGAGAGGATGCCACCTACACTTTTGCATGCAAGAATGAGTTAAGGGAAGGGAAGAGTTTCATTTGGTAACCTAGCAATTTTCTGTGTTCTTCTCTTTTCTTTCTTGCGTGGGAGTGAGTTTAGAGAGGCTTTATGAAGTGTTAGCAAACTGATGTTAAGTTGCTCAAGAATTAAGGGTTAAACCTAAGAGGTAAGTGAATAAGTGCATAATCTCATCTTCTACTCTTTCTTCTTGGTTGAGCTGGTTTGGATGGGATATTATTGGTTTGAGTTTGAGCTTGAGCATCTGTGTTGTTTTTCCTAGCTGAAGAAGTGAAGAGAGATAAGGGAAAGGCTGTAATCGGCGAGCCGAGCGTCCATCGAAATTAGGAGCTAAGGCGGCGAGGTTTGGGAACAAACCCTAATTGTGTGATTGTGTGATTAGTGTTGATTAAATAGAGATTTGAACTGAATATATGATATGTGAAATTGAAGTTTGAGCATGAATTATGTGATGCTAGATAGTATGATTGTAGTAGCAATATGCTTGTGATAAAGTGCTTGAGAATGATTATGATTTGTGCTATTATTGAATGTCAAACAAGAAGGGAAAACCAGGTATGTGCTAATGGGTGAGTAGTTGATGTTCTGGGTTTATTGTCAAGCATGAGAATGAGATTTGAAGTCTAAATGAGAAGGTAGAAACGAGCGGAAAAACATAACTATGTTATGGTGATTTTGCATGGGTCACGGTGACAATGAAAATGATTGTGACCGTGACATATGCTGAGTTCAATTCTGCCTAGTGGATTTTGGTATGTCACGGTGACAATGAAATTTATTGTGACCGTGAGGTACCCAGGAAGGCATTCTGTTTTGCAAAGTGAGAATATGTCACGGTGACAATGAGATTCATTGTGACCGTGACATACCCTCAAGTTGCATTCTGCCGAGAGTGGGGAACATGTCACGGTGACGACGAAATTGATTGTGACCGTGACATGCCCCCAGTTTACATTCTGTTTTGGACTTCAATATGTCATGGTGACAATGGAATTCATTGTGACCGTGACCAACCCTGTTTTGGCAATATGATCCTAATGTGTTTGGCCATTCAAATGGCAAAGCTTTGAGTTGAAATGAAGGACAACCTGAGTAAGTATTATATGTGTGTTAAGTGATCCACAAATGCATACAATCATGATGATTTCTGAATGCGACCAGTTATGTGAGTATTAAATGTGAAAATTGAATTTGAAAGCATACTGAGTATGCAAATGAAATGTTTAGCTATGTGCTAATGCAAATGTGTAAAGTGAAAAGTGAATTGAATAATTGTTTAACAACTTAAGCCTGCGAGTCAAGTAGTGGATAGTTAGGCATGCCTATAGGGTCAAGTGCTGCAGCCCCATGCGTTAAATGTGTCTGATTCCATGTGAATCACAATGCGAATAATCCTTGCTGGATTTTATTATATGTGGAATAATGTGAAGTACCAGAAGGTACTAATGTGATGTGAAGCACCAGAAGGTGCTAATGTGAAAAAGTAGTCTCGATGAGATTACTGGTACTAGAGAGGTACCGATGCGATACCCGTTATCCGCGTCATTGAATTGCAGGCTAATGGACTAAAAGGCTAATCGGCTAATCAGTTAATTAAATAATAAACAGAGGTGATTGTGATACAAGGAAGTAAGGATTTGTGAATAAGTGATTCATGCTTTATGGTTGAACATAGTAATGGACAAAGCTATGCTTGAAATGGTACATGCTTTAATAATGATTGTTCGGGCTTGTCTACTAATGTGTAATGTATGATGTTTCTGATTGTGTGATAAATTATCTGCTATATATGAGTTCCCCACTAAGCGTTATCGCTTAGCATGGATTTACTCTAATCCATGCAGGTACGGACGAGAGGTGACTGAAGGACGTCCCCCGCATTTTGGTACGGTCAACAATAGGAAGTGAATAGCATAGGTTTGGGGGCTGTTATTTTGGGATTTTGTATAAGCTTTTGTATAGTTAACATGTGTAATGAAAGTGTAAAGGCATGTAATAATGTATGATCATGAATGTAACCTCTGATATGTATGTATGTCATATGAATAGCTTGGCATGTGATGCTTGAGATAAGATACTATGTGATGAAATTTTATTGTTCAGATTCTGCATGTGTTCTGTTGTGTGTGCGACCTTCTCTAACCAAGATTAGCTGAGCTAGTCTGTCGTTAGGGAACGGGCATCACAAGTTGTGGTATCAGAGCCCAGGTTGAGTATTTTCTGGGAATTGGGTAGATAAGATGTGTGTAGTTTGTTGACCTAATGCGAAAGTCCTTGTTTAATCTGTGTAGTAAGATGGATTCTGGAAGGCATACCGGAGAGGAATCTGCCGAAAGTGTGAATCCTCGTGAAGCTGAGGTGACAGGATCTGGCCAGTCTGGATCGGTTGGTTATAGGAATGAGATTCCGTTCGGGCCTATGGAAGCTATGATGAAAATGACACAAGATATGGCAAGAGTGATGGAACGTATGATGGCGCCTAGAGCCCCAATAGAATCTTTGAGAAAGTATGATGGCGATAAGCGGGGCCCGGCGCCCATCACAACGGGGATCACCCCAAGTAAAGACGGGCGTCCCTACTCAGACGGCCATCCCGTCTGTGGAGCAAAACTTCCAATTTCAAGCAAAATCTCCTAAACTCTTTCAAAACCTCACGCTATAGAGAAAAAGATTTTAATCCTTGTGAAACCGAAAGACAAAAACCTCCGAATTCCATCCATTTATCCGGAAACCAACGTGGATCTCTTCATCGGGTAACTCTGACCTGGACTGCCTCAAGACCCGGTGTCTACAGTTGCCCCCAATTTTGGGAAAACTAGCGCACTAGTGTCTAAACGAGCCAAAATTCAGAGAAGAAAGGAAAGAGACGCATACCTGAGGCAGTCCTTACCTTTTGCCGGGGAAGTAACGATGCGTCGAGTCTACTTCAGACTTACAAAATGCGAGGATTGCTCTCCTGAGCTGCGCCGAGTCTGCTCCAGAATTACAAAGTGCGGATGGTGATGCGCCGAGTCTGCTCCAGACTTACAAAACGCGAGGGCTTCTCTCCTGAGCTTCACCGAGTCTGCTCCAGACTTACAAAGTGCGGATAGTGATGCGCCGAGTCTACTCTAGACTTACAAAATGCGAGGGCTGCTCTCCTGAGCTGCACCGAGTCTGCTCCAAACTTACAAAGTGCAGATGGTGATGCGGCCCGCTGTCCTCGTCTCGGTATGCGCGGTGACTAATCTGTCCCGCTAGCCTCATCTCATCCTGTGTGGTGTCTGATTTATATCGCTAGTCCCGTTTTAAGTTTGTGAACTTTCCTTGCTAACCTCCATTCAATCGGCAAGGTACGATTCTGATCTGTTGATTCTCATCTAATATTGAATGCGATCTTGAAGGATACAATGTTTGATCTGTTTATCCTTCCTTTTGATTGCTGGTCATTTTCGAATTGGTGTGAAACCATGTTCCTGTATTGTAAGAGACTCTTGTTAATTCTTGCGCAAATTAACTTGATTGGTAGATTTACGAACATTTTTATGTTGCCCTTTATTATTTATCATCCTGTTTACTATATGATCAATTGTCTTTTTCCTTCTTTTCTCTCTCTTTTTTTTTAAGAAATTTAAATCATGAAGAAATAACATGCAAATTTAACAGGTTAATCCATAAATGTTTTTCCACTAAAAGGTTAAATTTTGTACAATATACAGATGTGATTATAACAAAAAGTATAAATACAAAGCTAGAAGAACTCCCTGAACAATCTATAATGGCGCATAATCTGAGAGCTCCTCTGGATCATCATCATCATCATCTGATAGATGAACCGGCTGGCCTCGTGATGAAGAAGCAGATGGTCCCGCATCTGGAGCAGATGGCTGCTTGGGAGGGGCTGATGGTCCGGCCTGCTGAGCAGCCGAGGCTCTGGCCTGTCGCTGGTATCTGGGAGGTACAGCCATTGGTACTGATAATGGCTGCGCTCTTGCTGGGTCCTGCTGCTGGAACTGGACCTGAGCATATCCATCAAGGAAAGGCTGTGCGCATACCGTCATGAACTGCAGCGCATCAGTGACGACCACCCTAACTCTCTGAAAGCGCCGGTCAGGCAGAGGGTCTAATCTGTAGAGGTAGTCCCCATACTCTTTAGCCTATCCTCTGTATGCTCTCTAAACTCTCGCATGAACTGGGCGATGGGAGGTATGGCACCCTCTAGGACCTAGATCCTGAATCTGAGAGCCTCAACTGACTCATCCACCACCTGTACAGATGCATCTATCCTCTGAGTCGCTTCATCCTGGGAGGCCCTCATCTCCTGCCTCAGCTGACCCACGAGCCTCTCCTGCTCCTGCCTCAAATAATCAATAAGCCTCCCCTGCTCCTGGATGATACCCTGCTGTTGATCTAGCCGCTCTAAGATGACTTTATCTCGCTCCCCGAGCTGCCCGAGAAAGGCCCTGTCTCTCTCCTCCTGTCTGTGCTCAATGGATACGAACATAGAGGTTAAAATCGTATAAAAATCTGGCTGTGCCAGGTGAATTGATGGTGTGAATGGAGGGGGAGCTGACTCTGGTGCCCACTCTGGAGGTGGAGCTATAGAAGTAGATGCCCCCGAGTCCACTGCTCTAGCATATGGACTGAACCTCTCAAGTGCCCTGGGAGCTGTCCAATGTACTCTCGATGGTGGAGGCGGAGTAGGACTCTGTACTCTCTGCCTTGGAGGAGTAGCAAATAGCTCATCTATGGTGAACTCAATCCCCATGTCAGAGGGTGTACCTGGATGCTCCTCCTGGTGCTGCTGGGGCTCAGGAGGCTGGTGCTCCATCTGAGGCTGCTCCTCTACTGGCTCTAGTGAGGGCAGGCTAAATGTACGTCTGGTCTCATGAATGGTGCAGAGTCTGTACGCCTCGGCCTGACCCGGTATCGGCAATATCATAGCCATCGTAATAGCTGCCGGAGCATCCACATAAATGCTCTCATCCAAGGCATGCCCCAGGATGTCTGGACGAACACCCAAACTCAAAAGTAGTCTAGTAATGACTCCACCAACATACACTACAGGGGTTGCCCCCCTAGATAGTCTCACCATGTTAACCAAAATCTCATGGCTGATGTTGAGCTGCTGGCCTGCCACCATGGCCCATAAACTCCAAATCTCAACGTCATTGAGAGACCCTGGGTTACCAGTTCGTCCCAAATAGAAGCTGGATAAAACTCTGTGAACATATCGAAGGGCCTGTGATGAGAGTACCGTGCTCTTCGCCGTATCATGATCATACAGCACCCCCGGCAAGGCAATAACCGCCCAATGCTGGCGTTTAACTGCTCTATGTGGCACTTTAACATCCTGCCCGAATGAAAGCCCCATAGCCTCTGTAAATCACTGACGGGTAATGCTATAATGGTGGCCCTCCATCCAAAACTGGATAATACCCTCCTCTGTGTCGGATCTCTAGTACCCCCCGTACTATAACGTAGCAAGAAACTGCCGAACTATCTCTGGGTGAGTCTGGAAAGTAGGCATCAGAAACTCAGTCCATCCCGCATCTGCCATCAGAATATCAACCTCGTCGGCCATCCCTAGAGCCTCAAGGAACGGCCTAGAAATGAAACGTCTAGCTCGAAACTGCACCTGAGCCAGCGCTGCATACCTCTGTCTGGCCTCGGCACTCATCCAATCCGGGGCCTGAGGCTCAGGCTGATCGCGCGAAGCATATCGTCGCGGTGGCATCCTAAAAATAAAGTAAACAATTAGTTTGGCATCATAGTCATAAACGGACTTTACTCAGGAAATAATAACAAAAATTTAGGCAGCATTTCGACGGGGTCGTGTCTAAACCGAAAAAAAAATTAAAAAAATTTGGGCAGCACCCCGGCAAGGGTGTGCCCAACCTCCTGCATGAGAAAACAAAAAAAAGACAGGCCTCAGGCCCCAAGCAACAGTGCAACATATATAGTGCAACATATTCACACTTGCTAAAAAAAATGTGGGCAGCACCCCGGCAAGGGTGTGCCCAATCTCCTGCATGAGAAAACAGAAAGAAGAAGGGACAGGCCTCAGGCCCCAGGCAACAGTGCAACATACTCATATTTGCTTTACTTCTTAATTCTTAGTATTGGTTTCGAAGTGCATGTGTTCCTAAGGCCAAGTCTGCACATCTAACTCAAAAAAAATAAACATGCATCCATCATCAATTGTTCTCAAAACAGCATTTATCCATGCATTTGATCTCAACTTGAAGAACAGCATATTATTTATTCTATGTGTTAATTCATGCACTTAAAGCACTTAAAAAAAGCATAACATTAACTAAACCATGGCATTTTAATAGCAATAACTAAAATCAATTAGCAAGGCTCCTAATTACACTAATCCAAAAAATGAAAATTACATTACTCATAATAGGATAAATAAATAAATAACTAATAATAAAATAGAAGGATTTTACTAACCTGGAAATTGAGACTCAAAGGACAAGACGCTGGTGCGAAGAAAATCAACCGAAAAAAAGCAAAAAACGATAAAATGTAACTGAAGAAGAAGGGAAGAGCATCGGTGTGAAGAAAAGAGAGAAGAAAGTGACAGTCCGTCGGTACTAGCGTCTTTATATAGAATTTACGTATCGACAGGCTTTGCGTCCCTATAGAGACAGACGTGCATGTCGTCTGCCTCTTCGGATTCTGCTTTTTACCCCTTATTAATTACCTAATTAATGCGCGTGATGTGCACGATGCAAAGATCTGCCTGGTGGACAATTACAGACGGGATAACCGTCCGAGTGAGGGACGGGCTAGCCGTCGGTATATCAATCCTATAAAATTCACCCTTTTCTTGGACTTCGTGCCTCTTCTCTCATTTTAGCTTCATAATAGGCTCTTTTCTCCAGTTTTTTCCCTTTTTTCTTCTTTATTTCCTTTAGTGACTTCGATTTTAGCCCTTGAGGAATGAATTCTCCTCTTCTTCCTAAAATGCACCGTATCTTAGACGATGCTCAAACTTGGGAAAATAGCACCCTTGCCTGGACTAATATTTTTACGAAAAGTCCGGATAGACCACAACCTTCTTTTAGCTGCGACCCATTTCTGGGACCCTCGCTTTCATGTTTTCAGGTTCACCTATCAGGAAATATGCCCCTTGCCTGAAGAACTTGCTGCTATTGTCGGGAGTTGGTATCCTCCTAGTGCTTTACCCTGCGTTCCTCGCTGTGGTTTGGTTCAAACTCGGGATATTGCCTTTCCTTAAGTATAGCTCCTTCTGACGATGCTCGTCTAGTTCCTCAGGGCCCTGTATTTGCCTTAGAACCTCTGATTGAAGCACTGGATGAATTCTTTAACCTTCCTTCATACAGAGTAAGTGTCATCTTTCTTTTCTGTCTGATGAAGTACCTGGTTGTGACTTCAGAGGAGCTGGTTGGAGACCCTCGTCTGTTTGGAATTCTGGATGATTTTCACCACGGGCTGACCCCTTTTCCACTTATTTTGGCTGAGATTATCTTGGGCTTGGACTCTGTCTGTGCCGGGCCTACCACTTCATTCTCTGGGAGCCCCTTATTACTCCTTGTAGGTCATTGTTTTAAAGGTAGTGAGTCCCTTGTGGATTTTCACACTAGCTTTTCTCAGCGGGAAGTGCATCCTTTCGGATTTTCACACAATCCTATGCCTAATTTTTGCCTGAAGTAAATCCAACTTACTCAAGCGGCTTTTCTTTGCCTTTTATCTTATTTTCTTTGGCTTTTATTTTTCCTTGCTTCTTCTTTCAGATTTGGTTGCAAGAGAAATAGAAGTTGTTGTCAGAGCCACCTCCTAGGGTCATTAGTCAGTACTCAGCGAAGCATTTTCTTCCTCGCCAGCGTCTGTACCTACTTGGGACCCCTGACGAAGGCATTACCAGATTCAGTGAGATATCAGATGAGGATATTAGATTTATGCATGCTTGGCTTCCCTTATCCAGTGCAGTTATTAACGGGTCTTCAGGATGCGTTCCCCTATGTGGGCTTCGTGAGGCAACCTTTTACATCATGGCCCGCTGCTCTCGTCAACTTGGAATGACTCAGGATGTGGTGAGACCCCCTCTATCCTTTCGAGGTGGAGTCCTTTTTGCGGCTTTTGCCTCCCGCTATCAGGAGCTCTGGAGCCAGCTTCCACTGAAGACTATCATACCTCCCTTCGGGAACCACTCTGTCACCTCTACCAACGCGTACAAGAGGTGGATACTTAGCCCGTCATCTGATAATCGAACACGACGACTGAGGCATTTGGCTAGCGAGAGTAGTAGTAGGGCATAATTTAGCTTTACATGCATTTTGAGCAATATGTTTCTTTTTAAAGCTGAATTGGACAATGATATAAATGAATAAGTCAAGCCTTATTTTATTTCACAAAATTGTGTACATTTCAGTACGATTTCAGAATACATGATCGTTTTTGACACTAATTCAATTCTGCCAGACTACATTCATTCATGGAACCAAATCCTGACAGCATCAAACTCCTGTCCCTAATCAGCCCTCTCGGGTTTTCATGATTGGATATTTTCTCTCAAGCCTCTAAATTTTGTTCAGGATGCCTTTTTTCGGTTTTCACCCTGACGAGGCGCCAAATTTTAGCAAGGCCGCCTTTTTTCGGTTTTCGACCCCCAGGGCTTTCATTCTCTTCTTTTGATTTTGTAGCCATTAGCCATGAAACCTTTTGAGTCTATCAATATTGATTGGTTCTTTGAATTCATTGCCATCGCTATCCGACAGAATCGCAGCTCCTTTCGACAGCAGCTTCTTGAGGATAAACGAACCTTCCCACGTAGGTCTGAACTTCCCTCTGATATTCGGTGCTCCTGGCCTCATCTGTTTGAATACCAAATCCCCCTCCTTCAACGGATGTTTCTTTATTTTCTTTCCAAAAGGCCTAGCGAGCCTCTTTTGATATATCTGGTTGTGGTAGTAGGCTTTTAACCTATTCTCATCCAACATGTTCAAGCATTGCAACCGCTGCTACGCCCATTCGGCCTCCGGAATCTCTGCTTCCATTATCACCCTTAGTGACTTAAGTTCAACCTCGACCGGCAATACTACCTTTGTCCCATATACCAAGGAATAAGGAGTGGCTCCCGTTGAAGTTCTGATGGTTGTTCTGTAACCCCATAGTGCAAAAGGCAACTTTTCTGCCAAATCTTTATAATTCTGGACCATCTTAGCCAGGATCCTATTGACATTCTTGTTGGCGGCTTCAACTGCCCCGTTAGCTTGAGGAAGATACGGAGAAGACTTGTGGTGCTCGATACCATACTTCTGGAGTAACTTCTTCATCTTGGCCATGAACTAGACCCCGTTGTCAGATACCACATGATGTGGAAGGCCATACCTACATATCAAGTTCTTCTCTATGAATTTCGCCATATCCCGAGCATCCACTTTCTTGAAGGACTCAGCTTCTACCCACTTGGTGAAGTAGTCGATGGCGACGATGATGTATCTATGCCCATTAGAGGCCGTGGGGCGTATCTCTCCAATAATATCAAGCCCCCAAGCTGCGAATGGCCAAGGTGACGTCAAATTATGCAATTCTGAAACGGGCAAGTGCCTTAAATTTGCATACTGTTGGCATAACTGACATTGCTTTACATACCTTGAGCAATCGTTATCCATAGTGAGCCAGAAGAATCCTTGCCTCATAATCTTCTTTGCCAATGTCAGCCCGTTCATATGGGCTCCACATACGCCAGCATGAGTTTCTTTCATTACCCTTTTGGCCTCTTTCTCATCCAAATATCTCAACTGGATACCATCAGCCTGCTGTTTGTATAATATCCCATTTATGCAAATGAACTGGGTAGACAATTTGCGAATCATTCTCTGATCTTTCTCGGTAGCTTCCTCTGGAAACGTCGTATTCTCTATATAGTTCTTAATATCATAATACCATGGCTTCCCATCTACTACTTCTATCTCCATGACTGGTTTAGATTTAAAGCTAGGTCTCTCAGACCTAGAAATCAGAACTGGCCTCACAATCACCCCTTCGGGGTTGTCCCACATTGAGACCAAAGTGGCAAGCGCATCGGCTAATTGGTTTTCATCCCTTGGAACAAAACGGAATGTACACACTTCAAATTGACTGCTCAGGTCTCTCAAGTGATTGATGTATTGCTTTAGCCTCTCTTCTTTAACGGCCCATTATCCTCGGATTTGATTAATCACCAGGGAGGAATCACCAAACACTTCCACGTTCTTTGCTCCTAAGGCTATCAACGCCTCTAACCCAAAAGCACACGCTTCATACTCAGCTTCATTATTGGTAGCCTTGAACCTCAATTTCTTGGCCAAAGGGAGCTTCTCATCATCTGGGGTTGTTAAAATGATCCCTACTCCTGCCCCCTTGTTGTTCACGACTCCGTCAAAGTGCAATTGCCAACCTTGAGCTCCAATAGCTGTCACATCCTCATCTGGAAAGTTAAACTCGTACGACTCTCCTTGAATTGGGTATTTTGCCAGGAATTTAGCCACTACATGCCCTTTGATAGTTTTTTGAGTAATATACTCTACATCGAATTCTTGTAGCAACAACAACCACCTACCCATTTTCCCGAGTAAAGAGGAGGCTTCCTGTAAGTACCTTAAAGGATTCTGCTTAGCTACCGCCTGTACCTTGTAGGCGTGAAAGTAATGCCTTAATTTCTTAGAAGCCCATATTACCGCAAGGCAAATCTTTTCTACTTCTGTATACTTAACCTCATAGGCCAGGAACTTCTTGCGAAGGTAGTAAACAACAAACTCCACTCCAAATTCGTCCTCTTGGGCCATCATGGCACCTACGGAACTGTCCTCTGTGGCCAGGTATAGAATCAGGGGTTTGATTGGCTGTGGCGGTCTCAACACTGGTGGATTGAGCAGATACTCTCTGACAGTATCGAAGGCCTTTTGACAACTTTCGTTCCATACTACTGGCTGGTCTTTTCTAAGTAGTTTGAAGATCGGTTCGCAGATTGAAGTAAGCTTAGCAATAAACCTACTGATGTATTGCAACCTACCCAAAAAGCTTCTCACGTCCTTTTCCTTCTGCGGTATTGGCATTTCTTTGATTGCCTTAACCTTATCCGGGTCAATCTCAATACCCCTCTGGCTAACCAAGTGTCATAGGAGCTTCCCTGAGGTAACACCAAAGATACATTTCTTAGGATTTAACCGCAGATCATACTTATTTATCCTCAGGAAGAACTTTTCCAGGGCTTCAAAATGACCTTCTCTAGTGGCTGACTTGATCATCATGTCATCCACATATACCTCCACTTCTTTATGGATCAAGTCATTCAAGATTTTTGTTGGCATCCTCTGATAAGTGGCTCCTGCATTTTTTAGGCCAAAAGGCATTACTCGGTAAGCGTAGGTCCCCCATTCCGTGATGAATAATTCGATCAATTATTTTATTGAGAATTTGATTGTAGCCCGTATAACCATCTCCAAAGCTATACATCTCGCAAGCAGCGGCACTGTCTATCAGCACATCTATATGGGGCAATGGAAAGTCATCTTTTGGACAGGCCTTATTCAAGTCCCGATAATCTACGCATACCCTTACCTTGCCATTCTTTTTGGCTACGGGGACAACATTGGCCAACCAAGTTGGATACTGCACCTCAACTAGAAATTTGGCTTTGACTTGCTGGTGAATCTCCTCCTTCACTTTATATGCCCATTCTGGCCTAAGCCTTCTCAGCTTCTGTTTAATGGGTTTGTGGTCTGGATATGTAGGAATAGCGTGCTCAGTGACTTCCCGATCGATTCCTGGCATATCTTCGTAGGTCCAGGCAAAGACTTTTTCATATTTTTTTAAGATTCTCTCAAATTTTTCATGCTCTTCAGGAGTTATATTTGATGCTATCAAAATTTCTTTTGGATTTTCTATGGTTCCAAGAATAAATGGAGTAGCATCAGTTGAATCAATATCAAATATGGATGGATGATGATCATGATCATGCATAGTGAAATCATAGGAAACATCACACAAGTAAGCAAAATCATTCAATTTATTAATAAGATTGAAATTGTCATTAACATCATTAAAAAGTTCTGGAGCAAAAAGAAAATCTAAACTA
Organism: Excoecaria cochinchinensis; assembly: GCA_947683425.1. Lineage (NCBI taxonomy): Eukaryota > Viridiplantae > Streptophyta > Magnoliopsida > Malpighiales > Euphorbiaceae > Excoecaria > Excoecaria cochinchinensis. Next base: position 573,903 of record CANTUQ010000022.1, read on the forward strand.
TTTTCCTCTTCCTCCTCTACCGGCGCATCTGCCACGGTTGATGGTCCTGCATCACTTCAGCTCTTTGGAGGCTTCCCAACCAACTCCTGCATGGCTTTCTCTACCTTTGCTTTCCCCTTCAACTGGGTGGCTACCATCTTCTCAGTCATCACTTCTTCAGGCATCTCACGGTCCCAAATTGTCCTACTGGTCATGATTTCTTTATCCCAAAAGCCCTCTACTGGCTTGATCAATCCAATGTCCCAGTCATAGAAATCATTGAAAACCTCAAACCCTGGTACAATTCTTCCATCCAGCCATTGCGATTCAACTTCCCCTGCATGGGCACACGCTATGGTTGCTGGCACAAAGGTCTTTCGAATATGAGGAATTTCCATTTCCGGCTTCTTCCCCTTCCTACCACACCTGTGTATCCTAGACCCCTTCTGTTGTTTTGGCCCTTGGTAGCAATAGCTGTTGGTATCCCCTGAGAATTTTTACCCAGTCCTGCGCCAGGGAGAAATGACATCCTCTTTATCATATTTAGCACTTGGGGGCTCTCTTCCTTCTGCTCTTCCTCACCTATCATGGCGACATGAAATCCACTAAACGGCTACCTAGCGATCTCCAGTATTGAAACCTGATTCTCCCGTGCAGCCCTTATGGTCACGATCTGGCCTTCATGAGGTATTTTTACCATCTGTTGAAGCGTAGAGGAGACTCCTCCCAACTTATGAAACCATGGTCTACCTAGAAGAGCTGAGAAATTGGCGGGTATAGGCAGTACCACAAACTCCACTTTCGACTGTACTGGTCCCATCTTCACTGTCGCCATGAATGTCCTCGAAGCATGTCTACGCGAGTTGTTGTATGCTGTGATGGTGAGATCAGATTTGGCTAACATATCCTCTATCACCCCAAAAGCTGCCATTGCCACCTGTGGGCACACATTTATCGAAGAGCCATCATCTACCATTATGCAAGTAGTGTGCTTTTGGTTAATCTGTGCCCTTATGTACAGAGGGCGATTATGGTTGCAGCCTTCTGCCGGCAAATCTGCACTGGTAAAAATGACATTTTCTCCTGATCCTCCTTTCACTACATCCAGAAGTTTCGTAGGCGAGATAGTTGTTGCCACAGTTGCCTCGCGTAAAGCCTCTACCACCTTCTGCCTATGCAACGGCGACTGTCTCAAGAGATCCCATATGGAAATCTGAGCCGGTGTATTTTTTAGTTGTTTAACAATCAGGTCTTCTTCCGGCTCCTTTCCTTTTTCACCCTCAACCGGCCCTTGGGGCTTCTCAACTTCTAGAGCTACCCTTCCGCTCCGGGTCACAGCTCCTACTTTATTCTTGTTTGCTTCTTCATCCTCCTCCGAATCCCACGGGTCGGTAAATACTTCAGAATCATTATTTTCAGTTCCACTATCATCAGTGGACCAGCAATCGATCACTGCAGCGGGAAGCCCTTCTTCACTCCCCTCATGGAGGTTCGTGACAGCAGTGTAGGTATCGTTGCCGTATAATTCATTTAACACAAACTTTTTTGGTAAACTGGACCCCGATCATATTCACTGGTGGGGGCATACTATTGTACCCAGCCTTCTTTTGACCCCCTCTCTTCTCTGGGTCTATGATCTACTTTGAGTCAATTAGATCTTGAATCATGTGCCTCAACGTCTTGCAGTTATCGGTTATATGCCCGGTGTGCTGATGATATGCAAAATACTCATCATCCTTATGTCCTGGCGTGCCTTGAGTTCTAGCAGGTTTGGGTGGCATAGGCTGTAACTTACCCTCTTTCATCAGTCTTCTCAACACCCATGACAAAGACCTTCCAAGATTGGAAAAATGCCTCGGGGTGGCATTAGCAGTTGATACCTCAGCAGTTTTCCTCGTGCCACTGTTGAAACCTGTGGGTCTACTTGCCCCCTGGCTACTGCAACCTCTCTTGGGATAGTTCTCATTAGCTGCTTTCTTAACAAGGTACTTGTAGACACCGGGTCCTGAGTCAGCCTAGATCGAAGTTACCCAATGATGATAATTGCCTTCACAGGCTTAAAAAAGGTTAAAAGTGATGGTTTTCTCGTTAAATTTGCATTTTAGAGTGAAAAATTAGAAAATAATAAAAATATATTTAAAAAATTAATTTTGAAAAATGGGGGCTTAAAATAATAGTGTTTTTAGTCAATTTATAATTTAAAAATGAAAAAAAAAATAAAAAAAAATAAAAAATTTTCGGACCGCGAGTGTCGGGCACGGCAGCGCGCTGGCGCCTAGCTCGCAGGCGCCAGGCGCCCAGCATGCAGACGCCCAGGCGCCCAGCGCGCTGGGCGCGATTTGGCGACGCGCAGCGTCGCCAATGCCGCGCGTCGCTAAAGAGCGACGCGCAGCGTTGCGCGCTGCGCGCCGCACCGTGCACTGAGGCGCGCGGATTTCGCCCGCCTGGTCGCCGCGTGAGTCCCCGTCGCTCTATAGCGACGGGCGGCGTCCCTCTAGCGACGGCTCCTTGGCCGTCGGTATAGGGTCTGTTACCCAATTTTCCATTTTTTCAGCCTTTTTCCGATTTTTTCACCCAAAAATCCGTTTTTATCCCAAAATTAAGGGTTTTTGACTTCAAATAAAATTCCAAAATATTTTTTATAGATTATTAATTAATAAAACTTGATTTTATCACCAAAAATAAAGGAATTTGAATAGAATTAGGTTTGTTTTCCTTAATTAAATTAGGGCAACATTTTTTTATTCTTTAAATACTTTATGATGAAAAATCAAAAGGGGGAGCCTCCACTACTTTTTTTTACATCAGAATTTCCAGCATTTCTCTTCCTCTTTGATTTTTCTTCTAAAGATTTTGAGATTTTCTCTTTTTAATTAATAAGGTTTAATTGAAATTGAAAGGCCAATTTTCAATTGTTAATTATTCCAATTAGTTTCTTTGTTTTTGCTCCATAAACACAAGAAATTAATCATCATTTTGACATCAATTTCTTTTTAATCTTAAGCATACAAATCAATTCCTTTGTTTTTCTTCATAAACAAAGAGAATTAATTTTATTGATTATTCTTTCAAGCAATTTTCCTGAAAATCATCACTTTTCCTTCATCAAATCCAATATTCTGAGGGTAAATATTCTTGGCTCCATTTCTATTTTATTTTATTTTTATTTAATTTATTCATATATATTTTATTGTTCTTATTGATTTATTTATTGTTTTCATCTATTCATTTGTTATATTGATTTTATATTCATTCTATTTAATTGTTTATATGTGATTTGATTTTTATTCATGTGAATATTGTTTTTTTTAATTCCTAACATGTAAATAATTTATTTTGATTCCTCATTATTTTTAACATGCAAATAATTAATTAATTTAAACTAATCTTTTTGCCATGTAAATGCTTTGTATTAATTATGAACACATCAATTAACCTTGTTATATATCATTATTATTTTCATCATTCCTTTGTTTACTAATTTTATCATTATTACATGATTTTATTATCATTTGTTTATTTATTCATTCATTATTTTTCACATATCATCATTATTTTCATCATGTGTATATTTTCATGTACTAATTAATTAACATGTTTTATTTTATTTTCATCACATCATTCAATCATTTATCATATATAATCCATGTTTCTCATTTTATTTTGGTTTGTTAATATTTTTGATTCCATTATCATTTTTTTCATATCACCTTATTTTATTTTAATTTTTATTCATTATTTTGTATGTTTAATTGATTGAATTGATTTAATCACTAACATTATTTTATTTATATTTTGTTTTTATGTCTAAACTCATTTTTTCGCTTGGGCGTTTTTGCGAGCACATCGGGAGGTCCAAAAAAGGCTCGTTTGGTTTATTTATTTTCTTTACTTGTAATATTTTATTTAATTTTGCCATATAATTTTCTTGTAAAATTCTTTATTTAGGCACGCTAAAAAGAAAATCACAAAAATGTTTTTTTATTAATTAACTTGACATTTTTTTTTCTAAATAAAAGGGGACCAATGTCCTAGTTTTTCATACCCAAATAAATCATCACATCAAAACTTTTTCATAATAAATATGCATGCGAGGACCAATGTTCTCACTATTAATGAATAACCCGTTTTATGCATGTATTTCACTTTTATAAATGGGAGTTGTATTCCGCTCCTAGTGTTATTGTAATTTATTTTGAATGCTTTATTTTGGATTTTTCTTACATTTACCGCTTTTGATATGAATGATTGCGCCTTTAAATTAAAATTGCATTATGTGGAAAGTTGATGAAACAATGAATTCAAAACTTAATTATGATATTAATCAAGGTATAAATAAATGAGAAGTCCCGAACCAGCTCTGGTCTTTGGGCTCAAGAGGTTAGAGGTTATCCTCCAAGATACTTCTTGTGTCACGAGGCTTTAGCGTTAATCCTAGGCCTCATGGCCCAATATGGATAAAATGCGCAAGTCTTAGGCTCTCCAAGGCGAGAGAAACTTTCCCAATGTTCTATTGGGTGGCGACTCCATGAAACCTCCTTGTTGCTCAACATAGACGCACTTGCGATTTATCGCAAGCTGTTGACGGATCCACACATGCCCCGATCGCCCACGTGCGGGCGGTCAGAACGGGCGGCCGCGGGGATCCGGCGCGCGTCACAGTGGCGACTCCGCTGGGGATTTACTCGAGACTTCGATTCGAAAGTACCTTGATTAAAAATCATAATTGAGTTTTAATTTAAAAATTTCATCTTCTTTCAAAACTGCATTGCATCTCATTAGAGCCTTAGATCTATGCTAGTTTTGTCCCTCTTTTAGCCCCGGTGCGTTCCTGAAGCACCTCCTCATTTTCACTCAATTTGGGGAAGTGTTAAGGATAATCACCAGCCCAAGCCACGTACCTTAATGGTATATCAAAATGGTGACCCGATCGGTCGTTACGCTCGTGATGAGCTAGACCCGTCGGCAGGGATCATGCTTGGGTAGCCCTAAAGTAACACCACCCTTTGACTAAAGCTCATATAATGGCCATAGCTACTTTCCACAGGTGATATGAACCCTAATTCCATGCTTGCTGTATGGATCCTCATGTATTGGGTGAGTCCAGATGTCTCGCTTGGTAACCTAGCCAAAGGCTTCCATGCCCCGGTAGGGCCATGTCGAAATTTGTGGAACGTCTAAATACATGACGATCACTATCCATCCGCTTGTACATTAGTATAAGAGTGTTATGCTGTCGGTTTTTCACCGCGCACCATACGTGTCCATTGGGTTCCACGTTAACCCATGGATCAAGCCCACCTAGGAAAGAGACCGCACTACCACGTGTGTGGGAGATATAAGGTTGGAAGGATCTATCTGCTTGCATGTGTTTGTCTATGTTGTATCAGCACGAGCATGCATTGCATTTTAATCATGAACCATCTTAACAATTTTTGCATTTCAGCCATCATAGATTCTCCTGGGTGGTCTAGAGGTCCCGACGGACGGTTAAAAAGGACGCCGCTTTTGGGGTTAACAGAGTGAGTGTTGGATCAGAGTTCACACTCAATCTCAGAAAATAGTGTGGGGTTTTATCTCGAATCATCAACAGAAGTAAGCATGGCTAATCCATCAAAGGAGTCTGATGCAACCCGGGCAATAATTGCTGAGGAGGTAGGAAAGAGGATGGAGGAATTTGAAGCCCGCATGATTGCAATGATGGGCAATCTTGCCACCACAATAGCTGGGCAACAAGCTACTGCTGCCCCTATCCGAGTACCAGCTGAACAAGAGGTTGTAAGAGAAGAGTGTCCTGCTGCAGTTAACCAACCAATGGTTGACCCGCCTGTTGTTGAGCAAAGAGTGCCTGCACCTATTGAGCGCAGAGAGGGCCCCAGGTCTGAAGCTGAGTTTGGGGGAGATGAGCTAGAGGAGCATACAGTAGCTAAAGAGAAGTCACCAAAACTGGATGAGGCAATGTGGAGGAAAATGGAAGAGAGATTTGAGGCCATGGCAAGGATGATGACCGTGGGAAAAGGAATGAACCCGGAAGACCGAGAGCTAGATGGGGATGACCTGATTCCCCAGAATTTTAAGATGCCGGATATTCCCAAATTTGATGGCACCTCTGATCCTGTCGCACACATCAAGCAATACTCGCTGGTCATGAAGGGAACGTCCTTAACAAGAAAGCAAAAGATAGAGTATTTCTGCTTGAGTCTCACAGGAGCTGCTATTGATTGGTACCATGGGCTTGAGAGGAGGTCCAAGGAGGATTGGGACTTGCTAACCGAAGAGTTCCTTAAGCAGTACGATTGCAGTACTCGGATGGAGGTCACTTTGAAAGATCTCGAGTTGCTACAACAGAAGGCTGGGGAGTCCTTCCACGAGTACCTTACTCGGTGGAGAAACCGGGTTATGGAGATGAAACGCAAACCGGACACTTCTGATCAGATCCGGCTGTTCATTCGAAATGCCAGCCCCTACTTGAGAGATGGATTGAAAATGAAGGGATTGAAAGACTGGGAATCCCTGAAGGATATCGTCATAGAAGCAGAGGGAGAATATTTAGCCAAGAGGGCAAACAGCGAGTCCTATGCCAGGAAGGGATACAGAAATCAAGGGACAGCCAAGCCAGCAAGTTCCAGCAGTGGTAACAGAGTTGGGAAGACTGCCGAGGTGTCTGTAACCGAGGTAAATCAGAGGTATTTCTCCAACTTGGGTAGGCCTTTATCATGGGTACTGAAGAGGCTAATAAAAGAAGGAAAACTGCAGCCCCTATCACTTAGGCCGGCCAAGACCCAAGGACAGCCAGAGCACAAAGAGAATGAATACTGCGCATTCCACCAACATACCGGGCATTTGACGGATGATTGTATAACATTAAGACATCGGGTCCAAGATCTAATTGACAACAAGCAGATCACCGATCCTGAGCAGAGGGAAAGCAAGAAGAAGTCCGGTTATAATGCAGTACCACCTCCAGTCTTTATGATTGGATCGAGCCTATCAGAATGGTATGTGATGCAAGACCTATATGGAAATGAGTATGTCGCTATTACTCGCCCTGCAGTGGATGGAGAAGATAGTGGAACCAGAGCCGAAGAGTGAAGATCTCAATATTTCACCAAGCCAAGAAGCCAAAGCACAGTCAGCTGCAGCATCGGCGTTGACTGAAGTTGATAATCATTTAGATTCTCTTTTTATACCAGAACTCTTTGAGGACAATGTTAATGTTTCTGATTATGTTAATGAGATGAATAACTTTGCTTACTTGTGTGATGTTTCTGATGATTTCATTTCGCATGATCATAAGCATGATGCATTCATTTTTGATATTAATTCAACTGGCACAACTGCATTTAATCTCGGAACTTTGGAAAATCCAAAGGAAATTTTGCTAGCATCAGACATAACTCCTGAAGAGAGAATAAAATTTGAGAGAATATTAAAAAAATATGAAAAAGTCTTTGCCTGGACCTATGAGGATATGCCGGGAATAGATCGAGATGTTGCCGAACATGCCATCCCAACTTACCCAGAGTTTAAACCAGTCAAGCAAAAGCTTCGGAGGCTTAGGCCAGAGTGGGCACAGAAAGTGAAAGAGGAGATCCATAAGCAGATTGACGCTAAGTTCCTGATAGAGGTTCAATACCCAACATGGTTAGCTAATGTGGTTCCTGTAGCTAAGAAGGACGGTAAGGTTCGAGTATGCGTTGACTATCGAGACCTGAACAAGGCCTGTTCGAAAGATGATTTCCCTCTTCCTCATATTGATGTGCTAGTAGATAGTGCTGCTGCTTGCATGATGTATAGCTTTGTGGATGGATACGCAGGGTACAATCAAATCCTTAACAAGATAGTGGACCGGATCAAGACAGCCTTTATCACCGAGTGGGGGACATATGCCTATCGGGTTATGCCTTTTGGGTTGAAGAATGCAGTAGCGACTTATCAGAGGATGGCGACCAAGGTTCTCAATGACTTAATCCACAAAGAAGTGGAGGTGTACGTTGATGACATGATGATTAAGTCGACTACCAGGGAAGGTCACTTTGAGGCTTTAGAAAAGTTCTTTCAAAGAATTAGCAAGTACGATTTGCGCCTCAATCCCAAGAAGTGCCTTTTTGGAGTTACATCAGGAAAGTTGTTAGGCCATGTAGTAAGCCAGAGGGGAATCGAGGTAGATCCCGATAAAGTCAAAGCCATAAGAGAGATGCCAGTGCCCAAGAAGGAGAAGGACGTCAGAAGTTTCTTAGGAAAGCTTCAGTACGTCAGCCGATTTATTGCCAAGATAACTTCAGTATGTGAGCCTATTTTCAAGCTTCTTAGGAAGAATCAGCCGATGATATGGAATGATGACTGTCAACTGGCCTTTGACACCATTAAGGACTATCTGCTAAATCCTCCGGTACTAAGACCACCACGCCATGCCAAACCACTAATCCTGTACCTGGCTGTGGAAGATAACTCAGTGGGTGCTATGATGTCTCAAGAGGACGATTTTGGTGTGGAGTTTGCAGTTTATTATCTTAGCAAGAAATTCCTGCCGTACGAAGCCAAATATGTAGAGGTAGAAAAGATTTGTTTAGCAGTTATCTGGGCTTCTAAGAAGTTGCGACACTACTTTCATTCCTTCAAGGTATAAATGGTTGCCAAACATAATCCGCTTAGATACCTCCAAGAAGCACCCTCTCTACTAGGGAAGATGGGAAGATGGCTACTGCTGTTGCAGGAATTTGATATTGAGTACATAACCAAGAAAACCATTAAGGGAAGAGCGGTAGCAGAATTCTTAGCCGAGCATCCTATTGAGGGAGATCGGTTTGAATACAACTTCCCAGATGAAGATGTCACGGCCATAGCAGTGCAAGGGTGGCAATTATTCTTTGATGGAGCAGTCAATAATAAGGGAGCAGGCGTAGGAGTTATTCTTACGACCCCAGATGGTGAAAGACTACCATTGGCTAAGAAGCTGAGGTATAAGGCTACCAATAATGAAGCAGAATATGAAGCTTGCATCTTTGGATTAGAAGCATTACTCGCTCTGGGGGCAGAGACCGCAGAAGTATTTGGAGATTCTTCCTTGGTAATTCATCAGATCAGAAGGGAGTGGTCAATCAAGGAAGAAAGGTTGTTGCCTTATGTGAAGCGCTTAAGAACGTTGAGCAGCCAGTTCGAGATTTGTACTTTCCACTTCATCCCCAGAGACGAAAATCAGTTAGCTGATGCTCTAGCAACATTAGTGTCTATATGGGATAACCCAACAGGAGTTGCGATGAAACCCGTGCTGATTTATAGTTCGGAAAGACCTTGCTTTGAAGCTGAACAGGTGATGGACATTGAGGCCATTGATGGAAATCCATGGTATTATGACATTCAGAATTATTTAGAGAGATCAGTCTTTCCAGAGGAAGCCACTGAGAAGGACCAAAGAATGATCAGGAAGTTATCCACTCAATTCATCAGTGTTAATGGCACTTTGTATAAAAGGCAAGCTGATGGTATCCAGTTAAGATGTCTGGCAGAGAAAGAAGCTAAAAGACTTATGGAAGAGCTTCACGCCGGGGTTTGTGGAGCTCACATGAATGGCTTAGCCTTAGCAAAGAAGATCATGCGCCAAGGGTTTTATTGGCTCACAATGGATACAGATTGTTCAAAATTTGTGAAGCAATGCCAGTTATGCCAACAGTACGCGAATTTGAGGCATGTGCCAGTTTCAGAGTTACATAACTTAACATCTCCATGGCCATTTGCAGCATGGGGAATAGACATCATAGGCGAAATCCATCCCACGGCGTCCAATGGGCACAGATACATCATAGTCGCAATCGACTATTTTACCAAATGGGTCGAGGCAGAATCCTTCAAGAAGATTGACGCAAGGGACATGGCCAAGTTCATTGAGAGGAATTTGATCTGCAGGTATGGCCTCCCTCATCACATAGTGTCCGACAATGGGGTGCAGTTCATGGGAGAAACCAGAAAACTTCTCTAGAAGTATGGTGTCAAGCATCATAAATCCTCTCCCTACCGACCGCAAGCGAATGGGGCAGTAGAGGCCGCGAATAAGAATATAAAGAAGATCCTGTCCAAGATAGTCCAAACTTACAAGGACTGGGCTGAAAAGTTACCCTTTGCCCTGTGGGGATACAGAACGACGGTGAGGACGTCTACAGGCACTACACCATTTTCCCTGGTATACGGAACAGAAGCAGTGTTGCCGGTAGAGATAGAGCTTAAATCGCTAAGGGTGGTCACGGAAGCCCAAATCCCGGAGGCCGAATGGGCGCAGCAGAGGCTACAGCACTTGAATTTACTGGATGAGAGTAGGCTGAAAGCTTATTATCATAATCAGATTTACCAAAAGAGATTGGCAAGGACTTTCGGAAAGAAGGTGAGAAAGCATCCGTTGAAAGAAGGGGACTTGGTGTTCAAGCAGATGAGGCCAGGCATACCAGATATTAGAGGGAAATTCAGACCTACCTGGGAAGGGCCGTATATCCTTAAGAAGCTGCTGTCCAAGGGAGCTGCAATATTGTCGGATAGTGATGGGAACGAATTCAAAGAACCGATCAATGTCGACAGACTCAAAAGGTTCCACGGCTAAAGACCAAAATAAAAAGAAGAGAATAAAATGCCCTGTAAGTCGAAAACCGAAAAAAGGCGGCTGTGCTAAAATTGGGCGCCTCGACAGGGTGAAAACCGAAAAAAGGCATCCTGTGCAAAAGTTAGAGGCATCAGAGAAAATGTTTAATCGAGAAAACCCGAGAGGGCCGATTAATAACAGGAGTTTGATGCTGACAAAACCCACTCCGAGATTAGGTGTAGTCATATGCTTTTGAATTCTTGTCAAATGAAAATCATGTATGATGAAATCATATAGAAATGTACACAATTTTGCAATGAATAAAAGAATACATCTTTATTGATCTTTCAGTTCTGTCTTAAAAAGAAATATACCAATTGTTCATCTAATAATTATTGCTCAGTCCCTTCATTGGATATGTGCTATTTGCTCTTAACAGAAGCTTTGGTGATAAAAAAAAACAAAAAAACAAAAAAAAAAAAAAACAAAGAAGGCCGTTAGAGATGAAAACCGTAACTGGCTCTCTAAGCAAAAGTTAGGCCAAAGGGCAGGGTGAAAACCTGGAAATAGGCAGTCTGCCCTACAAAAAAAAAATATAAAATAAACAAAAGCCGCTGGATTGGGTTGGGTCCATTCCAGGCAAAAGTTAGGCAAAGGGTTGTGTGAAAATCCCATAAGGGACGCATTTCTCGCAAAGAAAAGCTAGTGTGAAAATCCACAAGGGACGCACTACCTTTAAAACAATGACGTTCAATGCCTAGAGCGATAAGGCGGCGTTACTTCAGATGATCTCCTTTCAATCAGGTAACATACAATACAGAACATGAAACAGAATCCCGGGTAAATGATCATTGACCAGGGGGGGCAAGGATATATACCGGACGTCTCTTTCAGAAAACTTGTCGACGATCCTCAGGTTTCAGGGGGCATTGTAGAGCAGGAAGGCTACAACCTCAGCGAACCATGGACCACCTAGGGCACAGTCTATACATTGTTGCAAGCATTTGCATTCCATATCATGCACACGTGATTTCTTGTATATTCCTATGCATACAATCTTGCAGGAGAAATCGGCGGGGAACACCAACAAAAGCCGAGTGACGACACCAGTCCAAACATCTAAAGGAGCACAGTACCAAATTTACAGCGGTTAGCACAATGGCGGCACAACCCACAAGAGGTTGGCACGACCACGGCACTACCAAAATTCACAGCGGTTAGCACGATGGCGGCACAACCCACAAGAGGTTGGCACGACCACGGCACTACCAAAATTCACAGCGGTTAGCACGATGGCGGCACAACCCACAAGAGGTTGGCACGACCATGGCACTACCAAAATTCACAGCGGTTAGCACGATGGCGGCACAACCCACAAGAGGTTGGCACGACCACGGCACAACCCACAAGAGGTTGGCACGATTACGGCACTACCAAAATTCACAGCGGTTAGCACGATGGCGGCACAACCCACAAGAGGTTGGCACGACCACGGCACTACCAAAATTCACAGCGGTTAGCACGATGGCGGCACAACCCACAAGAGGTTGGCACGACCACGGCACTACCAATTCACAGCGGTTAGCACGATGGCGGCACAACCCACAAGAGGTTGGCACGACCACGGCACTACCAATTCATAGCGGTTAGCACGATGGCGGCACTACCCACAAGAGGTTAGCACGACCACAGCATTACCAGCTACAACCAAAAGACAGCAACAGCTATCGTTACAATTCCATCAAGTAGGAAGATCGGCGCCTCAGGTACGCGTCTCTTTCCTTTTCTTCTTTGAGTTTAGGCTCACCTAGACACTAGTGTACTAGATTCCCCTAAACTGGGGGCAACTGTAGACACCGGGTCCTGAGTCAGCCTAGATCGAAGTTACCCAATGATGATAATTGCCTTCACAAGCTTAAAAAAGGTTAAAAGTGATGGTTTTCTCGTTAAATTTGCATTTTAGAGTGAAAAATTAGAAAATAATAAAAATATATTTAAAAAATTAATTTTGAAAAATGGGGGCTTAAAATTATAGTGTTTTTAGTCAATTTATAATTTAAAAATGAAAAAAAATAAAAAAAAATAAAAAATTTTCGGACCGCGAGTGTCGGGCGCGGCAGCGTGCAGGCGCGCTGGCGCCCAGATCGCGGATTTCGCCCGCCTGGTCGCCGCGTGAGTCCCCGTCGCTCTATAGCGACGGGCGGCGTCCCTCTAGCGACGGCTCCTTGGCCGTCGGTATAGGGTCTGTTACCCTATTTTCCATTTTTTCAGCCTTTTTCCGATTTTTTCACCCAAAAATCCGTTTTTATCCCAAAATTAAGGGTTTTTGACTTCAAATAAAATTCCAAAATATTTTTTATAGATTATTAATTAATAAAACTTGATTTTATCCCCAAAAATAAAGGAATTTGAATAAAATTAGGTTTGTTTTCCTTAATTAAATTAGGGCAACATTTTTTTATTCTTTAAATACTTTATGATGAAAAATCAAAAGGGGGAGCCTCCACTACTTTTTTTTACATCAGAATTTCCAGCATTTCTCTTCCTCTTTGATTTTTCTTCTAAAGATTTTGAGATTTTCTCTTTTTAATTAATAAGGTTTAATTGAAATTGAAAGGCCAATTTTCAATTGTTAATTATTCCAATTAGTTTCTTTGTTTTTGCTCCATAAACACAAGAAATTAATCATCATTTTGACATCAATTTCTTTTTAATCTTAAGCATACAAATCAATTCCTTTGTTTTTCTTCATAAACAAAGAGAATTAATTTTATTGATTATTCTTTCAAGCAATTTTCCGGAAAATCATCACTTTTCCTTCATCAAATCCAATATTCTGAGGGTAAATATTCTTGGCTCCATTTCTATTTTATTTTATTTTTATTTAATTTATTCATATATATTTTATTGTTCTTATTGATTTATTTATTGTTTTCATCTATTCATTTGTTGTATTGATTTTATATTCATTCTATTTAATTGTTTATATGTGATTTGATTTTTATTCATGTGAATATTGTTTTTTTTAATTCCTAACATGTAAATAATTTATTTTGATTCCTCATTATTTTTAACATGCAAATAATTAATTAATTTAAACTAATCTTTTTGCCATGTAAATGGTTTGTATTAATTATGAACACATCAATTAACCTTGTTATATATCATTATTATTTTCATCATTCCTTTGTTTACTAATTTTATCATTATTACATGATTTTATTATCATTTGTTTATTTATTCATTCATTATTTTTCACATATCATCATTATTTTCATCATGTGTATATTTTCATATACTAATTAATTAACATGTTTTATTTTATTTTCATCACATCATTCAATCATTTATCATATATAATCCATGTTTCTCATTTTATTTTGGTTTGTTAATATTTTTGATTCCATTATCATTTTTTTCATATCACCTTATTTTATTTTAATTTTTATTCATTATTTTGTATGTTTAATTGATTGAATTGATTTAATCACTAACATTATTTTATTTGTATTTTGTTTTTATGTCTAAACTCATTTTTTCGCTTGGGCGTTTTTGCGAGCACATCGGGAGGTCCAAAAAAGGCTCGTTTGGTTTATTTATTTTCTTTACTTGTAATATTTTATTTAATTTTGCCATATAATTTTCTTGTAAAATTCTTTATTTAGGCACGCTAAAAAGAAAATCACAAAAATGTTTTTTTATTAATTAACTTGACATTTTTTTTTCTAAATAAAAGGGGACCAATGTCCTAGTTTTTCATACCCAAATAAATCATCACATCAAAACTTTTTCATAATAAATATGCATGCGAGGACTAATGTTCTCACTATTAATGAATAACCCGTTTTATGCATGTATTTCACTTTTATAAATGGGAGTTGTATTCCGCTCCTAGTGTTATTGTAATTTATTTTGAATGCTTTATTTTGGATTTTTCTTACATTTACCGCTTTTGATATGAATGATTGCGCCTTTAAATTAAAATTGCATTGTGTGGAAAGTTGATGAAACAATGAATTCAAAACTTAATTATGATATTAATCAAGGTATAAATAAATGAGAAGTCCCGAACCAGCTCTGGTCTTTGGGCTCAAGAGGTTAGAGGTTATCCTCCAAGATACTTCTTGTGTCACGAGACTTTAGCGTTAATCCTAGGCCTCATGGCCCAATATGGATAAAATACGCAAGTCTTAGGCTCTCCGAGGCGAGAGAAACTTTCCCAATGTTCTATTGGGTGGCGACTCCATGAAATCTCCTTGTTGCTCAACATAGACGCACTTGCGATTTATCGCAAGCTGTTGACGGATCCACACATGCCCCGATCGCCCACGTGCGGGCGGTCAGAACGGGCGGCCGCGGGGATCCGGCGCGCGTCACAGTACTCTCCCTCGGCCTCAATGGCGATGTCCTTTAGAGACTCCCAGTCCTTCAATCCTTTCATCCTCAATCCTTCTCTCAAATACGGGCTCGCATTTTTAATGAATAGCCGTATTTGATCTTGAGTATCCGGTTTCCTCTTCATTTCTATCACTCGATTCCTCCACCGGGTTAGATACTCATGGAAGGACTCGCCTCCCTTCTTTATAATAGCTCTAGGTCCTTCAAGGTCACTTCCATCCTTGTACTGCAGTCGTACTGCCTCAAAAACTCATCCGTCAATAAATCCCAGTCCTCCTTGGTTCGGCGATCGAGCCCATGGTACCAATCTACTGCTGGGCCAATCAAACTCAAGCAAAAGTACTCAATCTTCTGCTTTTTTGTCAAAGTGGTGCCCTTCATCACCAGCGAGTACTGCTTTATGTGTGCCATGGGGTCGGAAGTGCCGTCAAACTTCGAAACATCCAGCCTTTTAAAGTTCATTGGGACTAGATCCTCTCCTTCTAACTCCTTTTTTTCCGGGTTCATTCCTCGACCCCTTTATTAGCATTCTTGTAATTGCTTCAAATTTCTCCTCCATCTTCTTCCAGATGGCTTCTTCAGTTTGAGGGGTTTTCCCTTTCTCAGACATACGCTCCTCATATTCTTCATCTTCCCAATCATCATCTAGCATTAGGACTGGTCTTCCCCTTTGTGCCCCTAAAGTAGTAGCTCTTAGGTTTACAGGTGGCACGCGAATTTCCTCTTGGGGGTCTTCTCTGACCTCCCCCCTTTCATTATTTCTCATAGGAGGAGGTGGTGGGTTCTGTGGGGCCGCTTGCTGACCCAATGTGGCCATCATCACCATCATACGGTTCTCAAACTCTTCAAGCCTTCGGCCCACTTCCTTTGCTATCATTGCCCTGGTGGCATCTACCCCTCTTGGTGAGTTTGCCATTTCTTCGGGTAAAGAAAACTGAGCTGAAGTAGCATAGCTGGTTTTAGAAGAAGTGTCCGGATACTCTACCCTTTTTGGTAACTCGAAGAATGGATTTCTGCGTATTCGCCCCCGAGACCCTCTTGTCCACCTAGAAGAATCTATGATGGCTGAAAAACACAAAGGGTCAGGTTGATACAAGAATGTGCTAAGATGCATGATCGTGCTATGCAACATTTACAAACCACATGCAAGCACATAGGTCCTTCCAACCTTGTTACTCCCGTACATGAGGTCACAGTCTCTTTCCTAGGTGGGATTGGTCCATGGATCATCCGGGGACCCGATGGACACGTATGGTGCACGGTGAAAAATCGGCAGCATAACCTCTCCTAACTAATGCACAGATGCATGGGTCATGATCGTTATGTATTTAGGCAGCCCGAATAAGTTGACATGGGCCTATCGGGGCATGAAAGCCTTTGATTAGGTGACCAGTCAGGTTATCTGGGTTTGTCCAATACATAATGATCCATTAATGATCCATACAGCAAGCATAGTATTATGGTTCATACCACCTAAGGAGAGTATCTATTGCCATTACATGAGCTTTGGTTAAAGGTGGCATTGCTTTAGGGCTACCCAAGTATGGTCCCTGCCAACGGGTCTAGCTCATCACGAGCGTAACGACCGATTGGGTCACCATTTAATATACCATGATGGTGCGAGGCTTGGGCTGCTAATTATCCTTAACACTTCCCTACATTGAGTGAACGTAGGGTCGAGCTTCGGGAACGAACCGGGGCTGAAAAAGGGACAAAACTAACATAGATCTAAGGCTCTAATGCGATGCAATGCAGTTTTGAAAGAAGGTGAAACTTTTAAACTAAAACTCAACTATAATTTTTAATCAAGGTACTTTCGAATTGAAGTCTCTAGTATGTCCCCAGTGGAGTCGCCACTGTGACACGCGCCGAACCTCGTGGCCTCCCGAGGGCCCACTTTAGGGCAATCGAGAAAGGTTTATAAATCTTGTAAGGTATTTATAAGTGCGTCTATTTTGGGCAACAAAGAGGTTTCTTGGAGTCGCCACCCAATAGAACATTGGGGAGGGTCGTCTAGCCTCAGCGAGCCTAAAACGGCGCATACATATCCTTCTTGGGCAAGCCAGAGAGATCTTGGAGGTCTCAGCCTCTACCCCTGGAGCCTAGGATTTGTAAATTTAAGTCTTTTGGTGAGACTCAAGAGGTGTCTTAGAAGTCCTAGACCTCTCACCTCATTGAGCCCCAAAGACCAGAGTGAGTTCAGGACTTCTCATTTATTTATACCTTAATCAATATTATGATTAAGTTTTGAATTCATTGTTTCACCAACTTTCCACACGAAGCATTTAATTAAAGCGCAATCATTCACGTCAAAAGCGATAAATTAAGCACTATTAAGATAAACTTCCATAAATAAAATTACAATAAAACTAGGGGCGGAATACAACCCCCATTATAAAAACAATATATAGATCATACAGAAATCGGGATATTCATTGGAGTGAGTACATTGGTCCTGCCATGCTTATTTGTTACAAACTGATTTTTTTAAAAAAAGTGTCAATTTTGTTGGTTAAAAACAGGACGTTGGTCCACAGCTTTCGAGAAAACCCCAAATTAATTACTGTAAAATATTTGGCCCTTTTCACTTTAACGACATTAAAATAATCTTAATAATAACATGAATAAAAGGCAAGAGTGAAGAAAGAACCCGTATGGAAATCCTCATATTGGCTCGACCATCATCGTTTACAACTCCAAATCCAAATAGTCAGAAAATAACTCATAGGAATAAACATGTCAGTGTCGAAATTGGTGAATAAAGTAAAGAAAAGGAAAATAATAGGAAACTTTTAAAAGAAATGAGTTGAAAGATAAAAAAGGGGTAAAAAATTGAAAACAATTAATATAAGTTAATTAAATCACACAAGTATTAATCCAGAATGTTTACCCTCGGATTTTACCTTTTTGGGTGAATATCGAATGATTTCGGTCCCCACACGCTCCACAAGGATCAAATAAAAATAGATCAAAGCAGGAAAATTTGTATTTTTCCTTCTTGAAAATTTGATAGCGACCGAGAGTTTGAATTAGCTGTATTGTTGGAAATGAATAAATTTCATTACCTCAAGTTGGCTTAATTCGCAAGAAAAATTTGAGTAAATCAATTAATTGGAAGAATTTTTATAAAATAAAATTCTGAAAATAAACAGAGATTTTATAGCTTTTTTGGTAAATTGCTCACAAAAAAACCTTTTCTAAAAAATCCAATCTCTCAAAAATTTGTCACTTTCCTCACAAAAATTTGTAAAATTTTTCTAACCCCCAATAATGAATTTTACTTCCCAATTTATAGAATTTTTGGAGATAAAGTAACATAAGCATCAGTTTTAAGTTTGAATTTTAAAAGGAGTTTTAAAATTCAATTTTTAACCAAAACTTATCCCCATTTGAAAGATTTGAGATTAAATTTTATCAAATCCGGCGTTATCCGATCAGATCCATTACCGACGGGCATCCCTACAACTACCGACGGGCGTCCCTACTAAGGGTACGCGTGGAAATTTGGACACAGACGGGCCAAAACACGGGACTAGGGACGGGCGTCCCTACTCAGACACGTGTCCGTCCCTAGCTATAGACGGGCCGTAATGCGGGACTAGGGACGGGCGTCCCTACTTATAAACGTGTCCGTCCCTAGCTACAGACGGGCCGTCCCTACTATGCATAGAGACGGGGATCACCCCAAGTAAAGACGAGCGTCCCTACTCAGACGGCCATTCTGTCTATGGAGCAAAACTTCCAATTTCAAGCAAAATCTCCCAAAATCTTTCAAAACCTCACGCTATAGAGAAAAAAGATTTTAATCCTTGTGAAACCGAAAGGCGAAAACCTCCGAATTCCATCAATTTATCCGGAAACCAACGTGGATCTCTTCATCGGGTAACTCTGACCTGGACTGCCTCAAGACCCGGTGTCTACAGCGATATACATCATGATCATGACAGAGAGGACCGTTGGAAGTTAAATTAAAATTTTGCCTTGAAGAAGTATGACTTTCCACCAAGTGTTGCAACCTTCCTAAGGGACACTTGAAGGGACATATCTTTTAGAACATTATAAATATTAGTTTTAACTATAATTTTAGGGGGTTAAATATTTTTAGTTGAATATTATTATTAAGAATTCTGTAAGTTTGAGAGTACTTTTTAGTTAAAGTTTTAAGTTAGAATTTTTATGTTTTGAAGAGAAGATTACTTGCAAGGAAGAAGATATCCTTTATGGAAGGGAAAAGGGTTGAAAGATCACTTTCTTTATTTCTCATCTTTACTTCTTCTTTGTAATTATTTAATGATGAACTTATGAACTTGATTATTTAATGCTATATTTTATTATTCATATCAATTTTATTATTCTTTCTTGTAGAATTTTCTATTAGTATTTTTATGCATGATCATTATAAGTAAGTATTTAATTAGAAGATAAATTCTTACTTAAATCTAATAGGATTTCATCATTGAAGTATTATTTGAGAAATCATAATATTAAATGGTTGTTATAGGTTGTTTATTATTCCTGAAATTTGCATGAATAACACTTTAATTCATTAAATTGTGAGTTAGAATTATAAAATGCATGTTTTAGGCACTCTAATTTATGTTGAAAGAGTAAATTGGAATCTTATTCAACTTGGCTTGCATGATAAGAATATATTCATAATCAAGAATAATTAATTCAAGTTCTTTTTATTATTTTATAATCATTAATCTATTGTCTTCTTCGATTATCTATAACTAGGTTAAATAGAATTAGACATAGTATTTCCACTTTCATTCAACAAGTTTATGATCATTGTAAACAAGATTAAAATTGAGTAGTAATAGTGTGTAATAATTAGCACATTCCTCGTGGGATCGATATCTTTTGTACTATAACCGGTACACTGTATACTTGCGGAATTAGCATTTAGAATTAGGCTCACAACCGCAAGTCAAGCCAACACAGAGGGAATTGGTGTTAGGACTTAGTCTTTTGTTATATGGTTCTTTTTGTAATAGTGAACTCTTATTGTATTTATTCTTTGGTTTCGCTTCCGCATTGTAATTTTGAAAGATGTAATTATTTTGGTAATATCAGAACAGTTATGTAATGAATATTATTTTTGCATCTATGAATGAATGATCTGTTTGGTTTTAAAGTTTTAAATTCTACAGTATATATGTATGTTTATATTATGTGGATGAATGTTATTGTCTCATTTTGCTTGGTGACACACTTGCTCATACAGGTTCTCACTCCATTGCGGATGGGTTCTCCTACATATGGGTAGGGGGTGTTACAGTGGTTGTTGATGCATTAACTACGAAGTCAATTTCAGCTCTAGCATTGCAGAGTGGTAGATGGAGGATTACTTCAGATAGGGCGCTGATTGCCCAGTTAAAAGCTAGGTCTAGTCTGAAGCAGTTGACTGTTGATGCTCAGAAGAATGACCCTAAGTTATAGCAATCACTGCAAGTAGTCAAGAGAGGAGACCAGACTGATTATTCTGTGAGCAATAATGGGGTGCTTTCTGATAAGTTGCAATTATATTAATATTTTAGATTAATTCTTGGCATAATTATGTGTTTTATTTATTTAATTTTAATATTAATTAGTTAGTTTTTGTCTTTTATTAATTTATAATATTTTTATAATTTTTAATAAGTTTTGGGATGTTTTCAGGTGTTTTATTTTAATCTGGAGCTAAATTGGAGGTTCAGGATTGATTTTAGGAACAATTGGTGAAAGAGGGCAAAATTTGCCTAAAGCACAGCCGTGCTTTTCAGTAGCACAGCTGTGCTTTCGAAGGGAGCACGCAACAGCATGAACAACCGACGACACAGTTGTGTTTTATCGCAAAACACAACTGTGTTACGCAGCAGGAGGCCCGCGCGCACGGAGCAACAACGCGCATCCTCTCGCCCACAGCACAGCTGTGTTTCTGCGAGAAACACAGCTGTGTTACACGGTTCCCGCAACCCTACGAGTGATGTGTTCAAGAACACAACTGTGCTTTATGAAAGCACAACTGTGCTTTTCTCCTGACTTTAAAATCAAAGCACCGTTTCATCTTTAAAAAGGAGGTTTTATTTTATAGCCAGTTTTAGTTTTCTTTTAGGCAGCTTTTTATATTTGTTTTAGGTTTTAATTTTCATCTTAAATACTGTTTTAGCTTAGATTTAATTTGAAATTTGAAATTTTGTTCTTAAATTATGTAGATTAATTTAGTTTAAATTTATATTTTTGGGGATTCATGGAATTCCAAGGTTGAAGAACAAATGCTTCAAGATCAATTTTCTCTCTCATTAAGGGTGTATTCTAAACTTGAATTTTTCATATTTTATGTTTATATTCTTGATGTTAGAGTAGTTATTCATGCTTAGTTGAATCATACTTTGTATTTGGAATTATGGATTTAATGAATATTTTCATGATTTCTTTTATTTCTCTTGTTATATTTTCTGCATTTATAATGATTATTGGGTTTGATTATGATTTAGTCCGGAATGATGATTGATTTCAAATCTGATTATTGTTATAATTTGTTTATGCTCTATTCTTATATCTTTGCATCTATCAGTTTTGCTTGCTCCAGAATGGGACGCTTGATTTATAGATGTTAGTTTTAGAAAGTTCGAAAATGTGAGGAATAGATTGGTCTTGGATTAATTGACTCTGGAATGGGAAATTAATTCATACCTAGGATGTTAGACCCTAGAAGTTTTGATTAATCTTTATCGGAGTGTATCAAGTTTTAGAGTGTTTGATGTGTGTGAGAGTTCTGTCGCGAGTGCGATAGAATCCTCCAGCGGACAGTCAGCTTATGTGGGTTTTAAAAGACTTTGAATTGGGTTTTTGACATGTGGTATTGTAGGAGGTTGACACATGGCAGCTAGGGAATGTGTTAATTTGATATAATGAGTTTTTGTTTTCAGAAAATAAGTGATGTAGGAGGCATTAAAGGCTAGTTATTGGGCATTAATGTGTGAGTGTTGGCTTTCTTTGGGTTAACCGGCCACTCACTTTTCTTTCTCCTTGCAATTTCTGCTTTTGGCCTTAGTTCTTCTTTTGCTTTCTTTGCTCTTGGACTTTGCTATGCTCCATTTCCCTTTTCTTTTCTTATCTTTTGATTCCTCCTTAACTGGAACACTTGGATTTATTTTAAGGGAGTGATCTAAGGGTAGAGTTAGTTCCTAAAAAGGTAAGTAGTGTGATTTTGGTTATTGTTGGTCTTCTTCTTTTACTTGGTTGTATATTTGATATAAAGTGAAATAAAAGGATTGATTCTTGGTTGGTTTTGTATGATTTGTTGAAGCTATGGATAAGAGACTGGACAAAGGCAAAGAGAAGATTGGAATCGAGTAAGAAGCAGTGGTTGTGCTACCTAGAGGTTGGGATCGAATGTGATTTTATGATTTCTGCATGTGTTCTTGAGTTATGTGCTTGAATAGAGTATATTTGTTTGGATATTCATTTTGATTGCTTGCAGTTTTTGAATGATTGTAATTAATTATGCGATTTAAGTGTATTTGATATTGAGCATGTCCTCTAGCGGACAGTCAACTTATGTGGGTTTTAAAAGACTTTGAATTGGGTTTTTGACATTTGGCATTGTAGGAGGTTGACACATGGCAGCTAGGGAATGTGTTATTTTGATTTAATGAGTTTTTGTTTTCAGCAAATAAGTGATGTAAGATGCATTAAAGGCTAGTTGTTGGGCATTAATGTGCGAGTGTTGGTTTTCTTTGGGTTGATCGGCCACTCACTTTTCTTTCTCCTTGCAATTTTTGCTTTTGGCCTTTGTTCTACTTTTGCTTTCTTTGCTCTTGGACTTTGCCATGCTCTATTTCCCTTTTCTTTTCTTCTCTTTTGATTCCTCCTTAACTGGAACACTTGGATTGGTTTGAAGGGTGTGAGCTAAGGGTAGAGTTGGTTCCTGAAAAGGCAAGTAGTGTGACTTTGGTTATTGTTGGTCTTCTTCTTCTACTTGGTTGTATATTTGATATAAAGTGAAATAAAAGGACTGATTCTTTGATGGTTTTGTATGATTTGTTGAAGCTGTGGATAAGAGACTGGACAAAGGTAAAGAGAAGATTGGAATCGAGTAAGAAGCAGTGGTTGTGCTACCTAGAGGTTGGGATCGAGTGTGATTTTACGATTTCTGCATGTGTTCTTGAGTTATGTGCTTGAATAGAGTATATTTGTTTAGATATTCATTTTGATTGCTTACAGTGTTTGAATGATTGTAATTAATTATGCGATTTAAGCGCATTTGATATTGAGCATGTTTTGAGTGCATTGGGAGTAAGTTTTGTATGTTACATGATATTTGGTAAAGATTGGGTTGGTTTTGGAAAGCTCTGTTTTGTTGTGATTTTGAGAGAGTTGGGAAATCTTGATTCTGTTAAGAGCGCAACAAAATCAAGTCTTCCGTGTGTTTGCCCTTCTGCACGACACGTGAATTTCTTCATGAGTCATGAAGTTCTTCACGAGTCGTGAAGATTGGGGCTAGCGTGAGTCACGCAGATGTGTATGAGTCACACACATGATCACGAGTCACACACATGATCACAACTCACACGAATGTTCACGAGTCACGCAAATGTTCACGACTCACACGAATGTTCACTAGTCACGCAAATGTTCACGACTCACACGAATGTTCACTAGTTATGCAAGTGTGCACGAGTCACCCAGATGAGCACAAATCGTGCATTTGCCCCATTTTTGCGGTGCACCTGACTTCTATCGCGAGAGTGACTTCTTGTCCCGATCGCGACAGTAAGCCCCTCCCCGCCCTGTTCTGCTTCAGAAAAATGCTTTCTTCTTGACTTGCTTTACATGTTTTCTCCGTAGTGCATAGTTTATCCTTGTGTGTACCTCTTTCATAACATAGTTAGAGTTCTGTATGGATAATTATTGACATTATAGTATTTCAATTCATGTTCCCGATAGTGTTAAGTATTATGTAAAGAGTCAATGAATTCAGCCTGAAGAGTCAAAGTAGTGGATAGATAAGCATGCTTATAAAGGGTTAGAGGCAGCTGCTACAGTGACCTTAGTTGTGTCTACTTGATGAATACCTAGTGTATTCAATGCTATTGAGTTAGTTTTCTAGAGTTGATACTATTTATCATTATTACAGGTAAAGTACCCTTATCCACCATTATTAAGAATTCAGGCTAATGTATATTTTGTAGTGTACAAGAGATGAAGTAGAGATTTGTATGTGTATATGAACATAGTATGACATGACATTAAGATTGTTGTGATATTTGGATTTTGCATATGAATGTGTTGAAGCATGATGTTATTTGCTTACAAGGTTGTGTATATGATTACTTGTATATATGACATGACTATCGATATGCCTTTATTATATCTGTGACTTCATTCGAAGTCTATTATTTCTGTTTATCCCCACTAAGCGTTATGGCTTAGCACGGGTGTTTTCTCGTGTAGGTTTACAGGACGCGATTAGAGAGTTTGCATCTGTGAGTCTTGGCCACTAGGAGCTTGTTGAAGAACTTTTTGTATAAGATAGAGTTTCTTATGTTTGAGTAACATCATTATGTATATAAGAAAGTATACTATCATAGTATAAATGTTAACTGTTTTGTATATGTACCAAAAATGAATATATAATAAGTATAAAAATTTTGTAATATGTACAATTTATATATTATAAGAGATGTATGTTTGGCCTAAGATATTCTAATTATCTAATATATTGCTTCCGCTTTTGAGTTTATATGTATGTATGCGTGTAGCAACCCGATATTCCTTCTCGAGGGTATTGGGGTGTTATAACTATGGTCGCAAGTGCTACCCTCCTTTGTGCTATGAATGTTCATGGTTTGATATACTTTGCATGATTTCTCACTTGTGATTTATGATTTATATATGATTCAATGTATGAATTATAATATGTATACCATGTAAACCATAATTGAAATAATATTTGGCTTGCAATAGTCCAGTCGTGGATAGATAGGCATGCCTATAGAGTTTTGTTTGTTGCAGCTTATGCGTACTTTGGACCTCGATCAGGTCCCTATGCATTTGAATCCTCATGGATTCCTATGAAATTGGATCTTGATAAGATCCTATGCATTTGTGCTTAAAAAGGAAAATACATGTTTGTTTGTACCTACGGGTACCTATGCGTTTACCCATTATCCATCTCATTGAGTTTGTAGGCATAACTATGTGTATGAAGTGAAGTTATCATTGATGAATGCAAGTTATGGGTTAGCCTTATGATGCTTTATTTATATGTGTGTGCTATGTTAATGTGAATTGCATTAACGTCCACTATGAGTGGTCGTTCATCTCTTGTTTTCCCCACTAAGCCATTGTTCTTAGTACAAGTGTTTCATCCGTGTAGGTGTGGAAGCGGTAAGAGATCTTAGGAGGACCAACCTGCAGTAGCCAAGGCCAACACAATAGGATGGATTTTTGTTAGAGGTTTAAGCTTTTGTGATTTGTAATCTCTAAATGTGAAGTTTTTGTATTATAACCAGTTTTGGGAATTGCACTTATGTAAGTTTTGTAATGTGTCCAGTTATGTATTTTGTAAGACTCAAATCTGTATATATGTAAAGATTGTTTTGTAACACAACTTAGCAATGTATATATTTTTGTGCATATGAATGAAAGAGTTTTGACAATTTCAATTTGTTAACCCCGATTCTATTATTTGTTTATGAAAGTATGTACAGATATGCATGTGTTATATTGATGCTGTTCTGCATGCTTTGGTTCTGTTTGTGGCAACCCTTGCCTATCGGGGCACTCACTTCTCTATGTAGGGTGAGCTTCCCTACATGTAGGTAAGGGATGTTACATATATATATATAATTTACCACGTACACATGCCACGGTATGTTAATAACACCCACTTTATCAATAATAATTCATAATTATTTAATCACTTAAACACATAATTATTTTCAGATATATACATATGTATATATCTATTTACAATTACACTTGTCATCGTTGTTTCCTATTATATTATCAATGCTATACCCTAATACACTTTCATATCAATTATCTTATTTCATAATTGAATTAGTACTTTACATAAAAATCCTTTATACTATATTAACATTCTATATTTTTAATTCTTTTTCCTTTTCATTTCAATTCGTGACATTACCAATTATTCATTGTAAATATAATATATGTCTATAGTAAAATATATTCAATTTAAATTCTAAAGGTTTTCGATAAATTATGAAGGGAAAATAACATGCCATATACATATTTGGAGGTAACATAATCGGGTTATATGCTACCTACCTCTTGTAGCACAGATACTTTGGCGAAAATGTTAACAAGGATCCCTTCTTGCATCACTGGTCTGGCTGATTTCCACGAACGGGATAACGGCAGGTAAACCACGGTCTAAAAGCCCCTTGGAGTGAAAAGCAGGCGAGGGGAGAATGCAGCAGAGTTTTAGTATAAGAACTTTTTCTTTTTCTTTCTTATCTTTATCTTAGCCCTATTTATAGAGAGCCTTATGCTCTTAATTAGGAGGGCTATTAATTATGGTAATTAATAAAAAATGGCAGTTACAAAATTAATGGGAATTAAATGGGCAGTTACAACTATTAATTAAGGAATTAATATGTAACTTCCCTTATTTAATCCATTTAATTAAGGGAAATAACCCTTAATTAAATGACCTAATATGGAACATTTTCCATACCTGTATAATTCCCATATAGATATGGATTCGTGCCCATATCGTGCATATCTCACTTGTCCCGCCACGTGTCACAACCACAGTGAGCTACGTGTCAGAATATGGTTGGTCCACCTTCCGCCAACGTGGCAACGGTGGGCACATCATCGCCATGTGGCCTAACACATGTCGGACACGTGGCAACAACCTATTGGGACATATGGCATTAGTGACATGTCACTGTGCTGACATGGCCCGACACATGGCATGACCTCATTCATCCACGTGTCACCCCTTGACTGGTCCACATGGTGCCCACATGGCACCTTTTGGACACGTCATTGCCATGTGGCTTGATCTAGGTCAGCCATGTGGTAGAATTCGATTGGGTCACTTGTTTACAATGATGCATCACTGTGGACCTGCGTTTGTGCGCCCAACGTCATACACGTGCTGCTTTCCCGATGGATTCTGAGCTTCGAATTTCTGCCTGTGGTGGGTTTTTGGGGTCTGTGATTTCAATGGTTTGGTCAAATTTTACAAATCCCAATTTCTATTATAGCGTTTAGAACACCCATGTTTATCCCCTCGAATTACGATGTACACATAAACGAATTTATACCCAAAAAATATATATAAATATGTATTTTAATACAAAAATAAATATATTGTGTTCATGCATCCCAGATCTACCAATTTTACAAATAAAATTTAAGATCCAATTTTAGCCACATGCTAGGACACCAAAAATTTGGTTTTGATACCAACGAAGGGAAAATAACATGCCATATGCATATTTAGAGGTAACATAATTGGGTTATATATTACCTACCTCTTGTAGTGCAGATACTTTGGTGGAAGCGTTAACAAGGATCCCTTCTGGTGTCACTGGTCCGATAAATTTCCACGAACGGGATAACGGCAGGTAAACTACAGTCTAAAAGCCCCTTGGAGTGAAAAGCAGGGGAAGGGAGAATCCAGCAGAGTTTTAGTATAAGAACTTTTTCTTCTTCTTTCTTATCTTTACCTTAGCCCTATTTACAGAGAGCCATATGCTCTTAATTAGGAGGGCTATTAATTATGGTAATTAATAAGAAATGGTAGTTACAAAATTAATGTGAATTAAATTGGTAGTTACAACTATTAATTAAGGAATTAATATATAGCTTCCTTTATTTAATCCATTTAATTATGGGAAATAACACTTAATTAAAAGACCTAATATGGAAGATTTTCCATACCTGTGTAATTCCCATACAGATATGGATTCAGGTCCATATTGGGAGTTATGGGCGTATCTGGACTCCATCAAATTACTATACACTTAATTTTAATTTCTATATCCATTCTAAAATATCATATTCATTAAGTTATCAAACTAATTCACTAATTACTTAACTATTTTATTTGACCAACATACTTTAATCCATTTTTAATTCTATTTCACTTATTTCACTTTCATACTAATTATCATTTATCTTTTCACCATTTATACCATTTTTTCAATTAAAAACACCGTGTTCCATTACTTTCACTTAAAACATAATACATTACTAACCTAAAATATATTTAATTAAACTCTAAAAATTTCCAATTAGTCTATGCATCTTCCATTTCATCTCTAATTTCATTATCTATCATTAAAATCACTAAATTAACAAAATTTACACTAATACACTACACTAAAGCATTCGGCCAAGGTAATATTTTTCACCTCTATATTTATTCTTTCTTCATTTATCATTAATTCTATTATTTCTTACACTAAATAACATATTTCTATAATTATCTCTCATTAATAACTAATATATACTATGATATATTCTAGAATACCATTCGGCCTCATTTAGGGATTTTATACCAAGTTGATTCTTTTTATTTTAGTTACTTAAATCTAAAATTTTAAGCTCACTAATGTACTTATACACTTAATTTCAATTTATCACACAAAATCTACACATTTACTTAATAAACATGCACTTAAATCAACATATAAGTAATGGAAAAAGAGGGATATTGTGTCCACGTACCATAAAACCTTACTTTTCACACCTTAAGCATCCTTTTCTTCATTTTTCACCTTTTAATCATTTTGTTCTCCTTGAGAACCTATGGTGGCCAAACCTATCACCATATGTAACTTTCATTTTCTTTGCTCCATAATTCATTATATGTAACACCCCAAAACCACCCCAGTAGTTTGAGCCTGTCCGTGTCTGTATGTGTGTATTTGTATGTGTTGCATGTATGTGTTAAATTGGATTATTTATTTATTTTATGTGTATTAGTTTGAGAAGAGGAATTAGGCTAGTGTATAGGTGGGTGTATAAAAGTAAGGTATGAGCAAGAGTTAGCTTAGTGTGCATAGTAATGTATGGGAGAAGGGTGTATTATGGGACATTTGTCTTATGGGGAGAGTGACATGTGGCATAGTGGATGGGTTAGCATTTAATGGGTTGGTGAGAGAGAGAGAAGGCAGCCATTCCCTCTTGTTTCCCGTTCTTCCTCTCTTCCTCACGCCACTCTCTTTTCTTCCTTTTTTCTTCTTCTTCGTTCTCCTTTTTCTTTGCACAATCTTGCTCCCTCTTCTTTATTTGAGTAATTAGAGTTGATTGGCTTGTGATTTTAAAGCTCAAAGGTGAGTTAGGAGTTATTGATGTTTTAGATTCTACTTCTTCCTCTTCTCTAGGTTAAAGTATTTATATATGTTTATGTAGGTTATTATAGAATTTAATCTTGGTTGGTATGGGTTTGTGGTTCAGAGGAGGCTCCTAGACCGGATAAAGGGAAAGAAATCGCTAGCGGAGCTCGCGAATAGGAGCTAAGGAAAGAAGGTTTGGGAACGTTTGTCTTTTTATGTGTATTTGTGATTTGAGTTTGATAATTGTGGTTTGCTGTGATTGGGGTTATGAGTTGTGTTATTATGGCTTAAATTAAATTAAGCTTGATATTTGATGTTAGAGAATGAATATTGTTGAAGGATTTGCAAGAACTCATGTGAATAGTTGCAATTATTGTTAAAATTGCTGTTTTGGGATTTCTTGGAATTAAGCATGTATTTGACTTGATTTGATTAAGATAAATAGTGATAAAGCTGGGTTTTAGTTATGTTATGAGTTGTGGATACTTGTGTTACTTAATTTTGAGGTTTAGAATCAATTTTGGAAGTTTGGATGTGGATTGTGTGAGAATTCTGCAGATTTTGGGCGTAAGAGCTGAAAAACCCGTGTCTGTCGCGATCGCGACAGAGTGCGGAGGTTTCAGCCCTCGCGCCGGCATGAGAGGTGTCGCGCCAAGGAACTCGAAGGAGCTCTCTGTCGCGAGCGCGACAACTGTCGCAAGCGCGGCAGAGTGCTCGAGCTCGGAACATATGCAAGGCTCTCTTCTGTCGTGAGCGCGACAGAGAGTAGCACCTGCGTCCTCTCGCGGCCACGAGGTCACTCGCGATCGCGAGATGAGGCGGGGAAGTGTATTTTGGCTTCTGTCGCGAGCGCGACAGACGTGACTTCCAAATTTGATTTCTTCTCCTTTTACTTAATGACTTGATTTCTTTTGCATACATTCTTTTATTTAAAGCCTTGAATACCTATTTAAATGAATAATATGTATATTAATTTGACAAGATTTCGTATAACCTGCTATTGTCGGAAAGTGGATAGTTAGGCATGCCTAATAGAGTTATGTGATGCTGCAGCTATGTGTACGATTTTGGACCCTGATCAGGTCCCCCGATCGGATCCTCGCGATCCTTCTGTTTGAATCTTTCTTAAGATTCTATGTGAAAACAATTTGGAACAAAAAAATAAAAAGAATGTTTCGATACCTTCGGGTATCTATGTGTTTATAAGACAGTATTGATACTCTTAAGTATCTATGTGTACTCGTTATCCACTCTTTATGATTAAGCAGGTGTTAGTGTATCTTTGTACAAGAACATTGGATGATAATATAAATATTTGAATTAATTATGTATGATTTTATGTCTATAATTGTATCATTATCATGTGCTTTCTGTTGTCGTCACTATGAGTGGCGGTTATGCATTTGTGTTTTCCCCACTAAGCGATTTTGCTTAGCACGGGTGTTTATCCGTGCAGGTGTGGAAGGTTTTGGTACGCATGGTTTGGGCGTGTCGCATCGGGAAGGCCAATGCAATTAGAGATCGGGAGTTTTGTAGTATAGGCTTTCCTTTCTTTTGTAATAGATATAATGTTTTGTTAGCCCTTCGAAACAGTGTACTTTGGACTTTTGTTTATTGGTATTTTTTGTTTTGTAAACTGATGTAAGAAGTAAAGACCTCTGTTTGTATATTAATAAAAGTATTCATTTTGCTCTGTATCGCTCTTCTTCTTTCAAAGTTTTATTTGTCTCTGATATGTCATTTCTGTATGTAATGTTTTCATATTTGTACTAGTGGGATGTGGCACTTCTACCTATCTGGACTCTTCTTCCCTTGACACGAGTAGAAGTCTCCATGGTATAGGTTGGGGTGTGACATTAGGTGGTATCAGAGCTCTTGGGTTAGATGTTATTGGGTTTCAGTGTGTTAGTTAGTTTGTGGGAGTTGTGTTGGCCTGATGCGCACTGCGTTTATGTTTTGTAGTTATGGAGTCCTCTCGTGGATCACTTGAGGGGTCAGCAGAAAGTGCGAATCCCCAAGAGCAAGATCCCTCAGTTTCTGGTCCGGCTCAACCTCCTAGGGGGCGACCTGAGGTGCCTATTGGACTGTTCGAGGCAATGCTTCAGAGTATGACGAGGGTACTTGAAAGAGTAACAGCACCAAGTGCCCCTATTGAGAAGTTAAGAAAGCATGGTGCAGAGGATTTCTTTGGTACTGGCATAGATGAATCTAATAAGGCAGAGATGTGGATAGAGAAGACGTCCAGAGTACTTAGGGAGATTAGATGTCCACCAGAGCAAGAAGTGGAGTGTGCATTGTCTTTGTTGCAAGGTTCTGCTTATGATTGGTGGAGGTTAGTGGCTAGTCAATCGCAGGTTCCTGAACCGATTACATGGGAATTTTTCGAGAGTGAGTTCCAGAACCGGTATGTAACTAAAGCATATAAGGATGCCAAGTGGGCGCAGTTTCTAACTCTCAAGCAAAGAACAATGTCTGTGGCCGAATATGAAGATGAGTTCAATAAGCTTAGTAAGTATGCACCACCACGGGTTCTCACAGATGAGTTCAGATGTCAACATTTTGAAGAAGGTTTGAATGAGTCTCTGAAGGTGATGTTAATCTCTTTGATGTCGGCTCCGAATGTGAAGTATTATCAGTTGGTTCAAGCAGCCTTGAGGGCAGAATGTTCTGAGAATATTCTGAGAGAGAAAGCTTAAAGAAGGAAGTCTGCAAGAGGTGGCTCTTCTTCAGGCAAGAGGCCGAGGGAATCGCAAGGAAATTTTGCTGATGAGTCTGCAGCTAGTCCGGCTCCTAGAGGGAGAAGACAGGGTTCTTCCAGGGGAGCGGGCACAGGTAGAGGAGATAGCACTCCCCGATGTACTCATTGTAACAAACAACATTGGGGTGAGTGTCGATGGTTAACAGGAGGGTGTTTCAGATGTGGTTCTACGGACCATCTTCTTGCGAATTGTCCAAGTCGGTATGGAGATCCATCAGGACAGCAGGAAGCTAGTCGAGCTGGATCTAATGTACCTCAAGGAAGCCGTAATCGGGGTAGAGGAAGGGGTCATGGTGGACGGCCTCAAGAGAGAGAACCCTCAGAATCAGTTGATCGCCCTGTACCATCGGCTGGCAGGGCCTATGCTATGAAGGCCCGAGAGGAACAGAATGCTCCCGAAGTAATTGCCGGTAAGTTCTCTCTGTTTGATTCTGAAGTTTATGCTTTGATTGACCCGGGCTCTACCCATTCTTATGTGTGTTCTGGTAAGTTGTGGGATAGTTTGGGAAGTAAGGAGAAAATGGAATATGAGATTTGTGTATCTAGTCCTTTGGGTCAGAGTGTTTTGGTTGATCGGGTGTGTCGGAAGTGTCCCTTAAAGATTCAAGGTACAGAGTTTGTCGTGGATTTGATCTGCTTGCCGTTCCATGAGTTTGATATTATTTTGGGAATGGATTGGTTAGATAAACACCGGGCGGTAATGGACTGTCATAGGAAGGTAATGGTTTTGAAGGATAAAGATCAAGTACCTGTTATTGTGAAGGGAATTGGAAGCAGTTCTCTGCATAATGTGGTATCGGCTATGAAAGCCAGAAGATTTATCAGGAAGGGTTGTGAAGCATTTCTGGCTGTAGTTTTGGATTCTCGGAGAGGACAAGTTAAGATTCAAGACATTCCTATTGTAAGAGATTTTGTAGATGTCTTTCCGGAAGAACTACCGGGATTACCTCCCGAGAGAGAGGTTGAATTGTCAGTAGAGATTGTCCCAGGAACAGCTCCGATTTCTAAGGCTCCTTATCGAATGGCCCCAGTGGAATTGAAGGAATTGAAAAGTCAGTTACAAGAGTTGTTAGACTAAGGATTCATTCGGCCCAGTGTATCACCGTGGGGTGCTCCAGTGCTGTTTGTTAAAAAGAAGGATGGAACCCTACGGATGTGCATTGATTATAGACAGCTTAATAAAGTGACTATCAAGAATAAGTATCCATTGCCGAGGATTGAAGACCTTTTTGATCAGTTGAGAGGAGCTGGGGTATTCTCTAAGATAGACTTGAGATCAGGCTATTACCAGTTAGGGGTTAAAGAAGCAGATGTGGCTAAGACGGCTTTTCGGACGCGTTATGGTCATTATGAATTTCTAGTGATGCCTTTTGGTTTGACCAACGCGCCCGCAACCTTTATGGATCTGATGAACTGAGTTTTCCGACCGTACCTGGACAAGTTTGTTGTGGTATTTATTGATGACATTTTGGTATACTCCAGAGACCGAAAAGAACATAAGGAACATCTTAGGTTGGTGTTGCAAATGTTAAGAGATCATCAATTGTATGCGAAACTCAGTAAGTGTGAGTTTTGGTTGAATGAAGTAGCTTTCCTTGGACATGTGGTGTCAGCAGAGGGTGTACGTGTTGATCCAAGTAAAATTGAAGCGATTGTTAATTGGATGCCTCCGAAGAGTGTACCTGAAGTGAGAAGTTTTCTGGGTTTTGTAGGGTATTATCGACGGTTTGTTCAGGGGTTTTCAGTGTTAGCCTCTCCTTTAACTAAGCTACTTCGGAAGGATGTTAAGTTTGTATGGACTGAGAAGTGTCAAGCCAGTTTTGATCGTTTAAAAGAGTTATTGGTTAAAGCTCCTGTGCTCACACAGCCGGTTTCGGGTAAAGAGTACACTATGTACAGTGATGCTTCGGGAATTGGCTTAGGTTGTGTTCTGATGCAAGGGGACAAGGTTATAGCATATGCATCGAGACAGTTGAAGCCTCATGAGCGGAACTACCCGACCCACGATTTGGAGTTAGCAGCGGTAGTGTTTGCGCTTAAAGTATGGCGGCACTACTTATATGGGGAGACGTGCAGAATTTTTACTGATCACAAGAGTCTCAAGTATTTGTTAACTCAGAAGGAGTTGAATTTGAGACAACGGAGATGGTTAGAGCTCTTCAAGGATTATGATTGTATTATTGACTATCATCCGGGTAAGGCTAATGTAGTGGCAGATGCTCTCAGTAGGAAGTCTATGTCTGCGTTGCTAGCTAGCCGAGGCAGATGGAGATTTGATTCTGAAGGTGCTTTGATTGCTCAACTTAAAGTTAAGCCAAGTTTGAGATCGGAAATTGCAAAGGCCCAGTTAGATGATCATGTGTTACAGCGTGTTTGTCAAGCAGTGAAAGAGGGCAAACGGACTAAATATTTGATAGACGGAGAAGGAGTGCTTAGGCACGATAATCGGTTATGTGTACCTAATGTGGGTGAGTTAAGGAAGAAGCTGTTGCAAGAGGCTCACTCATCAGTCTTTACTATGCATCCTGGTGGGGACAAGATGTATCAAGATCTGAAGCAATTTTATTGGTGGCCAGGAATGAAAAGAGATATAACAGAATTTGTTTCTAGGTGTCTCACCTGTCAACAAGTGAAAACCGAGCATCAAGTGCCATCGGGATTGCTTCATCCCTTACCCATTCCTCAATGGAAGTGGGATGACATCACGATGGATTTTGTATCTAGCTTGCCTATAACTCAGCGTAAGCATGATTCTGTATGGGTTATAGTGGATCGATTGTCGAAATTCGCACATTTTCTGCCAGTACGATTGGATTATTCTATGGACAAGTTGGCGGAACTTTATGTGGATTAGATAGTCCGATTGCATGGGATTCCGTTATCCATTGTATCAGACCGAGATCCGCGTTTTACATCCAAGTTTTGGAAAGAGCTTCAGGCAGCTTTGGGAACTCGGTTAAATTTTAGCACTGCTTTTCATCCGCAGACCGATGGTCAATCAGAGAGGGTTATTCAGGTTTTGGAAGATATGCTCCGGGGTTGTGCTTTGGAGTTTTCAGGAAGTTGGGATCGGTATGTTTCTTTGATGGAATTTGCATATAATAACAGCTATCAGGTGAGCATTGGTATGGCTCCTTACGAAGTATTGTATGGACGGAAATGTAGGACACCAGTATGTTGGACTGAACTGTCGGAAAAGGCTATGATAGGTCCGAATATAGTGCGGGATACCGAAGAGAAAGTGAGGGTTGTGCAACAGAACTTGAAAGCAGCTAAGGACCGACAACGTTCTTACGCTAATCTGAAGCGTAGAGATATTCAGTATGAAGTAGATGATAAAGTTTTCTTAAAAGTGTCACCGTGGCGAAAGGTTCTTCGTTTTGGAAAGAAAGGCAAATTAAGTCGACGTTTTATTGGGCCATATGAGATCCTAAGAAAAGTAGGTCCAGTAGCGTATCAATTGGCTTTGCCTATGGAATTAGCTAGATTACATGATGTTTTTCATGTATCTATGCTTCGGAGATATCGATCAGACCCATCGCATGTGTTACCAGTGCAAGATATTCGGATTCAGTCAGACTTTTCTTATGATGAAGAGCCGAAAAGGATTTTGGATAAGGAAATCAGACAGCTCCGGAATAAACAGATACCGTTGGTCAAGGTCTTATGGCAACATCATGGTATTGAAGAAGCTACTTGGGAACCAGAGAAAGCTATGAGATTGCAATACCCTCAGTTGTTTGAAACAGGTAAGAATTTCGAGGACGAAATTCTGTTAAGTGGGGGAGTATTGTAACACCCCAAAACCACCCCAGTAGTTTGAGCCTGTCCGTGTCTGTATGTGTGTATTTGTATGTGTTGCATGTATGTGTTAAATTGGATTATTTATTTATTTTATGTGTATTAGT
Organism: Excoecaria cochinchinensis; assembly: GCA_947683425.1. Lineage (NCBI taxonomy): Eukaryota > Viridiplantae > Streptophyta > Magnoliopsida > Malpighiales > Euphorbiaceae > Excoecaria > Excoecaria cochinchinensis. The sequence continues at coordinate 609,825 of CANTUQ010000022.1, forward strand.
TTGAGAAGAGGAATTAGGCTAGTGTATAGGTGGGTGTATAGAAGTAAGGTATGAGCAAGAGTTAGCTTAGTGTGCATAGTAATGTATGGGAGAAGGGTGTATTATGGGACATTTGTCTTATGGGGAGAGTGACATGTGGCATAGTGGATGGGTTAGCATTTAATGGGTTGGTGAGAGAGAGAGAAGGCAGCCATTCCCTCTTGTTTCCTGTTCTTCCTCTCTTCCTCACGCCACTCTCTTTTCTTCCTTTTTTCTTCTTCTTCGTTCTCCTTTTTCTTTGCACAATCTTGCTCCCTCTTCTTTATTTGAGTAATTAGAGTTGATTGGCTTGTGATTTTAAAGCTCAAAGGTGAGTTAGGAGTTATTGATGTTTTAGATTCTACTTCTTCCTCTTCTCTAGGTTAAAGTACTTATATATGTTTATGTAGGTTATTATAGAATTTAATCTTGGTTGGTATGGGTTTGTGCTTCAGAGGAGGCTCCTAGACCGAATAAAGGGAAAGAAATCGCTAGCGGGAGCAGAGCTCGCGAATAGGAGCTAAGGAAAGAAGGTTTGGGAACGTTTGTCTTTTTATGTGTATTTGTGATTTGAGTTTGATAATTGTGGTTTGCTGTGATTGGGGTTATGAGTTGTGTTATTATGGCTTAAATTAAATTAAGCTTGATATTTGATGTTAGAGAATGAATATTGTTGAAGGATTTGCAAGAACTCATGTGAATAGTTGCAATTATTGTTAAAATTGTTGTTTTGGGATTTCGTGGAATTAAGCATGTATTTGACTTGATTTGATTAAGATAAATAGTGATAAAGCTGGGTTTTAGTTATGTTATGAGTTGTGGATACTTGTGTTACTTAATTTTGAGGTTTAGAATCAATTTTGGAAGTTTGGATGTGGATTGTGTGAGAATTCTGCAGATTTTGGGCGTAAGAGCTGAAAAACCCGTGTCTGTCGCGAGCGTGACAGAGTGCGGAGGTTTCAGCCCTCGCGCCAGCGCGAGAGGTGTCGCGCCAAGGAACTCGAAGGAGCTCTCTATCACGAGCGCGACAATTGTCGCGAGCGCGACAGAGTGCTCGAGCTCCGAACATATGCAAGGCTCTCTTCTGTCGCGAGCGCGACAGAGAGTAGCACCTGCGTCCTCTCGCGACCACGAGGTCACTCGCGATCGCGAGATGAGGCGGGGAAGTGTATTTTGGCTTCTGTCGCGAGCGCGACAGACGTGACTTCCAAATTTCATTTCTTCTCCTTTTGCTTATTGACTTGATTTCTTTTGCATACATTCTTTTATTTAAAGCCTTGAATACCTATTTAAATGAATAATATGTATATTAATTTGACAAGATTTCGTATAACCTGCTATTGTCGGAAAGTGGATAGTTCGGCATGCCTAATAGAGTTATGTGATGCTGCAGCTATGTGTACGATTTTGGATCCTGATCAGGTCCCCCGATCGGATCCTCGCGATCCTTCTGTTTGAATCTTTCTTAAGATTCTATGTGAAAACAATTTGGAACAAAAAAATAAAAAGAATGTTTCAATACCTTTGGGTATCTATGTGTTTATAAGACAGTATTGATACTCTTAAGTATCTATGTGTACTCGTTATCCACTCTTTATGATTAAGCGGGTGTTAGTGTATCTTTGTACAAGAACATTGGATGATAATATAAATATTTGAATTAATTATGTATGATTTTATGTCTATAATTGTATCATTATCATGTGCTTTCTGTTGTCGTCACTGTGAGTGGCGGTTATGCATTTGTGTTTTCCCCACTAAGCGATTTCGCTTAGCACGGGTGTTTATCCGTGCAGGTGTGGAAGGTTTTGGTACGCATGGTTTGGGCGTGTCACGTCGGGAAGGCCAACGCAATTAGAGATCGGGAGTTTTGTAGTATAGGCTTTCCTTTCTTTTGTAATAGATATAATGTTTTGTTAGCCCTTCGAAACAGTGTACTTTGGACTTTTGTTTATTGGTATTTTTGGTTTTGTAAACTGATGTAAGATGTAAAGACCTCTGTTTGTATATTAATAAAAGTATTCATTTTGCTCTGTATCGCTCTTCTTCTTTCAAAGTTTTATTTGTCTCTGATATGTCATTTCTGTATGTAATGTTTTCATATTTGTACTAGTGGGATGTGGCACTTCTACCTATCTGGACTCTTCTTCGCTTGACACGAGTAGAAGTCTCCATGGTATAGGTTGGGGTGTGACATTATAACTACATATTCATGATTTACACATCTTAAAGTACCTATATGTACCTTTCAAATAAATTGTAGGACCCAAAATCACTTACTTAATTTTTGATCCATAACCTTTTCTCCTTGATTTCTACCACTTCCATCATCTCAAATGAACCTTAGAATCCTCTATCAATGAAAAGAGAGTCTGAAAATTACTTAGGAAGGTTAGATTTAGTGGGAACTGTAACAACCCAAAACAGGCCTGGTCGGAATTTGCATGCTAAGTAAGAAATTTAAGGGTATTTCAGTAATTTATGCATGAGAAATTTGGATGATAAGGACTTAATTGCAAAATTAATTAAAGATGTCAAGTGCAGGAATTATCTAGTGTGTGTGTGTTGTTTGGTAACAAGGATGTAAGGCAATTATCTAGTGGATTGTGTGTATTGTACTAAGGATGGAAAATATCTACTTAAGAATTATCGAGTGAGGTAGGAGTATGATGCCAAGGATTGGTAAGTCAAAGTAGTGGAAATTATGGTCCAATTGAAGCTTGCCACATAGGATGAGTAGGTGAAGGGCATTAATGAGGAGAGAGGGAAGGGAAGAAAGCAAATTTTCTGCTTCCTCTCTACGTTTCCCATTTTCACCTTTTTCCCTCTCCTTTCTTCTTTCATTTTCTGCTCTTCCTTACTTGCCCTAATGTGGATCTTCAAGAGTTAAAGTTGGATTTGCTGAGTTTGAGTTTGATTTCTAGAGGTAAGTTCTTAAGTTTTGAGTGGGTTTTCTTCTTCATCTGCTACTCTATCTTTTTGGGTTTTGGATGTGGTGTGTTTGTTGGATTAAGTGAGTTTTGGCTGGGTTTTTGTGCAAGATTCGAAGGAGAAAAGAAAGAGCAAAGGGAAAGAGAAGGTGGGGGTTTGAAAGAGAAGATTAAAGCTGCAAATTCCAGGTTTGGGAGCTTTGTTTTGAATATGTATGGTTTGGCAGTTGATTCTTCTATTATGTTCAGTTGGAAGTCTATTGCCCTAGTTCTCATTTTGGATTTAATGTAACACCCCAAAATCGCCCTAGTAGTTTGAGCCTGTCTGAGTCTTTTTGTGCCTGTCTATGTTTATATGTGTGTGCGTACTTGTGTGCTTTGTGATGTTGCATGTATGTAAATTTATATAAGTGTGTGTTTATGTTAGTGATATATGAGGAGAGGAGTTGTGCTAGTGTGTGCTTAAGGATAAGGAAGTAGGGTGTGAATAAGTGATGATAGTTGTGTGTAAGTGAGAGTATGGGAGTAGGGTATGCATGTGGGATCAGTTCCTATGGGAGAGTGAGACTTGGCTTGAAGATAAGGATGAATTAATGGGTGAATGAGAAAGAGGACAGCTGTAAACCATTTTGCTTCTTCTTCCTCTTCCCGTTGCCTTCCTCTCCCTCACGCTATTTTCATCTTTCTTTTTCCTTTTTCTCCTTTCCCTCTCCTTCTTTGCATAATTCTGCTCTTCCCTCCTTCCTTGGGTGATTGTTATAGCTAGGTTTGTGTCTTTTAAATTCAAGGGTGAGTATATGAGAGTTGTGTCTTAGGTTCTTCTCTCCCTCTTCTCTAGGTTTGATTTTCATTTATGTGTTATCTTAGAATTAAACCTGGTTGTGTTTGATTTGTGGTTCAGAGGAGCTTCCTAGAACATCTAAGGGGAAAGAAAAAGCTAGTGGGAGCGGAGTTCACGACTAGGAGCGAAGGAGATCAGGTTTGGGAACGTTTGTATGATTTGTGCATTTTGCTGGGTATTGATGATTGTTGGTGTTATAGTGAAATTGATGAACAATATTAAGTGGATTTGTATGTGTATGATGTGAATAATGTTGATTTGAATTGAATTGTTTCAAGTGTGAAGTATTGAGTTTAAGATTGTTGTATGAAATTCTGTTAAGAGGAAATATTGCTCTTGAGAATTTTAAGTTTGATCCTATAATTGTTTGATTTGAGCATGTTAATTGACTTGTATATTAGGATGTAAGTGAGAAAGAATGGATGAAGTGTTGGGTTGTGTTTTTGGATGTGGTTTAGAGTAGTTTTGCTGGAAATTGTTGCATCAGGGCATGGGTCACGGTGGCAACCGATTTAGTTACCACTGTGAGGTCTGTTAAGGTTGCATTCTGTCCAGGATTTTGGTATGTCACGGTGACAATGAATGTTTTTACCACCGTGACCTACCTCAGATTTGCATTCTATTTTGGGGTTTTGGTATGTCACGGTGGCAATGAATGTGGTTACCACCGTGACCTACCTCAGATTTGCATTCTGTCTTGGGGCTTTGGTATGTCACGGTGGCAATGAATTTGGTTACCACCGTGACCTATCCTGTTTTTGTAATGAATGCTTATTTATTAAATGTAAGGTCTAAGTGTGTAGTTAATGATTATGCATGCACAGTGACATTGAATTAATGCTTCATTTTGATAAGGTATATAATGTTTCTGAATAATGGATGATTCCTATATGAAGTCAATGATAGATTTAATTTGGATGATCATAGCCTGCAAACCAAATAAGTTGATAGTTAGGCATGCCTAATAGAGTTATGTGTAGCTGCAGCCATGTGTACGATTTGGACCCTGATCAGGTCACCTGTGACGCCCGTTCCCTAACGACAAACTAGCTCAGCTAATCTTGGTTAGAGAAGGTCGCACACACAACAGAACACATGCAGAATTTGAACAATAAAATTTCATCACATAGTATCTTTTCTCATGCATCACATGCCAAGCTATTCATATGACATACATACATATGAGAGGTTACATTCATGATCATACATTATTACATGCCTTTACACTTTCATTACACATGTTAACTATACAAAAGCTTATACAAAATCCCAAAATAACAGCCCCCAAACCTATGCTATTCACTTCCTATTGTTGACCGTACCAAAATGCGGGGGACGTCCTTCAGTCACCTCTCGTCCGTGCCTGCACGGATTAGAGTAAATCCATGCTAAGCGATAACGCTTAGTGAGGAACTCATATATAGCAGATAATTTATCACACAATCAGAAACATCATACATTACACATTAGTAGACATGCCCGAACAATCATTATTAAAGCATGTACCATTTCAAGCATAGCTTTGTCCATTACTATGTTCAACCATAAAGCATCAATCACTTATTCACAAATCCTTACTTCCTTGTATCACAATCACCTCTGTTTATTATTTAATTAATTGATTAGCCGATTAGCCTTTTAGTCCATTAGCCTGCAATTCAATGACGCGGATAACGAGTATCGCATCGGTACCTCTCTGGTACCAGTAATCTCATCGAGACTACTTTTTCACATTAGCACCTTCTGGTGCTTCACATCACATTAGTACCTTCTGGTACTTCACATTATTCCACATATAATAAAATCCAGCATGGATTATTCGCATTGTGATTCCCATGGAATCAAACACATTTAACGAATTGGGGCTGCAGCACTTGACCCTATAGGCATGCCTAACTATCCACTACTTGACTCGCAGGCTTAAGTTGTTAAACAATTATTCAATTCACTTTTCACTTTACACATTTGCATTAGCACATAGCTAAACATTTCATTTGCATACTCAAGTATGCTTTCAAATTCAATTTTTACATTTAATACTCACATAACTGGTCGCATTCAGAAATCACCATGATTGTATGCATTTGTGGATCACTTAACACACATATAATACTTACTCAGGTTGTCCTTCATTTCAACTCAAAGCTTTGCCATTTGAATGGCCAAACACATTAGGATCATATGGCCAAAACAGGGTTGGTCACGGTCACAATGAATTCCATTGTCACCGTGACATATTGAAGTCCAAAACAGAATGTAAACTAGGGGCATGTCACGGTCACAATCAATTTCGTCGTCACCGTGACATGTTCCCAACTCTCGGCAGAATGCAACTTGAGGGTATGTCACGGTCACAATGAATCTCATTGTCACCGTGACATATTCTCACTTTGCAAAACAGAATGCCTTCCTGGGTACCTCACGGTCACAATGAATTTCATTGTCACCGTGACATACCAAAATCCACTAGGCAGAATTGAACTCAGCATACGTCACGGTCACAATCATTTTCATTATCACCGTGACCCATGCAAAATCACCATAACATAGTTATGTTTTTCCACTCGTTTCTACCTTCTCATTTAGACTTGAAATCTCTTGCTTGACAATAAACCCAAAACATCAACTACTCACCCATTAGCACATACCTGGTTTTCCCTTCTTGTTTGACATTCAATAATAGCACAAATCATAATCATTCTCAAGCACTTTATCACAAGCATATTGCTACTACAATCATACTATCTAGCATCACATAATTCATGCTCAAACTTCAATTTCACATATCATATATTCAGTTCAAATCTCTATTTAATCAACACTAATCACACAATCACACAATTAGGGTTTGTTCCCAAACCTCGCCGCCTTAGCTCCTAATTTCGACGGACGCTCGGCTCGCCGATTACAGCCTTTCCCTTATCTCTCTTCACTTCTTCAGCTAGCAAAAACAACACAGATGCTCAAGCTCAAACTCAAACCAATAATATCCCATCCAAACCAGCTCAACCAAGAAGAAAGAGTAGAAGATGAGATTATGCACTTATTCACTTACCTCTTAGGTTTAACCCTTAATTCTTGAGCAACTTAACATCAGTTTGCTAACACTTCATAAAGCCTCTCTAAACTCACTCCCACGCAAGAAAGAAAAGAGAAGAACAAAAAAATTGCTAGGTTACCAAATGAAACTCTTCCCTTCCCTTAACTCATTCTTGCATGCAAAAGTGTAGGTGGCATCCTCTCAAGAAGCCACACGGAAACCACTTCCTCAAATCTGTCTCCACTTTCCATTAAATCAAGTTATTATTTCCTTAATTAATCCTTTATTAACTAGCCAATCAGCCTTTAACTCATGCTTAGCACAAACATTCATAATTACCATTAAAACCCTTAACAATACTTCTTTCTTTCAATTAAGTCCAATCCTACACATTCAATTCTCACACACATGCCAATTTAAGTTAATTCTCTTAGGGTACAAATCCGGCCATGACAACTCTCCCCTCCTTAAAGAATTTCGTCCTCGAAATTCATACCTGAGTGAAACAATTGTGGATGCTGTTCTCGCATAGCCGCTTCTGGTTCCCAAGTTGCTTCTTCAACACCATGGTGCTGCCAGAGCACTTTTACAAGTGGTACCTGCTTGTTCCGAAGTTGTCTTACTTCTCTTGCTAAAATCACTATTGGCTTCTCATCATAAGTGAAATCTGACTGCACTTCCACTTCTGGTAGAGGTAACACATGGGAATCATCTGACCTATATCTTCTTAACATAGACACATGGAACACATCATGTAGCTTAGCCAAAGCCGTAGGCAAAGCCAACCGATAAGCTACTGAACCTACTCTTTCAAGCACTTCATAAGGCCCGATAAACCTTGGACTCAACTTCCCCTTCTTACCAAATCGCAGTACCTTCCTCCAAGGAGACACTTTCAGAAACACTTTATCGCCTACACTGAACTCAATGTCCCTTCTCTTCAAATCAGCATACGATTTCTGTCTGTCACTTGCTGCTTTCAATCTTTGCTGTATGATCTTAGCTTTCTCTTCTGTATCCCTCACTAGATCAGGTCCAATGATTCTGCTCTCATTCAATTCTGTCCAACAAATCGGTGAACGACATTTCCTTCCATACAAGACTTCATATGGTGCCATACCAATACTGGTCTGATAACTGTTGTTATAAGCAAATTCCATAAGTGGAAGATACCTATCCCAACTCTTAGAGAAATCCAAAACACATGCTCGCATCAAATCTTCCAAGACCTGAATAATTCTTTCCGATTGTCCATCAGTTTGCGGATGGAAAGCAGTCCTGAAGTTCAATTTCGTACCCAAAGCCGCTTGTAAGCTCTTCCAAAACTTAGAAGTGAATCTGGGATCTCTATCAGAAATAATAGACAAGGGTACCCCATGCAATCGGACAATTTCTCTTACATACAATTCAGCTAACCTTTCCATAGAATAATCCATCCGAACTGGTATAAAGTGAGCTGATTTCGAAAATCTGTCCACAATAACCCATACTGCATCCTGTTGTCTTGAGGTCAGAGGCAATCCAGATACAAAATCCATCGTAATATTATCCCATTTCCATTGTGGGATAGGGAGTGGATGCAACATCCCCTGAGGCACTTGATGTCAAGGCACTTAGACACATATTCCACTACATCTTTCTTCATCCCAGGCCACCAGTACAACTGTTTCATATCTTGATACATCTTGTTTCCACCTGGATGCATAGTGAAAATCGTATTATGAGCCTCATGCATTAATCTTTTCTTTCATTCTTTATCACTTGCCACACACATTCTATTCTTATACAGCAGTACCCCGTCTTCATTCACTGAATAGTCAGTCTTATCCATATCACTAACTGACTGCAAAACTTGTTGCAACCTCACATCATTTTTCTGAGCAACCATTAACTCATCTTTCAGAACCGGTCTTGCTTTCAACTGTGCCAATAAAGCTCCGTCTGCAGAAAACCTCCACTTGATCCGCTTTAACTGTAATGCTGAAATTGATTTCCTGCTCAAAGCATCCGCCACTACATTAGCTTTTCCCGGGTGATAATCCACAATACAATCATAATACTTAAATAACTCGAGCCATCTCCGCTGTCTCAGGTTCAATTCCTTCTGTGTAAGCAGATATTTCAAACTTTTGTGATCGGTGTAAATTCTACATTTCTCACCATACAAGTAATGTCTCCAAATCTTTAAAGCAAACACTACTGCTGCCAATTCCAAATCATGAGTCGGATAATTCTGTTCATGCGGCCTCAATTGCCTCGACGCATATGCTATTACCTTCCCCTCTTGCATCAACACACAACCCAACCCGACACCCGAAGCATCGGTATACAACACATACTCTTTACCAATCATAGGCTGTGTAAGAATCGGTGCTTCAACTAACATCTTCCTCAACTGATCGAAACTCGCTTGACATCTTTCAGACCACTCATACTTCACTCCTTTTCGTAACAACTTTGTCAACGGTGAAGCTATCACTGAAAATCCTTTTACAAACCTTCTGTAGTATCCAGCCAACCCTAGGAAACTGCGAACCTCCAGCACATTCTTAGGCGGTTTCCAATTCACAATTGCTTCTATCTTAGTTGGGTCTACTTTAATCCCTTCAGATGAAATCACATGACCCAGGAATGACACCTCTTTGAGCCAGAACTCACACTTACTTAGTTTGGCATACAACTGATGCTCTCGTAATGTCTGGAGAACAATTCTCAAATGCTGCTCGTGCTCCTTCTCATCCCTTGAGTAAACTAGGATATCATCTATGAATACTACCACAAATTGATCCAAATATGGTCTGAATACCCGATTCATCAAATCCATAAATGCAGCTGGCGCATTAGTCAACCCAAAAGGCATCACCAAAAACTCATAGTGCCCATATCGAGTTCTAAATGCAGTCTTAGGTATATCTTCTTTCTTCACTTGCAACTGATAATACCCTGAACGCAAATCAATTTTTGAAAATACACCGGCTCCTCTTAACTGATCAAACAAATCTTCAATCTGAGGTAAAGGGTACCGATTCTTTACTGTCACTTTATTCAACTGCCGATAATCGATGCACATTCTCATTGTACCATCTTTCTTCTTGACAAATAGCACAGGTGCTCCCCAAGGTGAAACACTAGGTCTAATAAAACCCCTGTTTAGCAATTCTTGCAGCTGTTCTTTCAATTCCTTCAACTCAGTTGGAGCCATTCTGTATGGTGCCTTAGATACAGGTACTGTTCCTGGCGCCACATCAATCGATAGCTCAACCTCTCTTATCGGTGGTACACCGCTCAATTCTTCAGGAAACACATCAGGAAACTCTCTGGCTATCGGTATCCCTTGTATCTTCACATGTTCTCTCTTACTGTCTATCACCAAAGCTAGATAACCTTCACATCCTTTTCTCATACACCGATAGGATTGCATAGCAGATATCACATTCACAAGAGGGTTAGTGCACACTCGCCTCACTGTCGCTCTGTTTCCCTTACCATCAAAGAGTACAACCATCTTCCTCTTACACTTAACATCCGCATCATATTTGGTTAACCAATCCATACCCAAAATCAAATCAAACTCATCAAACGGTAACTCAATCAAATCTGCTGGAAGCATTATACCCTGAACTTCTAATGCACAGTTTCTATACACTCTGTTCACATTAACATTACCTCCCAAAGGGCTAGACACACATATATCATATTTTAAACATTCAACTTTAGGCATCTTTTCACATATCTTTTTATCACGCACATATGAATGAGTTGAACCAGGATCAATAAGTGCAAACATTTCCACACCACAAAGTAGAATAGTACCTGCTATCACCTCAGGCGCATCCTGATCCTCTCGTGCCTTCATAGCATAAGCCCGAACTGGTGTCACATCAGGCCTATCCACAATCTCAGAATCGACTGCACCTCTGGATTGACTACCTCTGCCACGTCCTCTTCCTCTTCCTCTGTTAGTAGAAGGCAAATTTGAACCACCCCTACTCTGCTCTTGTTGATTTCCTGACATCTCATAAGTATTCGGGCAATTAGCAAGGAAATGCTAAGTGCTTCCACATCTAAAACAAGCACCCGTCACTCTCTAGCATTCTCCTCTATGCCTCTTACCACAATGAGGACACTCATGAACCTCATTTCTGTTACCAGATGTCCCTCTTCCCGAACCAGATGCTGAGGGAACGCCACGCTTCTTACCTCTCGCTGCAGAACTGAACCCTGATTCCGCAGGTGGTGCCACATGAGAATCTCTTGGTCTTTTCCCCGATTGGGAACCACCTCTACTAGCATTCTTCCTTTGTCTCCATTCTCTTTGAGCTTCCAACGTCCTTTCAGCTCTCAAAGCTGCTTGTACAATTCGATAATAACTTATATTATGTTCTGTTGTTAGAGAAATCAGCAATGCTTTAATTTCCTCAATCAACCCTTCCTCAAACTGTTGACATCGCAACAAATCAGTCAAAACACCTTTTGGCGCATACTTACTTAAGCGACAGAATTCCGCTTCATACTCTGCCACCGTCATAGTTCTCTTTCTTAAACTCAGAAACTTCTTCCAGTTTGCCTCTCGATGTGCTTTAGTGATATACTTGTTCTTGAATTCCCTTTCAAAGAACTCCCAGTCTAATGGTTCAGGAAGCATTGGATTCTGCAGAACCAGCTTCCACCAATCATATGCGGGGCCTTAGAGTAGTGACTCCACACATTCAACCCACTGGTCAAGAGGACACCGTATCTCCTTAAGAATCCTCTCCACCTTCTCAATCCAGTACTCTGCTTTTTCTGACTCATCTAACCTTGTTCCATGGAATTCCTCCAAACCATGCTTTCTCAAAGATTCTATTGGGGCTCTAGGCGCCATCATACGTTCCATCACTCTTGCCATATCTTGTGTCATTTTCATCATAGCTTCCATAGGCCCGAACGGAATCTCATTCCTATAACCAACCGATCCAGACTGCCCAGATCCTGTCACCTCAGCTTCACGAGGATTCACACTTTCGGCAGATTCCTCTCCGATATGCCTTCCAGAATCCATCTTACTACACAGATTAAATAAGGAGTCCTCGCATGAGATGCCGGAGGGTTCAGCTGGGAGTGTGAATCCTCCTGAGCGAGATCCATCAGTTGGGGATCCGGCTCAGCCTCCTAGAGGGCAACCTGAAGTGCCTATGGTTCCGTTGGAGGCGATGCTTAAGGTCTCACAAGACATGGCTAGAATGTTTGAAAGGGTGACGACACCGGTAGCACCTATTGAGAAACTGAGAAAGCATGGAGCGGAGGATTTCTTTGGTACGGGTATGGACGAGTCCGATAAAGCGGAGATGTGGACTGAAAAGATAAAAAGGGTGTTAAGGGAGACTAAGTGCCCACCTGATCAAGAAGTGGAATGTGCAGTGTCCTTGTTACAAGGCTCTGCTTATGATTGGTGGAGGTTAGTGATCAGTCAACCTCAGATCCCTGAACTTATAACCTGGGAGTTCTTTGAGAATGAGTTCCAAAATCAGTTTGTGATGAAGGCATACAAGGACGACAAGTGGGCGCAGTTTCCAAGTCTTAAGCAAAGGACGATGCCAGTGGCTGAGTATGAGAATGAGTTCAATAAGCTTAGCAAATATGCACCGCCAAGGGTTCTTACCGATGAGTTCAAATGTCAGCACTTTGAGCTAGGCTTGAATGAGTCCTTGAAGGTGATGTTATTTCTCTGATGTCGGCCCCAAATGTTAGGTACTATCAGTTGGTTCAAGCAGCCTTGAGGGTGGAGCGTTCAGAGAACATTATGAGAGAGAAAGCTCAGAGGAGGAAGTCTTCTAGGGGTGGATCTTCTTCTGGAAAGAGATCAAGGAAGTCACAAGGAAACCTTATTGATGAGTCTGCTACGAGTTCGGCCTCTAGAGGGAGAAGACAGGGCTCTTCTAGGGGATCGGGCGCTGGTAGAGGTGATGGTATTCCCCGATGTGCCCATTGTAATAAGCTACATTAGGGCGAGTGTCGGTGGTTAACAGGAAGTTGCTTCAGATGTGGCTCCACGGACCACTTCCTTGCGAATTGTCCGAGTCGGTATGAGAATCCTTTGGGGCAACAAGAAGTTAGTCGAGCTGGGTCCAACATACCCCAAGGCAGCCGTAATAGAGGTAGAGGAAGGGGTCGTGGTGGACGGCCTCGAGATAGAGAGCCCTTAGAAACAATGGATTGTCCCGTGCCGGTAGCTAGGAGGGCTTATGCCATGAAGGCCCGAGAGGAACAGAATGCTCCAGAAGTGATTGCCGGTAAGTTCTCTTTGTTAGACTCTGAAGTTTATGTTTTGATTGACCCGGGTTCCACCCATTCTTATGTATGCTCTGGTAAGATATGGGACAGTTTGGGAAATGAGGAGAAGTTAGGGTATGAGATTTGTGTATCTAGTCCATTGGGATAAAGTGTTATGGTAGATCGGGTATGTCGAGCGTGTCCTTTAAAGATTAAGGGTATAGAGTTTGCTGTGGATTTGATTTGCCTACCGTTCCATGAGTTTGATGTCATCCTGGGTATGGATTGGTTGGATAAGTATCGGGTTGTTGTGGATTGTCATAGAAAAGTGATGGTTCTGAATGGTAGGGGTCAATCGCCTGTGATTGTGAAGGGTATTGGGAGCAGTTCTTTGCATATGTGATTTTGGCAGTAAAAGTAAGAAGGTTCATTAGAAAGGGATGTGAAGCGTTTTTAGCGTTAGTATTAGATTCTCGGAGAGGACAAGTGAAAATTCAGGACATTCCTGTGGTCAGAGATTTTGTGGATGTTTTTTCGGAAGAACTATCGAGATTACCTCCCGAAAGAGAGGTTGAACTGTTAGTAGAGATTGTGCCGGGGATAGCTCCAGTTTCCAAGGCTCCTTAACGGATGGCTCCGGTGGAATTGAAAGAGTTGAAAAGTCAGTTACAGGAGTTGTTGGACAAAGGGTTTATTCGGCCTAGTGTGTTACTGTGGGGTGCCCCAGTGTTGTTTGTTAAGAAAAAAGATGGAACGTTACGGATGTGTATTGATTATAGACAGATTAATAAGGTGACTGTAAAGAACAAGTATCCCCTACCGAGGATTGAGGATCTTTTTGATCAGTTGCGAGGAGCTGGAGTGTTTTCCAAGATAGACCTGAGATCGGGTTATTATCAGTTGAGGGTAAAGGAGGTAGATGTGGAGAAGACGACTTTCCAGACGCGTTATGGCCATTATGAATTCTTAGTGATGCCTTTTGGATTGACCAACTGTAGACACCGGGTCTCGAGCTCGACATAAAAATGAAAAAGTGATTTTGGGTCCTTAGTAATTCCCTCCAAAAAAAATAATATATATGATAATATATAAATATGTGTGTGTGTATAAAGTTAAAAATTGAAAGTTAATTAGTTAATGTTATTAGTTAATATTATTGCGTGATTGAAATGCATGTAAAATTAAAGTTTAGTTAATTAATATTAATTAGTATGTAGAATGTTTAATTAATTATATAAAATATATATGGCTAAATAGATTAATTATATTAAGATGTAAAATATGCAATTAATAGAGTATTTAATTAGTTAATGTGTTAGTTTAAGTAAATTAATTAAAATTGAAAATTAAAAAGAATGGAAAATTGGAGGAAGTTATTAGGGTAACCTAATTAACCCTAATTTGAGGGTATAAAAAGAAGTAGATGAAGAAAGAGAGGGGCTCGGCAGATCAAGAAAGAAGAAGAGAAAGGAAAAGAAAAAGAAAAAAGGAAAAGAGATAGAAAGGAAAAGAAAGAGGAAGAGAGCAAGAACAGGGAACCCGAGACCCAGAAAATCAAAGAAATAAAAAGGAAAAGAAGAGGAACAAATCAAGGCAAAGAGGACCAAAGGAAGTGAAACCAAAAAATCAAAGGAAAATAAAAGGGAAATAGAAAGAATAGGAGAGAAGAGAGGAGCAACCACAGACCCACGACGCCGGAAAGAAGAAGGGAGAAGAAAGAGAAAGGGAGGAAGCGGGCTCATCGCCGGCCACCCAAGGCGGCGTACCACTGCACGCGCTCCGTCACCGGACAGGGCGACTCCAGTCGCACCCAGGGGTGGCCGCCCGCCACAACCACTTGCCGGAGAAGAGGAAATCGGAGGAGAACGGCGAGACAAAGGCAGCGGCTTCGCACGCAATTTCCGGCTAATCGGTGCCGGCTTCCGGCGCGTGGACACCGCCGGTGAGACCCTGTGACGACGATCTACACTGCGACGGTGGAGGTGTCGGCCACTGCCTCTCCGGTGAGCCTCCGACGACCGGTAAACCTCCTTTCCCCTTTTTATTTATTTTTTTCATTATTATTAATATTATTATTATCATTATAATATTATTATTATTACATTTATTTATATTTATTTATTATTCTGATTTAATATTATTTTTATTATTTATTATTATTATTATTATTATTATTATTATTATTGGTATTTATTTATTATTATTATTTAATATTCTGTTTTATATTTATTATTAATTATTCTGTATATTATAATATTATTATTAATATTATTATTATATTATTATTATTATCATTATTATTATTATCATTATTTTATCTACTATTATTATTATTATTATTATTATTATTATTATTATTATTATTATTATTATTTTCTGTTTTTATATATTGTTATTATTATTTATTTTATTGCTATTATTATTCTTTATTTGTTATGATTAATTATAATTATTATTGTGATTGTTGTTATATTTTATATATTGTTATTATTATTATTATTATTTGCATTATTGCTATTATTATTATTATTATTATTATTATTATTATCAAATGCTATTTGTTTTATTATTAATAATATTATTGTATGATATTATTGTTAGCATTTTTATTTTTGTTAGATTATTATAATTGTCGTCATATTTTGCATCCATTAATTCATTTAATTGTTCATTTAGAATTTATTTATTTAGAAGCATGTAATTATTTTAATATTATTTTATTTATTTGTGGTCTGTAATAATAAAACGATTTTCAACCGCTCTAAAAAGAACAACCACACAAATGTTTTCTACTAAATAGAATATTTACTAAATAAAACTGGACCAATGTCCTATCTTTGACCCATAAAACTATCACATAAAAATCGTTTTCCATAATGAATGCATGCGAGGACCAATGTTCTCAAAGTAAATGAATAACCCGTTTTATGCATGTATCGCACATTTACAAGCGAGGGTTATATTCTGCCCTTGGTATTATTGTAAATTTATTTTATACTTTAATGCTATTTTATTTTATGTTTTTAAATGGATGAATGCGCTTTAATTTAAATTGCATCGTGTGGAGAGAAAGCGGACTAATAGACTCAAAACCAAATTGTAAAATCAATTAAAGTACGAATAAATGAGAAGTCCCGAACCCATCTCTGGTCTTTGGGCTCAAAGAGGCGAGAGACCCATTTTAATGGGATCTCCAAGACACCTCTTGTGTCACGAGACTTAGACGTTAATCCTAGGCTTCTTGGGGAGAGAGGTTTACCCTCCAAGACTCCCTTGGTTGGCCGAAAATGGATAAAAGCGCATTCTTAGGCTCTCCGAAGCAAGAGAAACTTTCCCAATGTTCTATTGGGTGGCGACTCCATGAAACCTCCTTGTTGTCCAAAATAGATGCACTTGCAATTCATTGCAAGCTGTCAAGGGACCCTCAAATTCCCCGATCGCTAGGGGTGTGCATCGGTCGGGTTCGGGTCAACCCGAACCGAACCCGATCAACCCGACACCCGAAATATGCCTAATATTCCAATCCGAACCGACCCTATATTATAGTAGGGGCCCGAACCGATAAACCCGAAATTATTCGGGCCCCGACCCGATCAACCCAATTAACCCGAAACTTACCTTAGATTCAAAAAAACATAGCAAATACCACAGAAAATTCCAAATCAAAAATCAAACTACAAGAATAAACAAAAAAATTTTATCTCAAGAAAATCAAAAATCAAACCACAAAACAAACAACAAATCAAGAAAAAATAATCCAACAAATGAAAATCAAGCAACAAATATACGAAAAATAAAGAACAAATAAAAAATTAAAAAAATTAAAAATCATATTACAAATCAAAATCAGATTACAAATCAAGATCTACCTAAAAAATAAAAAATTTAGATAAAAAAATCAAACTACAAATCAAAAAGAAATAAAAAAATTCAAAAAATCCAACAAAAAAAATACATAGATTAAAAATCATAAATCCAAAAAATAAATCAACAAATTAAAATAAAAAAATCATCAAATACCAAAAATTAAACTCAGATCTGCTTCCTCAATCCTCATAGCAAAAAGAAAAAAAGAGAAAGAAAAAGCTCAGATCTTACTTGATCTGAGCTTTTTCTTTTTTTTTATTCTTTTTTTTATTTTTCCACTCCTTTTTTCCGTGCTTGCTTCTCGCCGGAATAGATTTAGGAATTTTTGTCGTCGATGACCGATCTGAGGGGGAGAAAGAGGAGGGAGAGAGAGAGAGAGAGAGGGAGAGAGAGAGAGAGAGAGAGAGGGAGAGAGAGAGAGAGAGAGAGATCGACGGTGGCAAGTTTGAGGAGGAGGAGGAGGAGAGGAGAGAGAGAGAGAGAGAGAGAGAGAGGGGTGGGAGGGGGAGATGGAAAGGCAGAAGAAGAATCGAGAGACTGGGAGAAGAGAAGGGTTGGGTGGGTGAATGGGAAAAATTAAAAAGAAAAGGTTATATATTAAATATCGGTCGGGTTCGGGTTTGGAGGTTTTAAACCGACCCAACCCGAACCCGAAATATATAAAATTTATGTACCCGACCCGACCCTAATTATCCGAATAACACTACCCGAATAGCTAATTCGGGTCGATTTCTTCGGGTTTAATGGGTCGGGTCGGGTTTTGCACACCCCTACCGATCGCCCTAGAGCGGGCGGCCGCAGGGATCCGGCACACGCGCGTCACTGTGGCGATTCCACTGGGGATGATATTTGAGACTTCGATTCGAAAGTACTTTGATTAAAATTTACAATTAAGTTTTAGTTTAGAAATTTCGCTTTCTTTCAAAGCTGTATTGCATCACATTAGAGCCTTAGAACTATGCTAGTTTGGTCCCTTTATTAGCCCCGGTGCGTTCCCGAAGCACGACCCTATTTTCACTCAATTTAGGGAAGTGTTAAGGATAATCACCAGCCCAAGTCTCGTACCATCAAGGTATATCAAATGGTGACCCGATCAGTCATTACGCTCGTGATGAGCTAGGCCTATTGGCAGGGACCATGCTTAGGTAGCCCTAAAATATCATCACCTTGAACCAAAGCCCATGTAATGGCAATAGAAACTTCCACTAGGTGACATGTACCATAATATCGTGCTTGCTATTTGGGCTGTCATATATTGAACAAAATCAATCAAATTAAATGGTTTTCATCAAAGGCTTTTATGCCCCGGTGGGCCCATCTTGATTTAATCGAATTGTTTAAATATATAATGGCCAAACATCCATGCACATGTGCTTTAAATTAAGAACTGTTATGCTGCCGGTTTTTCACCGCGCACTATACGCGTCTATTGGGTTCCCTGTTAACCCTTGGATAAAGCCCACCTAGGAAAGAGACCGCACGACACCGTGTGTGGGAGAAATAAGGTTGGAAGGATCTATCTGCTTGCATGTGGCTGTGAATGCTGCACAACATGCGCATACATCACATGTCATTCATGTCAAAAACAAATAAATAATCAAAAAAATAAAAAATATAATGAAAAAGTAAATAAAAAAATACCTTGATGGTACGAGCGCGACAGAGTGCGGATTTGACCTTTGTTCTTGGTGAGCCTTCTGTAGCGATCGCGAAGTTGTCGCGACCGCGACAGAGAGCTATGTAGCCGAGTCCTCCACGCGAGCATGCTGTCGAGCATGCGAGCGAGGAGGAAGGAACTAGTTTCTATCGCAAGCGCGATAGAGCTCGGTTGCGCGAATCTGCCTTACATGCGTCGTCGCGAGCAGGCCTTCTGGCGCGAGCTCGAGAGGAGGTGCCCCGTGCTCTGTCGCGAGCGCGATACTGTCGTGATCGCGACAGAGGCCCTTCCTGCTTACCTATTTTCTGAATGTGCTTCTTTTGTTCCACTTTGCATGGTTTCTCACTATTGCATGAAATATGTTTGTGCTTATGACTCGAGATATCATGCCCTAGTGTCTTAGTTATGAATTTATTTGATGTTAGAGTCATGTGTCGAACCTTGCTTTGATTTTGTATTGTCGTGTTAGTGAATGTGTTATCGAGCCTGAAGAGTCAAGGTATTGGATAATTAAGCATGCTTAAGAAGGGGTTTGTGAGTGCAACTGCTCGTGTCCGCCCCGTTTGGGCGAAGCGGTCGACCTCCGAGATGGTCATCTTCTGTGTAGTGATAAAATGTTTTGAGACTCCGGTCTCCCGTGCTACCTTCGGGTATTAAACTGTTTTTGAGGCTTCGGTCTCCCGTGCCGTGTTCCCGTATCCTCCACCATTGATTTCAGGCTATTGTGTTAAGTGTCTAGTATGTGATTAGTGAAGTGTTCTAATTATTGTATGTTTCTGCTTTTGATCATTACTTCATGTTTTTTGTTTCAGTGCTGAGATACATATAGTGACTCTTGAGCTGTGCATATATTTCTGCCCTCTGATGTTTAGTGAATTCTGTATGATAATGTTTAATATCTTGTATAGTGTTCTGTTTTGTTTGTTCCTCCCCACTAAGCGTTTTCACTTAGCACGGGTTCTTGTCCCGTGTAAGTGACCGGAATTTTGGGAGCTTTCTCGTGTCGCACATCTGCAGGTCGGCCACATAGGAGTAGAGTTTTTATTTTTGTTATCTCCTCCTGTAATTCTTTTTGTATGTAATATTTTTGTAATGTGGCTTATGTAACTTTTTTTGTAAAGGAATGATGTAATATTTTGAATATATGAGATTCATGTTCTGCTTTTGTTATTATTGTTAGTGAATGCTTCTGCTTAGCGCATGTATGTATGTATTCTTGTTTATATTTCCGTATGTCGTGAGTGAGCGTCGGGTGGCGCGCCTGCCGGCGCCCTTCCAACGGGGGCGGCGGAGGGGGTGTTATAGGTTTTGGTATCAGAGCGCCGGTTTAGGCGGTTCTGGTTGTCTTTATTTGTTGTGTGTCGAGTCTTTGCATGAGAGTTGGTTTTGTGTCGTGGCCTAATGCAGATGTGTCTTGTCTTGTGTAGTGTCTAGATGGAGTTTAATCCAAGCGAGAACGTGGGTGAGACGTTTGGTAGTGTGAGTGTAGTGAGAGGTGGGCAACCTGCTCCGCAGCGTCAGTAAGAAGAGGTTCCCGGTATGGGTTTTGGTCAAGAGAATCCGGTCCTAGTGCAAGGTTTGCTTCAGTTGGTAGAAAGGCTGACTGCTCCTAAGGCTCTGACTGAGTTGTTTAGAAAGAGAGGAGCAGAAGACTTTCATGGGACTGCTATGGACCAATCGGATGTGGCCGAGTTTTGGCTTAAGAGGGTAGGTCGGATTTTGCAAGAGATTAGATGTCCTGCAGACCAGAGGGTGCTTTGTGCGGTGTCGTTACTCCAAGGGTCAGCGTACGATTGGTGGGAACTTGTGATGCGAAATCCTCAGCGACCAGCCGATTTGACTTGGGAATTCTTCAAGCAAGAATTTGAGCAGAAGTATGTGACTAAGGCATACCAGGAAGCCAAGTGGAGAGAGTTAATTAGTCTGAAGCAGCGGGGTATGACCGTGAGTGAGTATGATAAGGAATTCAGCCGGTTGAGTAAGTATGTGCCTGAGCAGTTATTGACGGATGAGTTCAGATGTAGGCATTTCCAAGAGGGATTGCGTGAGGTGATCAGAGGTCCTTTGTCGGCAATGACGGTCTTGCAACCAGTGGGGTATTATCAGCTTGTGGCAGCGGCAATGAAGTTAGAGGAATCTGAGGTGATCAAGCAGAGAATCAAGAGTAAGAGGAAAGCACCGGATGGTGGAGTTGGAAGTGGTAAGAAGTCGAGAGGAGTTCCGAGTGGCCAAGGTGGGAAGAGTTCGGTTCCGGTACGTTCGAAAGCCAGGAGTGTAGCGCCACCTTCTAGCAAGGGAAGTGTAATCCCGGAGTGCGAGCATTGTCATAAGCGCCATTGGGGCGAGTGTAGAAGGATTTTCGGAGTGTGTTTCAGATGTGGCAGTCAAGATCATATGGTGGCTAATTGTCCGGATCGTAGAGAGCTTCAGGGCCAACCCGAGAGTAGAGCCAGTGGTCAAAGAGCAAGAGGAAACCAGAGTGGTAGGGGCAGCGGATGACCTTCTCAAGCGCCGTCAGAGTCAGTGCAAAAGCCGCCAACCGAAAAAGTGTATGCGCGCCCGCGAGTTTATGCCATGTTAGGAGGGGATGCAGCGGATCGAGCGGGACCTTCCAGTAAGTTGTGTTCTAACTTTTGTGTCGGATATAAGTGATTAGCGGGGAAATTTCGAGGATGAAATTTCTTTAAGGGGGAGTGATTGTAACAACCCAAACAGGGCTTGGTCGGAATCTGCGTGATAAGTCGGTGATGTAAGGGTATTTTCGTAATTTGAGCAAGAGAAAATTTGGATAATAAGGAATTAGTTGTTAAGGAATTAATTAGTTAAGTGAAGAGAAGGAATCATAGTGTGTGCTTGGAGTGTATGGGAGTAGGATATAAGTGGACTAAGGGATTTTATGGTGTGGTTTTTATGCATGGTGCCTTGGATGATTAGTGGATTTTGAGAAATAATATGGTGTGAGTTGAGTTTGGTGCATTGGAAGATATTTGTGTAAGAGAAGTTAGTGTGTGTGTAGTGTATGGTACCAAGAGTGGTTAAGTCAAAGTGGGAAGGCTTGATTTGCTAAGATTGTGACAAGTGGCAAGGGGTTGGTGAGCATTAAATGAAAAGTAAGAGAGAGGTGAGGAGGGAAGAGTAGGATGAAGCTTCCCGTGGAAGCTAGCTCATTTCTTTCTCTTTTCTTCTTCTTTCCCGTTCTCTCTCTCTCTCTCTCTCTCTCTTGCTTCCATTTTTCTGCTCTCATCTCCTTTCCTCTTGTGTTTTCTTTGAGCTTTAAGTGGGAATCTTGAATTTTGAGCTGGGTTTTCGAAGGTAAGTGGTTTGGAGTTCTTTGGGTTTGTCGGTTCTTCTCTTCTCCTTCTTTTTCTGATTTCGATTGTGGATTTTGGGTTTGATTTGAATGAGTTTTGATTTGGGTTTGTGCAAGAATCGGAAGCTAGGAGAAAGAGTAAGGGAAAAGAGAAAGCGGACTCGTGAGGGGCTCAGTTTGAAGCTGCGATTTCCAGGTTTGGGAGCCTAATTTTGTTGTGTTTGGGAGTGTGTTTGAGTGCATGCTAGTGTTTGGGAGTTGTGTGTGCGGATTACGTTTTCCCCTATTTTCCTCCTTGGATCGATTCTATTTTGTGATTGCATGTCATTAGTAACCTTGAGTGGTTTGTTTGGATGAATGCATGTTTAGATTAACTAGTGATTTTGAATCAATTGTTAGTGATAAGATGGTGTTTGCATGTGTATTTTAAGAACATGAGTATTTGAAAGAATGAATCTTGAGTTGGTTTTGAGTGAATTCTTGATGAGTGGTGATTGATTATGGTATATAAATGTGTGTATGTGGCTTGAGAATGATGCGGTGATGTGCAGGAGGCTTGAGGTAAGTGTTTGTATATGTTGTTTGCATGTATGAAGGATTGTGTGTGAAAAGAGTAGGAAAAGTGCAGATTTTGGGCGAATCTGGGCTCTGTCGCGAGCGCGACAGAGTGCGGATTTGGCCTTTGTTCTTGGTGAGCCTTCTGTCGCGATCGCAAAGTTGTCATGACCGCGACAAAGAGCTATGTAGCCGAGTCCTCCGCGCGAGCATGCTGTCGAGCGTGCGTGCGAGGAGGAAGGAACTGGTTTCTGTCGTGATCGAGACATTGTCGCTAGCGCGACAGAGCTCGGTTGTGCGAATCTGCCTTGCGTGCGTCGTCGCAAGCAGGCCTTCTGGCGCGAGCTCGCGAGGAGGTGCCCCGTGCTCTGTCGCGATCGCGACAGAGGCCCTTCCTGCTTACCCTGTTTTCTGAATGTGCTTCTTTTGTTCCACTTTGCACGGTTTCTCACTATTGCATGAAATATGTTTGTGCTTATGACTCGAGATATCATGCCCTAGTGTCTTAGTTTTGAATTTATTTGATGTTAGAGTCGTGTGTCGAACCTTGCTTTGATTTTTTATTGTCGTGTTAGTGAATGTGTTGTCGAGCCTGAAGTGTCAAGGTATTGGATAATTAAGCATGCTTAAGAAGGGGTTTATGAGTGCAGCTGCCCGTGTCCGCCCCGTTTGGGCGAAGCGGTCGAACTCCGAGATGGTCATCTTCCGTGTAGTGATAAAATGTTTTGAGACTCCGGTCTCCCGCGCTACCTTCGGGTATTAAAACTATTTTTGAGGCTCCGGTCTCCCGTGCCGTGTTCCCGTATCCTCCACCATTGATTTCAGGCTATTGTGTTAATTGTCTAGTATGTGATTAGTGAAGTGTTCTAATTATTGTATGTTTTTGCTTTTGATCATTACTTCATGTTTTCTGTTTCAGTGCTGAGATACATATAGTGACTCTTGAGATACATATAATGTAAAACCCCAAAATCGCCCTAGTAGTTTCAGCCTGTCTGAGTCTGTTTGTGCCTGTCTATGTTTATATGTGTGTGCGTACTTGTGTGCTTTGTGATGTTGCATGTATGTAAATTTATATAAGTGTGTGTTTATGTTAGTGATGTATGAGGAGAGGAGTTGTGCTAGTGTGTGCTTAAGGATAGGGAAGTACGGTGTGAATAAGTGATGATATTTGTGTGTAAGTGAGAGTATCGGAGTAGGGTATGCATGTGGGATCACTTCCTATGGGAGAGTGACACTTGGCTTGAAGATAAGGATGAATTAATGGGTGAATGAGAAAGAGGACAGCTGTAAACCATTTTGCTTCTTCTTCCTCTTCCCGTTGCCTTCCTCTCCCTCATGCTATTTTCATCTTTCTTTTTCCTTTTTCTCTTCATTCCCTCTTCTTCCTTGCATAATTCTGCTCTTCCCTCCTTCCTTGTGTGATTGTTATAGCTAGGTTTGTGTCTTTTAAATTCAAGGGTGAGTATATGAGAGTTGTGTCTTAGGTTCTTCTCTCCCTCTTCTCTAGGTTTGATTTTCATTTATGTGTTATCTTAGAATTAAACCTGGTTGTGTTTGATTTGTGGTTCAGAGGAGCTTCCAAAACATCTAAGGGGAAAGAAAAAGCTAGTGAGAGCGGAGCTCACGACTAGGAACGAAGGAGATCAGGTTTGGGAACGTTTGTATGATTTGTGCATTTTGCTGGGTATTGATGATTGTTGGTGTTATAGTGAAATTGATGAACAATATTAAGTGGATTTGTATGTGTATGATGTGAACAATGTTGATTTGAAGTGAATTGTTTCAAGTGTGAAGCATTGAGTTTAAGATTGTTGTATGAAATTCTGTTAAGAGGAAATATTGCTCTTGAGAATTTTAAGTTTGATCCTGTAATTGTTTGATTTGTGCATGTTAATTGACTTGTATATTAGGATGTAAGTGAGAAAGAATGGATGAAGTGCTGGGTTGTGTTTTTGGATGTGGTTTAGAGTAGTTTTGCTAGAAATTGTTGCAACAGGGCATGGGTCACGGTGGCAACCGATTTAGTTACCACTGTGAGGTCTGTCAAGGTTGCATTCTGTCCAGGATTTTGGTATGTCACGGTGACAATGAATGTTGTTACCACCGTGACCTACCTCAGATTTGCATTCTGTTTTGGGGTTTTGGTATGTCATGGTGGCAATGAATGTGGTTACCACCGTGACCTACCTCAGATTTGCATTCTGTCTTGGGGCTTTGGTATGTCACGGTGGAAATGAATTTGGTTACCACCGTGACCTATCCTGTTTTTGTAATGAATGCTTATTTGTTAAATGTAAGGTCTAAGTGTGGAGTTAATGATTATGCATGCACAGTGACATTGAATTAACGCTTCATTTTGATAAGGTATATAATGTTTCTGAATAATGGATGATTCCTGTATGAAGTCAATGATAGATTTAATTTGGATGATCATAGCCTGCAAACCAAATAAGTGGATAGTTAGGCATGCCTAATAGAGTTATGTGTAGCTGCAGCCATGTGTACGATTTGGACCCTGATCAGGTCCCCCGATTGGATCTTAGTGATCTTTCTGTTGAATCTTATCTAAGATTCTTTGTGAAAATATTGTGGAACAAGAATGAAAAGAATGCCCTGATGCCTTCGGGCGTCTATGTGATGTGATTTGATACTGGTGCCTTCGGGTATCTATGTGTACTCGTTATCCATGGTTTTGAGTGAGCAGGTGATTTTGTGTTTTACATGTATGAAGTCTGAATAATGATGTGTTGAGATAAACTTCTTATGGTATGTGAATGATGTTGATTACTCAGATTTATTTTATGTGATACTAACTTATGAATGTGCCATCAGCATGTGCTTTACCTGTTAACGCCACTGTGAGTGGCGGTTATGCATTTTGTGTTCCCCACTAAGCGATTTCGTTTAGCACGGGTGTTTTATCCGTGCAGGTGTGGAAGGTTTTGGTAAGCTCAGTCAGGGCGTGCCGCATCGGGAAGGCCATCGCAACTAAGGATCGAAGTTTTGTAGTATAGGCTTTCCTTTCTTTTGTATTAGAAGTAATATTTTGTGTGCCCAATTGGAACAGTATTATTTCGGGCCTTTGTATATGAAATCTTTTGTAATATGTACAGATTTTGTCTATGTATATAAATGGAAAGAAAAAATTTTATCCTGTTCAGTATCGCTGTGTGTCTCTTCTAAGAAGCTTTATATTGTCTCGTTATTATGTGTTTTTCTGCATTGTTGCTATGTTATCAGGTTTGGGGGTGTGACACTCCTATCTATCGGGACCCTTCTTCCTCCTTCGGGGTAGAAGTCTCCATGGTATAGGTTGGGGTGTGACATTTAATGTGTATGTGGTTTGTGTCTTGTAAATTCTAGAAATTTTAAGTGATTTGTTTGAGTACATGCATGTGTGATGATGATGTTAGAAGGGTTGTCATTTAGTTGTGATAATAAGGTATGATTTTGGCAATTCTGTTCAGTTTTTGTCTGACTTCCGTGTATTGTTTTTGTCATAAGTAGAGTTTTAGACCTCTAAATCGTGTGATTCTTGAGCTATAAAAACCATGACTTCCATTCCTATAAACGTCTCAGAAATGACCTTGGGAAAATTCTTACTCTAAGATCTATAGAATTGGCCAAAATCGTAGTGTCTCTGTTTGGATCGGGTTACTTGAACAGTATAAGTTGTTTAGCTCATATCTGAAGTTATAGATGTCTAAATGACCTTATATTTGTCCCACTTGATTCTTAACATCCTAGGGATCAATTTTTATGAGGAATTTTTTCCTAAAAATGAGTTTTAGGGGTTGGTTTAGTCGATGCAAAGTCAGAGTGGGATGCTGTCCTGACAGTCTGATTTCGTAGAGCTCGTGAGGGGTGGGGGGCCTTCTGTCACGAACGCGACAAAACCTAGTTTTTCAAGGTGTTTTCTCTTATTTTGAACCCCATGGTTGGCATGAACCCTTGCCCTTCCTTACCCCATGGGTTTTGATTTAGATGATGCATGAAGCCTTGAATGTGAGCTATTGAACCCAATTGTGTATTTGATTGAGTTGTGGAATGAATAGTGCTGAGATTTGGATTTTGTAAATTGATATTGTTCTTAGCATGATTTAATTGAAATTCTTAGCATAAATATTGTATTATATGTTAGAAATGATGGTTTGGTTGCTGGAAATGAGGTAAGTGGAAGTTGAATTGAGTGTGTGTGTTTGGGTGTTGTGAAAGTGAGATTTTCTGCTGATTTCTAGTGTAAGTGCTGGAATTCATGACTCTATTGTGAGCGTGACATTGTCGCAAGGTCAAGACAGAGCCCGTTGAAAGTAGCTCTCGCACGTGTCTGAGCCATCTGCCGAGCCGTACGGCTGATCCTCTGTCGCGAGCACGACGCTTGTCGCGAGCGTGATAGAGTGCTCGGTTGCCGATTTAAATTGGGCGATCCTCTGTCGCGAGCACGACAGATCGGGGTAGCAGCTCACTTTCGCGAGCACGACAGTGAGATGTGTATTGTTCCCTCGCGAGATCGGGAAGGTTGCCGCAATCGCGACCTGGGGCAAGTTGCCTCTGTCGCGAGCGCGACACTCCCTGGTTTTCTAATTGAGTTTTCTTTTGTGATTCTAATGTTTGATTTCCGAACTTGTGATGCCTTTAGGTTTATACTTGGACTATTTTATGAAGTATATTAATATAATTGGATGTATTATGCATGGACAATGTTATGAATTATATGAATGTCATATGTTAAATTATGCGCCATGATGTGAGACATGATTTGTATTACGCATGACCTGCAAGAGTCAGTCTAGTGGATAGTTAGGCATGCCTAATAGAGTCTCTTTAGCTGCAGCACCTTTGGATGTTTGGACCCTGATCAGGTCCCTGTTTGGTTCCTCGCAAACCCTTTTTAATGTGTTCGGATCCTCATGATCCTTTTTAATGTGTTTGGATCTAGTTTAAGATCCCCTCAGTAAAATGTTTTTAAATGTGAAAAAAATTAAATGGTTTTCGATTCGTACCCGTAAGGTATCCTTTGGCCGATTCGTACCCGTAAGGTACTATTCGTACACTCGTTATCCACTATTATGAGTCAACAGGTATTTGATTTACTCGCTTTGTCTGATATTAATGTAAGAATATGATATCCAATCGGGCATGCTGATAAGTATGAGCAGTCAGTTAGTATCTGAATATGATTATAAGTTTCGGAATGCTAAGATAGTGATTTGTATATATATTTATACACATGTGACTCAAGTATGTTTTTATTATGTATGATTATATCCGTATATGTCATATCGTATGTGTTTGCTTTCGCGACCATTGTGAATGGCCGTCCACTCTTTTTGTTGTTGTTATAAGTATAAGAATGCGAATGTTATGCTTATAGAAATGTGAATTCGTTCGGTTATGACTAGAGGTATGTGAATATGATTGTGATCATGAACTCTCGAATGTTATGAATGTAGTGTCATGTTATATGTTTCTTGGGCTTCTGTTATTGTAGTGATTTCGGCATGTTCGCATATGTTTGCATTTTATTGTATGCTAATATATGTATTGGTATCGTGATGTGGGAGTGCTATGCAATTGATCTTGTGCATCAGTTCCAGCTAATATATGTGCATTTTGTACCATAGC
The DNA here is from genome assembly GCA_947683425.1 of Excoecaria cochinchinensis. NCBI lineage: Eukaryota > Viridiplantae > Streptophyta > Magnoliopsida > Malpighiales > Euphorbiaceae > Excoecaria > Excoecaria cochinchinensis. The sequence continues at coordinate 637,923 of CANTUQ010000022.1, forward strand.
TACATGTGGAATAATTAGTGATTATGTTATGATATGTCTATGATGATTTCGGTATGCTATGCATGATATCTCGCAGATTGCCTCGGTAAGTATTTTTGTATGTGTACGCACCTATATTTGCATGACTTGTTGAATTTCTGTAATTGTAGACACCGGGTCCCGAGTAGCCTTGATCAGGATTACCCGATGATGAAATTTAGCTATGCCGGCTTATAGGCAAAAAGATTGGAGCTCAGAAGCGATTTTCCTTGTCTTTTCGGTGAGTAAAAAGGGTATTTTAAAAATATTTTAAAAATATTTTTTAAATTATTTTGAAGAAGAAAAAGTGTGTTTTAGATTGGTGGTATTTAAAAAAAAAAAAATAAAAATAAAAAAAAGGTGAAAAATGATGGAAAAATGTTGAAAATAAAATAGGGGAAAATAATCGCGACGAAAAGGCGACGGCCAGGGGTCGTCGTGAATTTCCGTGCGCTCCGCGCGTCCGACGCCCTTGGCGTCGGTCGCTCCGCGCAAGCGACGCGCAGGGCGTCGCTCGCCTCGCGCACGTCGTGCGCGAAAACTCCGCGCAAATCGCGCGGAAACGTGCGCGACGCGCACGATCTCTCGCCCCTGACGCCGATTTCTCGCCCCACTTCGCCCATTTTGCCCATTTTTCGACCCAAACACGATTTTTAGCGGTTTTTGGACGGTTTTGGGTGGTTTTTGGGTAGTTTTTGAGGGTTAAAACACTAGAAAAATTCAGAACAGGGAGAGGACGAAAAGAAGAACATTTTGGAGAGAAAAAACTGAATTTTGGAGCTTTGAGTTGAGAGAAAAAAATCCATCTTACACACTTGTTTCCAAGAGCTTTTCTTCAAGTTTTCAAGCTATTTTCTAAGGATTTTCACAAGAGAAGACAAGGAATTCAACACTTCTATCTTCAATTCTTCAAAACTGAATTTGAGGGTAATTATTCTTGGCTTTACTCATTAATTCTCTTGTTAATTTCATTTATTTTGGCTTCCAATTAACATATCAAACATGTAAATTCTCTTAGTCTCCATATTCTTCTTCTTATTTTTTTTTATCTTCAATTATTCATATAACAAATAAGCTTTTTAAATTCCATTATCTTTTTTTATGTCAAATTATTCTTTGTTCATGTAATTATGCATGTTTTAGGTTGTAAATACCTTTAATTTCTTAATGCTATTTCATGTTTATTATTATGCATTCTTTTGCATGTATGAGTGTTATAATCATTATTTTATGCTAGTCATGCATGTTAAGTTGTGTTATTCTCATGTTACATTTTTAATTCATGTCTTAACTATAGTAAAATTGATTGTCACTAATTTTCCATGCACGTTAATTACTAATATTAATAAGTTGCATGTGCCATGATACTTTCTCATCTTATGCATGTTAAATTGCATCTTAATTATTCTATGCATGTTAAATTGCATCTTAACTATTCTATGCATGTTAAATTACATTATGATTATTTTATGCATATTATATTTTCATGGTACATATTATCTTTTTATGTCATATTATTTTGTTGGTTTAATCACTAACATGAATTTCTTTTGTTTTATTTTTGGTTGCACATCATTGTTTTTACTTTCAATTGAGCATCCATGCACGTTGAAGGAGGAGTTGCGGGGTTTGGTATTTTCTTTATACATTTTTAATTCCCATTTTATTTACATTGCCTTGTATATATTCATTAAATAAAATTTTTTCTTATGCGCACCGAAATAAAAATCACCAAAATATTTTTACTAAATTAACTTGGATCTTTCATAATAAAGCGGGACCAATGTCCCAGTTTTCATCCCAAATAAGATCATCACATCCAGAATATTTTCTTTAATTGCGCATGCGGGGACCAAAGTCCTCATGATTAATAAATTCCCCGGTTTTATGCATGTTTACACTTTTAAAAGGGAGTTGTATTCCGCTCCTTGTATTATTGTAATTCATTGCTTTACTTGCTAATTTATGGTTTTCCTAACATGTATAAATGCGCTTTTTAAAATTGCATCGTGTGGAGAGAGAGAGCGAATTAATGATAATTAAAATTTGATCATAAATTAATCGAGGTAGAAATAGATGAGAAATCCCGGACCCAGCTCTGGTCTTTGGGCTCGAGAGGTTAGAGGTTATCCTCCAAAATACTTCTTGGGTCACGAGGCTTTAGCGCTAATCCTAGGCCTCATGGCCCAATATGGATAAAATGCGCAAGTCTTAGGCTCTCCGAGGCGAGAGAAACTTTCCCAATGTTCTATTGGGTGGCGACTCCATGATACCTCCTTGTTGCCCAACATAGACGCACTTGCAATTTATTGCAAGCTGCCAACGGACCCGCAATTGCCCCGATCGCCCACGTGCGGGCGGTCGAAGGGGCGGCGCTCGGGATCCGGCGCGCGTCACAGTGGCGACTCCACTGGGGAACGATATGGTTCGAGATTTCAATTTGAAAATACCTCGTTTAACATTTATGGTTAAAATTTAATTCATAAATTCGCTTTATCTCAAAATTGCATATCATCTCATTAGAGCTTTAGATTAAGTTAGTTTGGTCCCTCTTTTAGCCCCGGTGCGTTCCTGAAGCACCTCCTTATTTTCACTCAATTTGGGGAAGTGTTAAGGATAATCACCAGCCCAAGCCACGTACCTCAATGGTATATCAAAATGACGACCCGATCGGTCGCTATGCTTGTGATGAGCTGGACCCGTCGGCAGGGATCATGCTTGGGTAGCCTTAAAGTAACATCTCCCTTGTCCAAAGCTCATGTAATGGCAATAGATACTTCCACTAGGTGAAATGTACCGTAATACTATGCTTGCTATATGGGCCATCATATATTAAACGAAACCAATTTAATTAAATGGTCTTCATCAAAGGCTTTCATGCCCCGGTGGGCCCATCTTAGTTAAGTTGAATTTTTTAAATACGTAATGGCCAAACACCCATACGTATGTACATTAGATAGGAGTTGTTATGCTGCCGGTTTTTCACCGCGCACCATACGTGTCCATTGGGTTCCCCGTTAACCCATGGATCAAGCCCACCTAGGAAAGAGACCGCATTACCACGTGTGTGGGAGATACAAGGTTGGAAAGATCTATCTGCTTGCATGTGTTTGTCTATGTAGCATCAGCACGAGCATGCATTGCATTTTAATCATGCATCATCTTAACAATTTTTGCACTTCAGCCATCATAGATTCTCCTGGGTGGTCTAGAGGTCCCGACGGACGGTTAAGAAGGACGCTGGTTTTGGGGTTAACTGAGTTAGTGTCAGCTCAGAGTTCAGATTCAATCTCAGAAAATAGTGTGGGGTTTTCTTCCGAATCATCAACAGAAGTAAGCATGGCTAATCCATCAAATGAGTCTGATGCAACCCGGGCAGTAATCGTTGAGGAGGTAGGAAAGAGAATGGAGGAATTTGAAGCCCGAATGATTGCAATGATGGGCAATCTTGCCGCCACTATAGCTGGGCAACAAGCTGCTGCTATTTCTGTCCGAGTACCAGCTGAACAAGAGGTTGTTAGAGAAGAACGTCCTGCTGCGGTTAACCAACCAGTGGTTGACCCACCTGTTATTGAGCAAAGAGTGCCTGCACCCATTGAGCGCAGAGAGGGCCCCAGGTCTGAAGCTGAATTCGGGGAAGATGAGCTAGAGGAGCATGCAGTAGCTAAAGAGAAGTCGCCAAAACTGGATGAGGCAATATGGAGGAAAATGGAAGAGAGATTTGAGGTCATGGCAAGGATGATGACCGTGGGAAAAGGAATGAACCCGGAAGACCGAGAGCTGGATGGGGATGACCTAATTCCCCAGAATTTTAAGATGCCGGACATTCCCAAATTTGATGGAACCTCTGACCCCGCCGCACACATCAAGCAATACTCGCTGGTCATGAAGGGAACGACCTTAACAAGAAAGCAGAAGATAGAATATTTCTGCTTGAGTCTCACAGGAGCTGCTATTGATTGGTACCATGGGCTTGACAGGAGATCCAAGGAGGACTGGGACTTGTTGACCAAAGAGTTCCTTAAGCAGTACGATTGCAGTACCCGGATGGAGGTCACTTTGAAAGATCTCGAGTTGCTACAACAGAAGGCTGGAGAGTCCTTCCACGAGTACCTTACTCGGTGGAGAAACCGGGTTATGGAGATGAAACGCAAACCGGACACTTCTGATCAGATCCGGCTATTCATTCGAAATGCCAGTCCTTACTTGAGAGAGGGACTGAAAATGAAGGGACTCAAGGATTATGAATCTTTGAAGGACATTGCCATAGAAGCGGAAGGAGAATATTTATCCAAGAGGGCAAATAGTGAGTCCTATGCCCGGAGGGGATACAGCAATCAGGGGACGGCCAAACCAGTAGGTTCGAGCAGTGGTAACAGAGTTGGGAAGTCTGCCGAGGTGTCTGCAACCGGCGTAAGTCAGAGGTATTTCTCCAACTTGGGTAAGCCTTTATCATGGGTGCTGAAGAGGCTAATAAAAGAAGGAAAACTGCGGCCCCTATCACCTAAACCGGCCAAGGCCCAAGGACAGCCAGGGCACAAAGAGAATGAATATTGCGCATTCCACCAACATACCGGGCATTTGACGGATGAGTGTATAACGCTAAGACATCGGGTCCAAGATCTAATTGACAACAAGCAGATCACCGATCCTGAGCAGAGAGAAAGCAAGAAGAAGTCTGGTTATAACACAGTGCCACCTCCAGTCTTTATGATTGGATCGAGCCTACCAGAGTGGTACGTAATGCAAGATCTATATGGAAATGAGTATGTCGCTATTACTCGCCCTGCAGTGGATGAAAAAGGGGTTTCCGTGGCAGCGATAGACTGTTGGTCCACTAGTGAGAGTGGAGATGACGAAGATGAGAAAAATGGAGAGTTTACGGATCCGTGGGATTCAGAGGAAGAAGAAAGAGTAGAAGCAGTAACAAGAAGTGGGAGGGTCATTCCAGAAGCCGAGAAGCAGCAGGACCCAGCACAAGCAATCGCAGAGAAAGAGCCGGAAGAAAATTCAATAGTGAAGCAACTGAAAAAGTCCACGGCTCAGATATCTATTTGGGACCTCTTGAGACAGTCCCCCTCGCACCGACAGAAGTTAGTCGAAGCATTAAGCGTATCCACCGTAGCAACTACAATCTCTCCATCCGAGCTTTTAGACCTTGTAAAGGGGGGATCTGGGGAGAAGTTGGTTTTTTCTGATGCAGATTTACCAGTTGAGGGTCGCAGCCACAACCGACCATTGTACATCAAGGCACAGATCAATGGTAAACACACCGCTTGTGTCATGGTTGATGACGGGTCATCGATAAATGTCTGCCCTTTGGTGGCACTTCAGGCCTTTGGGATGGATGAGAGTATGTTAAGCAAATCTGACCTGACCATCACTGCCTACGACAACTCCAGGAGGCAAGCATCGGGAATTTTCAAAGCTTTGGTAAAGACAGGGCCCATTGAGACAGAAACAGATTTTGTGGTCTTGCCGATTCCAGCAAACTTCTCAGCTCTGCTTGGTAGACCGTGGTTCCACAAGTTAGGGGGAGTACCATCCACATTACACCAGATAATTAAAATACCCCATGAAGGAGAAGTAGTGACCATTAAAGCAGCAAGAGAGAACCAAGTGTCTGCCTTGGAGATCTCTAATCAGCCATTCAGTGGCTTTCATGTATCGATGATCGGAGAAGAGCAAAACCTAGAAGGTAGCCCTCAAGTGGTGAATATGCTGAAGAGGATGCACTTCCTCCCAGGGGCTGGTTTGGGAAAAGAGTCACAAGGGCTGCAGAATGCGATCACTACACGTGGTCAGAAAGATCGAAAGGGGTTGGGCTACAAAGGAGAATATGGTAAGAAGAAAGGGTCAGGGAAGATTCCCCATATTTCGGAGAACTTTGTGCCATCATCATCGGTTTGTGCCTACACTGGAGAAGAAGAACCGCAGTGGGTAGATGGGAAGATTATCCCTGGATTTGAAATTTTCAACGATGTCTTTGATTGGGAGATCGGAGTTGTTAAAGCTGTAGAGAACTTTTGGGATGAGGAGATTATGACCCAATGCAGCATATGGGACAGGGATGAGCCTGAAGAGATTGTAACTGATAAGCTAGTGGAGCCAGAGCCGAAGATTGAAGATCTCAAGATTTCACCAAATCAAGAAGCCAAAGCACAGTCATCTGTAGCATCAGCGTCGACTAAAGTTGATAGTCATTTAGATTCTCTTTTTATACCAGAACTCTTTGAGGACAATGTTAATGTTTCTGATTATGTTAATGAGATGAACAACTTTGCTTACTTGTGTGATGTTTCTGATGATTTCATTTCGCATGATCATAAGCATGATGCATTCATTTTTGATATTAATTCAACTGGCACAACTGCATTTAATCTCGGAACTTTGGAAAATCCAAAGGAAATTTTGCTAGCATCAGACATAACTCCTGAAGAGAGAATAAAATTTGAGAGAATATTAAAAAAATATGAAAAAGTCTTTGCCTGGACCTATGAGGATATGCCGGGAATAGATCGAGATGTTGCCGAACATGCCATCCCAACTTACCCAGAGTTTAAACCAGTCAAGCAAAAGCTTCGGAGGCTTAGGCCAGAATGGGCACAGAAAGTGAAAGAGGAGATCCATAAGCAGATTGAGGCTAAGTTCCTGATAGAGGTTCAATACCCAACATGGTTAGCTAATGTGGTTCCTGTAGCTAAGAAAGACGGTAAGGTTCGAGTATGCGTCGACTATCGAGACCTGAACAAAGCTTGCCCTAAAGATGATTTTCCACTGCCTCATATTGATGTGCTAGTAGATAGTGCTGCTGCTTGTATGATGTATAGCTTTGTGGATGGATACGCAGGGTACAATCAAATTCTTAACAAGATAGTGGACCGGATCAAGACAGCCTTTATCACCGAGTGGGGGACATATGCCTATCGGGTTATGCCTTTTGGGTTGAAGAATGCAGGAGCAACCTATCAGAGGATGGCAACCAAGGTTCTCAATGACTTAATCCACAAAGAAGTGGAGGTGTACGTCGATGACATGATGATTAAGTCGGCTACCAGGGAAGGTCACTTTGAGGCATTAGAAAAGTTCTTTCAAAGGATTAGCAAGTATGATCTGCGACTCAATCCCAAGAAGTGCATTTTTGGAGTTACATCAGGAAAGTTGTTAGGCCATGTGGTAAGCCAGAGGGGGATCGAGGTAGATCCCGATAAAGTCAAAGCCATAAGAGAGATGCCAGTGCCCCAGAAGGAGAAGGATGTTAGAAGTTTCCTAGGAAAGCTTCAGTACATCAGCCGATTTATTGCCAAGCTAGCTTCGGTATGTGAGCCTATTTTCAAGCTTCTTAGGAAGAATCAGCCGGTGCTATGGAACGATGACTGCCAATTGGCCTTTGACACCATTAAGAGGTATTTGTTAAATCCTCCGGTGTTAAGACCACCACGCCGTGCCAAACCATTAATCCTGTACCTGGCTGTGGAAGATAACTCAGTGGGTGCTATGATGTCTCAGGAAGACGATTTTGGTGTAGAGTTTGCCGTTTACTATCTTAGCAAGAAGTTCTTGCCTTACGAAGCCAAATATGTGGAGGTAGAAAAGATTTGTTTAGCAGTTATCTGGGCTTCTAAGAAGTTGCGACACTACTTTCATTCCTTCAAGGTACAAACGGTTGCCAAACATAATCCACTTAGATACCTCCAAGAAGCACCCTCTTTACTAGGGAAGATGGGAAGATGGTTACTGCTGTTGCAGGAATTTGACATTGAGTACATAACCAGGAAAACCATTAAGGGAAGAGCTGTAGCAGAGTTCTTAGCCGAGCATCCTATTGAGGGAGATCAATTTGAATACAACTTCCCAGATGAAGACGTCACGGCTATAGCAGTGCAAGGGTGGCAGTTATTCTTTGATGGAGCAGTCAATAATAAGGGGGCAGGCGTAGGAGTTATTCTTACGACCCCATATGGTGAGAGGTTACCATTGGCTAAGAAGCTGAGGTATAAGGCTACCAATAATGAAGCAGAATACGAAGCTTGCATCTTTGGATTGGAAGCATTGCTTGCTCTGGGGGCAAAGACCGCAGAAGTATTTGGGGATTCCTCCTTGGTAATTCATCAAATTAAAGGAGAGTGGTCAGTCAAGGAAGAAAGGCTGTTGCCTTATGTAAAGCACTTGAGAGCGTTGAGCAGCCAATTTGAGATTTGCACTTTTCACTTCATCCCCAGAGACGAAAATCAGTTAGCTGATGCTCTAGCAACTTTAGTGTCTATGTGGGACAACCCAACAGGAGTTGCGATGAAACCCGTGCTGATATATAGTTCGGAAAGACCTGGTTTTGAAGCGGAACAGGTGATGGACATTGAGGCCACTGATGGAAATCCATGGTATTATGACATTCAGAATTATTTAGAGAGATCAGTCTTTCCAGAGGAAGCCACTGAGAAGGACCAAAAAATGATCAGGAAGTTATCCACTCAATTCATCAGTGTTAATAGCACTTTATACAAAAGGCAAGCTGATGGTATCCAGTTAAGATGTCTGGCAGAGAAAGAAGCTAAAAGAGTTATGGAAGAAGTTCATGCCGTGGTTTGTGGAGCTCACATGAATGGCTTAGCCTTAGCAAAGAAGATCATGCGCCAAGGGTTTTATTGGCTCACAATGGATACAGATTGTTCAAAATTTGTGAAGCAATGCAAGTTATGCCAACAGTACGCGAATTTGAGGCATGTGCCAGTTTCAGAGTTACATAACTTAACATCTCCATGGCCATTTGCAGCATGGGGAATAGACATCATAGGCGAAATCCGTCCTACGGCTTCTAATGGGCATAGATTCATCATAGTTGCCATTGACTACTTCACTAAGTGGGTTGAGGCTGAATCTTTCAAGAAGGTTGATGCAAGGGATATGGCTAAATTCATCGAGCGGAATTTGATATGCAGATATGGCCTCCCTCATCACATAGTGTCTGATAATGGGGTACAATTCCTTGCAGAGACTAAACAGATGCTCCAGAAATATGGGATCAAACATCATAAGTCTTCTCCTTACCGTCCTCAAGCAAATGGTGCAGTTGAAGCGGCGAATAAGAATGTGAAGAGAATTTTAGCCAAGATGGTTCAGAACTACAAGGATTGGGCAGAAAAGTTACCCTTCGCACTTTGGGGATATAGAACAACAGTCAGAACCTCTACAGGGGCAACGCCATTCTCTCTGGTATATGGAACTGAAGCAGTCCTGCCGGTTGAAATTGAGCTGAAATCATTGAGGGTAGTCATGGAAGCTGAGATTCCTGAAGCAGAATGGGCACAACAACGTTTGTCACAGCTAAATCTGTTGGATGAAGACAGGTTACGAGCCTATTACCACAACCAAGTTTATCAAAAGAGGCTGGCTCAGTCGTTTAGCAAGAAAGTACGAAAGCACCCGTTGAAAGAAGGGGACTTGGTCTTTAAGATGATGAGGCCAGGAGTTCCAGACATACGAGGAAAATTTAGACCAACCTGGGAAGGACCTTTCATTTTGAAAAAGTTGCTAACAAAAGGAGCAGCAATTTTAGCAGACAGCGATGGGAATGAGTTCAAGGACCCGGTCAATGTCGATAGACTTAAAAGGTTCCATGGCTAAAGACCAAAAATAAAAAGAAGAGAATAAATGCCCCGCGGGTCGAAAACCGAAAAAAGGCGGCCTTGCTAAAATTGGGCGTCCTGTCAAGGTGAAAACCGAAAAAAGGCATCCTGGGCAAAAATTAAGGGCCAAGAGAAAATATTCAATCGAGAAAACCCGAGAGGGCCGATTGATAACAGGAGTTTGATGCTGACAAAACCCACTCCGAGATTAGGTGTAGTCACATGCTTTTGAATTCTTGTCAAATGAAAAATCATGCATGATGAAATCATATAGAAATGTACACAATTTTACAAGGAATAAAAGAATATATTTTCATTTATCTTTCAGTTCTGCCTCAAAAAGAGTTATATCATTTTTTTCATCTAATGATTATCGCTCATCAGATATGTCCTATTTGCTCTTAACAGAAGCTTTGGTGATAACCTTCTCTAAAATTTACAAAAAAAAAAAAAACAAAAAAAGCCGTTAGAGATGAAAACCGTAACTGGCTCTCTAAGCAAAAGTTAGGCCAAAGGGCAGGGTGAAAACCTGGAAACAGGCAGTCTGCCCTACAAAAAAATAAAATAAACAAAAGCCGCTGGATTGGGTTGGGTCCATTCCAGGCAAAAGTTAGGCAAAGGGTTGTGTGAAAATCCCATAAGGGACGCATTTCCCGCAAAGAAAAGCTAGTGCGAAAATCCACAAGGGACGCACTACCTTTAAAACAATGACATTCAATGCCTGGAGCGACATTATTTCAAGATGATCTTCTGTCAGTCAGACAACACACAACACAGAACATGAAATAGAATCCCAAGTAAATGATCATTGACCAGGGGGCAAGGGATATACACCGGACGTCTCTTTCAGAAAGCTTGTCGACGATCCTCAGGATTCAGGGGGCATGATACAGCAGACAAGCTATAAGTTCAGCAAACCATGGATCACCTAGGGCGCGATCTATACATTTTTGCAAGCATTTGCATTCCATAACATACACACATGATTTCTTGTATATTCCTATGCATACAATCTTGCAGGAGAAATCGGCGGGAAACACCCACAAAAGCCAAATGATGACACTAGTCCAAACATCTAAAGGAGCAAAAAAATAAAAAATAAAAAAAATAAATTCACAGCGGTTAGCACGATGGCGGCACTACCCACAAGAGGTTAGCACGACCACGGCACTACCAATTCACAGCGGTTAGCACGATGGCGGCACTACCCACAAGAGGTTAGCACGACCACGGCACCACCAATTCACAGCAGTTAGCACGATGGCGGCACGACCAATTCACAGCGGTTAGCACGATGGCGGCACTACCCACAAGAGGTTAGCACGACCACGGCACCACCAATTCACAGCGGTTAGCACGATGGCGGCACTACCCACAAGAGGTTAGCAAGACCACGACACTACCAATTCACAGCGGTTAGCACGATGGCGGCACTACCCACAAGAGGTTAGCACGACCACGGCACTACCAATTCACAGCGGTTAGCACGATGGCGGCACTACCCACAAGAGGTTAGCACGACCACGGCATTACCAACTCACAATGTTTAGCACGATAGCGGCGCCACCCACAAGAGGTTAGCGCACCTACGGTATTACCAGCTACAACCAAAAGACAGCAGTAGCTATCATCATAACTCCATCAAGCAGGAAGATCGCCGCTTCAGGTACGCGTTTCTTTCCTTTTCCTGAATTTTGGCTCACCTAGGCACCCATGCACTAGTCTCTTCAAAATTGGGGGCAACTGTAGACACCGGGTCCCGAGTAGCCTTGATCAGGATTACCCGATGATGAAATTTAGCTATGCCGGCTTATAGGCAAAAAGATTGGAGCTCAGAAGCGATTTTCCTTGTCTTTTCGGTGAGTAAAAAGGGTATTTTAAAAATATTTTAAAAATATTTTTTAAATTATTTTGAAGAAGAAAAAGTGTGTTTTAGATTGGTGGTATTTACAAAAAAAAAAAAAAAAAAAAAAAAAAAAAAGGTGAAAAATGATGGAAAAATGTTGAAAATAAAATAGGGGAAAATAATCGCGACGAAAAGGCGACGGCCAGGGGTCGTCGCGAATTTCCGTGCGCGACGCGCAGGGCGTCGCTCACCCCGCGCACGTCGTGCGCGAAAACTCCGCGCAAATCGCGCGGAAACGTGCGCGACGCGCACGATCTCTCGCCCCTGACGCCGATTTCTCGCCCCACTTCGCCCATTTCGCCCATTTTTCGACCCAAACACGATTTTTAGCGGTTTTTGGACGGTTTTGGGTGGTTTTTGGGTAGTTTTTGAGGGTTAAAACACTAGAAAAATTCAGAACAGGGAGAGGACGAAAAGAAGAACATTTTGGAGAGAAAAAACTGAATTTTGGAGCTTTGAGTTGAGAGAAAAAAATCCATCTTACACACTTGTTTCCAAGAGCTTTTCTTCAAGTTTTCAAGCTATTTTCTAAGGATTTTCACAAGAGAAGACAAGGAATTCAACACTTCTATCTTCAATTCTTCAAAACTGAATTTGAGGGTAATTATTCTTGGCTTTACTCATTAATTCTCTTGTTAATTTCATTTATTTTGGCTTCCAATTAACATATCAAACATGTAAATTCTCTTAGTCTCCATATTCTTCTTCTTATTTTTTTTATCTTCAATTATTCATATTCCATTATCTTTTTTTATGTCAAATTATTCTTTGTTCATGTAATTATGCATGTTTTAGGTTGTAAATACCTTTAATTTCTTAATGCTATTTCATGTTTATTATTATGCATTCTTTTGCATGTATGAGTGTTATAATCATTATTTTATGCTAGTCATGCATGTTAAGTTGTGTTATTCTCATGTTACATTTTTAATTCATGTCTTAACTATAGTAAAATTGATTGTCACTAATTTTCCATGCACGTTAATTACTAATATTAATAAGTTGCATGTGCCATGATACTTTCTCATCTTATGCATGTTAAATTGCATCTTAATTATTCTATGCATGTTAAATTGCATCTTAACTATTCTATGCATGTTAAATTACATTATGATTATTTTATGCATATTATATTTTCATGGTACATATTATCTTTTTATGTCATATTATTTTGTTGGTTTAATCACTAACATGAATTTCTTTTGTTTTATTTTTGGTTGCACATCATTGTTTTTACTTTCAATTGAGCATCCATGCACGTTGAAGGAGGAGTTGCGGGGTTTGGTATTTTCTTTATACATTTTTAATTCCCATTTTATTTACATTGCCTTGTATATATTCATTAAATAAAATGTTTTCTTATGCGCACCGAAATAAAAATCACCAAAATATTTTTACTAAATTAACTTGGATCTTTCATAATAAAGCGGGACCAATGTCCCAGTTTTCATCCCAAATAAGATCATCACATCCAGAATATTTTCTTTAATTGCGCATGCGGGGACCAAAGTCCTCATGATTAATAAATTCCCCGGTTTTATGCATGTTTACACTTTTAAAAGGGAGTTGTATTCCGCTCCTTGTATTATTGTAATTCATTGCTTTACTTGCTAATTTATGGTTTTCCTAACATGTATAAATGCGCTTTTTAAGATTGCATCGTGTGGAGAGAGAGAGCGAATTAATGATAATTAAAATTTGATCATAAATTAATCGAGGTAGAAATAGATGAGAAATCCCGGACCCAGCTCTGGTCTTTGGGCTCGAGAGGTTAGAGGTTATCCTCCAAAATACTTCTTGGGTCACGAGGCTTTAGCGCTAATCCTAGGCCTCATGGCCCAATATGGATAAAATGCGCAAGTCTTAGGCTCTCCGAGGCGAGAGAAACTTTCCCAATGTTCTATTGGGTGGCGACTCCATGATACCTCCTTGTTGCCCAACATAGACGCACTTGCGATTTATTGCAAGCTGTCAACGGACCCGCAATTGCCCCGATCGCCCACGTGCGGGCGGTCGAAGGGGCGGCGCTCGGGATCCGGCGCGCGTCACAGTAATATCTTATGGTTCCTTTTTAGTCATGTGTATCGGGTTGCGTTTAATGCTTCGATATTACTATATAATAACTACTTATTTATGTATGAATGTATGCTTCCACTTAGTGTATATGTGCATGTATGTGAGTGAGCATCGGTAGCGCACCCGCATCCTTCCAACAGGGACGTAGGGGGTGTTACAGGAACTATAGAAGAGAAATGAAGAATTCATGGACAAATAGAGAGAACTTCATTCGGCCAAGGGGAGGGAGGAAGAAAAACGGAGAGAAATCTAGAAAATGGAAGATTTTTCTACCTTATATAGCCCCTCAAAATGGGCCAAACCATGGTCCAACCAATTGGGCCAACCAAAGCCCATTTAGGTATTTTAGACCCATTAAACAAATCTAATTTATTTCTCTCACTTCTTGTAACGCCCCATTTCCACCCTAGTAGTTTGAGCCTAGTGTCCGTGTGATTTTGTATGTTCAATTTTGGTATGCATTATTTTTGTGTATGTGTATGGTTTAAATTATAGTATTGTGTATTTTGGAGTTGCTTGGGTGTGAGTGTTTATATGGGAGTAGGGTGTGTTGAGATGAGGTTAATTTTATGTGTATGAGAGAGGATGGTTATTGGGTGTGTTTAGGGGTAGTCTTCCCATAGGAGGCTGCCATGTGGCATGTGAGGGAGATATTTATAGTGTGGAGAGAGGAGAGAGAAATAACTTTTGCTTTTGCTTTTCCCGTTTCTTCCTTCCTTCCCCGTTCTTCATCTTCTTCTCCCTTGCTTCTTTGCTTTCTTGTGATTCTTCCCTCCTAGCTGCAATTTTGGTGAGTCTTGGGTAGTCCTAAGTCGATTTCAGTAAGTGATGGCTAATTGTTCTTCCTTATCCTCTTTTTCCTTTTAATTTGGTTAATTTGGTATTTTGGGGTTAGAGTTTTAAAGTTTGTTTTGATGGGTGTTTTGCTTAGAGATGCCCCCTAGAGAGCCTAAGGGCAAGGAAATAGCAAGTGGAAGCGGAGTCCCGTGATTAGAGTTCAAGAATTCAAGGTTTGGGAACATTTCTCATTTTTGTGCTTTTTATGTGATTTTTGTGTTTTCGTGGAAATTGATGAAATTGATGAGATTTATTGTGGGTATTTGTAACTAAATGATATGGGTTTTGATTGTTGTAAGTTAAGATGCATAACCTATAAAGATTTGAACTATAGCATGATTTTATGTGTATTTCTAAGAGAAAATGTTGGTTTAATAAATTATGAAATTTGATTTTGTAAATTGTATGATTTGATGATGATAATTGGATTTTAGGTTGGATTTTAGGTTGATTAAGATGTTGTGAATGACCAATTTGTGTGGGGTTGAGTTTGGAAGTCAATTGGAGGTTTGGGTGATTTTTTTGGAAGTGAATTTTGCAGATTTTTCCCGTGAGAGCTGGAAATCACAACCCTATCGCGAGCGCGACAGAGATCGGTGAGTCCAGTCTTCGTGCGTGTTGAGCATTGGGCTGCCGATCGGCCGCAGCGACAACTCTCTGTCGCGAGCTCTACAGAGCACTCGGCTGTCGAGCGGATTTGGGCAATCCCCTGTCATGAGAGCGACAGCAATTATTGGCCGCTCACTATTGCGAGCGCGATAGTGAGATATGCTTCTGCCTCCGTGCAAGCGCAAGGACTGCCACGGTCGCGACTTGGGGCATATTTCAGCTCTGTCGCGAGCGCGACACCCCCTAGCTTCAATTAGAGTTTTTCTTTTATGCTTTCGATGTTAAATTTTCAAGCTTGTGATGGTTTTAGAATAATACATGGACATTTTTATGAATTATATGAATGTGATTTGATGATTTATACATGACCTGCGAGAGTCAATAAGTGGATAAATAGGCATGCCTATAGAGTTCAGTTCGCTGCAGCCATCCGTATGCGTTCTGAACCCTAATCAAGTCCCCATTTTGGATCCTCACGATCCCTTTTTAAACTTGAATCTTGTTTAAGATTCCATCCAAAAATGTTTGGAACAAAAAGAAAAGGAATAATTTCGATACCCTCACGTAGCATATCGAAGGATGAAGAGCTACAATGAGCAGAGGGTGCTACTAAACAAAGACACACATGACAATACAGAAATTAGAGTAATAAAATTTCTAACATCTAGAACCTCAACCACATACACATCCTAAACTTATCTCACACACACCATCATTCGCACTAAAGATTATTACATCTCATTACAAATGCTAAATAAATAAACTTAATTACAAATCGACAATTAATAAAAACATTCTATAACTTCTACTGACTCGTTGGCCAAAGTCACAAAGGACCGCTGCACTACTCTGATCTCCTAACCTACATGAACAAACAACCATGCTAAGCAATAACGCTTTGTCAGGCAAAAAAAATAATGGGCAGCCACTCACAGTGGTTGCCGAGGCAAACACATGTAAATCAATATATATATATATATATATATATATATATATACATAAACATAAAGTACACCATTTAAAGCTATCATAAATTCATATTCTTTTTCCCATATAAAACTTAAACAATTTCCTATATACATTCATTTACATACCATAGCCAGAATTTACATTATTACCTTAGTAATTTACAATGACATTATGCTTACTTATTGTTTGCTTAATTCATTTAATTAACTATGTGAATAGTTATATCTCCTAGGTTACCAAAGATACATTTGCTAGCAGGGAAATTTAAGTCATATCGATTCCCATTATTACTAACATTTCTAAAATCATGGAGATTACGGTATTAGTACTTACATTAGAACATTTCATTTGTTCAAACCATTTATTGTTCAAAGCTAAACAAAATTTAGATTTCTAGATTTGGTTCGGGCTTGAAATAAATATTCCAAGCTTCCTACGTATCCATATGGTAAGGAATCAGAACCACGTAGTTCTACAAAAACCTTTATACTTAAATAGTCCAAGAATTAATCTTAAGTCATTTTCTAAATTTAGTTATTTTTCTCATGCGTAACGCTTATTATCTATCTTACTTACCAATCAATACATCATTCACCGTATTCATTAAAATAACAAACAAATACATATGAATTTCTTACCAATATACTTACTGAAATTGCACAGGCTAAAGTTCCATAGGTAAACAGCACCTAACATACAAGTGTTCTCATTTAAACATATAACAAATATATATATATATATATATATATATATATATATACACACACATACACATATACAAAGTTTATTTACTGAATGTTCAACCATAGAAAACATGCATATCAAATATTTCAATAATTCTTTACATAAACTTCATATAGACAAACACACTCGTAACTTTTAAAAAATTTCATAACATTCCTTACTCACATACAATTTATTAGACAATCAATATTCCTTTATATACATTTGTTAGAGCAAACGTTGATTGCTTTATCACTTTCCATTTCACAGATATCGGTTGATTATACAAAACATATAGGTATCCGGAGATACCACACATTTTCACATAGGTGTCCATAAAGGATTCAGAACAGAGGAGTGCGTAGAGCACAAGTCAAATGGCATTTATCACAAATGCATCAAATGTTTATTCGCATAATCCTTTTGCAAATCATCACGAAACGTATTAATTAATTTACATTAATTTTACTCTTTTAGTTGCCTGCTAAGTCATAGGGGTGGATAAGCGAGTAATAGAACGTATGGCGGTACCTTACGGGTACGAATCGAACTGAAGGCATGGCGGTACCTTACGAGTACGAATTGAAAAGCAACATCATATTTTCTCATTCAAAATATTTTCACATTGGGGATTTTAAACAAGATCCATACACATTGAGGTTCGCGAGGAACCAAACGGGAACCTAATCAGGGTCCAAATAGAACAGAGGGCTGCAGCTAACAGAACTCTATAGGCATGCCTATCTATTCATGACTCGACTAACGCAGGCTAAATTCCCATATCATCATTAAATTCTTTCACATTTTACACATATATATGCATTTCATCAATTACTAGCATCATTCTTTTATGATCACATAAACATATGCATTAGTATACTTGAATATCATATATACTAACTACATTTATCATATTCAAAACTGATCACATATGGTTTTATAAATTAAAGCATTCATGTGAACATATTAAACATAATCACATCATTAATTATTGTGCATCCATTAAACTTAACAGATAAATTTACATTTCATCTCACCAAACACATTTACAACACAACAATGGTAGATCAAGTTCTTGTATTTCAATAATGACACTAAATAGAAACATTTGAATAATTCATACTTTAAATCATCGATGCATAATACAAGTCAGAAATAATGCAAAGAAAAGAAGTTTCAAAAACATTTTAGGCAAAGAGGTCAGTCACGCTCGCGACGGGTGTCGCCATTGCGAAAGACGAGACCCAGGAGGCGTTCGTGAGTCGTGCTCATTGCCAGGACTCGTGAAGGCACACATAAAAGCATAATGAATCATCACAAAGGAACAAAGTGAAAACAGGGGCGGGAGCACGACTCGTGCACGTCTCGTGCACAAGTGCACGACTAGTGCACCTCAACACCGATAACTGGTAGCGAAGAATGCGTCTCTGTCGCGCTCGTCACAGGTATCGCACTCGTGACAGAGTCGCATTTTCCAGATTCCAATACAAAATTGCAGAAATTCTTCTACCAAAAATCACACCCAAAACTCCCATTCAATTCCAACTTCAACACAATGCAATTAGCTCATTGAAAACCTCATAATTAGCTCAAAACCCAACTTTTATACCAATTATTACAATCAAATCATAAATTAATCATAATCAAATTCTTTAGATTGACAATCAGCAAAATAACTTCAAAATTCCAATTAAATCACACTTTGGTTCAATAATCCACATACAAAACATCTTAACCTAAAGTTATTCAAACACATAACACTTGGAACATATCTAAACAATTTTAACTCCATAAAATTTCCAGAAGATTAAACAAAATCTCAAATCAAAATATATCTCAAAATAACAAAAACCCTAACCTCAACTCCTTTGCTCCCATTAGCTTCTTAAATGATCTTTCTTGCTTCCAAAGTCATTCAAGATCTTTCTCATCCCAAAAATCCTCATCAAGCACACAAACACAAAACCTTAGATTAAGAACATATCTTAACAACAAATGAAGAAGATGAACAAAAGAAAGAACTCAACAAAACTTACCCAAAACAATCTCTTTGAGTTGATCAATTTCCACCAAACTCAGCCAAAGGAAGAGGGATCAAGATGGAGCAAATAGGAAGGGAAGAAGAGAAGGAGAAAGAGGCGTGAGGGAGAAAGAATGGGAGAGCTGGGTCAAAATTCTGCTCTTCCTTTCTTTTTCCTTGCCTTTTATACCCCTCCCTAAATCCTTACCACATATCATCATATAATTGGTGGAACTTGACCACTCACACACTAAACCCATGCATGACACAACAAACAAGACTAACCCCACTAACACATACACTACTTCCCTTTATGCATGCACACTCTATTAAAACCCCCAAATCATGCATTACCCACAAATAGATATTTATGTCAATTTCTCTTTTAAATCCTAAAAATCTTATAACCTCAAACATTGATATTCATAATTTACTAATCCTTCACATGGCCCACTAATTAATTCTTTATCCATTCAATCAAGTCCTAATTCCATCTTCACAATTTACTATTGGTCGCACTTATCAAAACTTTAACATTAATTATTAAATTGTCCATTTAGCATACCAACACTTCGACTTGTACAACTTTGGTTACTACTCATCCTCAATACGCCCAATCCTTCTAGGGTACATTTCGGGTTGTGACATTTTTATTTGCTTTTCTCTTTCTCTTTTTTACTCTTTTCTTTTCTTTTTTTTTTTTAACTTTCTTTGCCCTCATACATTATTAGAATGTGAACTACACGTATTATGGCTATAGTTTCCCTAAGGCTAATTAATTCTCAAAAGTCTAAACTTAACTCTTGACTATCCTAGGTTTAAGCACAATCAATAAACTGACTAGACCTTCTATAACCTTTGAGAATGATAAAAGGAGATAATCAGCAAATCTAAAATGCATGCTACAAGTAACTTGAAAATCCTACCAATTGAGCATAAAAAGACAAATTATTAACACTAAAGCACCAAATAGCCTCAAGAATATACAAGACAAACCAAAAAAAAGTGCGAGAAAAATTAAAAAGTTATATGAAAGGTGGCCTAAAAACTACAATAATGCCCCTCCCCTATACTTAAAAATGCACATTGTACTTAATATGAAACGAAAAAACAAAACAAAAATGGAAAAGGAAGAAATACTCCCCTACTCAGTAGGTGGGGGTGGAGGAGAAGCAACCATTTAGCCAGCTTGTGCGATAAATGTGTCGATCTTGTGTTCAATTCGGCATTGACAATGAACTAACTACAGATTTACTTGCTCCATAGAGGTGAGTTGATTTTGCATAGCAGGCTGGTTCCTCAAAATTTCCTCCAGCATATTAGTCACATCACTAGATGAAGAACCAGGAAATGTAGGAACTTGTACACTGTCAGCAGAAACGTCATCACTGTCATCATCACTATCATCCTACTCCCCTGGTTCTCCAATTGGTTGGGGTTCAACAACTAACTCAGGCAGTGTAGAAGAAGGCCGAGGAAGACCCTTCCAGCTAGATCGGGAATAGTGTGGAATGAACCTGAAAGCCATGTCAACAACCTCACCACGAACAAAAATTTGCTTAGAGAAATACATATGTGCAATAATACGAGAATATCTAGTAAGATCAATAGCACAATTCCTAGCAATAATAGAAATAATATGCCCATGAGTGAGAGGAGCATCTGTACAAGAAACACATTACAAAAGTTGATTAAATATCCAATACGTCCAACACACAGATTTGCGATGATGAACACACCACATCAAAAAGAGCTCCTAATAGAAACTCGATTAAATTTAGCCTTGTTAAAAACCATGGATGTAATAATTTTAAGAAGAATCCAATATTTCAAATCTTTAATATGCATGGCTTTAGCCGACCTAGGTCAAAAGGGAGTGGTCAAATCAGTTAAAAATGTCCAAAATTCATTGGAATGAAAATCAAAAGATGGGTCACACAAACCAGTTTGTTTAAAACCAAAGTGTTTATGCATGAGAAAGTCTAAGAGCCTAGAGTTTGCAGAATTAACTTCTAAGGTTGTATAAAACTCCATCATTAAATCAATATGGACATGCTCAAGCATAGAAATAAATTTGAACAAACCACATTGTTGAAGCATTTCATTAATAGGCTCAAACATACCAGCTTGCTGAAGAAGAGAATCAGAAAAATACTTATAGAGGAGGATAGGTCTATGTTTAATAGAAGAATAACGATCACCTTCTTCCTCGGAGTAAATAGGGAACCTAGAATTATAGTTAGAAGAGAGGTATCTCCTTGGTGGCTCATCCTCTTCTTAAGCACGTGAAGATGAAGGGTTCTTGGTTCTTACCATGGTGAGAAGACAAAGTAAATGCAGAACAAGAAGAAGAAGAAGAAGAAGAAGAAGAAGATGAAGAAGAAGAAGAAGAAGAAGAAAAAGAAGAAGAAGAAGAAGAAGAAGAAGAAGAAGAAGAAGAAAGAAATGGAAAGAACAAGAAAAAGAGAAGAGAGATATAGAAAGAGAGAGCAAGGTAAGAGAAGATAACGTGTGGGAAAAGATGAAAAGACTAAGGGAGAAAGAAAAGAAATCTTAAAAGGTGAATGGGGAATATAAGAATTTATAGGGAGAAGTGAAAAGTCATAACCGTTCACTGGATTAGGGTTTAAATAGAATAAGTCGCTCTCTTTTGCTCTCTCTTTTAATTATTACACATGTGGGACTAATGAATAATTAAACTAATAAAATAGAAAAAGGAAAACAAAAAAGAAAGAAAAAAATAGAGAGACAGAAATGCATACCTCAAACACGACTCGAACAGGGCTGGACGACTCGGACAAGGCTAATGAACCCGGGCGCGACTCGGACAAAGGACACGACTCGTAATGGTTTGGCCTCTGTAACGACTCATGACAATGAGCACGAGTCGGTCCTCCGGTCTGGCAAGAAAACACAGGCCTATTGTAAAGAGTTGTGACACCTGTCCGACTCATCCCTCTCAACACAAGAGTGTCATCATGATTCATGAAGCCCTAACTAATTTGTGACATCTGTTCCTGGTATCAATGCATGAGTCATGGTACCTAGCATGACTCATGCCTAGAAATGCACAATCACACAATCTACCTGCCTCAAAATTATATATTTTGATCTAAAGTAAAATGACAAACTAAAATCAAAATACAAACTAAAATGACAAAGGAAATAATAAACAAAAGGACGCTACAATTTAAGGTTGATAGCTAGACCATATGCCTGCAATTTAAGAATTCGACAGAGTGATGATCCGAACAGGATCATGAATATCACCAACAAAATAAGGTTTAAGCCACCAACAAAATAAGATTTAAGCCTATGGCCATTTACTTTAAAGATTTCCCCTTTATCATTAGCAATATCAACAGTACCATAGGAATATACCTTGACAACCTAAAAAGGCCCAGACCATCTAGACTTTAACTTACCTGGAAATAATCTAAGTCTAGAATTATAGAGTAAAACCAGGTCTTCTTCCTCAAAACTTTTCTTCAATAAGTGCTTATCAAGCCATGATTTAGTGCAATCTTTATATAGTTTGGCATTCTCATAAGCATTCTGCCTTAGCTCTTCCAATTCATTAAGCTGAAGCAATCTTTTCCTACCTGCTCTATCCAAATCAAAATTCAAAGCCCTAGTTGCCCAATAGGCCTTATGCTCAAGCTCTACAGGTAAATGGCAAGACTCCCCACATAACAATTGATAAGGTGTAAGACCAATAGGGGTTTTATAGGCTATTCTATAGACCCACAAGGCATCATCCAACTTTAACGCCCAATCCTTCGTAGAAGAAGAAACAATTTTTTCCAATATCCACTGAAGCTCTCTATTACTAATTTCAACCTGACCACTTGTTTGAGGATGATAAGGAGTAGCAACCTTGTGTGTTACTCCATATTTCCTCAAAAGATCATCAATCACCTTATTACAAAAATGAGAGCCACCATCACTAATTAATGCCTTGGGAGTACCAAATCTTGGAAAAATAATTTTTCTAAGCATCTTTTTCACAACCTTGGCATCATTAGCAACAGAAGGAATAACCTTTACCCAATTGGAGGCATAATCTACCATGACTAAAATATATGTATGACCCAAAGAAGTAGGAAATGGGCCCATAAAATCTATGCCCCAAACATCAAAAAGCTCAACCTCAAGGATTCCGTGCAAAGGCATCTCATGCTTCCTAGATATATTACCCATGTACTGGCATCTATCACATGAAAACACAAAATCTCTAACATCCTTAAATAAGGTAAGCCACCAAAACCCAGATTGGAGAACCTTAGATGCAGTTTTTGATGTACCAAAATGCCCACCTATATCTAAAGAATTACAATACCTCAATACATCTTGAACCTCATCTTGAGGAAGACACCTCCTAGTTATACCGTCAGCACATCTTCTATAGAGTAGTGGTTCTTCCCAATAATAAAACTTGCTATCATGCAAAAACTTCTTCCTTTGCCTATAGTCCATCCCATAAGGTAATACACCACTCACCAAATAATTTGCAATATCAGCATACCAAGGAATTTCCTTAGATGCCAAACTAAAAAGGTGTTCATCTGAAAATGTCTCATTAATGGGAATTCCATTATCATTCATACTTAACCCCTCATGATCTAGCCTAGATAAGTGATCTGCAATAAGATTTTCACTACCCTTTTTATCACTTACCTCCCAATCAAATTCCTGAAGCATTAAAATCCATCGTAAAAGCCTAGATTTTTCATCTTTCTTACGTATGAGGTATTTAAGGGCAGCATGATCAGAATATACAATCATATTTTAACCTACCAAATAAGCCTGAAACTTATCAAAAGCATATACAATAGCAAGCAACTCTTTCTCCGTAGTGGTATAATTAACTTGGGCATCATCTAGTAACTTGCTAGCATAATAAATCACATAAGGATTACCCTCCTTCCTTTGGCCTAACATAGCCCCCACAGCAAAATGACTTGCATCACATATGATTTCAAAGGGCTGCTCCCAATTTGGAGGTTGTAAAATGGGTGCTGAAATAAGAGCTTTCTTAAGAGTTTCAAATGCATTCAAGAATGCTTCATCAAAAGCAAATTCAACATCCTTAGCAAGCAAATTGCATAGTGGTTTTGCTATCTTAGAAAAATCTTTTATAAACCTCTTATAGAATCCAACATGACCTAGGAAATTTCGGATATCTTTAACAGTCCTAAGAGGTGGCAACTTAGCAATCACATCTATCTTAGCCTGATCTACCTTAATGCCTCTATTAGAAACCATATTCCTAAGCACAATGCCCTCTTATGCCATAAAATGGCACTTCTGCCAATTAAGCACTAACCCATTTTCTATACATCTATCAAGGATGTTGGAAAGGTTTTCTAGACAATTTGCAAAGGTAGTGCCATAAACACTAAAATCATCCATGAAAACTTCTACACTTTGATCAATCAAGTCACTAAATATAGAAAATATGCATTGTTGAAAAGTAATAGGTGCATTGCATAAACCAAATAGCATACGTCTAAAAGCAAAGGTTCCATATGGGCATGTAAAAGTGGTCTTAGACTGGTCTTCAGGATGAATTGGTATTTGATAAAAACCACTAAAACCGTCTAAATAACAAAAATATGAAAAATTTGCTAACCGCTCAAGTACTTGATCAATGAAGGGTAATGGGAAATGGTCCTTCCTAGTTACTTTATTCAATTTATTACAATCAATACACATATGCCATCTCGTGATAGTTCTTGTGGGAATAAGATCATTAGACTCATTTTTTACCACAGTCAAGCCTCCCTTTTTAGGGACAACTTGAACCGGACTAACCCATTTACTATCACTAATAGAGTATATAATCCCATTATCAAGCAACTTAATAACCTCTTTCCTCACAACTTCTTTTAAAGTAGGATTCAACCTTCTTTGACCTTCTATAGAAGGATTAGCATCCTCCTCTAAGAGAATTCTGTGCATGCAAATATTTTGACCAATACCCTTCAAATCAGAAATAGAGTAACCTATAGCATTTCTATGCTCGAACAATACCTCACGCAAAGCATCAACATTACAAACTTGCATAGATGAATTCACAATAAAAGGAAATTGAAGATTAGAGTCAAGAAAATCATACCTCAAACTCGATGGTAATGGCTTAAGCTCCAACTTGGGCTCTTCATTAGGTAAAGTGGATGTTAGATCATCACCCTTCCTTAAAGGCTCAAATCTTGAAATCCTTTGGTAGGAAGGACGTGAAATATGTTCTAGATAATTCAAATCAGCTTCATGCATAATGAATGATTCCAATGACTCTTGTTTAATGCATTCATGGATAACAATATTAAGGCACTCATCAATAACATCTATGGAATCGATTCGATATATAGTTTCCATTGGCGATGATTTCATCATCTTAAACACATCAAACTCAATAATTTCATTATCCACTTCTAATGTAATTTTACCCTTTTTCATGTCAATTATAGCTCCAGTAGTAAATAAAACCCAAACAATATAGGAATTTCAGGATCTTCCTCCAAATCCAAAACCACAAAGTCAGTAGGTATAACAAATTTACCAACTTTGGTAGGAACATCCTCAAGAATACCAATTGGGTGAGTGATAGTCTTATTAGCCATGGAAAGACACATATTGGTAGGTCTAAGTTCTCTTATACCAAGTTTCTTATAGATAGAATATGGCATAAGGGTAACACTAGCACCAAGATCACACAAGGCTCTATCAAATTGAGTTCCACCAATTATACAAGGAAACATAAAACAACCTTGATCCTTAAGCTTAGGTGGAGAATTAAAATACATGGCCTTAGTTTCCTCAATTAAAGAGACATATCCCCATTCCTCAAACTTACTTTTATTGTTAACAACATCTTTCAAACATTTACCCCAAGATGGCATATCCCTTATGGCATCCATAAAAGGAACCGTAATAGTAATATCTTTTAAATAATCAAGGAATCTACAAAATTTTTTTATCCAAATTACGTCTAATAAATCTTTGAGGAAAAGGCAAGGTTTTAAGATTTACCTGAGGTTCATCATCCTTAGTAGATTTGACATTTTTCTCATTACTTTACTTTTTAACATTTGACTCCTTTTCATTTTCAACCTCAACTACCTCATTTTCCTTACCCATATTATTTTCAATCTTCTTACCACTCCTTAGAGAAATTGCTTGACAAGTTTCTTGTGGAGCAAATTTTGGTTAGCTAGGGAGTTTGTCTAAAAGTTTGGAATTAGAAGAAGTGGTTGTTAAGCAATTTGTGTTTCAAGAATATGGGTATGAGCAGTAATTTGATCAAATTTTGAATTAAGTTACTTCAATTGCTCCTCATTTTGTTTATTGGTAGTCATTTGATGGCTAATGAATTGTCCCATTAGATTCTCAAGTCTAGATTTGGGCTGTTGAGGGTTAAATGGTTATTTTGCAGGAAATCCTGGTGGGTGTAATGGCTTGCTATTAGAATCAGTTGAAGGGTTTAGTTGAGAAGATGAGTTAGACCAGGAAAATCTAGGATGGTTCCTCTATTGAGGATTATAAAAATTTGAATTTTGGCCCATCCTTTCATTAAAAGCTCCTT
The DNA here is from genome assembly GCA_947683425.1 of Excoecaria cochinchinensis. Classification (NCBI taxonomy): domain Eukaryota; kingdom Viridiplantae; phylum Streptophyta; class Magnoliopsida; order Malpighiales; family Euphorbiaceae; genus Excoecaria; species Excoecaria cochinchinensis. The sequence continues at coordinate 664,292 of CANTUQ010000022.1, forward strand.
GCAAATAACTCACATCCTCATTAGAACTTAAAGTGCATTGTGAATATGCATGAGACCTACCACACAAATCACAAACAGAATTAACATTCTCTAAAGTATGAAGTTGAGTTTTACTTACCATCTTAGTGAGAGCATCTACTTTGGCATTCAATAGGTTGATAGTGTCCATCTCTAGAATCCCCTTTGCCTTTGCTATTCAAGGTTCATCACCCATATATCCTTGAGATGCAAGTTCTTTAAGTAAAACAACGGCCTCTCTTGCTGTTTTCTCCAACCATTTTCCACTTGAGGCTGCATTGACAATATTCCTATTATCATCAGCCAACCCATTATAAAAAATCTGTGGAATCATCCACTCAGGCAATCCATGATGTGGGCATTGTCTTTGAAGTTCCCTAAACCTCTTCCAAGCAGTATAAATTGTTTCATTTGGGTGTTGCTTGAAATTAGCGATCTCATCTTGAAATTTTGATGTCCTGTGCAGGGGAAAGTACTTGTGTGAAAAGGCTTGCTGCAATTGGTCCCATGTAGTTATGGATTCATTTGGCAGACTTGCAAGCCAAAGCTGTGCTCTCTCCTTAACCAAAAATGGAAAAAGCCTAAGTCTTATAACATCATCGAATACCCCAATGTAGCTCAAACATTAATGAAAGCCAAAATATGTGCATAAGGATCCTCTCCTGGCATTCCTCCAAATTGATTGTTTTGCACCATTTGAATGATGCTTGGCTTAATTTCAAAATTCTTGTTTGTTATGGATGGAGCCACTACTGCTCTAAAACCAGTTATAATATCAGGCATAGCAAAATCTCCCAGCATTTTTCTTCCTGGTTCATCCATTCTTCCCAAAAGTTGGTCCTCTTGTCTTAATCTTCGTTCCTTTCTCTTGTTTTTCCCTTTGTTCCCTGTGCAAAGCACGTAGGGTTCTTTTAATTTCTAGATCAAATTGCAAATTATCACTTAAATTCCTATTGCAGGTCATAAACTCAAAACTAAACAAAAATAAATATAATACAGTAACCAAAATAAAAGCCTAAAATAACCTTTTTAAAATCCTAAATCAATAAAAATTCCGAACAAACTTCTCTGGCAACGGCGCCAAAATTTGATGCAGGCCAAAATTGTATGCCCTAGTCTCTAAGACCTAGTATAGAGTGAGAAGGATGTCAAACACAGGGAATCTTGGGGTAATTTTTGTATTAATTGAATAACTACTTGGATGGATAGGCAAAATTAAGTGAAATTGAATTATTCTAATTATCTTAAAGTATATAAAATTGCATTCAAATTAAATTACTAAAAAGATCAAATTTTAATTACATGTATTCGAATTACAAGAAGGAATCATTTAAGAACTAAAATACATTCATACATAACTTGATTGGAGAATTTAACCAAACATCTTTAAAAGCAATTCTTATTGTCAATTAAAGGTATTTTTATTTAGAGTCCATAAGCATTCTCATGTCAATATAGAGATAAACAAAAATAATTAAGTTTCATGTCAATTCTTTAGCCCCTCAAAGTGAAACCCTTATCTCTAAGTGATTTTCAGAACTTTAACTAAAATGAATTGCTTTTCCACCAAATTGCCCCAATTCTCATTGTGAATAGTTTGATTAATAAGTTACATATAGTGATCAAGTATATATAACACAATTAAGCACTCAATTGAGTCTAAATTAATCATGTATGAATAAATAAAAGTAGTTCTTAAATTAATTTCATATTGCAATCCTAATACATAGAGACTTAGCCAAAATACATATTAAAAATTACTAATACTGTACTAAAGATGTAACGCCCATTCCCGAATACACAGCTAGTACAGCTAACGGAGTCGAGAACGATCGTTACACGACAATCACTCCTCATACACATGTATAGTCTAAACGCATACAAAGATTTCATGCAAATAAATTTATGTTTCCATCACATTCACATGCAGCCAATCGTCTATACTCATTATACGCTTGCTCATGCATTTGTGTTTACACAAACACTTATACAAGCTTAAATATTACAGACTTGGTTACTTAATATATTACACCCTTATTGCTATCCAAAATAATAATTACATAACAAAAAGAAACACAAGTCTACCCAAAAACCAAAGCTATCAGAAACCCTAGTATGTTGACCTTGCCAATGCGAGACTGTCCTTCAAATCACCTCGCTTCAGAACCTACACGGATTAAGAAAACCCGTGCTAAGTGATAACGCTTAGTGGGGAAACAATACAATATATATACACACATTTCATAACATGTAAATTGTTTGAGGCATATTTTAACTTCTTAAGCTTCATATTCAGTAGGTGTGTATTTATGTGTTTACATTCATCATTGCTTTGCTATACTTATCAGGTATACATACGAATCATGTTTCTACAATCATGCCTTTTAACCCACAATAGCATGCACATAATATTGTCATGACATCCACACATCTTGGGTTCACAAAATATATACTCATACTGAAGAATCATATTCACGTAATCGCATCGCATGACAAATCTTAACACATCTCATTCATATTCTCATTATTATAGCATTCTTTACATTATCACAATATTATTGTCATTATTAACTTTGCCTGCAACTCAAAGATGCGGATAACGGGTATCGCATTAGTACCCCATGGGTACATTAATCACATTTGTATCCGTAGATACATCACATTCGCATTGGTACCCTAAGGTACAGAATCCACATTGGTACCATCATGGTACATTATCCACATATAGAAATCCAGCAAGGATTATACACATTATTTTCACATTATGATTCCCAAGGAATCAGACACATTGAACACATTGGGTGCAGCACTTTGACCCAATAGGCATGCCTATCTATCCACTACTTAACTCGCAGGCTAATTATTATTTCTAGTTATCTGTCTATCATTCACAATTCACATTGTTCATATAGTCATATAAAATAGCTCATAATGCATAATAGCTCACAAATGTTTGTAAGCATACAGTCATGTTCACATTCCTCTCCAAGGTACACATTCATATGGTTCATAATCACTTCACAAGCTAAAAGCATTTAATCACATTTATCATTACCATAATATACAATCACTCATTTATCCGCATGAACCAATATAACATCCTTAAATATCTTGCATAATAATTCATTCTAGTAACCTCTATATCAATTCATACATCATATAATAATGCTAGGCCAATACTTCAATCACACATTCATTGAACATATCATTGTGACGCGCGCCAGACCCGCGTGGGCGCCCCTTTGACCGCCCGCTTGAGGGCGATCGGCCATTTGAGGTCCATTGACAACTTGTAACGAATTACAAGTGCGTCTATTTTGGGCAACAAGGAGGTTTCATGGAGTCACCACCCAATAAAACATTGGGAAAGTTTCTCTCGCCTCGGAGAGCCTAAGACAGCGCTTTCATCCATTTTGGGCAAGCCGAAGGGGTCTTGGAGGGTAAACCTCTCGCCCAAAGGAGCCTAGGATTTGTTAGGTCATAGAGCATAAGAAGGGTCTTGGAGGGTCAACCTCTCGCCTCCTTAAGTCCAAAGACAACGTTTTTATCCATTTTAGGCAAGCCAAAGGGGTCTTGGAGGTTAAACCTCTCGCCCAAAGGAGCCTAGGATTAATGTCTAAATCTCGTGACACAAGAGGTGTCTTGGAGGGTAAACCTCTAGCCTCTTTGAGCCCAAAGACCATAGAATGGGTTCGGTACTTCTCATCTATTTCTACCTTGATTAATTTTATAATTTGGTTTTGAGTTTATTAACTCGCTCTCTCTCCACACGATGCAATTTTAATTTAAAAACGCAAATATTCACATTGAAAGCGATAAGATAAACATATCAAAAATAACATCAAAGATAAATTACAATAATACCAGGAGCGAAATACAACTCCCATTTAAAAGTGCAAACATACATAAAACCGGGGAATTTATTAATTATGAGGACTTTGGTCCCCGCATGCACAATTAAAGAAAACATTTTGGATGTGATGATTTATTAGGGATAAAAATTAGGACATTGGTCCCATTTATTATGAAAAATCCAAATTAATTTATTAGAAATATTTGTGTGGTTTTTATTCATGCGTGCATAAAAAAAACATTTTATTCAACGAATATATACAAGGAAATATAAATAAAATGAGAATTAAAAATGTATAAAGAAGATGCCGAACCCCGCATTTCCTCCTTCGCGTGCATGGATGCTCAAATGAAAATAAAACAATGATTTGCAACCAAAAATAAAATAGAAGAAATTCATGTTAGAAATTAAGCCAAAGAAATAACATGACATAGAGGATAATATGTATAACATGCATAAAATACTACAACATGCATAAAAATAATTAAATTTAACATGCATAAAGTGAGAAAATATCATGGCAAACACAACTTGTTAATAATGGTGATTAGCATGCGCGAAAGATTAGTGACAATCAATTTTAATACTCCTAAGATGTGCGTGAAAACATAACATAAGAGTAATAAAAGTTAACATGCATAATAAAGCCTAAAGTAATATCTAACATAAAAGGCATGAGAAAATAAACTTGAAATTTAACATACATGCAAAATATGAACAATGACATTAATGATAATAGTGATACATGATAGCAATAAACAAGTCTAATAAAAATTTTAATGATAATTAACACATGCAAACACAATAATGATCATAATATAACATAAAGAGATCAAAGATATTAATAAACTAAATTAAACATGCATAATAACATGGAAAAAAAAATAATTTGACATGAAAATAAGATAATAGAATTTAAAGAGTTTACTTGTTATATGAACAATTGAAGATAAAAAAAAGAATATGGAGACTAAGAGAATTTACATGTTTAATATGTTAATTGGAAGCAAAAATAAATGAAATTAACAAGAGAATTAATGAGTAGAACCAAGAATAATTACCCTCAAATTCAGTTTTGAAGAATTGAAGGTAGAAGTGTGGAATTTCTTGTCTTCTCTTGTGAAAATGCTTAGAAAATAGCTTGAAAACTTGAAGAAAAACTCTTGGAAACAAGTGTGTAAGATAGATTTTTTTTCTCAACTCGAAAGCTCCAAAATTCAGTTTTTTCCTCCCTAAAATGTTCTTAGTTCGTTCCCCCTTTCATCTGAATTTTTTTCTAGTGTTTTAACCATCAAAAACTACCTAAAAACCACCCAAAACAGTCCAAAAAACGTTAAAAAATAAGTGGGGGTCGAAAATGGGCGAAATGGGGCAAAAATGGGGTGACTGCGCGAGAGTAACGCGCGCACAGCCGTGCTTTCAAAGAAAGCACAGCTGTGCTTTCGCGCGCGCAGTGCAGCGCAAAGCACAGCTGTGCTTTCAAAGAAGCACAGCCGTGCTTTTCGGGCAAATTTTTTATTTTTTATTTTTTTTTTAATTTTAAATTTTAAATTTTTATATAAAATACCCTCAACCTAAAACACACTTTTTCTTCTCCAAAATAATTTTAAAAATATTTTTAAAATATTTAAAATACATTTTTTACTCATCAAAAAGACAAGGAAAATCACTTCCGAGCTCCAATCTTTTTGCCTATAAGCCGGCGTAGCTAAATTTCATCATCGGGTAATCCTGATCAAGGCTACTCGGGACCCGGTGTCTACAATCACATTTAGCAAACTCATTTCATTTGATATCCTTCATGTGTTTATAACTTAATCTCAATTCATAATTATGTACACTTGTTCATATTATACATGCTCATATAGATTAAGGTATTATAATCCTCAATAATGTCATTAAACTTGACTTGGTTCTATTACATACAATTACCCATCATTACTTCATTAGTTTGCTATTGATCTTAGTCTTATTCATGTTTATTTTCCAAGTGATAACTATTCTTATACCCATTTAATAGTCCTAAACATACATCGAATAGATCCGAGAAAGTTTCGGCACAATACGGGTTCAATTCGGGAAGAAAAACCCATAAAATTGTCAAAATAGAAGGGGTCACGGTGGTAATGACTTTGTTGTGACTGTGAGATCCATAAATATGCATTCTTCCTTCTATAAACATATGTCACGGTGGTAATGAATTTGGTTGCCACCGTGACATACCAAATTTTAGCAAAACAGAAGCAAAACTGAAGACTGCTTCACTACTTCTTTTTGTTCAACCTAAACCGACATCTAAACAACATTTTTAGGCAAAACCTCCTTCTTAACAATTGTTACCCAGGATGTTGACTTTCAAATGGAATAAGTTTCAGGTCAATTGGACTTTTAAATCAACAGATATACATTAATCAATATAGACTATTCCAGTGAGCCCGTCCAGGTAGATTCATGTCTGTTTTTGCAATTTGTTAGGCTCTTAGAGTCAGAATTGGTTCATGGTCATTCTTAGATTTTATAGGTATGGAAGTAATAGTTCAAAAGGTACAAGAATAACTCAATTTGGAGTTCGTAAACTCTGGTTATGACCAAAACACTACGCAGAGGTCTGGTGACATATAAACAAAATTGTTCCCTAACTAGGGTTCATGCTTTGGGTTGACCTCATAGCAATTCAATCCACGATTTCAACTCACATCACTTACATATTTCAAATATACCCTCTATCAATTAGCACATAAACACATACAAAATCTCAAATACACAACCATGCATCTTTTAATAATAAAAGTCCCCAACAACCCAACACATACACTCAAGCAACTTAACACATAAACACATGTTTCCCAAACCTTCTCTCCATAGCTCCTTAGAAGTCACTTAGTATCTTGATCAATCACCTTCTCTTTTCCTTTGGTTCCCTTTACTTCCTCAACTACAATTGCAAACCAAATTTCCATAATTGGATACCAAATATCCATTCCAATTCAACCAAAAGAGAAAGGGTAGAAGTAGAAGAACAATCCAATAGTTAAGCACTTACCTTGTCACACCCCAACCTATAACATGGAGACTTCTATCCCGGTGGAGGGAGAAGGGTCTCGATAGATAGGAGTGTCACATTACACATACCAAAACATTCGATCACAGTAAGTAAACAGATAATACAAAGATACTATAAAGCTTAAAAAAAGAAGCACAGCGGTACTGAACAGGATAAATTCTTTCCTTTCTATTATATATTCATAAACAAAGTCTGTACATATTACAAAAGATTTCATATATACAAAGGCCCAAAGAATACTGTTTCAAAGGGCACACAAAATATTACATCGTATACAAAAGACAGGAAAGCCTATACTATAAAACTCCGATCCCTAGTTGTGATGGCCTTCCCGATGTGGCACGCCTTGACCGTGTATACCAAAATCTTCCACACCTGCACGGATAAAACACCCGTGCTAAGCGAAATCGCTTAGTGGGGAAAACACAAAATGCAATACCGCCACTCACAGTGGCGTTAACGAACAATCACAAACGAATAGCACAATTACTTGATAAGATGTCATAAATCAAGCTAATGCGTAGCAGCACTGTAATTATATTATTCTTAATAAGCAATAATTCAGAACTTATGCATAACATCTAATAACACTTTTGCACCTGCTACATCAAGATAGTGGATAACGAGTACACATAGATACCCGGAGGTACCAAAAATATTCTCATAACACATAGATACCCGAGGGTATCAAAATAATCTTTTTATTCTTGTTCCAAAATATTTTCACATAGAATCTTATGTAAGATTCAACAGAAAGATCACGAAGATCCATTCGGGGGACCTGATCAGTGTCCAAATCGTACACATGGCTGCAGCTACACATAACTCTATTATGCATGCCTAACTATCCACTTATTCGCTCTAGCAGGTCATGCATAATCCAAGGCACGTTTCATTCCACAACATATGTTTACATCATGTTTTATGCATGGTATAAAAACATATAACGCATTCACACTTATATATATATCCACGATTCTAGAAATGATACAAATTGGAAGGTTAAATATTGAAATCATACGAAAACTGTCACATCCCAAAAGTGGCCTAATTTGAATTGGCATTTTTAATTGAAAAATATGGATATTTTGGTAATTGTTACAAGGGTAAGTCAAGGCAATTGGGTAATTTACAAGTGAAAGAGGATTTAATTGCAAGGAAATAAAAGTATTTGAATAACAGATTTTTATTGGTGAGTAAAAAGTAATTTGTTAAGGACCTATTAGAAGATTAAGGAGCAAATGGTAATAGAGGATTAAGTGGGATCAAGTGAACCAGTGCATGTGTGCCAAGTGGAGATGTGAGTGTGTGCATGTGGGTGAGAGAAAAGAGATGTCTGAGAGTTTTAGCTTCCTAGAAACGAAAAGTTCTCTCTTTTGCTCTCTCTCACGTTAACCACTCCTTTCCTCTTCTTTCTCTGTTCTTTCTTTCTGTTTGCATGTGTGTTTTTCCGTTTTGAGCTTTGAAGGGATTTCAAGAGGTAAGTGGCAGAAGTTCTTTACGTTTTTATGGTTGAATCTCCTTCTTCTCCTCCTTTGGTTTATAAAGATTATGTTCTTGGGTTAATGAAATGTGGTTTTGTCTGTTTGCAAGCATCTGAAGATAAGAGAAAAGAGAAGGGAAAAGGGAAGGTTGTAGATTGAAAGTTGCAGTGGTTATTTTGAACTTCAGTAACAGGTTTGGGAGTGTCTGTCCTTTCTTATGTTTGGATCCTGTTTGCTGTTTTGATATGAACGTTGTTTCTGTGTGTTTGTATATCAAAATGCATGAGATATGTACTGTGCATACATGATTTCTGTAGAAAAGAATAATGTTGAGTTTATAAATAAGATGAATATGTATGAGTTTGAATGTGGATTCCTGGGAAGTTGATGTTCTGGCATTGCCTCTATTTTGATTGTAAAAAATGTATTATTTGTGTTAAAATTGCTGTAAATGTGTTATGGAGACTGGAAGGTATGTATTCGCATAATTATTGCATGAAAAATGGTTTTAGACAAAATGGGGTTTTGAGTTTTGAATGTACTCTGTTTTCACGATTTTCTGGTTTCGACGTTTTCTGGAAATTCTGAGTTTTGAGAAGGAGAAGTAGAAGTGAGAGAAGAAGATCACGTGACGTGATGAAGAATCACGCCGTGACCCTCTTCCCTGAAGTGGATCACGAGACGTGATGCAGCATTACGCCGTGACCTGCTTCCCTGGGGAAGTCACGAGACGTGATGGAGAGTCACGGCTCGTGACCCTCCCATTCCCTGCGTGTCACGAGTCACCACTGCCCGAGTGACTCGTGACATCCCCTCTCTTCTCTGGCATCACGAGGCGTGACGGATGGTCACGACTCGTGACTGCCTCTGTTTTTGGCGTGACGCTTGTGAGAAGCCAGCGTCACGAGTCACCATTGCCTGGGTGTCTCGTGATTGGCCTCCTTCCTGTTGCCCTGTTTTAAAAAGCAAAGTATTTTTTTTTAAAGCTTCTGTTACATGGATTTTCACTGAATGATTCAAGAACAGGTTTAAATCTATGCTATAATTTAATAATTGTTTAATTAGAAGATTTGTGTATATAACTAATAATTAATGTACATGATTTAAATGTTAATAAAAGTACATGAACATAAATATTTCAATGTGAGTTATATGTTCTTATTAGCTCCTGTATTTGATATATATATACATATATATATTTATATGTTTCTGAATTAGAACAATATACATGTATGCATGAGTTATAAGTTGGTATTTAATGCAATTCTCATGATATGATTATTACTTGAGTTTCTTTTTGAGTTGTGTCATTTAAGCCTGAAAAGACATAGTAGTGGATAAGTAAGCGCTTACTTAGGTCAGGGTGTGTGTGCAGCTGCTATATGATAAAATGTTACATGCGGGTCCTGTTTGGATCCTTATTTCGACCCCGTTTGGGTCTATACGGAAAATTAATGCGAGACCTCGGTCTCTATATGAAAATCACATGTTTGAGACTCATGTCTCTATATGCTTGGGATACTGTGTTCAATCAGTATCCAAATGACCGCATCCACTTCTAGAGAGTATTTTCAGACTAATCAGGCTATATGTTAAATTGTATTTGCATATGTTGAGATGCATTTGGACAGGAATAAAAGTATATGATGCATGTGAATTCTTGCATAACTTCATGATATGCACCTTGTATCTGTATACTTAGAATGGTGAAAAGTATGTAAATCCTAATTATGATTTGAGTAGTTAATTGCTTGTAATGTATGTTTATGCATGTCAAGTAGAGAATATGGAAATGTGCTTATATGAAATTATGATGCCTTTGTTTGTGAATCATAGCTTTATTGCACGTTTCTGTTGCGATGAAATTATATTTTTGTTGGATATATTGTATATGCATATTGTTCGTTTGTTTTGTTCCTCCCCACTAAGCGTTATCGCTTAGCACGGGTTCTTTTTCCGTGCAGGTGGCGAGTTCGGTTTGGAGTCAGATATCTGCAGGTCGGCCACTAGAAGTCTTTTTGGATGAAGTTGTTTTGAGTCTTCCGCTGTTATTTTGTACATGGCTTGTTAATAGCAAAATGAATCTTTTGTAAAGAAACAACTATTTTGGTATATGTAATTGCTTACAAGCCCTTTTTATAAATCGATATTGATATGATGTATGTTAAAGGACTTGATATTCTATGATTAAGGGTTTTACATCTCATTTGGTTTATTTATTTATATGTTTTGGTAATTGAAGATTGATTTTGGGAAAAATGTAATTTTGTGTAAACTAAATGGATTTGTATCTTTTAACTAAATGACTTTATTTCTTAACTTATTTGTATATGTGTTTAAGTATTTGAGTTTACCCGCATGGCACTCCGGTATCCTTCCAACGGGGATACCGGGGTGTTACAAAAACAAAAAGAAATCAAAAGAAAATCCAGAGGGTATCGCGCTCGCGACAGAGGCGAAGTTAGCCTCCTGTCGCGCCCACGTCGAACCCCGCGCTCTCGTGGAGACAAAATAGATCTCACTGTCACGCTTGCGACAAGTATCGCGCTCCCGACAGTGAGTACCCGCAAGAGCTGTCGCGGGCTCGTGACAAGGCGCGTGCTCGCGATAGAAGCTTGGCCAAAATAAGAAGCTCTCTATCTCGATCGCGACATCGTCACGCTCGCGACAGTGAGTTCCTGCTGTGCATGCCCGGCTGCTCGCAGCTCGGCGTGCGCGGTGGAATGGAAATCACCGAGCTCTATTGCGACCTCACGACATTGTCGCGCTCGCGACAGAGTCGAGATTTCCACTCCCAACGCCAAAAGTTGCAGAATTTCACTCTCCAATTTCACCCATTCACTTGTTTGGTTCCAAAACTCAAATTTAAATAAAATCATTCAATCAAACCATTAATTACAACTCAAAACGTATCCTTTAAACTCATTAATGTCATCAAAACTAGCAATTTACAAAATCAAAAATCTAAAAGTTCTCAAACAAGTAATTTTTAAGAAACATGCAAAATTCCCACAATTGAGCTCCATTCTTCACAACCCATGATTCTCAACTCAAATTAAACAATACCCATAACTCATAGAAGCTAAAAACACCCAGTTCATATCATCAATAAGCATAATTCATCAAAATACACATAATACCCAAATTACACAAATGTTCCCAAACCTGATCTCCTTCGCTCCTAATTGTGAGCTCCGCTTCCACTCGCTTTCTCTTTCCCCTTAGATGTTCTAGGAAGCTCCTCTGAACCATAAATTAAACACAACCAGGTTTAATTCTAACAATTAACATATAAATGAAAATCAAACCTAGAGAGGAGGAAGAAAAGAATCTAAGCTCTTACTAACTTAAACTCACCCTTTGAACTTATGAGACACAACCCAGCTAAACAATCTCCCAAAGAAGAAGAGAAGAGCAAAACTATGCAAGGAAGGAGAAGGAAAGATGAAGAAAAGGAAAAGAGGATGAAAATGGCGTGATGGAGAGGAAGGCAACGGGAAAAAGGAAGAAGAACTAAAGTGATTTACAGCTGTCCTCTCTCTCATCACCCACTAAATTCAACCCTATCCACTTGCCATGTGTCACTCTCTCATAGGAAATGATCCCACAAGCATACCCTACTCCCATACTCTCACTCACACACCAATAACATCACTTATTTACATCCTACTTCCCTATCCTATGCACACACACTAACAAACCCCTCTCCTCACATAACATTTACATAAACATATACACTTAAATAAATTAACATGCATGCAACATCAAAATGCACACAAGTACGCACACACGCAGATACAGACAGGCACATTCAGATTCAGTCAGGCTCAGACTACTAAGGCGATTTTGGGGTGTTACATACCTCGTTAAAGTAGAACCTTAGTAATCCAATTCAAATATCATCTATCTTCAGCAGAATCCTTATGATTATCACTTAAGTAATATCTTACGAAATAAAAAAAGAAAAGAAGAAGATGAGTATTTAGAGAGGGTTAATTCAGAAATGCACATGCAAGAGTGAGCTTTCTCTTCCCACCATGAGGTGTAATTACTGCATGCAATAGGTTAGGTTGGCAATGCCATAGCTGGACACATGGATTCCATTATAATCCCTTAATCTTCATTAATAAAAATCTTGATTCTATTAACACTAATTAACCACACTTAATCCTAGGCATGCACAATTCCACTTTAGCCACTTATAATTATTTTAGTTACTCAATTAAGCCCTTATTTCACTTACATTTGAGTCCTAAATCACACACTCTTCCAATTCTCTTTCCCATTTACCACAATTAATCCAATATTCTACTAGGGTGCAATTCGGGCTATTACAAAAGAACATCAAGAAATTAAACAACAAAAGAGAAGAAGAAAAGATGTAGATGAGCCCTTCAACCCCTCTTCAAAAATGAACTTCAATTTTTGACTTCACCTCTTGACTGTTCTCTTATTCTTTTGACATTATCTCTTAGTCATCTAGTAAAATTTTTCCATCCTTTTTCCTATCTTTATCCTCCTAATTTATAGAAAAATGGTACCTCTAATCATGCCTCTTAGTAATAGGTGTAAGGGTGAAAAGTTGTTATGAAAACACTTGATGAAAAGGCTTGATGGTTGTGGAAAGATTAGATAGAAAATCACATTGGTTGGGAACTGGTGTCTGGGCTGACTCGTGTCAGTCATCACGAGTCATGCTCTTTTGTCTTTATAACGACTCGTTCAGGCTATCACAAGTCAGACACTTCTCTTCTTTCTCTGCCTTGCTGCTCTCTGTGATGACACATAATGCACATCGCGAGTCGATCCATCTTTGCTTTTATGGTCACGAGTTGTTCCTTCTCTTCATGACTCATTCCTATTCCTCTCTGTAATGACTCCTGATGCACATCATGAGTCATGCTCCTCTTTACTTCACTTCTTCACTTATTTTAACTGCAATAAATTCAGACGCATAAACTAAACATAGCACCAAAAATTAATATATTTAGACACTTTTAACTACAAAAATTAAAGAAAATATGTATCAAATATTAGACCATTTTACATGGTAACACCCATTAGGAGAGGCTATATAAAGGCTGGAATTTCAGATTTCTCTAGAGAAATCCCTAGAATTCTAGTAGCTGATCTCCTCCTCCTCTACAAGGCATAATTGTTCATCTTGATTTTTCCTCCATTTTCTTCAATTTTCTCTTCATATCTCCGCAAATCTAAGCCTCATAAACAAAGTTTAGCCTCTCTAGAATTTGATGATGGTGATTAGAGTTCATTTGGTGGATTAAAAGTGGGAAAAAGCAAGTGACAAAGGTTATGTCTCAAAAAATAAGGTAAGTGATTTAGGGTTTTATAATTTAATTTAAAGGTTCCAATAGGTATTTTAAGGTATGCAGCGTATGTTTATTATGTTATATTGAATTTGGAAGCAAAGGAAATGATGGTTTTGTATCCTTGTAGTTTCGGTCAATTAAGGAATTTTTATGGAGGAAGGTATTTCCAAGGATTTAGACAAGAAAAAGGGAACTTTAAGCATGAAAAGCAAGGATCTACAGTAAATGGAAACAATATCCTTCTTTTTCCATTGAATAAGCATGATTTTAGGTTATATCTAAGTGTTAAGTACGAGAAATATACATGTATAATTAAATCTAACTTTATAGTCATGCTTAGGAAGGTGAATAATGATGATTTAAATGCTTAATATGAGAAAATAATGATTTGGTGAAGAAATTATTTTTGGGCCAAATTGAACACCTAGGAATAATTCAAGTATACTTGGTTATTATGGTACGTAATTGACATCTAGAAAATGTTTAACATGATATTTAGTGAACAAAATTATTAAAGGAAAGAAAAGTAAGGTTAATGTGAATGTATAACTTAGCCTGAATGATATTTTTAAGGTAAACTATGTTAAACTTTAATAATTAATGCATATACATGATATATTTGTGATATATGATATGAGATCTAACTAAATGAGTGAATAAAGGAAAGTAAAATAAAGGAAATATGTAAAGAGTGCTAAGGCCGAATAGTAATCTTGGAATAAATAATGAGTAATTTGTTTATTTGTTAAGTATAACAGTATAAAGTGAATAAAGAATGGAAAATAAGCATGTATGAATTTGCCTGGAATTATAAGTGTGTATTTGTATATATATATAAAGAAAATTAATGCATTATGTTTAATATAAAAACAATTGAAAAGTGTACAATTAAGTGAATTCTTGGTATGAAAGATGTTTATGTTGAATATTGAGTGAATTGAAATGGAATTGACGAAAAAAGTATGAAAAGAAAGTAAAACTGCATGGTACTATTTAATATTGTGGAAAGTATGTACTTTGTATATGAAATAGAAATGAATTGGATGATGATTGTGCTTTGCCCTTAGTGATTTGGTAGTGAATCTAGTTCAGGATATATATATGGCTAGCTATAGGGATGTTAGTGCATGCCGCGGTAGCGAGTCATGGCGACTTGCAATTATAGACCAATGACGGTCTATTCATGAATGTCAGTGTAGTGAAAAGTGAAAGTGTAGTGTCGTCGGAATGTAATTTGGCCCCCTAGGGGTCACTCCGACACTATCGAAGTGTAATTTGGCTCCCTAGTGGCCACTTCGGTAGATTAGGGCTATAGAGCCCATTCCTGCATATCCAATCTAGTGATAACTACTTGGTGTTACTAGGGGCAAATATAAAGAAATTGATTAAAAGAAATTTATTGGAAAAATATGGTGAAAAAGTGTAAAGAAAGAATTAAATTGAAAGAAGATAAAAGATTAAGGACTAAAACATAATCTATCATGAAAATGCTTGGTTAGTAGGTTAATTGATAAGTTATAAGTTAAAGAAGTGATTAGATGTGGAAATTTAATTAATGGAATAATCGTAAATAAAAGTAAGAAGGAGGGTAATATTGTAATTTCATAAAAGTTTAGGGGCATTATGGTAAGTATGCAATTAAATTGACTAATATAGTGATAAATAAGAAAATAAGTGAAAATGGGAGTAAATTGAAAGAAATATAAAGTTTAGGGGTAAAACGGTAATTATGTACTTAATGGTTAGAAATGGTGTAAATTAAGTAAAAAGTGTAATTAAAATAATAATAGTGTAAAAAATGAAAATATTGGGACTAAATGGTAATTTGGTATAAAAGTGATAAAATAAGGACTAAAATGTAATTTGGTAAGTTATAAAAGGGTAATGATAGAAATTTAAGTGTAAAGAGTGATAAATAAGTAATTAAGTGTAAATAACGGTATTTTGGTAATTAAGAGAAAATAAGGGACATAATTGTAATTATTGAAAAAAGATGAGGACCTAATTGTAAATTTACAATATTGTGGTTAATTAAGGAATTAAACGTGTAATTGATAATTAGTGAATAAATAATTAAGGATTATAGAATATTGTTGTATAAATAATTATTAAATGTATAATAGATTTAATTGAATTATAGAAATGATGATTATAGATGTGTGTGTAATGTTAAGGAATAATTAGAATTATTATATGTTAATAAAAATAATAGTATTGTAACACTCTTATACCTTATGTATAGTGATATGAATACTGGTATAGCAACTGGATAATCGAATGCTACCTGAGCCGGTTAGTAAATTTTTTTCCTAAAGTAGTTCACTGAAAATTGTATACATGCCATACCTATGCTTACATATCTGCATTGATCCATAACTCGACTGCCATTGATATTCCGGCCACTTAAAAACTTCTTATCTTCATAACCTGCGTGCAGCAACAACACTACGCACTGAGCATTGAAATGCCCAGTGGTGGATACGTATCCTAAATTTCCCTTGACTAAAGTAATGCATGAGCACACAAACATTTTTCTTAATTCCCATTATCTGAACATTAATTTCTAAGTCTTTTAGACATTTATGACATAATTTTACTTTAATCATTTATCTTTTCCCTTTGTCATTATTACAACAATCCCAATTATCATTATCATTGTTATTATTACACTGATAACTTTTACAATATTACCATTACATTCCGTCATGAAATCTGAAGACCAGTAATAGTGATAGTTTTGCAATTTTCTTATAAATGTGTCCATTTGTTTTTCTTTATTTGCTTATAACTTATTTACATTAATTATAGTTACAGATTTCATTACATTTCCTACGGTATTCAAATCAACTACATTCCTTATTATACACTTGTAACAACCCGAAATGTACCCTAGAAGGATTTGTACATATTGAGGATAAGTGGTGGCCAAAGTTATGCAAGTTGTAGTGTTGGGTGTATCGAATGGACAATTTAAGAATTAATGTAAAAGTTTCGGCGACTGCGGTCAAAGGTAAAATTATGAAGTATGGAATTAGCACTTGATTGAAAGAATAAAATTAATTAAATGGGCCAATGTGAAGGATTAGTAAGTTACAAGTATCAATGCATAAGGATATGAGATTTGAGGGATTGAAAAGAGAATTTGACATAAATATCTAGGTTGGACCAATAGGAAGGTGACATGTGGCCAGGATTTAGAAGAAGTATAAAAGAAGAGAGAGAAGGAGAGAGAGGGTAGAAAAAATCTACTCTCCCCTCTCTTGCCCCGTTTCCCTCTTCTTCTTCTTCTTCTTGCTTCAATGTTAATTGCTCTCTCTTAGATCAAGTCCCAAGATTTAGATGATGAAAGTTGTTAGTTCAAGTGATTTAAGTGAAGATTGTTAAGGTAAGGTGGATTATATGCTTTGGTTTCTCTTTTGTTTCTTCTTGATTAGGTTTTGACCTAGATTTGTGTTTTGTGTTTGTGTATGCGTGATTGATGAGGATTTTAGATGAGAAAGACCTTGGATGAGCTTGGGAGCAAGAATGATCAACCAAGGAAGCTAATAGGAGCAAAGGAATTGAGGTTTGGGAAATTTATGAGTTTATACAGTAAATTTCTGGTTTTGTTATTTGGGGATTTTGATGATGTTAATAGCATGATTTAATTGTGTTTAATGGTATCAAAGTTGGGTTTTGTGTTAATTATGAGGTTTTGAATGAAATATTTGTGTTGTGTTGAAGTTTGATTTGAAAGGGAGTTTTGGGCATGATTTTGGGAGAAAAGGATTTCTGCAAAATTCGGGAGATCTGGAAAAATGTGACTTTGTCACAAGCGCGATAGAGCCAGCGATTCTAGCATCTCGTAGGTAGCTGAGATCTTAGCTTGCAGTGGAGGACCTGTCCGAGTCGTGACAATCTTTATGACTCGGCATGATTTTGGCTGTCATGAGTAGTGACGAGGGAGCACGAGTCGTGACAGTAAGCTACGGTCACAAGTCGTGACAGTAAGTTACTGTCATGAGTCATGCAATGGAGCACGAGTCATGTCACCGAGCACGACTCGTGACAGCTTCCTCTCCTCCATTTGCCTGCCCTTTGTTCTTTTGATATGTTGGATGAGATTCGGCTTCACGAGTCGTGATATGGAGCACGACTCGTGATAGCCTGCTTGGGATGCTTCTGTCGCGAGCGTGACACCCATAGTGAGCACGACAGACCTTTTTGCCTAAAAATGTTTTTGCTAAGTTCCTATTTGCATGGTTTCTTACTCGTGTTATGCAAATATGACTTTAAATAGAAATTATTCAAATGTCCTATTTGTGGTAATAAATTAAATATGTGGGAATTCTATCTATTACTATTATTTGGATGTATATGTATAAGGTAATGCAAACCTATTTGTTAAGTTTAAATGAATGCATGATACCTAATAATGTGAATATGTTCAATATGTTGTATGAACCTTTCGACCCAAGAAAGAATGCATGATTACCTTGAATATGATAAGTGTGATTAGTGCTAATGATATGCATGTTTATGAATGTATGAACCTATGTGACAATAAAGGAATGTTATATGACAAAGTTAAAATGTATAGCCTGCATGAGTCAGTATGTGGATAGATAGGCATGCCTATAGAGTTCTGATAGCTGGAGCCCCTCTATTCTGGACCCTGATCAGGTCCCCGTTTGTATCCTCGCGATCCTCAATGTGTACGGATCTTGTTTAAGATCCCCCAATGTGAAAATGTTTTCTAATGAGAAAATGAAACATGTTGCTTTTCGATTGTACCCTCGGGTACCCCAACGTGTTTTGTTCACTCGTTTATCCACCCCTTTGACTTAGCAGGCAATTAAAAGAATAAAAGAATGTGAATAAGGTCACAAGTTATATGATGATGTGCATAAAATTATGTGAATAAGCATTCGAAAGTGTTTGTTGATATATTGAGCTTGTGCTTTACGTACTTAAATGTTCTGGATCCTTTATGGACACTTATGTGGAATTGTGTGGTATCTTCGAATACTTAAATGCTTTGTATCTGAACCTAAGGTTAGTTAAATGAAAAGAGGTATAGCAAATAATGTTTAATCTAATGAAGGTGAATGAATACCTATTGACCGCATAAGAATTTGTGTGTGATAAATGCATGTCATTAATCTTTTTAAAAGTTAGGAGTATGATTGCCTTTATTAAGTTGTTTGTAAAGCACGATTGAAGTAATTGATATGCGTAATTGCTATAGTCAATTATTCAGTAAATGAATTCTATGAATGTATTCGTTTATATGTTTGAAATGAGAATACATGTATGTTATATGTTATCAGCCTTCTAGACCATTGCCGGGATAACTATTGTAAGTATATTGGTAAGCAATTTATGTGCATTGTTTGTTGGCTTTACTGAAAACGGTAACTAAGTAACGCTTGGTAAGTATGGAATAATAAAGTAGTATGCATGATATAAATGACTGGGTTTAGAGAATGAGTTAGGATTAATTCTAGAACATGTATGTATAAAGGTTTTCTATAGAACTACATGGTTCTGATTGCCAACAATAGGGATACGTAGGAAGCTTGGAATATTTATTTCAAGCCCGAACCAAATCTAAAGAATAAGTTATTTTTGGTTTCAATCAATATAATGGTTAGTATAAATGAAATGTTTTGATTTAAATATCAATACAGTTGTAAGCATGATTCTTGGAAATATTCGTGATAATGGGAATTTCTAAGACTTTATATTGTGACTAGTAAAATGAATATTGGTATCCTATAAAGTATAACTAATGATAAGGTTAGGTAAGCAAATTAAGTAAATAATGAACACGTATAAGGTGTGTGTAATTAAAAGAAGCAAAGTATTTCCTGTATGGTGTGCGAGATGAAAATGTGTAAGAGGTTGCTTATGTATATGCTGCTTATGCATGTGTTCAAATCTACAACCACTGTGAGTGACTGTTTATTATTTTGGCTCTCCCCACTAAGCATTATTGCTTAGCACGGGTGTTTTTCGTGCAGGTTAAGGAGATAGAAGTGTGATTCGAGTGGTCCTCTGTAGCTTTGGCCAACAAGTCGATAGAAATTGTAATAGGCTTTTGTTATTGTATTTCGGAATGTAATTAAGTTTCTTTATGTGTAGTTTGTCGGGTTGTAATAATTGTTGTGTGTGAGTTATAGTTTAATGAAGATATAAGCATGTGTGTGTGAGTTATAGTTTAATGAAGATATAAGCATGTGATGGGTTGCTTTTAGTGGTTTAGTTCTAAGAAAATTTTATTAGTCTGTATTCTGTTATGCTTTCGTGTGGTAGCACCCTCCACTCACCATAGCAATAGCCTATCATTTTGTCCGGCATGCTATGTGAGGGGTTTGGGGTGTTACAATTTGGTATTAGAGCATCGGTTTAGTCGGTTCTAGTTAACTAAGTGTTTCGAAGTGTGTCTGTATAGTTTAGTGTTGGCCAAAGTGGATGACCTTGTCCTTTAGGTATGTTTTGGGAAGGGGACCCTTCCGATTTGTTAAAGTGTTTAGTTAAGTGTTGGTTCGGTAGGGTTAGCGTCTAGATTTTGGGTAACATTAGATATTTTGGAATCCCTTTCCCAACAGAATATTGGGAAGTTCATCTAACCTCAGAAACCTTTAGGCACCTTTGAGGTATCTTGGAGTCGCCACCCAATTTACAAGAAACTGGAAAAAGGTCATCTAACCTCAGGGGTCTTAAACCAGAGAAGGTGTTCGGAACTTCACTCTTATTAATGTCTTAAGTAAAATTATAAATGAGTTTTTAACAATCGAAATTCCATCTCTCATCTCATACGATCATGCAATAAATATATAGCGCATTTCAAACTTTTCAGAAAGCAATAAAGAAAGCAGAAAATAAAGCAATAAATAAATTACAAGTGAAATATGGGACAGAACAATCCCCCCAAAAAAAGAGCATAAATAAATAAAAGAATAAACTCACCGCAAAATTAATTACAAGGGCCCGAAATGAATAAATAAATAAATACGCAAAGAGAATGAAAATACATCATACACAAATCGGGACATTTATTAGATTTTGGGAACATTGGTTCCTCATGTTAACTTAAAAAATTGGAGAATTATTTTCAGGCATTGATTGAGAAAATCAGGATGAGTGATCCCATTTTATGAAAATTAATTCTCCTTTTGAAAATGACATTTTCTTGGATAAATCAGAACATTGGTCCCGTTTATTAATAAAAATCCCAATTTTAATTATTGTAAAATACATGATTCTCTATAATATAGATGAATTTAGAATACATTTTACATACAACATAAAATAATAAAATAAAGAAAATACAACAATTAAAAATGCAAACCCAAATTCTGAAGGTCTTTAATCCCTTGATCCTCCGGCTCGCTTAGAAATATTACTCAAGGTAGAAGGGAATAAATTTTATGGACAAGAAAACAAAGAATAAAATAAAATGTTAGTGGATTAAATCAAGTATACATAAAATATGATATAATATAGATGAGCAATTAAATAGGAGAAATAT
Organism: Excoecaria cochinchinensis; assembly: GCA_947683425.1. Taxonomy (NCBI): domain Eukaryota; kingdom Viridiplantae; phylum Streptophyta; class Magnoliopsida; order Malpighiales; family Euphorbiaceae; genus Excoecaria; species Excoecaria cochinchinensis. The sequence continues at coordinate 685,554 of CANTUQ010000022.1, forward strand.
ACCAAATATGTTACAATAAACTAAACCATTAAATGAGCAAATACGATAAACAATTGAAGTTAAAGGAACAATAATGATTATAACAAGAAAACAAATAAGATAAGAAATCATAAATTAAAAGAATTAACAATTAAAGGCAAGATAGAATCAAATGAAAATAAAATCAATATTAAAACCTACATAATTTCACTCTTGATGCCAATAGATTAATTAATCTAGGTAATGTTAATCGTGACAAACACATTAATAATAAACCAATAAAAATCGCAATCACACAGGTTAATTATAACAAAAAAATGATAAATAACTTAATACACAAAAGGAACAAAATAAAACCAAGTGGTGAATAGAATTACTACTGAATATTTTACAGATCTAAATTAGGTTGCATGCATCATGTAAATAAATTAATTAAGTTAATCTAAATTCAAGCTGATTACAATAAACAACAAACAACATGCACTAATTATAATTTACAGCAACCTACAATTGAGAGAACAAAGAATGACAGAAAATAGGAAAAAAGATTTGGCTCTAACCCAGATATTTACCCTCAGAGGCTAAAGTTGGTAGCAAGATGGAACAATTTCACTTGTCGATTGCTTGTACAAGAAACAGAGTCAAGAAAACTTTTGAAATAAAGCTTTCTGTGATTCAAAATTTAGTAAAAACTCTTACTTTTGAAGAAATCTTATGGTTAATTGAGCCTAAAACGCAAAGAATTAATTTTTTTGGATCCAGAAACAATTGTGGAATAAATCACTTTTGAATTCCTTAGGAAAACTTCTTCCATTCCCCGAGAGTTTTTTCTTTCGTTCTAACTTTTCCCTTTTATATTATCATTAAAAATTAGGTTTTTTCCCTTTTTTGAAAGACTTTCATCCCGTTAAAAATTCTTCATTATCCTTTAAAATCAAAATTTATCCTTTTTAAAATCGAAAAGAGAGTTTGAATTTAAATCAAATTCAAAAACCCAGAGAAAATCGAAAAACAATGGAGTTCTGGCGAATGTAGGAGACGTGACCTGTGGCCTCGCGCAGGAGGCCGCATGTCGCCTGCTCGACATGCACCCTCGCGCAAAAGGGCTGGATGTCGCCTATGCGACATGCACCCCCGCGCAGGGGGGCCGCATATCGCCTGTGCGACATGTGCCCCTGTGCAGGCACCGCATGTCGCACCTCTCGCAGGGGGGACCATATGTCGCCTGCGCGACATGTGGGGCCGCATGCTGCGCGCAAGCACCGCGCCTCGCGCTCAGACGTTGCAGCTCGTGGGTGCCGCCCATTGGTACACGCTGCGAACAGGTGCCGCTTCGCTTATGCCACGTAGATCACGCGGCAACAGGTCCCCGAAAACCCAAAAAAAAACCCCAAAAAATAATAATATTTTTGATTTTAAAAAAAAAAGAAAGGTTTCGACAAGAAAATCATCACTTCTAACCATTTTTCCCGTGAACTAGCATCATTTTCATCACTGGGTTACCTTGATCTGGGCTGTCTTAGGGCCCGGTGTCTACAAGTAGCTTTCATGGACTTGATGAACAGGATTTTCCATCCCTACCTGGATCAGTTTGTTGTAATCTTCATTGATGATATTCTGGTGTATTCAAAGACTCCAGAAGAACATGATGAGCACCTACGGATTATTTTGTAGACTTCGAGGGATAAATAGTTGTATGCTAAGTTCAGTAAATGTGAATTCTGGCTGAATGAAGTAACATTTCTAGGGCTTGTAGTGTCAGCAGAAGGTATCAAAGTCGATCCTAAAAAGATTGAAGCAATTTTGCAGTGGAGAACGCCCAACAATGTTGCAGAAATCAAAAGTTTCCTTGGGTTGGCCGGTTACTACAGAAGCTTTGTGAAAGGTTTTTCCACCATTGCAGCTCCATTAACTTGACTGTTACATAAGAAAGTTAGGTTTGAATGGACAAATAAATTCCAAGAAAGCTTTGAGAAGCTCAAGTGTATATTGACTGAAACTCTAGTGTTAACTCAACCTGAACCAGGTAAAGATTTTGTGATCTATAGTGATGCTTCCATGAATGGTTTAGGCTATGTATTGATGCAGGAAGGCAAGGTGATTGCTTATGCCTCCCGATAGATTAAGATTCATGAGAAGAATTATCCTATCCATGATCTTGAGTTGGCAACCATTATTTTTGCTTTGAAAAGTGAGAAGTGCTATATCAACACGAATCATAAAATTCTGAAATACTTGCTTATTGTTGCGTGTCTAGCAAGTGTACTAGATCGGCTAAGTAATATAGGGTTTTAATTTTAAGACCCTCAATTATCGTACCTAAGGGATTGTGGTTGCAAGGTAGTGAATGTTAAAAGTATGCTAAAGAATTCTTAGATTTTTTTAGTTAAAGAGGTGTTGAGCTGTTAAAATAAGACTATAAATTAAACAACTAATGTCACACCCCGTTTCCCCCCTAGTAGTGTGAGCCATGTGTATGTGTGCATGTGTGAGTGTTTTGGCATGTGTTAATGGTAATTTGGGGAATGTGCATGTTTTGTGGGCTTTATTAGAGTGTAGGTGCATATATGATATTAGGATGTATGAGTATGGGTCTTGTTAGTGTGTGCATGCTCATAGGGGAGTAGTGTGTGTATTAGTGAGGGTTAGTCTTGTGTGTGGTGTCTTACATGAGTGTAGGATGTGAATCATCAAAACCCACCAATCTCAAGGTGACATTTGGCAAGGGAAATTAAGAAGGGGTATATAAAGAGATGAGAGAGAAAGAGAGAGCAGAATTCTGCCCTAGCTCTCCCGTTCTCTTCCTCCTTTCCTCCTTTGCTTCTTCTTTCTTCCTCTTCCTCTTGCTACACCTTGATTCTTTCTTTCCTTGGCTATTTTATTGGTGGATCTTGGTAATTCTCAAGAGCTTTATTGGTAAGTTAGTGGGTTTTCTCTTCTTCATCTTTTCTCTTGTTTTATTTAATGTGTTCTTAACTTAGGATTTTTGTGTGTTTGTGTGGTTCTTGGATTTTTTGGGTTTAGAAGCACCTACTCGTGATCCGAAGGGGAAAGAGAAGGCAAGTGGGAGTGGAGCTTGCAACTAGTAGTATAGGAATTTTCAGGTTTGGGAATTTATTTAATTTTGTTGCATTTTTGTGATTTGGTATGTTGAATGATTTTTTTGGAAAATTAAGGTTTGATGAGGCTTATGTTAGTTCTAATGTTATGGGTTTTGGTTTGATTTAAGTTGTTATGCATGAAGGATGAGTTATTGAAGAAAATTTTGAGTTTGATGAACTTTATTGCAATTTTTTGGGTTTGTTGTTTTTGAGAGTTTGATTATGTTAATTCATGATTTTGATTGTGTTAATTGTTATAAAAGGTTATGTTTTATGTTATTTATGATGATGGGAAGGTTGATTTGAGGTAAGACGAAGTTTGGGTTGTCTTGTGTTTGAGATTGGAAGTTTGGGTGTTTTGGGAGTGTGATTTTCTGCAAATTTTCGTGTAAGAGCTGGAAATCACGACTCTGTCGAGAGCGCGACACTATTGCGAGGTTATGACAGAGCTCTATGAATTTAGCATTTACACGTGGCTGAGCGGATTTGGGTTGCCGATCGGCCGCAGCGAGAGCTCTCTGTCGCCAGTGCGACAGAGCGCTCGATTGCCGAGCAGATCTGGGCATCCCCCTATCGCGAGCATGCACCTGCGCGAGAGCGCGACAGCTTTTGTTGGCCGCTCACTATCGTGAGCACAACAGTGAGATGATTTTCTGTCTCCGCAAGAGCGCGACCTAGGGCAAGTATGGCCTCTGTCGCGAGCGTGACACCCCTGGCTTCAATATTGAGTTTTCTTTTGTGATTTTTGATGTTTAATTTTCGAACTTGTGATGCTTTTAGAATTATGCATGGATAATTTTATGAATTATATGAATGTGATTTGATGATTTATGCAAGACCTGCATGAGTCAATAAGTCGATAAATAGGCATGCCTAATAGAGTTTAGTAGTTGCAGCCCTTAGTTGTGTTCTGGACCCTGATCAGGTCCCCGTTTGGTTCCTCGCAAACCTCAATGTGTTTTGATCTTGTTTAAGATCCCCTCCATAAAATGTTTTTGAATGAGAACATGTGATGATGCTTTTCGATTCATACCCGTAAGGTACCGCCATGCGTTCACTCGTTATCCACTACTATGAGTCTGCAAGTGTTATGTTTTGTTCTAATATGCTTATGAGAATGTGAATCCGAATGACTATGATTATACGCATATGAATCAGCTAGCATATGAATGTGATTATAAACCTTTGGTTGCTTATGAATGTGATTCGATTATGATCATATCTTATATGATATTCAACTTATGCCATTATGTATGCATTTTGCCTTGATGACTATTGTGAATGGCCGTCCATATTATGGTTGTTTGTTTCCCCACTAAGCGTTATCGCTTAGCACGGGTGTTTCATCCATGCAGGTGCGAAATGTGTATAGCTTTTGGGAGATTCGTCGCAAGTCAAGCCAACAATGGGTGTAATGGCCGGAAATGTACCCTAGTTGCAATTGGTATAATTGGATTAACTAACGGTGTAATGTGGACTTTATTGTAATAAAAGAAGGACCTAATTAAGAAACTAAAGGAAGGTTAAGTGGCCAAGTTGTAAGTTTGCATCATTAAGCTAATTGAGGATTAACTAATATTTAAAGGCGATTAATTAGACTAATTAAGGGACATAAATTGAAGTAGAATCCCGGTGGCATTTGATAGGGTTGCCACCTACACTAGTACATGCATATATATTGATTTGAGGAGAGAGAAAGGACCATGAGTGCTTGTTCCAACCATTTCCATTTTCTGCAATTCAACTCTTTTATCTTCTTTCTCGTGTGATTCCTTAGGAAGTATTAAATTGATTCTATGATTGTTGGCTTTGTGGTCCAAGGATTTAATTGATAGAATTGGAAGGTAAGTGGTTTAGTAATTGATTTCTTTTCATCTTCTACTCTTTCTTGCACAATGGATTGAGAAAGCATGGAATTGATAAATTGTGTCCAATTCTGGAAATTGGAATGGTATTTGTAGAGGAAGGAGTAAAGAAAGACAAGGGAAAGGCAAAAATCGGAGAAACAAGTACTCTGTGAACATTAGGAGCATAGGCGACGAGGTTTGGGAACTAACCCTATAAGTGTATTGGCATGTTTTATATTGGCTTGTATAATTTGACTAAGCATGAACTAAATTGGTAGTAGGAATCCTTAAAGATGTGAATGGATAAGTTGATTAGGTTTAATAGGTTATGAAACTAATGTTGTGTTCATGACAATTTAAGTGGAATGTTAAGTATTGAGCTATGTAACTGTGCCATGTGATTTGTGTTTAATTGAGTAAGAATGGCTTAATGGAAATCAGGTATGTGTTGATTGTTGTTGTTGTAAAATGAGTTGGTTTGCATGATAAAAAGGAAATGTGTTTTGAGGTCTTGCAAGTGATATGAGAATTGAGACAGGGAGCACAACTGTGTTTTGGTAAAACACTGCTATGTTATAGTATTTTTGCATAGGTCACGGTGACAACCAAAGAGATTGCTACCGTGAGGTATGCAGGAACTCCATTCTGCCTTACTGAGTTTGGCATGTCACGGTGACAACACAATTGGTTGTGACCGTGAGGTGCCAAAGTTTGCATTTTGTTCGCAAGTGTGATGTATCTAACGGTGGCAACCAAATTGGTTGTGACTGTGAGATACCTCATTTTGCATTCTGTTTTGGGAGTGCTTGGTATGTCACGGTGGCAACCAAATTGGTTGTGATCGTGAGGTACATGTGATCACAATTCTGTATTGAGAATATCACACCCCATTTGCCCCCTAGTAGAATGAGCCTGTCTGTATGTGTAAGCATTCGCATGTGTTCGGCATATTATAAGGGTATTTTGGTAATAATGCATGTTTTTGGGGTTTATTAGCATATGGTGATACGTATGACATTAGTGTGTGAATTAATTGGGAATTGATTGTGTGCATTTGACCATATCTTATTAGGGTGTTTTAAGTGGGAGTGCATTATGTGTGGTTGAACATACCATAGTAGGATATGCACTAGTGGGTTTTTGTGGTGTGTAGGCATTCATACATGTGTAGGGTGCATTATTAGGGTGTTTCATTGTGTGCATGTGATACATTTAGTTAGGGTGTGAGTGAGCAAGTTCCACCACTAGAAGATTGACATGTGTATTAGGTTAGAGAAAAAGAATAAAGAAAAGAAGGAGGAGAGAAGGGAAAAATCAGATTCACGTTTTCCCCTTCTACCTCCATCTTCTTCTTCCTTTTTCCCTTTCCTAATTAATACTAGCTGGAGATCAAGCTTTGGTAGTGGAAATTGGTCACTCTTGCTTCTAATTGGTGAGTTATTGTGTTCTTCTCATCTTGTTTTTCATTTTGTTTTCATCTCCTTCTTCTTCTTTGAGTTTAGATTTAACTTAGGGTTTGTTCTTTGTTGTTCATGGTGTTTTGATTGTTAGTTGATCCTTCCCGCGATCCTAAGGGCAAGGAAATTGCTGGGACTAGCGGAGCTAAGTGATTGAAGCTTAGAATTTCAGGTTTGGGATTTTTGTTTGTGAATTGTGCTTGATTTTGAGTTTACTGTAAAATTGTTAGGGTTTTTGTTCTTGAGGCTTGGATATGTTTATGCATGTTTTGTTGGTATTATTTTGATGTTATAATTATGGGTTTTGATTTGTAATGGTTTGTAATGCATGATAACTGAGTTTGAATTAAGATTTGAGGTTGGATTGCTGTGTTTTTGAATTCTGGGTTTTTAAAATTAAGTGACAGTAAGTGTTCTTCAAAAATCGTGTTTTTTGTTCTTCCTGGTGGCTTGCCCGACTCGTGCTCCCTCATCCGACTCGTGCTCCTTCAGCGTGTGAGTCGGATGGTGGCGTGCGAGACGGAGGGAAGTGAAGCTGAGCTTTTTGCCTTGTCCGACTCGTGCTCCCTCATCCGACTCGTGCTCCTTCAGTGTGTGAGTCGGATGGTGAAGTGCGAGACGAAGGAGATGAGAAGGAGCTTAGCACGACACGACTCGTGCTCTTCAGCACGACTCGTGCTGTGCTTCAGCCCCTTCAGCATCTCGTGCTTCTTAGCACGATTAGGATGAGTCTGTCACTCCTTTGCCTCCAGATTTCCAAAAATGTATTTTAAAGGTATTTTTCATGGTTTTTCAGTACTGTATGTTATACGAACTTGTGTATACGACTGTTATTGTATTTATTATGCATGATTAAATTATATACTGTGATTGAAACAGAATTTGGGTTATGCATGTTCTGTTTATGATTCATTGATATGAATGTGAGTATTATTATGAGATTACACTTGAAATTATAATTAGAATAACGCATAACCTGCTAGAGTCAAGTAAGTGGATAGTTAGGCATGCCTAATAGAGTCTTTTAGCTGCAGCCCTCAGTTCAGTTTGGACCCCGATCAAGTCCCCCGTTTGGTTCCTCGCGAACCCCTCAGTATTAGGATCTTGTTTAAGATCCCCTCAGTAAAAATATTGTGTTTTGATAAAAATGAAATGACTTTTGATTTGTAACTGTGAGGTACCCTCAGTATTCGATTCGTACCCGTAAGGTACCTCCAGTACACTCGTTATCCACTACCTCGAGTCCGCAAGTGTTCGAATGGTTTGCTCTGTTCAGTTTGGTTATATTTGAATGTGATATCCGAATGAGTATATTGATGAGATGGATGCTTGATTATTTTGGTTATGAATCTAAGATGCGGAATGTATGGCTTTATATTGTGAGCATGCTTTTGGAGTATGTTATAAGCTATTGCATTTGCCATTGTGTATGTGTTATGCCTGGACGACCATTGTGAATGGCCGTCCATATTTTATGTGTGTTTCCCCACTAAGCGTTTATCGCTTAGCACGGTGTTTTTACCCGTGCAGGTGCGGAAGGAGTTTTACTTTGAGAGAGTCGCCGTCAAGCCAACACAGAAGGTTTTAGTGTAGGGCTCAGTTCTTTTGTAATATGTGATGATTCTTTTTGTAAAGAACTCTCCTGTATCAGTTTTGTTATAGCTTCCGCTATTGTATTTATATTTTGGGTTATGTAATATCTTTTGTACCAGCTGGTATGATCAGAACATTATTGTAATGGTTTATTATATTAATGCATGATCAACTATGGCTTTCTTTTCCTTTAAAGTTTTTAATTATTCTGTATTTCAGTGTGTATGTTATGAATGATTGTTTGTATTGCTTTGCATCTGTTTGGTGGCACCTTGACTCATACGGCATCTTACTCGTTATCGGGTGGGATTGCCTACGTATGGGTAGGGGGTGTTACAGTTTTTGGTATCAGAGCCCGGTTTAGGCGTTTCTGGGTGTTGTTGTTGTTGTGTTGAGTTGCTTAGATGTTTATGTGTCTAGATCTGTGTTGGCTGATGCGGTTGTTTCTTATTTGTTTAGATGGCTTCTAACTCTGCTCGTGGATCACTTGAGGAGTCCGCTGAGAGTGTGACCCTCAAGCAGTAGATCCATCAATTTTTGTGTCGGCTCAGCATGCTAGGGTCCAGCCCGAGGCCGCAGCTATGCCTTTTGAGGCTATGTTTAGATTGCATCAGGATATGGCTAGGGTTTTGGAGAGAGTGACTGCTCCTAGAGCCCCTATGGAGAACTTGAGAAGGGCAGGTGTGGAAGATTTCTATGGCACAGGTTTAGATGAGTCAGAGTTGGCTGAGAGATGGTTAGATAAAGTGAAGCGTGCTCTGAGAGAGATTCGGTGTCCTCCCGACCAGCAGGCAGAGTGTGCACTAGTTTTACTGCAAGGGTCCGCTTTTGAATGGTGGGAATTGGTTTGCAGGCATCCTCAGCTACCGGATCCGATCACTTTGGAGTTCTTTGAGGGTGAGTTCACAAAGAAGTATATTACTCAGACTTATAGAGATGCTAGATGGGCGCAGTTTTTGAGTTTGAGACAAAGGGCCATGTCAGTTTCAGATTATGAGAAAGAGTTCAACCGGTTATCTCGCTATGCTCCGCGTGGGGTTATGATAGATGATTTCAGATGCAAGCATTTTGAGGCGGGATTGAATGAGTCTTTGAAGATTGCTTTGATTTCCTTGATGTGCATGCCTGGGGTTAGTTATTATCAGATTGTGGAGGCTGCTGTGAGGGCTGAGAAATCTGAGACTGTGATGAGAGAGAGGGCTCAGAGGAGGAACCCTTCTCGTGGAGGATCTTCTTCGTCCTCGAGTAAGAGATCGAGGAACCCACAAGATGAGTCATCATCTGGCCTGGCTTTCAGAGGTAGGAGACAGGGTTCTGCAGCTGTGTCAGGTTCTGGTAGAGGTGGTAGATCTGAGACTGCATCAGTTTATCCTCATTGCAGTAAGACTCATCGGGGTGAGTGTAGGTGGCTCTCCGGTGCGTGCTTTAGGTGTGGGAGCACTGAGCATCTTTTGGCTAGCTGTCCGAGATTGCATGAGGATTCAGGTTCCCAGAGAGAGGCCAGTAGGGTTGGTTTGAATGCTTCTCAGGCTACCCGTGGTAGAGGCCGTGGTAGAGGTCGAGGTGGTCGACCTAGAGAGGGTGTTGCATCAGAGACAGTGGATCGTGAGTTGCCAGTCGCAGCTAGAGCTTATGCTGTGCGAGCCAGAGAGGAGCAGGATGCGCCTGATGTTATTACTGGTAAGTTCCTACTCCATGACACTGAATTGTATGCTCTAATTGACCCTGGTTCCACACACTCATACTTGTGCACAGATAAAATTATTGATAAGTTGCATGTGGTTGATCAGTTAGATTATGAGATATATGTGACCAGTCCATTAGGGCATAGTGTCAGTGTGAGTAGAGTCTTTAGGAGTTGTCCATTGATGGTTGAGGGAGTTGTGCTTCCTGCGGATTTGATTGAGTTGCCTTTCAGAGAGTTTGATCTGATTCTGGGTATGGACTGGTTGGGTAAGCATCGGGCTGTGGTTGATTGCCATAGGAAGACAGTTGTGCTTCGGGATAGAGGTCAGTCTCCTGTGTTTATGAAAGGTTTGGGTGCTAGTTCTTTGAATAATGTAATTTCTGCGATGCAAGCCAAGAGGTTTATCAGGAAAGGTTGTGAGGCTTTTCTAGCAGTTGTGTTGGATTCCAAGAGAGATAAGGTTCAGATTAAGGACATTCCTGTAGTGCGGGAGTTTAGTGATGTGTTCCCAAGCGAGTTGCCTGGTTTGCCTCCTGAGAGAGAGGTCGAGTTGTCCATTGAGATTATGTCGGGTACCACTCCCATTTCGAGAGCACCTTATCAGATGGCTCCTGTAGAGTTGAGGGAACTTAAGACTCAACTACAAGAGTTATTGGATAAGGGGTTTATTCGACCTAGCATATCTCGTTGGGGAGCTCCAGTTCTGTTTGCAAAGAAGAAAGATGGATCTTTGCGGATGTGTATCGACTACAGGCAGATCAATAAGGTCACAGTGAAGAACAAGTATCCGTTGCCTAGGATTGAAGATTTGTTTGATCAGCTTCGAGGTGCAGGTGTCTTCTCCAAGATAGATCTTCGATCAGGGTACTATCAGCTTCGAGTTCAGGACATAGATGTGGTTAAGACTGCATTTCGGACTAGGTATGGCCACTATGAGTTTCTTGTGATGCCGTTTGGTTTGACCAATGCTCCAGCGGCTTTTATGGATTTGATGAACCGTGTGTTTAGGCCATACTTAGATCGATTTGTAGTAGTGTTCATTGATGACATCTTGGTGTATTCCAAAGATGAGAGTGAGCATGAGGAGCATCTCAGATTGGTTTTGCAGATGTTGAGAGAGCATCGGTTGTTTGCCAAGCTTAGCAAGTGTGATTTTTGGCTTCGTGAAGTATCATTCTTGGGTCACATTGTTTTAGCTAGGGGTATTCAGGTTGATCCGGCCAAGATTGAGGCGATAGTTGATTGGAAAGCGCCTAGAAATATTTAGGAAGTGAGGAGTTTCCTTGGTTTGGCAGGTTACTACAGTCGGTTTATTAAGGGTTTTTCTGTGATTGCCGCTCAGATGACTAGATTGTTGAGGAAAGGGGTCAGATTTGAGTGGTCAGGTAGATGCCAGGCTTGTTTTGATCAGTTAAAGCAGTTGCTTGTTGAGGCTCCTATACTTACTCAACCCATCTCGGGTAAAGAGTTTGTCATTTATAGTGATGCTTCGGGTGTTGGTCTTGGATGTGTTTTGATGCAAGAAGGTAAGGTCGTGGCTTATGCTTCTCGTCAGTTAAAGCCACATGAGAAGAACTATCCGACGCATGATCTAGAGTTGGCGGCTGTGATCTTTGCTTTGAAGATTTGGCGTTATTATCTGTATGGGGAAAAGTGTAGGATCTTTTCGGACCATAAGAGCTTGAAGTACTTTCTCACACAGAAAGAGTTGAATATGAGACAGCGCCATTGGCTTGAGTTGTTTAAGGACTACGACTGCATTGTGGATTACCATCCTGGTAAGGCCAATGTAGTCGCTGATACTTTGAGTCGGAAGTCAGTTTCAGCCTTGATCTTGAGACAGTTTAGATGGAGGTTTGATTCAGATGGGGCTTTGATTGCTCAGTTGCGTGTGAAGCCTACCTTGAGACAGAGGATTGTGGATGCTCAGAGGGATGATCAGAGACTTCAGCGGTTTGTGCAAGAGGTCAGATCGGGTAAGCAGTCAGACTTCTCAGTTCAGGATGAGGTGCTTATGTTCAGAAATTGCTTGTGTGTACCAGAGTCTGAGGATTTGAGGAGACAACTCATGAGTGAGGCGCATAGTACAGTTTTCACTATGCATCCTGGCAGTGAGAAGATGTATCGGGACATGAAACAGTTTTATTGGTGGTCCGGTATGAAGAGAGACATCGTGGATTTTGTGTCCAAGTGTTTGACTTGTCAGCAGGTAAAGGCCGAGCATCAGGTTCCTTCAGGATTGCTTACGCCTTTATCCGTTCCTAAGTGGAAGTGGGATGACATCGCCATAGACTTTGTATCTGGTTTGCCTTTCACTCAGAGGAAACATGACTTAGTTTGGGTGATAGTGGATCGGCTTACGAAATCAGCTCACTTTCTGCCAGTTAGAGTGGACTACTCGATGGATAGATTGGCCACTATCTATATGGATGAGATAGTTCGGTTGCATGGTGTGCCATTGTCCATAGTTTCAAACCGGGATCCGAGGTTCACTTCCAAGTTTTGGAAGGAGTTGCAGAGAGCTTTGGGCACTAAGTTGAACTTCAGTACAGCGTTTCATCCTCAGACAGATGGTCAGTCAGAGCGGGTCATTCAGATTCTAGAGGATATGATGAGGGCTTGTGTTTTGGATTTTTGGGGTAGTTGGGACAGATATGTATCGCTGATGGAGTTTGCCTACAACAACAGTTTCCAGTCGAGCATCGGTATGGCACCGTATGAGGCTTTATATGGTCGACAGTGTAGGACTCCGATTTGTTGGACCGAGCTATCCGAGAGATCAGTGATTGGGCCAGAGTTAGTTAGAGATACCGAAGAAAAGATCAGAGTTGTGCAGCGGAATTTGAAGGCAGCCAAGGATCGACAAAAGTCTTATGCCAACTTGAAGAGGAAAGACGTGCAATTTGAGAACGGGGACAAGGTTTTCCTTAAAGTTTCGCCTTGGAGGAAAGTGCTTCGATTTGGAAAGAAAGGTAAACTTAGTCCTCGTTTCTTAGGTCCTTATGAGATTCTGGGTAAGGTTGGACCAGTAGCCTATAGATTGGCCTTACCGATGGAGTTAGCAAAGTTGCACGATGTGTTCCATGTTTCGATGCTTAGTCGGTACAGATCAGATTCGTCGCATGTTCTTTCGGTTCAGGATATTCAGGTTTAGCTAGATTTTTCCTTTGATGAGGAACCGAGAGCTATTCTAGCCCGAGAGGTAAGACAGCTGAGCAGTAAGCAGATTCCGTTGGTAAAAGTGTTATGGAACCATCATGGAGTCGAGGAAGCGACTTGGGAACCGAAAGAGTCGATGAGAGCTCAGTATCCGCAGTTGTTCAGTTCAGGTGAGAATTTCGAGGACGAAATTCTTATTAGTAGGGGAGAGTTGTCACACTCCGTTTGCCCCCTAGTAGAATGAGCCTGTCTGTATGTGTAAGCATTCGCATGTGTTCGGCATATCATAAGGGTATTTTGGTAATAATGCATGTTTTTGGGGTTTATTAGCATATGATGATACGTATGACATTAGTGTGTGAATTAATTGGGAATTGATTGTGTGCATTTGACCATATCTTATTAGGGTGTTTTAAGTGGGAGTGCATTATGTGTGGTTGAACATACCATAGTAGGATATGCACTAGTGGGTTTTTGTGGTGTGTAGGCATTCATACATGTGTAGGGTGCATTATTAGGGTATTTCATTGTGTGCATGTGATACATTTAGTTAGGGTGTGAGTGAGCAAGTTCCACCACTAGAAGATTGACATGTGTATTAGGTTAGAGAAAAAGAATAAAGAAAAGAAGGAGGAGAGAAGGGAAAAATCAGATTCACATTTTCCCCTTCTACCTCCATCTTCTTCTTCCTTTTTCCCTTTCCTAATTAATACTAGCTGGAGATCAAGCTTTGGTAGTGGAAATTGGTCACTCTTGCTTCTAATTGGTGAGTTATTGTGTTCTTCTCATCTTGTTTTTCATTTTGTTTTCATCTCCTTCTTCTTCTTTGAGTTTAGATTTAACTTAGGGTTTGTTCTTTGTTGTTCATGGTGTTTTGATTGTTAGTTGATCCTTCCCGCGATCCTAAGGGCAAGGAAATTGCTGGGACTAGCAGAGCTAAGTGATTGAAGCTTAGAATTTCAGGTTTGGGATTTTTGTTTGTGAATTGTGCTTGATTTTGAGTTTACTGTAAAATTGTTAGGGTTTGTGTTCTTGAGGCTTGGATATGTTTATGCATGTTTTGTTGGTATTATTTTGATGTTATAATTATGGGTTTTGATTTGTAATGGTTTGTAATGCATGATAACTGAGTTTGAATTAAGATTTGAGGTTGGATTGCTGTGTTTTTGAATTCTGGGTTTTTAAAATTAAGTGACAGTAGGTGTTCTTCAAAAATCGTGTTTTCTGTTCTTCCTGGTGGCTTGCCCGACTCGTGCTCCCTCATCCGACTCGTGCTCCTTCAGCGTGTGAGTCGGATGGTGGCGTGCGAGACGGAGGGAAGTGAAGCTGAGCTTTTTGCCTTGTTCGACTCGTGCTCCCTCATCCGACTCGTGCTCCTTCAGTGTGTGAGTCGGATGGTGAAGTGCGAGATGGAGGAGATGAGAAGGAGCTTAGCATGACACGACTCGTGCTCTTCAGCATGACTCGTGCTGTGCTGAAGCCCCTTCAGCATCTCGTGCTTCTTAGCACGACTAGGATGAGTCTGTCACTCCTTTGCCTCCAGATTTCCAAAAATGTATTTTAAAGGTATTTTTCATGGTTTTTCCGTACTGTATGTTATACGAACTTGTGTATACGACTGTTATTGTATTTATTATGCATGATTAAATTATATACTGTGATTGAAACAGAATTTGGGTTATGCATGTTCTGTTTATGATTCATTGATATGAATGTGAGTATTATTATGAGATTACACTTGAAATCATAATTAGAATAACGCATAACCTGCTAGAGTCAAGTAAGTGGATAGTTAGGCATGCCTAATAGAGTCTTTTAGCTGCAGCCCTCAGTTCAGTTTGGACCCCGATCAGGTCCCCCGTTTGGTTCCTCGCGAACCCCTCAGTATTAGGATCTTGTTTAAGATCCCCTCAGTAAAAATATTGTGTTTTGATAAAAATGAAATGACTTTTGATTTGTACCTGTGAGGTACCCTCAGTATTCGATTCGTACCCGTAAGGTACCTTCAGTACACTCGTTATCCACTACCTCGAGTCAGCAGGTGTTCGAATGGTTTGCTCTGTTCAGTTTGGTTATATTTGAATGTGATATCCGAATGAGTATATTTATGAGATGGATGTTTGATTATTTTGGAAGGAGTTGCAGAGAGCTTTGGGCACTAAGTTGAACTTCAGTACAGCGTTTCATGCTCAGACAGATGGTCAGTCAGAGCGGGTCATTCAGATTCTAGAGGATATGATGAGGGCTTGTGTTTTGGATTTTTGGGGTAGTTGGGACAGATATGTATCGCTGATGGAGTTTGCCTACAACAACAGTTTCCAGTCGAGCATCGGTATGGCACCATATGAGGCTTTATATGGTCGACAGTGTAGGACTCCGATTTGTTGGACCGAGCTATCCGAGAGATCAGTGATTGGGCCAGAGTTAGTTAGAGATACCGAAGAAAAGATCAGAGTTGTGCAGCGGAATTTGAAGGCAGCCAAGGATCGACAAAAGTCTTATGCCAACTTGAAGAGGAAAGACGTGCAATTTGAGAACGGGGACAAGGTTTTCCTTAAAGTTTCGCCTTGGAGGAAAGTGCTTCGATTTGGAAAGAAAGGTAAACTTAGTCCTCGTTTCTTAGGTCCTTATGAGATTCTGGGTAAGGTTGGACCAGTAGCCTATAGATTGGCGTTACCGATGGAGTTAGCAAAGTTGCACGATGTGTTCCATGTTTCGATGCTTAGTCGGTACAGATCAGATTCGTCGCATGTTCTTTCGGTTCAGGATATTCAGGTTTAGCTAGATTTTTCCTTTGATGAGGAACCGAGAGCTATTCTAGCCCGAGAGGTAAGACAGCTGAGCAGTAAGCAGATTCCGTTGGTAAAAGTGTTATGGAACCATCATGGAGTCGAGGAAGCGACTTGGGAACCGAAAGAGTCGATGAGAGCTCAGTATCCGCAGTTGTTCAGTTCAGGTGAGAATTTCGAGGACGAAATTCTTATTAGTAGGGGAGAGTTGTCACACCCCGGTTGCCCCCTAGTAGAATGAGCCTGTCTGTATGTGTAAGCATTCGCATGTGTTCGGCATCTCATAAGGGTATTTTGGTAATAATGCATGTTTTTGGGGTTTATTAGCATATGATGATACGTATGACATTAGTGTGTGAATTAATTGGGAATTGATTGTGTGCATTTGACCATATCTTATTAGGGTGTTTTAAGTGGGAGTGCATTATGTGTGGTTGAACATACCATAGTAGGATATGCACTAGTGGGTTTTTGTGGTGTGTAGGCATTCATACATGTGTAGGGTGCATTATTAGGGTATTTCATTGTGTGCATGTGATACATTTAGTTAGGGTGTGAGTGAGCAAGTTCCACCACTAGAAGATTGACATGTGTATTAGGTTAGAGAAAAAGAATAAAGAAAAGAAGGAGGAGAGAAGGGAAAAATCAGATTCATGTTTTCCCCTTCTACCTCCATCTTCTTCTTCCTTTTTCCCTTTCCTAATTAATACTAGCTGGAGATCAAGCTTTGGTAGTGGAAATTGGTCACTCTTTCTTCTAATTGGTGAGTTATTGTGTTCTTCTCATCTTGTTTTCATTTTGTTTTCATCTCCTTCTTCTTCTTTGAGTTTAGATTTAACTTAGGGTTTGTTCTTTGTTGTTCATGGTGTTTTGATTGTTAGTTGATCCTTCCCGCGATCCTAAGGGCAAGGAAATTGCTGGGACTAGCGGAGCTAAGTGATTGAAGCTTAGAATTTCAGGTTTGGGATTTTTGTTTGTGAATTGTGCTTGATTTTGAGTTTACTGTAAAATTGTTAGGGTTTGTGTTCTTGAGGCTTGGATATGTTTATGCATGTTTTGTTGGTATTATTTTGATGTTATAATTATGGGTTTTGATTTGTAATGGTTTGTAATGCATGATAACTGAGTTTGAATTAAGATTTGAGGTTGGATTGCTGTGTTTTTGAATTCTGGGTTTTTAAAATTAAGTGACAGTAGGTGTTCTTCAAAAATCGTGTTTTCTGTTCTTCCTGGTGGCTTGCCCGACTCGTGCTCCCTCATCCGACTCGTGCTCCTTCAGCGTGTGAGTCGGATGGTGGCGTGCGAGACGGAGGGAAGTGAAGCTGAGCTTTTTGCCTTGTTCGACTCGTGCTCCCTCATCCGACTCGTGCTCCTTCAGTGTGTGAGTCGGATGGTGAAGTGCGAGATGGAGGAGATGAGAAGGAGCTTAGCAGGACACGACTCGTGATCTTCAGTACGACTCGTGCTGTGCTGAAGCCCCTTCAGCATCTCGTGCTTCTTAGCACGACTAGGATGAGTCTGTCACTCCTTTGCCTCCAGATTTCCAAAAATGTATTTTAAAGGTATTTTTCATGGTTTTTCCGTACTGTATGTTATACGAACTTGTGTATACGACTGTTATTGTATTTATTATGCATGATTAAATTATATACTGTAATTGAAACAGAATTTGGGTTATGCATGTTTTGTTTATGATTCATTGATATGAATGTGAGTATTATTATGAGATTACACTTGAAATCATAATTAGAATAACGCATAACCTGCTAGAGTCAAGTAAGTGGATAGTTAGGCATGCCTAATAGAGTCTTTTAGCTGCAGCCCTCAGTTCAGTTTGGACCCCGATCAGGTCCCCCGTTTGGTTCCTCGCGAACCCCTCAGTATTAGGATCTTGTTTAAGATCCCCTCAGTAAAAATATTGTGTTTTGATAAAAATGAAATGACTTTTGATTTGTACCTGTGAGGTACCCTCAGTATTCGATTCGTACCCGTAAGGTACCTTCAGTACACTCGTTATCCACTACCTCGAGTCAGCAGGTGTTCGAATGGTTTGCTCTGTTCAGTTTGGTTATATTTGAATGTGATATCCGAATGAGTATATTGATGAGATGGATGTTTGATTATTTTGGAAGGAGTTGCAGAGAGCTTTGGGCACTAAGTTGAACTTCAGTACAGCGTTTCATCCTCAGACAGATGGTCAGTCAGAGCGGGTCATTCAGATTCTAGAGGATATGTTGAGGGCTTGTGTTTTGGATTTTTTGGGTAGTTGGGACAGATATGTATCGCTGATGGAGTTTGCCTACAACAACAGTTTCCAGTCGAGCATCGGTATGGAACCGTATGAGGCTTTATATGGTCGACAGTGTAGGACTCCGATTTGTTGGACCGAGCTATCCGAGAGATCAGTGATTGGGCCAGAGTTAGTTAGAGATACCGAAGAAAAGATCAGAGTTGTGCAACGGAATTTGAAGGCAGCCAAGGATCGACAAAAGTCTTATGCCAACTTGAAGAGGAAAGACGTGCAATTTGAGAACGGGGACAAGGTTTTCCTTAAAGTTTCGCCTTGGAGGAAAGTGCTTCGATTTGGAAAGAAAGGTAAACTTAGTCCTCGTTTCTTAGGTCCTTATGAGATTCTGGGTAAGGTTGGACCAGTAGCCTATAGATTGGCTTTACCGATGGAGTTAGCAAAGTTGCACGATGTGTTCCATGTTTCGATGCTTAGTCGGTACAGATCAGATTCGTCGCATGTTCTTTCGTTTCAGGATATTCAGGTTCAGCTAGAGTTTTCCTTTGATGAGGAACCGAGAGCTATTCTAGCCCGAGAGGTAAGACAGCTGAGCAGTAAGCAGATTCCGTTGGTAAAAGTGTTATGGAACCATCATGGAGTCGAGGAAGCGACTTGGGAACCGAAAGAGTCAATGAGAGCTCAGTATCCGCAGTTGTTCAGTTCAGGTGAGAATTTCGAGGATGAAATTCTTATTAGTAGGGGAGAGTTGTCACAACCCGTTTGCCCCCTAGTAGAATGAGCCTGTCTGTATGTGTAAGCATTCGCATGTGTTCGGCATATCATAAGGGTATTTTGGTAATAATGCATGTTTTTGGGGTTTATTAGCATATGATGATACGTATGACATTAGTGTGTGAATTAATTGGGAATTGATTGTGTGCATTTGACCATATCTTATTAGGGTGTTTTAAGTGGGAGTGCATTATGTGTGGTTGAACATACCATAGTAGGATATGCACTAGTGGGTTTTTATGGTGTGTAGGCATTCATACATGTGTAGGGTGCATTATTAGGGTATTTCATTGTGTGCATGTGATACATTTAGTTAGGGTGTGAGTGAGCAAGTTCCACCACTAGAAGCTTGACATGTGTATTAGGTTAGAGAAAAAGAATAAAGAAAAGGAGGAGAGAAGGGAAAAATCAGATTCACGTTTTCCCCTTATACCTCCATCTTCTTCTTCCTTTTTCCCTTTCCTAATTAATACTAGCTGGAGATCAAGCTTTGGTAGTGGAAATTGGTCACTCTTGCTTCTAATTGGTGAGTTATTGTGTTCTTCTCATCTTGTTTTTCATTTTGTTTTCATCTCCTTCTTCTTCTTTGAGTTTAGATTTAACTTAGGGTTTATTCTTTGTTGTTCATGGTGTTTTGATTGTTAGTTGATCCTTCCCGCGATCCTAAGGGCAAGGAAATTGCTGGGACTAGCGGAGCTAAGTGATTGAAGCTTAGAATTTCAGGTTTGGGATTTTTGTTTGTGAATTGTGCTTGATTTTGAGTTTACTGTAAAATTGTTAGGGTTTGTGTTCTTGAGGCTTGGATATGTTTATGCATGTTTTGTTGGTATTATTTTGATGTTATAATTATGGGTTTTGATTTGTAATGGTTTGTAATGCATGATAACTGAGTTTGAATTAAGATTTGAGGTTGGATTGCTGTGTTTTTGAATTCTGGGTTTTTAAAATTAAGTGACAGTAGGTGTTCTTCAAAAATCGTGTTTTCTGTTCTTCCTGGTGGCTTGCCCGACTCGTGCTCCCTCATCCGACTCGTGCTCCTTCAGCGTGTGAGTCGGATGGTGGCGTGCGAGACGGAGGGAAGTGAAGCTGAGCTTTTTGCCTTGTTCGACTCGTGCTCCCTCATCCGACTCGTGCTCCTTCAGTGTGTGAGTCGGATGGTGAAGTGCGAGATGGAGGAGATGAGAAGGAGCTTAGCAGGACACGACTCGTGATCTTCAGTACGACTCGTACTGTGCTGAAGCCCCTTCAGCATCTCGTGCTTCTTAGCACGACTAGGATGAGTCTGTCACTCCTTTGCCTCCAGATTTCCAAAAATGTATTTTAAAGGTATTTTTCATGGTTTTTCCGTACTGTATGTTATACGAACTTGTGTATACGACTGTTATTGTATTTATTATGCATGATTAAATTATATACTGTAATTGAAACAGAATTTGGGTTATGCATGTTTTGTTTATGATTCATTGATATGAATGTGAGTATTATTATGAGATTACACTTGAAATCATAATTAGAATAACGCATAACCTGCTAGAGTCAAGTAAGTGGATAGTTAGGCATGCCTAATAGAGTCTTTTAGCTGCAGCCCTCAGTTCAGTTTGGACCCCGATCAGGTCCCCCGTTTGGTTCCTCGCGAACCCCTCAGTATTAGGATCTTGTTTAAGATCCCCTCAGTAAAAATATTGTGTTTTGATAAAAATGAAATGACTTTTGATTTGTACCTGTGAGGTACCCTCAGTATTCGATTCGTACCCGTAAGGTACCTTCAGTACACTCGTTATCCACTACCTCGAGTCAGCAGGTGTTCGAATGGTTTGCTCTGTTCAGTTTGGTTATATTTGAATGTGATATCCGAATGAGTATATTGATGAGATGGATGTTTGATTATTTTGGAAGGAGTTGCAGAGAGCTTTGGGCACTAAGTTGAACTTCAGTACAGCGTTTCATCCTCAGACAGATGGTCAGTCAGAGCGGGTCATTCAGATTCTAGAGGATATGTTGAGGGCTTGTGTTTTGGATTTTTTGGGTAGTTGGGACAGATATGTATCGCTGATGGAGTTTGCCTACAACAACAGTTTCCAGTCGAGCATCGGTATGGAACCGTATGAGGCTTTATATGGTCGACAGTGTAGGACTCCGATTTGTTGGACCGAGCTATCCGAGAGATCAGTGATTGGGCCAGAGTTAGTTAGAGATACCGAAGAAAAGATCAGAGTTGTGCAACGGAATTTGAAGGCAGCCAAGGATCGACAAAAGTCTTATGCCAACTTGAAGAGGAAAGACGTGCAATTTGAGAACGGGGACAAGGTTTTCCTTAAAGTTTCGCCTTGGAGGAAAGTGCTTCGATTTGGAAAGAAAGGTAAACTTAGTCCTCGTTTCTTAGGTCCTTATGAGATTCTGGGTAAGGTTGGACCAGTAGCCTATAGATTGGCTTTACCGATGGAGTTAGCAAAGTTGCACGATGTGTTCCATGTTTCGATGCTTAGTCGGTACAGATCAGATTCGTCGCATGTTCTTTCGTTTCAGGATATTCAGGTTCAGCTAGAGTTTTCCTTTGATGAGGAACCGAGAGCTATTCTAGC
Source organism: Excoecaria cochinchinensis (assembly GCA_947683425.1). NCBI lineage: Eukaryota > Viridiplantae > Streptophyta > Magnoliopsida > Malpighiales > Euphorbiaceae > Excoecaria > Excoecaria cochinchinensis. Next base: position 706,767 of record CANTUQ010000022.1, read on the forward strand.
CCGAGAGGTAAGACAGCTGAGCAGTAAGCAGATTCCGTTGGTAAAAGTGTTATGGAACCATCATGGAGTCGAGGAAGCGACTTGGGAACCGAAAGAGTCAATGAGAGCTCAGTATCCGCAGTTGTTCAGTTCAGGTGAGAATTTCGAGGATGAAATTCTTATTAGTAGGGGAGAGTTGTCACAACCCGTTTGCCCCCTAGTAGAATGAGCCTGTCTGTATGTGTAAGCATTCGCATGTGTTCGGCATATCATAAGGGTATTTTGGTAATAATGCATGTTTTTGGGGTTTATTAGCATATGATGATACGTATGACATTAGTGTGTGAATTAATTGGGAATTGATTGTGTGCATTTGACCATATCTTATTAGGGTGTTTTAAGTGGGAGTGCATTATGTGTGGTTGAACATACCATAGTAGGATATGCACTAGTGGGTTTTTATGGTGTGTAGGCATTCATACATGTGTAGGGTGCATTATTAGGGTATTTCATTGTGTGCATGTGATACATTTAGTTAGGGTGTGAGTGAGCAAGTTCCACCACTAGAAGCTTGACATGTGTATTAGGTTAGAGAAAAAGAATAAAGAAAAGAAGGAGGAGAGAAGGGAAAAATCAGATTCACGTTTTCCCCTTATACCTCCATCTTCTTCTTCCTTTTTCCCTTTCCTAATTAATACTAGCTGGAGATCAAGCTTTGGTAGTGGAAATTGGTCACTCTTGCTTCTAATTGGTGAGTTATTGTGTTCTTCTCATCTTGTTTTTCATTTTGTTTTCATCTCCTTCTTCTTCTTTGAGTTTAGATTTAACTTAGGGTTTATTCTTTGTTGTTCATGGTGTTTTGATTGTTAGTTGATCCTTCCCGCGATCCTAAGGGCAAGGAAATTGCTGGGACTAGCGGAGCTAAGTGATTGAAGCTTAGAATTTCAGGTTTGGGATTTTTGTTTGTGAATTGTGCTTGATTTTGAGTTTACTGTAAAATTGTTAGGGTTTGTGTTCTTGAGGCTTGGATATGTTTATGCATGTTTTGTTGGTATTATTTTGATGTTATAATTATGGGTTTTGATTTGTAATGGTTTGTAATGCATGATAACTGAGTTTGAATTAAGATTTGAGGTTGGATTGCTGTGTTTTTGAATTCTGGGTTTTTAAAATTAAGTGACAGTAGGTGTTCTTCAAAAATCGTGTTTTCTGTTCTTCCTGGTGGCTTGCCCGACTCGTGCTCCCTCATCCGACTCGTGCTCCTTCAGCGTGTGAGTCGGATGGTGGCGTGCGAGACGGAGGGAAGTGAAGCTGAGCTTTTTGCCTTGTTCGACTCGTGCTCCCTCATCCGACTCGTGCTCCTTCAGTGTGTGAGTCGGATGGTGAAGTGCGAGATGGAGGAGATGAGAAGGATCTTAGCATGACACGACTCGTGCTCTTCAGCATGACTCGTGCTGTGCTGAAGCCCCTTCAGCATCTCGTGCTTCTTAGCACGACTAGGATGAGTCTGTCACTCCTTTGCCTCCAGATTTCCAAAAATGTATTTTAAAGGTATTTTTCATGGTTTTTCCGTACTGTATGTTATACGAACTTGTGTATACGACTGTTATTGTATTTATTATGCATGATTAAATTATATACTGTGATTGAAACAGAATTTGGGTTATGCATGTTCTGTTTATGATTCATTGATATGAATGTGAGTATTATTATGAGATTACACTTGAAATCATAATTAGAATAACGCATAACCTGCTAGAGTCAAGTAAGTGGATAGTTAGGCATGCCTAATAGAGTCTTTTAGCTGCAGCCCTCAGTTCAGTTTGGACCCCGATCAGGTCCCCCGTTTGGTTCCTCGCGAACCCCTCAGTATTAGGATCTTGTTTAAGATCCCCTCAGTAAAAATATTGTGTTTTGATAAAAATGAAATGACTTTTGATTTGTACCTGTGAGGTACCCTCAGTATTCGATTCGTACCCGTAAGGTACCTTCAGTACACTCGTTATCCACTACCTCGAGTCAGCAGGTGTTCGAATGGTTTGCTCTGTTCAGTTTGGTTATATTTGAATGTGATATCCGAATGAGTATATTGATGAGATGGATGTTTGATTATTTTGGTTATGAATCTGAGATGCGGAATGTATGGCTTTATATTGTGAGCATGCTTTTGGAGTATGTTATAAGCTATTGCATTTGCCATTGTGTATGTGTTATGCCTGGACGACCATTGTGAATGGCCGTCCATATTTTATGTGTGTTTCCCCACTAAGCGTTTATCGCTTAGCATGGTGTTTTTACCCGTGCAGGTGCGGAAGGAGTTTTGCTTTGAGAGAGTCGCCGCCGTCAAGCCAACACAGAAGGTTTTAGTGTAGGGCTCAGTTCTTTTGTAATATGTGATGATTCTTTTTGTAAAGAACTCTCCTGTATCAGTTTTGTTATAGCTTCCGCTATTGTATTTATATTTTGGGTTATGTAATATCTTTTGTACCAGCTGGTATGATCAGAACATTATTGTAATGGTTTATTATATTAATGCATGATCAGCTATGGCTTTCTTTTCCTTTAAAGTTTTTAATTATTCTGTATTTCAGTATGTATGTTTTGAATGATTGTTTATATTGCTTTGCATCTGTTTGGTGGCACCTTGACTCATACGGCATCTTACTCCTTATCGGATGGGATACGTATGGGTAGGGGGTGTTACAGAGAAAATATATGTCACAGTCACAACCCTTTTGTTGCGACCGTGAGGTACCTATAATTCCTGCATTTTAACATAAAACACTATCAAATTGCTATCAAAAGTGTATAAAAACCTAATTTAACTAAATTTGACAAAATTAACTAAAAGTAAAAAAACAAAACAACAAGCACAAATAAAAATCCAAAAATCACATGAAAAGAATAACAAAACTAAGTACTAAATTGAAGTTATCACTTACACAGAAGGATCTCAATCTGAGACAAAGAAGATGGCTTAAATTGATTGAAGACTATGATTGTTTCACTAATTATCATCTTGGAAAAGCTAATGTGATAGCTGAAACACTTAGTAGAAAGTTTATGGCAGCTTTGCGGGCTATGAATGTCAAATTGTGTATGGCGAAGGATAGAGCCTTAGTAGCAAAAATGCAAGTAAAGCCAAATTTCCTCCAGCAGGTGAAGGATACTGTGACACGCTGAAACCCGCTATGTGTTTTTCGAAGGCCCGCTTTTAGGGTCCGAGAGGGTTTGCGTCTAGATCTTGGGTAACATGAGATATTTTGGAATCCCTACCCAATAAAATATTAGGGAAGTTCATCTAATCCCATGAAACCTTTAGGCACTTTTGAAGTATTTTAGAGTCGCCACCCAATTTACAAGAAATTGGGAAAGTTCATCTAACCTTGGAGGTTTAAACTAGAGAGTGGTTCAGAACTTCACTCTTATTAATGCCTTGGTTAAATTATAAGTGAGCTTTTAGCAATTAAATTTTCAGCTCTTTTCTCACACGTCATACAAATTAATTTAAGCACACATTCAAGCAACGAAGAAAGCGGTAAAAAAAGCGGTAAATAAAATAACAAAATAAACCAACAGATAAAATTTGGACAAATATACAATCCCTTAAAATATAAAAATAAATAAACAAATGACAAAAATCAAATAAATAAACAAGCATACATAAATCGGGGTATTTATTCAGGGTAGGAACATTGGTTCCTTCATGTTTACTTAAAAATCGAAGAGTTATTTTGGATGTTTGTTGTGAAAATCGGGACGAGTGATTCCATTTTATGAAAACTAATTCTTCTTTTGAAAGTGATATTTTATTGGCTAAAAATTATGACATTGGTCCCATTTTATTAGAAAAAACTCAATTTATTAATAAAAATATTTTTTATGATTTTCTTTTAAACATGCATAAAATAAATGATTTACTAGCAATTACATGGAAAAATAAATAAAAAGCCAAATAAAGAAAATAATACAAATGATAGAAAATTAAAAAGTCAAGCCAAACAAACCTCCTGGATCTCCCAAATGCCCAAACAAGGAAGACAGATATTGGAATAAAAAACAAACACAAATAAAATTGAAAGTTAGTAATTAAATCAAGAAAATCAATTACACACATAAAAAATAATAAATTAATAAATTAAAATGAATGGAAAAATGCATTATGAATGACAAATAAATTAAATGACATGGTTGAAACAAATAAATCAACATATTAATAGATTAATATATAAAAAATAATAATAATGAGAACAACAACAACAACAACAACAATAATAGTAATAATAATAATAATAATGATAATAATAATAAAGGAAAAGATGAACAATCAAATAAAAAAGAATAAAAAAAAGTGTTAAATAATGTTAAATCTATGAATAAAACAACATAAAATAAATAAATATACAATAAATCTAAAGATATACATATTGATTAATTAATTGTGAATAAATAAAATAACATAAAATAAAATAAAAAATGTAGGTTTGAGTTCAGAATGTTTACCCTCAGAATTCGGATTCGATGGAGGGAAAAATATGATTGATTTCCTTGTTTTTGATCCATAAAATTAGAATTAAAATTGATAAAAATTGTAATTTTATTCCAAGAAGAAAATTTGCCTAAAAAAAGAAATAATAAAAGAAAATAAAAATTCTCAAGAACAAAGAATTAATTTCTTTGTCTCAAGAAAAATTATTGATTAAAGAAAAATAAACAATTTTCAAGAGCAAAGAATTATTTTTCTTTGTCTTAAGAAAAATTATTGATTAAAAAAATGGAAGAAAAGAAAAAAATTCTCAAGAACAAAGAATTATTTTCTTTGTCTCAAGAAATTATTGATTAGAAATTGAAGTTTAAAGCCTTAAGAAATTTATTTGAAGAAGAAAACTCCAAAAAATTGTAGAGAGAATTCCCTTGAAGAAAAAGAGAAGAGAAAAATAAATTTTGACTGAAAAGAATTCTCGACCTTTTTCTCTTTCTAAATTTTTCTATTTATATGAATAAAAATGGAAAACCTAATTAATTAAGAAAAGAAATTGAATTTTTATCAAATTCCCCTTTATTTGGGTTCAAAAATGGGAATTATCATTAAAAATCTCGAAAAATATGAAAAAATAATAAAACAATCCAAAAAAAGCTGAAAATCACGTTTTTCGTGTACTGGGGACAACCGATGCTTATCAGGGCCAGCAACGGGCCTGCGCACTGCAACGAGTGTCGCTCGCGCGCAGGCGAGTGACTCCCTACTCGAGGGAGAGCAATGCCTACCCCAGCGCCAGCGCACGCTGGCACGCGTGGAGGCAAGCCCCCCCCTCCCCCCCCCCCCCCCCACGCGCTGGCTGTCGCAAATGCCCAATTTTTTTTTAAATAACAATTTTGACTAAAATAGTATAATTTCCAAACTCCATTTTTTATTTTTGTTTTTTTAATTTTTAAAATTTTTTTGGTTCTAAAAAGCAATCTTGATAAAAAAAATTCATCGCTTCCAACCTTTTTGCTTGTAAATAGGCATTAATTTCATCATTGGATAACTTTGATCTGGGCTGCCTCAAGACCTGGTCTCTATAGTTTCCCCCAATTTTGGGGAAACTAGTGCACTAGTACCTAAGTGAGCAAAAATTCAAATAAAAGGAAAGGAGCGCGTACCTAAGGCTGCTACCTTCCTACTGTGTTGATGCAGTTATGGCGCGTTTGATTAACGCTAGCCTATTAACGTGTTAAGCTACGCTCTTGGTGGCTAATTAACATTGCCTTTTTAACGTGTTACATTCCCGTTGAGCTGATGTCGGATGGATGCCCTTTGAAGGGCCATTGGTTGTTCCCTAAAGAAACGGTTGCCCCCTAGAGGATTTTTGCTAATTTGTAAATTAGTGCCCCTAAGAGGTCTTTGGATGTTTTGCCTCTTAAGAGGATTTGGAGATTTGCCACTTAAGAGGATTTTGAAGATTTGTCTCGTAAGAAGACTTGGAGATTTGCCTCCTAAGAGGACTTGGGAATTGCCTCTTAAGAGGATTTGGAGACTTACCTCTTAAGAGGACTTGCAGATTTGCCTCTTAAGAGGTTTTTGAGATTTGTCTCTTAAGAGGTCTTGGAGACTTTCCTCTTAAGAGGACTCTGAGATTTGCCTACTAAGAGGTCTTTGGGAATTGCCTCTTAAGAGATCTCTGAGATTTGCCTCTGTAGAGGTCTCTGAGATTTGCCTCTTAAGAGGTCTTGGAGATTTGCCTCTTAAGAGGACTTGGTTTCACTCTTTAGAAGGCTTAGAGATTTGGAGATTTGATTGTATAGACTCTATCTTAACCTAGTTGTCCAGCATGGGTGAGTGCTAATGTTGAGCTGAAGCTGTCTTTGACCAGCTTTTGCGTGTGTGGCCTTTTCTTGCAAAATTGTGTGCACAGGAATATATAAAAGAGATCGCGTGCTGGCTGCCGCAAATGCCCAAAAATATATATATTTTTTAAATAACAATTTTGACTAAAACACTATAATTTTCAAACTCCTTTTTTTTATTTTAGTTTTTTTAATTTTTTTAATTTTTTTTTTTGTTCTAAAAAGCAATCTTGACAAGGAAATCATTACTTCCAACCTTTTTTGCTTATGAACAGGCGTTAATTTCATCATTGAGTAACTCTTATTTGGACTGCCTCAGGACCTAATGTCTACAAATGCTCAAAAGCAAGATAATCGATTGTCTTCCATTCTGAATCAGGTGAAAGATGGCGATGATGGTGACTACTCTCTAGGTCCAAATGACAGTCTTTACTACAAGCAGAAATTGTGTGTTCCTGGTCAAGCTGATTTGAGAAGGAGCATCTTAACAAAAGCTCATCATAGCAGCTATGCAATGCATCCTGGTGGCAATAAGATGTATCAGGACTTGAAGACGCATTACTAGGGGCCAGGTATGAAACATGATGTGACGAAATTTATGGGCAAGTGTTTGATATGTCAACAGGTCAAGGCTGAACATCATGTTCCTTCAGGGTTGCTTCAACCTATCACAATACCTGAATGGAAATGGGACAGAGTAACCATGGATTTTGTGACAGGGTTTCCACCGATTAGGAAGAAACATGATGCTGTTTGGGTGATCATTGATAGGCTCACTAAATCAGCTCATTTCTTACTTGACAGAATGGATTATCCATTAACTAGGTTAGCAGAATTGTATATCAGTGAGAATGTGAGATTGCATCAGATAGGGATCTGAGGTTTACTTCTCAGTTTTGGAAGAGACTACAGGAAGCTTTGGGGACAAAGCTACATTTTAGTACAGATTTTCACCTCCAAACCAATGGACAATCTAAACATGAAATTCATATTCTGGAAGACATGTTGTGTCCTTGAGTTTGGTAGTAATTGGGAAAAGTACTTGCCATTGGCTAAGTTTGCTTATAATCACAGCTACCAGTCCAGCATTAGAATGGCTCCTTATGAAGCTATGTATGGTAAGAAGTGCAGAACTCTTCTTATTAGATAGAATTAAGTGAAAATAAGATTGTGGGATCAGATTTTGTTAGAGTAACTGAAGAGAAAGTTTGAGTGATCAAGGATAGACTGAAGGAAGCCATGGATCGATAGAAGTCTTATGTAGATTTAAAAAGGAAAGATGTAGAGTTCCAAGTGGGAGACAGAGTATTTCTAAAGGTTTCCCCATGGAAGAAAGTCTTAAGGTTTGGAAAGAAAAGCAAGTTAAGTCCGAGATTCATTAGCCCCTATGAAATCTTACAAAGGGTTGGACTAGTGGCCTACCGACTGAAGTTACCACCGAAATTGGAGAAGATTCACAATGTTTTCCATGTATCCATGCTGCAGAGATACCCCCAGTCATGTGATCAAGCCTAAAGAGATTTGGGTTCAGCAAGATCTGACTCATGAAGAGTATCTAATGAAGATTCTGGCTAAAGAAGTCAAACAGCTCAGAAATAAGTAGATTCCACTAGCGAAGGTGCTCTGGAACCACCAAAATGTTAAGGAAGCAACGTGGGAACCAGAAGAGTCAATGCGACAGCATTATCCACAGCTATTCACTACAGGTAAAATTTTGAGGATGAAATTTTTAATTGGTAGGAGAGAATTGTAATGGCCCTAATATTAGTATTAATCAGTGAATTCTGTAGAGTCTGTAGTGTGGTTTTGGGGTGAAAATATCATCTTTAGTAGCCTTAATTGCAGTAAGTTAAAAGGTTGAACGTGCTGGAGGTATAGCAATCCTAGGATGGGTGACCTCCTAGGAAGCTATACAACTGAAAATGGTAGCTGTCTGCTAAAAATTGTTTTTTGGCCTATTAGAATCTATGAACTGTCAAGAGTTTAGTGGTAAAATTTTGTGCAAAAATGAAGTCTTATAGGTCTCTAAAAGTCAAACTGAAGTTACCTCTAGTTCGGTACAAATAGTAACCAAGTTTGACAAAACTGACTTGATTTTTAAAAATAGTAAATGAAGTTAAAATTATATTTTGAAGGTATAAGATGGTTCTAAAAAATATTTAGGAATTTTTGACAGTGAAAAATTAGTAGTTACGGCAATATTGAAAAAGTATCCTATCGTACCGGTTGAGGTAAACCAGACCCTAAATGAACTCCGATTGAGCTGAAATTTTGTATTGAAGCTAAATTCTATATTCTAAGAATGATAGAATTTGTTTTGAGAGAAATTGAAATGAGAAAATGATAAAAACCATTTTGGTTTGGAAAATGGCTTAAAAACAAAAAATTGGTTCGAACCAGTTCGACCACTTTGGTTGAACATGGTCCAATTCAATTTCCCTCATATATAAACCACCCTTAAGTGAAATTTCTCTAGATTTCTCCCTAAATTGCGGCCTCTCATCTCCACCTCCATAAATCGAATTGTTCATCCTTGTTCTTCCCCAGTTTTCTTCAATCCTCTCTCCATCTCTCCTAAAATCTTTTCCCCCCAAGTAAATTTTAGCTCCTTTGTAACCTAGCAGTGGTGTTGTAATTTCATTTGAAGGATTAAAAGTGGGAAAATCCAAGACTTGAAAGTTTGGGTGTAAATTTGAGGTAATTGATTTAGGTGTTTTTAAATTGGTTTAAAGGTTACTATAGGCACTTTAAGGTATCTAGGTTATGTAAATATGGTTATATTGCAAAAAGGAAGCAAGATTTTGAATAGATCTCAATGTAAGATTTCGGCCTCTATTAGGTAACCAAGGTGAAGGATGTTATGGAAAGGCTAAAGGTAAGGAAAAGGAGTTTTGAGGGGTACTAATCAAGGATCTAAGCTTTGTGATTGCAAATTCCATCCATTTCTATGGTTAAAGTTTGATATTAGGTTATGTTTAAGAACAAAGTATGTGAAATATGCATGTTTAATTGAATCTGACCTTATAATCATGCTTATGAAGGCTAAAAATGATGATTTGAATGGTTAAAATGAAAGATGAAACTTTGGTGATGGTGATGTAGTTAGGCTGAATGGTATGCCTTTATTTTTCCATGGAATGTTTTGATCTTTATTTCATTTTTATGATGTATAAGTGATGTTGAGCATGAAATCTAGATAATTGAATGAATAAAGTAAAAAAATAATCAAAATAGATGTTGAACATATAGGCCGAATGGTATATGTATGTAAAAATGAGATTTTGATATGTTTTGATGTGCTTTAATGTTATGACTATGTTCATTAACATGTAAATTAGCTAAATGAATGATAAATGAGATAAAAAGAATTTATGGTGGATGTGTAACATGTTGGCCAAATGGTATGCTTATGTATATCAATGTATACTTTGATTGTATAATGAGTTTAATGGCATGAAATGGCATAAGCATGAAAAGTAAGTATATAATGAATGAATTAGAATGTAAATAATGGAATGGTAAGATGACATTCCAATAATTATGTATATTATAACTTGAAAATGCATAAATGAAATAATTATTACCCTATGTAGTAGTCTGGTAGTTAAGTCTAGCTCAGGATATAGTAGCTAGCTATAGGGACATTGTAGACACCGAGTTCTGAGTCAGATTTTGATGGCAATTTTGGGTACTTGATAAATTTCTCCAAAAAAATATAATAAATAAGATAAAATAAATAAAATTAAAAATTAAAAAAAAATGAAATGATAAAAAAAAAATCAAAAATTAAGATTAGGTTAATTAATTAGTTAATATTTTAGGATAGTTAAAATTGAAAAAAGAAAATAGATATAGGATTGAATTAAATAAGTTAGATGTGATAATCAAAGTAGATTAATTAAATAGATATAGAAATATAGAGTATTTAATTAATAAAGTGTTTAATTAGTTAGTGTGTTAGTTTAAGTAAATGAATTAAAATTAAAAAAATGGAAAATGGAGGAAATTATTAGGCCATCCAAAAATCAACACTAATTTTAGGGTATAAAAAAAAATGATGAACAGGGATTGAGGAGGCTCGGCCGAAGAACAAAAAGAGGGAGCAAGCAAGAAGAGAGAGAGGGCCGGCCAAAGGAAGAAGAAAGAAAGAATAAAAGGAGCAAAAGATAAGAAATAGGAAAAAAAAGAGAGCAAAGGGAGCCTAAACCAAAAGAGCACAGACAAAAGACCAAATAAAAAGGGAAACCAAATAGAAAAGAGAAAGAAGAAGTAAAGGGGACCAGAGGAGAGGAAGACAACGGGAACCAAAGACGCCGGAGAGAAGAGAAAAAGAGGAAAAGAGAGAGGAGGGAGGCGACCACTACAAGAAATCAGGGGAATAGAGACGGAAAATAGAGACCGAATTCCGTCTCTAATTGAAAATAGAGACGAAAATAGAGACGGAAAAATTCCGTCTCTATTTTGGCCGTCTCTAAATTTAGAGACCGAAATTTTCCGTCTCTATTTTTAGAGACAGAAATTATTTTTCCGTCTCTAAAAATAGAGACGGAAACGAGTTTTCCGTCTCTATTTTTAGAGACGAAAAATATTTTCGTCTCTAAAAATAGAGACGGAAATGTCTTTCCATCTCTATTTTTAGAGACGGAAAACACGTTTCCGTCTCTATTTTTAGAGACGGAATTTTTTTCCGTCTCTAAATATAGAGACGAAAAACTCGTTTCCGTCTCTATTTTTAGAGACGGAAATAATTTTTCCGTCTCTAAATTAAATACATATTTTTTTAATATATTATTAACTATATCTTTTAGTTATATTTAAATGTATTTTCCGTCTTGAAAGCTATTTTCAATACATAATTTTTTTAAATAATAAAACTATAATTGGTAAAATTATATATAATAATATTAATGAAACAAGTATCAAATAAAAATTAAGTAAAATAAATAAAAGTATAAATAGTAATGTATTAATATATATATGTAATAAGACTACAAGCAAAAGTACTTGAAAAGTGTATTAAACAGTACTAACTAAGACGGAGGTGACTGTGGACGATCAGTCGGCGGTACACGAACATTTTGGGCAATGAATTCCTCTAGCCTACCAATGCGGTCCATTAAAGTGTCGACTGTGCCGCGAAGCTCAATAACCTCATTTGTAGTCGCAGCAAGTCTACTCGCCATTGCCGTAGAGGATGAAGCAGCATGCGAATAACAAGTATTTGCATAAGAGCCCAAGCCGACGACCCGTCCACGGCGGTCCCTACCACCAGCTGCGTCGTAATATGCTCTTGCATGATCAACATTACCACCATCTGCCTCCTGACTCTGAAGACCCTCTAGTATCCGTTCCTATAATGAAAATTAATCGAATGTTATTTAAGAGTAATCTAAAACTAAAAACATATAGAAATTAAGTTTAACAATTTTAAAAATCATACATGAACTTGTCTAGCTCGATCGCTGACGAATGTGACACCGTCATGATTTCGCATATGTGTATGCATAAATATCTCATGAGGGTACGGTACTCTGCCCATTCTAGACTCCTGTAAATAAATTATAGGTCAACAATATTTGAAATTAACGTTCCTTAAAATTGTATCAAAAGTAATATGAAAAAAGCACAACAATACTCATATATGTTAATATATTAATACTAAGCGAAAACAATTCTAACTCAAAAAACAAAAACACTTGGCCATAGATTTAAAAAATTTCGGCAGAGTTTCCCCTTAATTTGTAACAAACTCCCTGCTTAAAAAGCATGAAAATATATATAGAACTGTATTATCCACAATCAAAATCCTTTTCAAACTCCTTACACAACATTTTTCCCATCCTCCTTCATGCAATGAAATATTTAGCCTATTATCAAGATGTGATGTATTGCAATCTCAAAAAACAATAACACTTGGACATAAATTTAAAAAATTTCGGCGGAATTTCCCCTTAATTTGTAGCAAACTCCCTGCTTAAAAAGCATGAAAATATATTTATAACTGTATTATCCACAAACAAAATCCTTTTCAAACTCTTTACACAACATTTTTCCCATCCTCCTTCATGCAATGAAATATTTAGCCTATTATCAAGATGTGATGTATTGCAATCTCAAAAAACAATAACACTTGGACATAAATTTAAAAAATTTCGGCGGAATTTGTAACACCCCCATACCCCCGGTAAGGAATATCGGGGCGCTACGCGGACACTTACGTATACATGTACATGTATTAGCGAAAGCGATAGCATAAACACATCCATTTAAAAGTAATTAAATACTACACTAGGGCCCACTTGCATTTCATATTAACTACATATACATTTACATGTTTATATTACATCTGTTTCCATTTAGCTTTACATATACATTTACATGTACCTTTACTTGTGATTTTTCTACTTATATTACATAATGATGTTACTCAAAATGTAAAAACTCTATCTCTAACTTATACAAAAAGGTATAGCAAAAACTCCTAGTGGCCTTGACCTGCAGATGTCCACTCACTGATCCGAACCTGTAACCTACACGGAAATAAACATCCGTGCTAAGCGATAACGCTTAGTGGGGATAAAATAATGCAAAGGGCTTCTTTACGAAGTCACATATAAATCACACATTTCATATCACCCAATCACTATCTCATGCATAGAACTGGTATACATGTATAGGTAGCATGCTCAATTACCAAGCACTCTGAACTCCAGTGCATATAACATGTATTCATTTACTTGTTCATATACGCTACAACGTGTACATATCATGTATTCAAATGCACGCTATCATGTATCCACATTTATATAAACACACTCATGTAATCATATACTTGTATACAGAACTATAATGTACTTAAACATTACTCTCATGTACTGTAGCTTTATTCAAAGCAACTCTTTAATCATCTCAAGTTCACTGCACAACATTTAACAAAACAAGCCTGAATTCCTTTCATGGTGGATACGGGACGCTCTATATAAAAACATTTTCGATAGACCGAAGTCACAAAATATTTTCATCTATCTCTATTAATGACCATTCTCGGAGGTCGACCCGCTTCACCCAAACGGGGCGGAACGTTGGCAGCTGCACTCGATAATCCCTTTATAAGCATGCTTATCTATCCACTATAACGGTAATCAGGCTCAATACCAACTCACACGCTATACACAAACATCAACTCATCAACTAAAATTCAAGTGCATTTATCACATTCAGAGACATTTAATTCATATACAATCTTTATTAATCTTGTTCAACAACTAAAAGCATGTAACACTTAAATTCATTACATAAACATATAAATCATGCAAAGCAAGACAAAAGGAAACACTCTTTAAAACAAGTAAAACAGGACGCGAAGAGGTTCACTGTCGCGATCGCGACAAGAAGTCGCGCTCGCGACAGAAGCCAAGTTCATTGTCGCGATCGCGACAAAAGGTCGCGCTCGCGACAGAAGCTAGATTACAAAAAGGCTCTATACTCGATACCAAATGCATTATATAACAATTCCTAAGTTCATACATATTTATCATGTCAATTACTGTACTTCCTACAACTATACATTGTTACTTTATTAGTTAAATTACCAATTTACTCATACTCATGTGCATTTCCCCGTTGATAACTACTTTATAGTCATTTGCTAACCCTAAACATGCATAATAAGCTAAGGGGAAAGGTAAGGGGTTGACCCATGGCAACTAGGAGCTCAATAAGAAGAAGAAAAAGCCTAAAATGAGTTGTTCTGTCGTGAGGTCGCGACATGTGTCGCGCTCGCGACAGATGCTCCGCTTTGGTGCCTCACAAGACTGCTTTTTACCCTAAACCTGTATCATCTAAATGAACCTCTAAACATCGTTTTTAGGCAAAACGTTCTTCTTAAAAATTGTTCGCTAGGATGTTAGCTTTCAAATGGGATAATTTTCAGGTCGTTTAAGCATCTATAACGAAAGATATGCTCTAAACAATCCATACTGTTCCAGGGAACCCGCCAGAACAGGGTAACCTACGTTCTAATTACTTTTTGGGATATTTAGGGCCTGAATTAGATCAAGCACCCTCTTAGAAATTTTTAGATACGGATATTATCTTTCAAATTCAATTGGAATCAACACAATTGGAGTCTTATAGCTCTACTTATCACAAATACAATACACAGAGGTCTGATGACAAATAAGCATAATTTCACAAAATCAAGCTCTATCATCAACACAAACACTCAAATGATCAAGTTACATACTTATAAACATATATACACATGTCATGAGCACTGTAAGCAATCAAAATGAACATCTTGAGCTAATTAAAGCTCATCAAGCATCTCTTTATTTCAACATGTCTCTATTCAAACATTTTTCATTTAAACACATGCAAAATTAACAAGATCACACTCGATCCCTACCTCTAGGAACTCGATCATAGCTCTCTACTCATTCTGATCTTCTCTTTGCCTCCAGCTTGTACCAAAACCACACAAAAACACTTGGGTTACTCTTCTTTTTACTTTAAATCAAAAACAGAAACCAAGTAGAAGAAGAAGACTAATGCTATCATAATAGTATTACTTACCTCTTCTCAAAATCCACTCTCTTTATCCCAACCTAAATGATTCTCTTTAGGAGCAAATGGAAAAGAGAAGAAAAGAGAGGAAGGTGGAGCACGGCAAAACCAAGGAAAAGGAAAAAAAAAGAGGAAAGCCAAAAGTAAAAGGGCCAAAAGCTAGGAAATGAATAAAATGAACAAATGTTGGCCGGTCAAACCCAAAGAAATCAAATCCTCTCACATAAGTGCCACCAAACCAAATAAATGCCAACCACTTCAATTAATCCATCCCTATCTTAAGCCAAGCCAAGCCAAGCCAAGCCAAGCTAAGCCAAGCCAAGCCAAGCCAAACCAAACTAAGCCAAGCCAAGTGTCACCCTCTCAAGTTGCCATGTGTCAACACCCTATGATGCCACTTGTTACTCTCATATGCCGCCACTTGTCACTCTTCTACGATGACACTTGTCACTCTCCTATGACACCATGTGTCAACTCACTACAACTCCAAGTCTCTTAGTCCCACTTATGCACACATCTCGCGAGGGGGTTCTGTCGCGCTCGCGACAGAACGCTCACGCCCGCACCAACCAGCTGAAGTTCGAAAACCGCTGGAGGGCTCTGTCGTGCCCGCGACACTTGTCGCGCTCGCGACAGAACTCTCGCACATAAACTTACCTTTTTCGAACCAAAACTCTGTAATTCTTCTAGGGCCATTTTGGGGTGTGACAGAATTTCCCCTTAATTTGTAACAAACTCCCTGCTTAAAAAGCATGAAAATATATTTAGAATTGTATTATCCACAATCAAAATTCATTTCAAACTCCTTACACAACATTTTTCCCATCCTCCTTCATGCAATGAAATATTTAGCCTATTATCAAGATGTGATGTATTACAATAAAAAATAGCTTGTATAAATTAAGATGTATGAATACTTACGAGTCTGTCAGCATGCTCCCGATGGGTCAACATTCCTCCAGTGTGTATAGAAACGCTAACTCCCTCTGGCCCGCCCATCCTATTAGTAGAATTCCGATCGGCAATTGTGAGGGCCTCCGGTGATGACCAGTACTGCAACCAATGTGCCCAAATTTCTTCGTTTAAGTACCGTGGTCGTCGACCCTTTTTGTGCAGCTTGTTAAGCTTGTCCTTGTAACGTACACGAGCACGTTTCTCCCAAACAGTGTAGACTAGGTGATCAACCGAGGAATCCCAATAAAAAGCTTTCTGAGAAATATACAACAAAAAGAAAAAAGTTAAGCGTAATGTATGTATTTGTACAATACATATAAAATTTAAATAATACATGAATTAAGGTGCAATAATTAGAAATAAATAATTTAATTTAATTACCCGAAACTCTTCAAAATAAAACATTTTTGTCTCATGAGATATATTCTTCCATAAAAAACCATTGAGTTCCATTCTCTCCTTAAATGTGCGAGCCATGGAGCGGGAGCAAACACCAGATGGACGGAAGCTAATAGACAACATAAATATAATAAATTGTAAGAAATGCAGCATATCCTATATAATAAATAGAAATACGAATGTTAATAACTCACTATTCTCCTTCAATGACAATATAAATCCGTCCATCCACACCAACTGATCCGGGCAAAGGGCCTTCAACTGTATCAGGATATCTTTGAGATGCCTCAGACGGAATCTCTGTACGAGGCGCTGCAGCAGATGATGTACCAGCAGGATGAGATGGGCCTGGATACGTCGGGGGTGTAGATTGAGCAGCAGTATGCGGAGGTGCAGAAGCATAAGACGATCCATCACCTTGACTAACTGGTGTGGATAATGACGAACGCACCCTAGGTGGTAAGATAGCACCAGTCCTTCTCTTGTGATGCATTTTTTTCCCTGAATATATTATTGAACAATATTATACATAATCATAATTATATGTGGCAATAATACATATATGTGTCATTTGTAAATTAAACCAAACAGAAAGTATTAAATGATATGCGGGTCATATGGATCATACTCACGTGGTCAAAAAATTATTCGCTATCATCACTTAAATGTAATTCATTATCACTATCGTCTTCATTTTCTGAATAATTAGAATCAAATTCGCTTTCCAATTCAGATGTAGACCTAGATTCCTCGTCCGATGCAATATCAACCATTTCATTGTCGACATTGTTCAAAGGCTCATTATCTTCATATGGCATGCTTTCATTTATTTCATGACTCGCCACTTCATCTTCCTGAAAGGCTTCACTTTCAATTCGTTTATTTTGTCGATTAGCTTTCATTTCAAATAAGCCTCTCGGTTTTACTTTGCAAACTGCCAACCAATCTTTCTTATCTCGCCTTAGGCTAGGAAACGGAAGATAATACACCTGAATTGCTTGCATGGCCAACACAAAAGGTTCAAAATTAGGAAGTCTTCTTCTTTGATTTATCTCAACCAAATTGTATGCTTTTTGCACTTTTGTTCCAATATTAAGCGTTGGATCAAACCATTCGCACTTAAATAGCACACATCGTTTTATTGGCAAGGCGGGGTATTCAATTTCCAATATCTCTGTAATTTTGCCGTAATAATTCATCAATTCACCTTGAATGCAAACTCCACTATTTGTAGTAGCCTTGTTATGACCATGAGATTGCGTATGATATTTGTAGCCGTTCACAAAATAAACCAGATAAGATTTAACAGTACGCAATGGTCCCTTCGCAACATCAGATATGAAATTATTTTCAATTGTATGCGTCGATGCCTACATAATGTAATTGCATTTAGTCATTTAATCAATTCACGAAATACAATATATGTTTTAAATATATTTGAAGTTAACACTTACATATGTCTTGAACCATAAATGAAAGTGCTTTTCGACTTCCTTATTTATGTCATTTTGTGTTATATGTGGCATAAGCTCCTTTAACCATTCCTTATATAAACTGTATCGGACAACATAACTTACATATGATATTGAACCATTATTAAATAAATATTCGCCTAGTCAAACAAGTAACACTTACTGCACAAATGGTTGAATTTCTTGGCAATTAAGTAAGATATAACCATGTGCAGCCTCCAATTCCTCATCTGTCAGCATTCTTCTGGTAGAACGTCCGTGTAATCGACCAGGATATGTGAAAATAGCTAAATTTCCATCATGTGTACTTGTTTGGCATCCGTCATCATTACGAGGAACCTTGCGGCGTCTTGTGCTGACGTGAGGCTTAAAGTAATGAGAACAAAACGTACTAGCTTCTTCAACCAAGTACGCATTGCATATTGAGCCTTCTACTCGTGCTTTATTTTTCACATTTTTTTTCAAGTGATACAGATACCTACATGATAAATTGTGGCTAGTTAATAATAAATTACCAAATTAATCGACCGTATGTATATCAAAGATTTAGTTTTACCTTTCGAAGGGATACATCATCTATATTGAACGGGTCCTGCCATTTTGGCCTCATGTGCTAAATGTATCGGTAAATGCTCCATAATGTCAAAAAAGCTCGGAGGAAAAAATCCCTCTAATTTGCAAAGTATGACTGCAATTTCATTCTCGAGTTTTTCCATGTCAGCCATCTTTATCTCAGACGATGTCAAGTTTTTTAAAAATATACTTAACTCAGTTATAGCTTCCCAAACTCTCTGTGGCAACAACTCGCGAAAAGCAACTGGCATCAACCTTTGCATGAATATATGACAATCATGGCTTTTCATTCCGAATAATTTATACTTTCTCATGTCAACACACCTTGCTAAATTTGAAACATAGCCGTCTGGGAACTTTATGATTCGTAACCATTCGCACAAAACTTCCTTTTGCCTTTTGTCCAAAGTGTAACACGCTTTTGGATACTTGCCCGTTCGGGAATCTTTGTCTAATTCACTTATTTTGCAATACAATTTCAAGTCAGCACGCGATTTTACATTATCTTTGGTCCTTCCTTCAATATTCATTATCGTGTTGAATACATTTTCGAAGATATTTTTTTCGATATGCATCACGTCCAAATTATGCCGTATCAAATTTGATTTCCAATAAGGCAAATCCCAGAATATAGAGCGTTTTCTCCAACCAAAGTTTTTGGAAATGCTACTGTTGAGTTCTTCAGCCTCAAGTTCTGTTACTTTCAGCAAACCCAATTCATCAATCTCTTGTAGGATTTCTTCACCCGATCTATTAGGTGGAGGGGGAGCATGGACAACTTTATTCTTAATGAATTTGTGTTTATTTCGTCTAAATGGGTGATTTGGAGGAAGAAATTTCCTGTGACTATCAAACCACGAAATTTTACACCCATTAGTCAAATAAAAAGCATCTGAGTCGTTGCCACAGTAGGGACAAGCTAACTTTCCCGCTGTGCTCCAACCTGATAGCATAGCATATGCAGGGAAATCGCTAACTGTCCACATCAAAGTTGCTCTCATCATAAAATTCTATTTGCGTGACACATCATATGTTAACACACCGAATTCCCATAATTGCCGCAATTCAGAAATCAATGGTTGCATGTATACATCAATTTTCTGCTTTGGATTCTTCGGGCCCGGCACAATTGCTGTTAAAAACATGTAAGCCTCATTCATACACATCCATGGAGGCAAATTATAAGGAACTATTATTATTGGCCATGATGAATATTGTTGTCCTGATTGCCCAAATGGCTGAAAACCATCAGTGCTTAGACCCAATCTAACATTTCGACTATCGGCAGCGAAATCGGGGTGAATATCATTAAAATGCTTCCATGCAACTGCGTCTGATGGATGGCTCATTACTCCATCTGCCTGTTCATGTTCATCATGCCATCGCATGTGATATGCAGTAACATCGGATGAATATAGCCGCTGAAGTCTTGGAGTATTAGGAAAGTAATACATCCGTTTCCATGGTACTAATTTTTGCTTCCTATTACCACTAATCGACTCGAGCCTTGGTTGATTACAAAATTTGCAATCCATTAAATCCACATCATCTCCCCAATAGATCATACATCCGAGTCGACAGCAATCAATTTTTTCTACAGGCAAACCCAGACCCCTAAGCAACTTCTTCATATCATAAAAACTTTCAACCATTTGATTGTCCGATGGCAACGATTCATTGTACCAAGCCAGTATTTCATTTAAACTCTGATCAGAAATATGACCTTCAGATTTAATGTTCAATATTCGAGCCACGAAGCTTAACGTGTCATACTATCACATCCTTGCCATAATTCTTGGTCAGCAGCATTAAGTAAGTCGAAAAAATTTTTGGCTGTTGGGTTCGGTTCCTCTTCTTCATTCCGAACAAAATTAGGTTGAAAAGTATTTCCCGCTGCATCATAAACCATTTGGGCATAAGGATTTTCAGGTGCAAAAACATTGTTTTCCATCAAATTTCCTTCCCCACCATGCAACTCAGATTCAACCATCTCTGGTGCAAATTCCGAATGCACTTCAGCTTCAACTATATTCGGCCCAAATTCCGAACTTCTGGACGTGCTACCTATTATTGGTTCTCCATGCCTTGTCCATTCAAAATAATTGGGCACAAATCCCTTCTTCAGCAAATGTAGATGCACCTCCTCCGTAGGTAGATAACACCTATGTTTACACTTTTTGCATGGACATCTAATTTTCAAACCGTCCATATATGCAGGCTGAGATCTTGCATACTCAATGAAATATTGAACGCCTTCAGCAAACTCAAGATTAATGAAACCATCAGGCGTTAGTCTTCTATACATCCAACTTCTGTGTAAATTATTCATTATTGTTAAACTGTAGTGCAACAATCAAAAATACATAATTAGTACCAAAGCATTCCAATTCTCATAATTAAATTCAATTCTATTATATAATCTATTTCTTCAATCAATTTAATGCATAATTAGTTATGCAATAAGTTCTCACATCTAATCCACGGTAAATATTTATTATTATCAAATTCAGTTTGATATCGAAAAACTGACCTTTCGTCATATACCAGTCGGTCAGGGAGCTAGGGGGCAGGGGATAGAAAAAACGCGTGATGCAAAACTGATCAGCGGTCGATACCGATAACGGCGGGGTACATGAAACAAGATATATAATTTCATTTAAAAAAAATTACATTTACGCTGACAACTATATATAATTGAATTCATACATGACCATTTGATAAATGATTGGACCACTCAAGTAGTTGGAACAGCCATAGATATAAATCTCAGAGGTCCTTTCATTAATCTAATTGGGACCCAAACATTCATATTTATTTCACGATAAAATAATGTTAATCCACCACAGGAACATGCATAGATATATACTTCATAGGATCTTTCGTCCTCTTATCTTCTATAGCTTCCATCTATATCATTATCATTCTTCCTGTGTAATCTAAACAACAGATTAACAAAAGTCTACTACGAACTGCTAACTGCAAGAACATTAGATAGTTGCTACGCCAACCAAATGCTTCAATATTCATACAAGTCACTGATTGTTTGGATAAACTGCAACTAATGAAAACTGAAATTAAATAACGTAACAACTGCTACATGCATTTGACCCTCTCACATAGTTGTTACATGCATTTGACCCTCTCACATCCATGCCGTGATCGAAGAATCACCAATATATAAAATTTCATTTAGGCAAGGTAACAGAAAACTTTAAGTAGGAGTCTCTTCAAATGAGAAATTTTATAAAAACATAACTAGAAAGTCTCAAATGGGTAGCAGGAATAGAGGTATGAAAATCATGGTTAATTGAAATTGTACATCATAAAATTGTATCCATTCAGAAGCAAAAGGCAGAAATGACCCAAAGTTTTCACTCCAACTGTTACCACTCAGCACTGCCTATAATTAATCTGCTGTTAGTGCCAATGTTGTTATTCAATAAACACCAAAAAAGCAAAATGTACTTTTCTGACTCACATGAAAACTAAATGCACTAGACCAGCTCAAAACTCTAACACAATTACATACAACCTCCCATAATTCAAAGTCGAGCTGGATTTATGAAAACAAACTTGCCAACCAAACGTCTTTTTTTTTCCTTCATTCTAGAATATTCTTCCCTGTGCAGGTTGTTCACATAGCCTCAAACAAACACATTGAGAAAAACAAACATCACAAACTAATGGAGACAATCAAATTTAGATATTATATACAGAAAAAATTGAAGTACTTTTCAGATGAACTAATAGCCATTCAATTAATAAGCTCAAGCTCAACCATAGCTCCACATTCCTGACCTAAAATTAGTTCATGATTGCAAAAAATTTAAACTTCTAATTGGTTCTATAAACAAAAAGAGATACCAATCAAAGTTACAATCTTCTTTCAACACCACTAAATTAAATTCATACAACTATATGGCAACACCAATAAAATGTTAAAATTCATACAACTATATAAAATTTCTATGAATTTTTGAAATTACAACACATAATTAATCTACATTTTAAGTATAATAATTCAAAAAATAAAAAAAAAAACTTATTACCTGATGATGCAGAACTGGCCGGAGGAGGAACGCCGGAGCAGACGACGGGCCGGAGAACAACGCCGGCGACGACTCGTCGGGGGCAAGGGGACCGGACGGCGATGGGAAACGTACAGGGGGCAGCGGAATAGGAGGAGAAAGGGAAAAGAAAGAAGAGGGGAAAAAAAGAAAGAGGGGGGAAAACGCTTACCTCACCGGCTTCTACTCGACGGCGGCGGTGGGAACAAATGCCGGATGGACGGCTCGAGCAACGGAGGGAGGAGGCAGCGAATACAGGGAGCAGAAAGGAGAGGGGAAAAGAAAGAGGGAAAAAAGAAAGGGAATTAGGTCTAAAAACCCGAAATTTAGAGACGGTATTAAATTCCGTCTCTATTTAGAGACGAAAATCGTCTTCCGTCTCTAAAAATAGAGACGGAATGACTTTTCCGTCTCTATTTAGAGATGGAAAATTCATACCGTCTCTAAATAGAGACGGAAATATTATTCTGTCTCTATTTTTAGAGACAAATTCATTCCGTCTCTATTTTTCCGTCTCTATTTTTGATTTTTCTTGTAGTGGAC
Source organism: Excoecaria cochinchinensis (assembly GCA_947683425.1). NCBI lineage: Eukaryota > Viridiplantae > Streptophyta > Magnoliopsida > Malpighiales > Euphorbiaceae > Excoecaria > Excoecaria cochinchinensis. Next base: position 729,649 of record CANTUQ010000022.1, read on the forward strand.
CCCTCCGCCGGCCAACCACGGCGGCACACGGCAATACACGCGGCGGCGCCCTGTTCCAGGCAGCCGGACGAACCGGGCAGCACCCACCGCTCTCCCCCACTCGCCGGTGAGAGGCTGATCGGCGGGGAGAAACCGTGACGCTCCGACGCGAATTCCGGCCAGCTCAGGCGACGTTCCGCGCGTGGACACCGGCAGCAGGCTCCTCGAGCGGCGATCTCTCTTCCGGTGACGGCTGCATCGGCCACCCCCACCTCCGGCGAGACTCCGGTGAGCTCCCCTTTTCTTTTCCATTTTGTATTATTACTTTTATTATTTTATTTATTTTTATTTAGTTTTATTATTATTATTATTATTTAATATTCTGTATTATTATTATTATTATTATATATTTATTTTATGTTTATTGATATTATATTATTATTGTTATTATTATTATTATTATTATTATTATTTTAATTTGTTTTATTTATTTTTAATATTATTGTGTTATATTGATATTTTTGTTATTGATACTATTTAATTTATGTTTATTGTATATTATTTTTGTGTTTATTATCATTATTTTTATTATTGTATATATTTAGTCATAATTATTTATTATTGTGTTTTGTTATCATTTTAATATCATTATTACTATTATTATGGTTGTATTAATATTGTGGTTATGATTATTATTGTTGATTATAATTATTGTTGTGTTATATTATTGTTGTCACTTATTTGTTATTATTAATATTATTTATTTTATATTATAACTATTATTGTTATTAGCACATTATTATTATTATCATTATTGTGGTATTATTATGATTATTATATTCATCATTATTGTTATGTCATTAATTTGTTATTAGTATATTATTATCATTATTATCATTTTGTTCATGTTACTATCATTACATTGAATTATTATTTTATCCATTCATAATTGTTATCATTATTTTATGTTTATTTATTATTCATTATTATTTTATGATATTATTATTAGCATTATTATTTTTATTGGCATTAATCATTTTAATTGTCATTTGTGCTTTTATATTCATTAATTCTCGATTTATTTCATTCAATTATTTATTTAATTATTTATTCATTTACTTATCATTTAATTTAATCCATTATCAATCTCATTCATTTTTCTCAATGTACTTTATTCAATCATTCATTTTTCTCAATTTACTTTATTCAATCAATCATTTGTTTATTTATTTATTCAATTGTTTATTTATTCACTATTAACCAATATCATTTTTTCTATTTTGACTGCAATGCGGGAGGCATGTGGTTCTTCTGAGAAGTATGGTCGGAACAGGTAAATTAGGATGAATTTATTATTTATTATTTGGAATATGTAATTATTATTTTATTCTTTTTATTCGTTTGTGGTCTGTAATAATTAAAGATTTTCGACCGCGCTTAAAAGAACCACCACACAAACGTTTTCTATCAAAATGAAATTTCCTAATAAAAATGGGACTAATGTCTCAATTTTCTCCGTCCAAAATCATCACATCAAAATTATTTCATAATAAATATGTGTGCAAGAACCAATGTCCTCATCATTAATGAATATCCCGATTTATACATGGTTTATATTTTATTTACAATGGGGGTTGTATTCCGCCCCTAATTTTATTGTAATTTACTTTTGAATGCTTTATTTTAATTTCGCTTTTATTTTTTGCTTTTACGTGAATGATTGCGCCTTTTAATTGATTGCATTGTGTGGAAAAATAGCGAAATAATAAACTCAAAATTTAATTGTAAAATTAATCAAGGTAAAAATAGATGAGAAGTCCCAAACCCAACTCTGGTCTTTGGGCTCAACGAGGCGAGAGGTCTATCCGATCACTCATTGGAACGTGACCTCCAAGACCCCTCTTGCGTCCTGCCAAATGACTCAATAAATCCTAGGCTCCAAGGGACAGAGGTTCACCCTCCAAGACCCCTTTTGGTTGGCCCAACACATACACTCAAGCAACTTAACACATAAACACATGTTTTCCAAACCTTCTCTCCTTAGCTCCTTAGAAGTCACTTAGTATCTTGATAAATCACCTTCTCTTTTCCTTTGGTTCCCTTCACTTCTTCAACTACAATTCCAAACCAAATTTCCAGAATTGGATACCAAATATCAATTCCAATTCAACCAAAAGAGAAAGGGTAGAAGTAGAAGAACAATCCAATAGTTAAGCACTTACCTCGTTAAAGTAGAACCTTAGTAATCCAATTCAAATATCATCTATCTTCAGCAGAATCCTTATGATTATCACTTAAGTAATATCTTACGAAATAAAAAAAAAAGAAGAAGATGAGTATTTGGAGAGGGTTAATTCAGAAATGCACATGCAAGAGTGAGCTTTCTCTTCCCACCATGAGGTGTAATTACTGCATGCAATAGGTTAGGTTGGCAATGCCACAGTTGGACACATGGATTCCATTATAATCCCTTAATCTTCATTAATAAAAATCTGGATTCCATTAACACTAATTAACCACACTTAATCCTAGGCATGCACAATTCCACTTTAGCCACTTATAATTATTTTAGTTAATCAATTAAGTCCTTATTTCACTTACATTTGAGTCTTAAATCACACACTCTACCAATTCTCTTTCCCATTTACCACAATTAATCCAATATTCTACTAGGGTGCAATTCGAGCTATTACAACTCTCCCCTCCTAAAAAGAATTTCGTCCGCAAAATTCATACTTAGGCAAAATAGCTAAGAGTTCAACTCTCACATATCCGCTTTCGCTTCCTCTTACTGGCAGTTCAGACTCTTTGAAATATGATACCCTTCCAGGTTATCCATAGAGTTGTTTTAAATTCTCATACATCTTATTATCGCCTGTACGCATAGTATATTATTCGCTTCATGTATTGGTCTTTCTCTAGTTCCCCTGACATTGGTAGAACAAAACCATTATCAGAAGTACAGTATCTCATCTTTCTTCACAAAATAGTTACTAAATAGTCTAGTAACCATGTGTAATCTATTGTAGCTTACAATCATCTTTCTACGTATTTTTCAACTCATTCCTTGTCATAGATTTCACTTTTAGCTTTACCATCAAGGTACCATCAGAAGCAAATCTTTAATTACCAGTTGTATCTGACCACCTGTGTAACACCCCAAAACCACCCCAGTAGTTTGAGCCTGTCCGTGTATATATGTGTGTATTCTTATGTGTATTTGTGTTAAATTGGATTATTTAATTTAATTATTTATTGATTTATTTATTGTATAAGTGTGTGTATTAGTGAGAAGAGGAAATTAGACTAGTGTATAAGTGAGTGTATGGAAGTAAATGTGTGAATAGGAGTTAGCTTAGTGTGTATAGGCAAGTATGGGAGTAGGATGTGTTAGATGGCATGTGGCTTAAGGAGAGTGTGACATGTGGCAAAGAGGATAAGTGGGCATTTATGGGTTTGGTGAGAGAGAGAGAAATCAGCCTTTCCCTTTTGTTTTCCCGATCATCCTCTCTTCCTCACGCCATTTTCTCTTTTCTTTTTCTTTCTTCTTCTTCTTGGCCCGATCTTGCTCCCATTTTTCTTCACTTGAAGTAATTAGAGTTGCTTGGCTTGTGGATTTAAAGCTTAAAGGTGAGTTGGGGTTATGGGTATTTTAGATTCTTCTTCTTCCTCTTCTCTAGGTTTGGGTAGTTGTATATGTATACATATGGGTTATTGAGGAATTGATCCTGTTTATTGTGGGTTTATGGTTCAGAGGAGGCTCCTAGATCGGCAAAAGGAAAGGAAGTTGCTAGCGGGAGCGGAGCTCGCGAGTAGGAGCTAAGGAGAGAAGGTTTGGGAATTTTGTCTATGTGCACATAATTATAATTTGAATTAAATAGTTGTGTTATTGCTTGGATTAGAGTCATGAGTGGTGTATGTATGATTGGGTTTGAAGTAAATATGATATGAGATGCTAGAGAATGAGTATTGTTGTAGGATTTGTGAGAAATTATGTGAATGTTGTAATTATTGTTAAATGTGCTGTTTTGGAAATTCTTGCAATTGGACATGAAATTGATTTGATTTAGTTGAAATAAATGGTGATAAAGCTGGGCTTTTAAATATGTTATGAGTTGTGGATGCTTGTGTTGCTGAATTTTGAGGTTTGGAATCGATTTTGGAAGTTTGGATGTGAATTGTGTGAGAATTCTGCAGATTTTGGGCGTAAGAGTTGGAAAACCCGTGTCTGTCGCGATCGCGACATTGTCGCGAGCGCGACAGAGCGCGGAGCTTTCAACCCTCGCGCCGGCGCGATAAGTGTCGCGCCAAGAGCTCGATAGGGAACTCTCTGTCACGACCGCGACATATGTCGCGAGCGCGACAGAGCGCTCAACCTCCGAGTGAATGCAGGACTCCCCTCTGTCGCGAGCGCGCAGTAGTCGCGAGCGCGATAGAATGGGAAGATTGTCTTCTGTCACGAGCGCGACAGAGGGTGATGCCTTTGTCCTCTCGCGAGCGCGAGACCTTCTCGCGACCGCGAGACTTGGCGGGGAGATGTGTTTGGTCTCTGTCGCGATCGCGACAACCGTCGCGAGCGCGACAGACGCAGCTTCCAAATTTGATTTCTTTTCCTTTTTGCTTAATGACTTAAATTCTTTTGCATGCAGTTTTCATAAGTTTTGACTATCCTTTGCCTAATAATATATAGACATGTAAACATGATAAGATTTTGCATAACCTGCTAATATCGGATAAGTGGATAGTTAGGCATGCCTAATAGAGTTATGTGCCGCTGCAGCTATGTGTACGATTTGGACCCTGATCAGGTCCCCCGATTGGATCCTCGCGATCCTTCTGTCGAATCTTTCTTAAGATTCTATGTGTAACAACTTGGAATAAAATAAAAAGAATGTTTGATACCTTTGGGTATCTATGTGTTTATCATATAGAACCGATACTCTCAAGTATCTATGTGTACTCGTTATCCACTCATTTTGATTAAGCAGGTGTCATTGTGTTTTGTATAAGAATCTTTGGATGAGAATGCAAATATCTGAATTAACTATGTATGATTATATGCCCATAATTGCATTGTTATCATGTGTTTTCTGTTACCGTCACTGTGAGTGGCGGTCATGTATTGTGTGGTTCCCCACTAAGCGATTTCGCTTAGCACGGGTGTTTATCCGTGCAGGTGTGGAAGGTTCTGATACGCATGGTATGGGTGTGTCGCATCGGGAAGGCCAACGCAGCTAGGGATCGGAAGTGTTTATAGTATAGGTTTTTTCTTTCTTTTGTAATGGATGTAATATTTTGTAAGCCTTTTGGAACAGTGTACTTGGGACTTTTGTATATTCGTCCTTCTTTTTGTAAAACGATGTAAGATGTAAAGATTTTCTTTGTATGTAAATAAAAGTACTCATTTTGTTCTATTATCCTCTTCTTTCTATTAAAGTTTTTATTGTACTGAATATGTGATTCTGTAATGTGATGTTTACATGTTTGTACTAGTGGGATGTGACACTCCTTCCTATTGGGGTACTTCTCGCTCTAATCATGGAGCAGAAGTATCCATGTTATAGGTTGGGGTGTGACAACCTGCTTAATGCATCTATTACCACCCTAGCCAAACCCAGATGGTAATCCATATTAAAATCATAAATTGCAAGCAATTGTAACCACCCTCTCTGAATGTGTAAACTCTTAAGTCTCTTATTGTCAGTGAAGGTCTTACACATTACATCGTACAATAATGTCATCAAATCTTTAAAGCGGATACTACTGTAATCAATTCCAAATCATAAGTTAGATAATTCTGTTCAAGAGGTTTCTCTTATCTTAAAGCATAGACTATCTCTTTTCCATTCCTTGTTATTACCTATCCCAATTCAAATCTGGAGACTTTGCTATTCATAGCGCTCCTTGCCCTCGGTAGGTTGAGTTAAAACTAGTGTTCCAACCACTTCACTTTTCTCCTTTACACAGCAACTTAGTGAGTAGAAATGTAATTACCAACAACTTTCTGTCACTAAGCAATAGCAGTACTTTGTTAACCCCCATAAAATTTGCGTACCTCAGGTACATTCCTGATCACAATTCCAACTCACTACTGTATCAATCTTAGCAAGATCCACTTGATATTCTCAGAAAACAATATGCCCCAGAGAAGGCACTATCCAATCAAAATTCTCATTAACCCAGTTTAGCATCTGATTGATGTTCTCTTTTATATTCGAAAGCACCGCTCCCAAATACTACTTATACTCATTATCTTTCCTTTAATAAAAATACTAGTATTCCCTACCAAAAACACATCAGAAGTTTCCCACTACTGGAATATCCTAAACTTCTCATTCACTTTCTCTCTTTTTTTTATCCGCATCAAGGCTAAGGAAGCCTAATGTTCTTTTCCTCCGGCAATGATAAACTTTTATTGCCGACATCATGTTAACTGAGGGATTAGAATAAACACCTTTTATAGTCGCATCAACTTCTCGACATTACGAAACACAATTATTTTTCCCTTCTACCATTATCCTCATCTCGGTGCCAACTTATCCAATCTTCGGCCAAGGTTAACCCATTTAATATACTGAGGAAGTTTGACCCTAAATCCTCAAAGAATATTCTTTAAACACTTTGTTTGCATTCACATTATTTCTTTACAGGCTACTTACACATACTGCATAATCTAAACAGTCAGCAGCTTATATTTTATCACATAACTCCTTATAGCAAACATAAGAATATGTACATCAAAAGTCAATTGATGCAAACATTTCTATATCAAAATTAGAAATGTACCCGCTATAATCTCAGGTGCATATTGCTCCTCACAAGCCTTCCTTACCTAAGCTCGCACTAATGTTGCAGTCGGTCGATTAATGGACTTTAACACTGTGCCACCTCTAGACTACTCACCTCGACCATGTCCTCTACTTCTTCCTCGATTGATAAGAGGTAAGTTAGATTCATCTCTACTCATATCTTGTTGATTTCTCATCGCCTCATATGATGTAGGACAGTTAGAAGGAAAGTGTTCTTTGCTGCCACATCTAAGGCATGCTCCGGTCAACCTCCAACATTCACTTCTATGGCGCTTAACACAATGGGGACACTCCAGCACTTCACTCTTATTACCTGATATACCTCTTCCAGTTCCAAATACATAAGAGGATTCTTGTTTCTTACTTTTGATAGCATGACTATTAGCTGATTCTGTTGGGGAAGTCATATGAGAATCTCTGGATCTCTTACCTGAGTGTGAACCTCCTCGGTTAGGATTCTTCCTTTGGATGCTCTCTTCTTGAATCTCTAATGATCTCTCCGCCCACATAGCTGCCTGAACTATTTGATAATAACTAACAGTTTGAGATGTAGTCATAGAGATTAGTAGTGCTTTGATTTGTTCCTTCAGTCCATCTTCAAATTGCTGACATCTAAACTCCTCAGTTAGCACGCCAGGTGGTGCATACTTACTAAGTCTATAGAATTCTTTTTCATACTCAGCCACAGATATACCTCTTTGCCTCAAATTCAGGAATTGCTTCCAATTTACCTCACGATATGCCTTAGTTACATACTTATTCCAGAATTCCTTTTCGGAAAAAAATTCCCAAGTAACCGGATCCAGTAGCATTAGATGCAATCATAGCTGCACCTTGCAGCAGCGACACTACACATTCAACTCGTTGATCTGGAAGACATCTTATTTCCCCAAGGATCCTCTGAAATTTTTCAATCCAATACTCAACTTTTCCGACTCATCATGTCTAGTTCCATGGAACTCCTCTGCTCCATGCTTTCTCATGGACTCTAGTGGAGCCTTCGGCATTGTCATTAGATCTAACACCCTCATCATGTCTTGTGACATTTTGAGTAAGGCTTCCACCGGTACCATTGGCACATCACGATTCTCATTAGCTGATCGACATTGATCAGACCCAGATACTTTGGGTTCACAAAGATTAACACTCTCCGCAATCACTTCTCTAGAATTGTGAATGGGACCCATCGATGTGAGACATAAACGAGGACGTCCACATTAGGTCAACACAACTATACACATCTTATTCCACCCAATTCCCAGAAAAGACTAAACCTAGGCTCTGATACCACTACTTGTAACGCATATTCCCGAATACATAGCTAGTACAGCTAACGGAGTCGAGAACGATCGTTACACGACAATCATTCCTCATACACATGTATAGTCTAAACGCGTACAAAGATTTCATGCAAATAAATTTCTGTTTCCATCACATTCACATGCAGCCAATCGTCTATACTCATCATACGCTTGCTCATGCATTTGTGTTTACACACACACTTATACAAGCTTAAATATTACAGACTTGGTTACTTAATATATTACACCCTTATAGCTATCCAAAATAATAATTACATAACAAAAAGAAACACAAGTCTACCCAAAAACTAATGCTATCAGAAACCCTAGTGTGTTGACCTTGCCAATGCGGGACTGTCCTTCAAATCACCTCGCTTCAGAACCTACACGGATTAAGAAAACCCATGCTAAGCGATAACGCTTAATGGGGAAACAATACAATATATATACACACATTTCATAACATGTAAATTGTTTGAGGCATATTTTAACTTCTTAAGCTTCATATTCAGTGGATGTGTATTTATGTGTTTACATTCATCATTGCTTTGCTATACTTATCAGGTATACATATTAATCATGTTTCTATAATCATGCCTTTTAACCCACAATAGCATGCACATAATATTGTCATGACATCCACACATCTTGAGTTCACACAATATATACTCATACTGAAGAATCATATTTACGTAATCGCATTGCATGACAAATCTTAACACATCTCGTTCATATTCTCATTGTTATAGCATTCTTTACATTATCACAATATTATTGTCATTATTAACTTTGCCTGCAACTCAAAGATGCGGATAACAGGTATCACATTAGTACCCCATGGGTACATTAATCACATTTGTATCCATAGATACATCACATTCGCATTGGTACCCTAAGGTATAGAATCCACATTGGTACCATTATGGTACATTATCCATATATAGAAATCCAGCAAGGATTATATACATTATTTTCGCATTATGATTCCTAAGGAATCATACATATTGAACGCATTGGGCTACAGCACTTTAACCCAATAGGCATGCCTATCTATCCATTACTTGACTCACAGGCTAATTATTATTTCCAGTTATCTGTCTATCATTCACAATTTGCATTGTTCATATAGTCATATGAAATAGCTCATAATGCGTAATAGCTCACATATGTTTGTAAGCATATAGTCATGTTCACATTCCTCTCCAAGGTACACATTCATATGGTTCATAATCACTTCACAAGCTAAAAGCATTTAATCACATTTATCATTACCATAATATACAATCACTCATTTATCCGCATGAACCAATATAACATCCTTAAATATCTTGCATAATAATTCATTCTAGTAACCTCTATATCAATTCATACAACATATAATAATGCTAGGCCAATACTTCAATCACACATTCATTGAACATATCACATTTAGCAAACTCATTTCATTTGATATCCTTCATGTGTGTATAACTTAATCTCAATTCATAATTATGTACACTTGTTCATATTATACATGCTCATATAGATTAAGGTATTATAATCCTCAATAATGTCATTAAACTTGACTTGGTTCTATTACATACAATTACCCATCATTACTTCATTAGTTTGCTATTGATCTTAGTCTTATTCATGTTTATTTTCCAAGTGATAACTATTCTTATACCCATTTAATAGTCCTAAACATGCATCGAATAGATCCGAGAAAGTTTCAGCACAATACGGGTTCAATTCGGGAAGAAAAACCCATAAAATGGTCAAAACAGAAGAGGTCATGGTGGTAATGACTTTGTTGTGACCGTGAGGTCCATAAATAGGCATTCTGCCTTCTATAAACATATGTCACGGTGGTAATGAATTTGGTTGCCACCGTGATATACAAAATTTTAGCAAAACTGAAGACTGCTTCACTACTTCTTTTTGTTCAACCTAAACCAACATCTAAACAACATTTTCAGGCAAAACCTCCTTCTTAAAAATTATTACCCAGGATGTTCACTTTCAAATGGAACAAGTTTCAGGTCAATTGGACTTTTAAATCAACATATATGCATTAATCAATATAGACTATTCTAATGAGCCCATCCAGGTAAGAATTGGTTCATGGTCATTCTTAGACTTTTATAGGTATGGAAGTCATAGTTCAAAAGGTGCAAGAATAACTCAATTTGGAGTTCGTAAACTCTGGTTATGACCAAAACACTGCACGCAGGTTTGGTGACATATAAACAGAATTGTTCCCTAACTAGGTTTCATGCTTTGGGTTGACCTCATAGCAATTCAATCCACGATTTCAACTCACATCACTTACATATTTCAAATATACCCTCTATCAATTAGCACATAAACACATACAAATTGTCAAATACACAACCATGCATCTTTTAATCATAAAAGTCCCCAACAACCCAACACATACACTCAAGCAACTTAACACATAAACACATGTTTCCCAAACCTTCTCTCCTTAGCTCCTTAGAAGTTACTTAGTATCTTGATCAATCGCCTTCTCTTTTCCTTTGGTTCCCTTCACTTCCTCAACTATAATTCCAAACCAAATTTCAAGAATTGGATACCAAAAATCAATTCCAATTCAACCAAAAGAGAAAGGGTAGAAGTAAAAGAACAATCCAATAGTTAAGCACTTACCTCGTTAAAGTAGAACCTTAGTAATCCAATTCAAATATCATCTATCTTCAGTAGAATCCTTATGATTATCACTTAAGTAATATCTTATGAAATAAAAAAAAAAGAAGAAGATGAGTATTTGGAGAGGGTTAATTCAGAAATGCACATGCAAGAGTGAGCTTTCTCTTCCCACCATGAGGTGTAATTACTGCATGCAATAGGTTAGGTTGGTAATGCCACAGCTGGACACATGGATTCCATTATAATCCCTTAATCTTTATTAATAAAAATCTGGATTCCATTAACACTAATTAACCACACTTAATCCTAGGCATGCACAATTCCACTTTAGCCACTTATAATTATTTTCGTTACTCAATTAAGCCCTTATTTCACTTACATTTGAGTCCTAAATCACACACTCTTCCAATTCTCTTTCCCATTTACCACAATTAATCCAATATTCTACTAGGGTGCAATTCGGGCTATTACACCACTTATTAGAGGATGGCGACAAAAATCTTAAATAACTTGATCTATAAAGAAGTGGAGGTATACGTGGATGACATGATGATTAAGTCGGCCACTAGAGAAGGTCATTTTAAAGCCCTGAAAAAGTTCTTCCAGAGGATAAATAAGTACAATCTGCGATTAAATCCTAAGAAGTGTATCTTTGGAGTCACGTCAGGAAAGATGCTAGGACATGTAGTTAGCCAGATGGGGTATCGAGATTGACCCAAATAAGGTTAAGGCCATTAGAGAAATACCGGTACCGCGGAAGGAAAAAGACATAAGGAGCTTCTTCTTAGGCAGATTGCAGTACGTCAGTAGGTTTATTGCTAAGCTTACTTCGATCTGCGAACCAATCTTCAAACTACTCAGAAAAGACCAACCAGTAGTATGGAACGAAGATTGTCAGAAGGCTTTCGATACTGTTAGAGAGTATTTACTGAATCCACCGGTGTTGAGACTGACGCAGCCAGTCAAACCACTGATTTTGTATTTAGCAATAGAAGATAGATCCGTAGGTGCTATGATGGCCCAGGAAGATGAGTTTGGAGTAGAATTTGTTGTTTACTACCTTAGCAAGAAGTTCCTGGCTTATGAGGTTAAGTATACAGAAGTAGAAAAGATTTGCCTTGTGGTAATCTGGGCCTCTAAGAAGTTGAGGCATTACTTTCATTCCCACAAGGTACAGGCAGTAGCGAAGCAGAATCCCTTAAGATACTTGTAGGAAGCTCCATCTTTACTTGGGAAAATGGATAGGTGGTTGTTGCTGCTACAAGAATTTATGTAGAGTATATTACTTAGAAAACTATCAAAGGGCATGCAGTAGTTGAATTCCTAGCAGAACACCCAATTCAAGGAGACTCATACGATTTCAACTTTCCAGATGAGGATGTGGCAGCTATAGCAGTTCAGGGTTGGCAATTGCACTGTGACGGAGCTGTTAATGGCAAAGGGGTAGGAGTAGGAGTTATTCTGACAACCCCGGATGATTAGAAGCTTGCCTTGGCGAAGAAGTTGAGATTCAGGGCCACCAACAACGAGGCTGAGTATAAAGCATGTACTTTTGGGTTGTAAGCGTTAATAGCCTTGGAGGCAAAGAACATGGAAGTTTTGGTGATTCATCCCTGATGATCAATCAAATTCGAGGCGAATGGGCTGTTAAAGAAGAAAGGCTAATGTCGTACATCAAGCACTTGAGAGACCTGAGCAGTTAGTTTGAAGTGTGTACATTCCATTTCGTTCCAAGGGACGAAAATCAGTTGGCTGATGCGCTCGCCGCTTTAGTGTCAATGTGGGACAATCCAGAAGGGGTAGTTATGAGGCCGCTTTTGATTTCTAGTGCTGAGGGACCTAGCTTTGAATCTAAATCAGTCATGGAAACAGAAGTAGCAGATGGGAAGCGTGGTATTATGACATTATGAACTACCTAGAAAATGCGACCTTTCCAGAGGAAGCTACCGAAAAAGATCAGAGAATGATTCGCAAGTTGTCTACTCAGTTCATCTGCATAGATGGAATGTTGTATAAACGACAGGCTGATGGTATCCAGCTAAGGTGCTTGGATGAGAAAGATGCCAAGAAGGTAATGGAAGAAATGCACGCAGCGTATGCGGAGCCCATATGAACGAGCTGACATTAGCGAAAAAGATCATGAGACAAGGATTCTTCTGGCTCACCATGGATAATGATTGCTCAAAATATGTAAAGCACTTCCCCTTTTAAGAATTACATAATTTGACATCGCCTTGGCCGTTCGCAGCTTGGGGGATTGATATTATTGGGGAAATCCATCCTACGGCTTCCAATGGACACAGATATATCATTGTTGCCATCGACTACTTTACCAAGTGGGTAGAAGCTGAGTCCTTCAAGAAAGTTGATGCTCGGGATATGGCAAAATTCATCGAGAAAAGTTTGATATATAGGTATGGCCTTCCACACAATGTGGTATCTGACAACGGGGTCTAGTTCATGGCCGAAACGAAGAAGTTACTCCAGAAATATGGTATTGAGCACCACAAGTCTTCTCCGTATTGCCCTCAAGCCAACAGGGCAATCGAAGCCGCCAACAAGAATATCAAGAGGATCTTGGCCAAAATGGTTCAGAGTTACAAAGATTGGGCAGACAAGTTACCTTTTCCACTATGGGGTTACAGAACAACCATCAGGACATCTATAGGGGCTACACCATACTCTTTGGTGTATAGGACGGAGGCAGTATTGCCGGTCGAGGTCGAACTCAAGTCATTGAGGATAGTTATGGAAGCTGAGATTTCGGAGGCCGAATGGGCGCAGCAGCGGCTGTAACACTTGAACATGTTGGATGAGGGCAGGTTGAGAGCCTACTACCATAATCAGATCTATTAGAAGAGGCTTGCCAAATCATTCGGCAAGAAAGTCAAGAAGCACCCATTGAAAGAGGGAGACCTTGTATTCAAACAGATGAGACCAGGTGCGCCGGACATAAGGGGGAAGTTCAGGCCCACGTGGGAAGGTCCGTTCATCCTCAAGAAGCTGTTATTAAAGGGAGTCGCGATTCTATCGGATAGCGATGGCAATGAATTCAAAGAACCGATCAATATTAATAGACTCAAGAGGTTCCATGGATAAAGACAATACAATCAAAAGAAGAGAATAAAAGCCCCGCGGGTTGAAAATCAAAAAAAGGCGGCCTTGCTAAAATTAGGCGCCTCGTCAGGTTGAAAACTGAAAAAAGGCATCCTGGTCAAAAATTAGAGGCTTGAGAGAAAATGTCCAATCAAGAAAACCCGAGAGGGCTGATTGGTAACAGGAGTTGATGCTATCAAGATTTGGCTCTGTGAATGAATATAGTTTGGCATTTTTGAATTAGTGTTAAATGGTGATCATGTATATTGAAATCGTACTAAAACGGACACAATGTTGTGAAATGAAATAAAACTAAATTCATTCATTGATATTATTTCCTAGTTCTGTTCTAAAAAGGAACATATTGCTTAAAATCCATACAAATCTGAACTAGACCTTACTACTGCTCTCGCCGGCTGGGTGCCTTAGTAGCCAGGTCCTGTTATCAAATGCGGGGCTAGGTGTCCATCCTCTATATGCGCTGGTAGAAGTTACAGAATGATTCCCAGAAAAGGGTATAGTAGTTTTCTCTGGTAGTTCAGTTCAAAGATCATGATACTAAGAAGCAAAGGCTGAAGACAAGACCCCACCTCGAAAGGATAGGGAATGTCTCACTACATCGTTAATCCCTCTGAATTATCAAGCACAATAGGTGGTATTGTAAAAGGCAGTCTCATGAAGCCTTTAAGAACCAGATCCTCATCGGTTACCTCTCTTGATTTAGCAACATATGGAATGCAACTAATGCTAAGGAGAAAATGTCTCAGAGATTAACTATTGTTTACCCTAGGAAGAGGCTTTGATAGTAGCTTCAACTTTTCTTGCAGCTGTACCTGAAAGGCGGGAAAGTCTCAAAAAAAGAAATAAAAATTAAAAAAAAGAAAAAAAAGGCTGTTAGAGATGAAAACCGTAATTGGAGCTCTAAGCAAAAGTTAGGCCAAAGGGCAGGGTGAAAACCTGGGAACAGGCAGTCTATCCTACAAAAAAATGAAATGAATAAAAGTCGCTGGATTGGGTTGTGTCCATTCCAGGCAAAAATTAGGCACAGGGTTATGTGAAAATCCCTAAAGGGGCTTATTTTCCACTAAGAAAAGCTAGTATGAAAATCCACAAGGGACGCACTACCTTTAAAATAATGACCTTTGATGCCTAGAGCGAAAAGGCGGCATTATTCCGAATGACTTTCCTTTAGGCAGAACTTGATTCAGAGTCCTGGGGGCAAAATGCTCATTGACCGGGGGGCAAAGATACGTATGGGTCAGTTCTCCTTGAAAAGATTATGGGTCTGAGTCCGTAAAGCCAAGATAACGCTTTTCTAGATCCCTGGGGGCATCAGACAATGTGAGTAGCCCTAGTACCCTCAACGAATCCCTTAACCACCTAGGATGTGGTCTATTCATTTTTGCATATCACATGCATATCACGTGCATTTAGTCTTTTACATGTATAGATATGCACACACAATTCTTGTACATTAATCCTCTGTATGTGTTTCTTACATATAGTTTTGTATGTACAATTCACACACAAAATCCCATACGCACCCACAATCTTTTGTATATGTTATTGTGCACATGACTTAGAAGGAAAGGTTTGAATAGACGTCATGAGCAAGGGTGATCCAAGAGATGGGTTCAACTGAACATTATCAGCCACTGTATCCAACATAAAATCAAGTGCGTGTGTACAGAGGTGGAACGCCCACAAGGAAAAGCCTATCCAGACACACCATGCTCAGGGAAATCGGAATCACACAAATCTATAGAAAATAAGATCCTTTGAGAAGCCAAACTATCCACACATACTTTAGTCGAAGGCAAATCAGATGCAAAAGTGGGCCAAGGTATAGTTTTGACTCTATATCGGCGCTCATCCATGTCAAACAATCGGATCAACATAAAGCCCTCACGGGAATGGAATCTTAAGGATCTGCTTCTGGAAATACATTTAAAAGAGCAAGCATACTCATACGCACAATGCCAGGAGCAGCAAGGTAAGTTTCTGTACCATGAGATGTATGCTTGTACACATCACACAATAATCAAAATGAAGTCCTCACGAGGAAAGAATCTCAAGGGCCTGCTCCCAAGAGGGAAAAGAATAAGCCTGTCCATGCACATCATGCCGGGAGCGAACAGGTAAGTTTCTCTGTCATAAGATGTACACTCACACACCTCACAGAATCCGAATTCAAATGTATGTATATTGCACACACATGATTCCACACACATGAACAGCATTTTGTATATGTACATGGCTCAGATGAAGGGTCCGAATAGACCTCATGCTTAAAGATGATCCAAGAGATGAGTTTAGTTTAACATTGTCAGATTCATACAAGCCATGCCGGGGGCAATCAGGTAAGTATCTCTATCATAAGATATACGCTCACATACATCACACAGTAAGTGTATCAAAGCCAAATTCAAATGTACAAATTCTCAAACCAAAACAACTTCTCAAACTAAAACAACACAAAAAATGCAAATTCTTAAACAAACAACACAAAACAAAAGAAGAAGACATTTTCAAGGCCTTGAAAATTCAGTATACTGTAAATACATTCAGAATGTAAAGATCAAAAACAAAGCAAGGAAAAAATAGAAACAAAAATTAAAACAAAATAGAAAAATCACCCGCCTGCAGGTAAACAACAAAATTTCCAATCTAATTTGAGAAAGCTCAAATCTTTTTTCTACCCCGGAGGCTCAACATCAAATTCTCTCACCCTCTTGAGAAGTATGCAAGTCTTTTCAACAAGGAGGCTGCATTGGAGATGATAGAGGAATTGATATCTGGCGCGTCACAGTGGCGACTCCAACAGGTATGTACTGCCACAGGTATGCGTCTTTTATATGCCCTGTACATTTGCTTTTCCCTTGTTGTAGTAAAAACGAAGAGGTCCAGGATAAGCGCCAGCAAAGAAAGCGACAAATGGTTCACCATACCGACCTAAGGATAGTCGACAGTCAGATAATGCACTAGCCGGATGGGGGTTAGCAGATCAGACACTATATTAGCCGGATGAGGGTTAGTAGATCAAAATATTGTACTAATCGGATGGTGGTTAGTAGATCAGAAATTGTACTAATCGGATGGTGGTTAGCAGATATTACACTGACCGGATAATGGTTAACAGATAGGATGTTACATGGATCGGTTGGAGGTTACCAAGGTTATGCTGTGCAAGCCCAGAAGCGGCTACCAAGACAGAACGTTCAATCACATGCGATATAACAGATTGCAATTGGGGCTGTAGTTAGAGAACACTACATCTCACAGACACTGCGTGAGCTAAGACAAGGCTAGCGGTACAAATCATACTCCGTGTAGACTGGGACGAGGCTAGCGGGGGATCAGCGATAGAATAGATCGCGAACCGAGATTGTAGTCAGAGAGTACTGTATCTCACCGACACCGTGCAGGCCGAGACGAGGCTAGCGGATCACCGGTGCTAGAATAGATCGCAACGAAGGTCGTAGTTAGAGAGTACTACATCTCACAAAAGTTGCGCGAGCCAGGACGAGGCCAGAAGAACACTAGCGGTAGAACAGATAGCAATAGGGGATGTAGTTAGACAACACTTCACCTCACAATGCGCAGGCCGAGATGAGGCTAGCGGGACAGACCAGCCGCCGTCCAGACCGAGATGAGGTTAACAGGGGACTTGCGATAGAGCAGATCGCAATAGAGGATGCAGTTAGACAACACTTCATCTCACACCGTGCCGGCCGAGATGAGGCTAGCAGGACAGACCAGCCGCCGTGCAGACTAAGATGAGGTTAGCGGGGGACATGCGATAGAACAAATCGCAACAGAGGATGCAGTTAGACAACACTTCACCTCACACCATGCGGGCCGAGATGAGGTCAGCAGGACAGATCAGCCATCGTGCATGCTGAGACAAGGAGAGTGGGACACACGCGATAGAACGGATCGTAACGGGATTGTGGTCGGAGAATACCGCCTTCCACAAATGTTGTGCAAGCCGACCGAAGGCGAGCGAGACAATGCGATAGAAAATATTGCAAACGAGCCACGGTCGGATAGCACTACAGCTCAACGGCAACAAGTCGCAACATTACACACGGCAAAGAGGTAAGGGCTGCCACAGGTACGCATCTCTTTCCTTTTTCTCTGAATTTTGGCTCATCTAGGCACTATTTCACTAGTTTCCCCAAAATTGGGGGCAACTGTAAACACCGTGTCCTGAGGCAGTCCAGATCAGAGTTACCCGATGAAGAGATCAATGTCTGTTTTTTAATAAATTGATGGAATTCGGAGGTTTTCGACTTTCGGTTTCACAAGGATTAAAGGCTTTCTCTCTATAGCGTGAGATTTTCAAAGAGTTTGGGAAATTTAGCTTGAAAATTGAAATATTGCTCCTCAGACGGGAAGCCCGTCGGAGTTGGGATGCGCCATCTCTATTTGGTTTTCCCCATCTCTAGCATTGATAGACGAGCCATCTTTTGTGTTGTAGAGACGACCGTCTGCAGTATAAGTAACGGACACGTGTCCGCATAAAGACGCCCGTCCCTAATCCCGTGCCTCGGTCCGTCTGTCGTCCAGATTACCATGCGTACCCTTCTTACCGACTCCCGTTGGTAGATCTTGGGACGGCCGTCGGACGTGGATCTGATCAGATAACGCCGGATTTTGTAAAATTTGATCGGATAAGTTTAATATCTTCCGAATTTGAATGGGATTGGGGGAATTTTGCTAAAAACTGAATTTTAAAAATTCTTTTCAAATTCAAACTTTAAATTGATATTTATCCCAATTATCTTCTAAACTCTATAAATAGTGGATTAAATTTCATTATTTAGGGTTAGCAAATTTTTGGGTGGTTAGCAAATTTTTGAGGTGTTATCAAATTTTTAAGGGAAAAATCTTTTTGTGAGCAATTTACCAAAATAAAAATTTAATAGTTTTTCTCAAGATCTCATATTTTGAGTTATTTTATTCCATAAAAACTATTTCAATTTTTCTAGTTTTTTCAATTTTTCTAGTTTTTTCAATTTTTATCCGCGAATTGAGCTAATTTGAGGTAATGAAATTCATCCGTTTCCCTCAATCCGGCTAATTCCAATATTTGAATCGCTGTTAAATTCTCAAGAAAGAAAAATATACATTTTCTTTTCTTGATCCATTTTTTCGATCCTTGTGAAATGAGCAGGACTGAAGTCATTCGATATCCACCTAAAAGGTAAAATCTGAGGGTAAACATTTTGGATTAATATTTGTGTAATTTAATTGACTTATATTAATTGTTTTAATTTTTTAATAATAAGATCCTTTTATTTAATAAGGAATTTCAATTGAAATTTTGAGGTTTTTTTCGTTTTTCTGGAATCAGGGGTGACCGATGGGCAGAGTGGTAACCGACACCCGTCCCTAGTTTGAGAGACGGGACGTAGGTAACGCACCACTCCGTCCGCCGGTCACACCAGGGACGCCCGTCAGTAATGTGCAGAAGGCCGTCCCTAGGCAAATTCCCATGTTTTTAACTTATTTCTTTTCCCTTTTCTATTTCTTTTATCTTTTAACTCATTTCCTTTAAAATTTATTATTATTTTACTTTTCTTTACTTTACTTTATTCTTGATTTTGACACTGACATGTTTATTTTTATGAGTTATTTTCTGACCATTTTGGAGTTGGAGTTGTTAATGATGGTGGTCGCGCCAATCTGAGGATTTCATCCGGGTTCTTTCTTTACCCTTGTTTTTTATTCATTTTATTATGAAGATTGTTTTAATGTCGTTAAAGTAAAAATGGCCAAATGTTTTATAGTAATTAATTTGGGATTTTCCGAAAGTCGGGGGACAAAGTCCTGTTTTTAGCCAATAAAACCGACACTTCTCAAAAATCAGCTTGCAATAAATATGCATGGCAGGACCAATGTCCTCATTTCAATGAATATCCCGATTTCTGTATGATTTACATATCATTTTATAATGGGGGTTGTATTCCGCACCTAGTGTTATTGTAAATTATTTTCGTGTATTTTATTTTGTGTCAATTTACTGCTTTATCTACGTGAATGGATTACGCTTTAATTAACTGCATTGTATGGAAAGTTGATGAAACAATGAATTCAAAACTTAATTATAATATTAATCAAGGTACAAATAAATGAGAAGTTCCGAACCCACTCTAGTCTTGGGCTCAATGAGGTTAGAGGTATGGAACCTCCAAAATATCTCTTGTTCCCCTCCAAAAGGCCTAATTTACATAATCCTAGGCTCCAGGGGGTTAAAGGATCATCCTAATGTTCTATTGGGCTAAGACCCCCAAGATCCCTCTGGTTTGCCCAAAATGGATATTTACGCGCTGTGTAATCCTAGGTTCCACGAGGTTAGAGGGTCATCCTAATGTTCTATTGGGCTGGCACCTCCAAGATCCTCTTGGCTTACACAAAATGGATATGTAAGCGCTGCCTTAGGCTCGCTGAGGCTAGACGACCCTTCCCAATGTTCTATTGCATGGCGACTCCAAGAAACCTCCTTGTTGCCCAATATAGACGCACTTGTAATTCGTTGCAAGTTTTAATGAACCTCAACCCGATCGCCCTAAAGGCGGCGGTTCGGGGCGCCCCAGGGTTCGACGCGCGTCACACATACACTTAAAGCGGTAAAGAAATAAAATTCTTAAAACAACAAACAAGGGCTAAAAACAAAAGTACAATATTATTAATTTACGTAATAGTTTTTACATATCAAAATACAAAAGTGCCGTAGCACAAGATCATATACAAATCTGATATTCAAACCAAAATACAAAAGTAGAGTTTACATTGAGCGTCATCATTACAAAATTAGTAAACTAAAACATATACAAAAAGTACAATCCTGTACTACAAAATCTCTCTCCTAGTTGTGTTGGCCCTGCTGAAACGGATCACCCTGCCCAAAACTCCAATATCTTCCACACTTGCACGGATAAAGCACCCGTGCTAAGCGAATACGCTTAGTGGGGAAAACACAACGAAAAATGACCACTCACAGTGGACGTTAGAACAAATCACATACATAGGGCACATACTGAAATCAATACTTAAAGCAGTTCATCATATTCAAGATAACAATATTTTTTCATCACACAAACATTTATAATGAACTGAATTATAACACATCATTTCAATAAACCTGCATATTCAAAAGAGTGGATAGCGAGTAACACATAGTCATTCAAAACGCATGGATACCCGAGGGTATCAAAATTATTCTTTTCTTTTTGATTCAAATATTTTCGCATGGAATCTTAAACAAGATTCAAGTTTAAAAGGGATCGCGAGGATCCGAACAGGGACCTGATCAGGGTCCAGAACGCATACGCATGGCTGCAGCTAACTGAATTCTATAGGCATGCCTATTTTTTCACTTATTGACTTTTGTAGGTCAAGCATAATTCATTCAATTTACATTCATATAATTCATAAAATTGTCCATGTATAACAATAAAAGCATCACAAGGTTGAAAATTAAACATTGAAAGCATAAAAAGAAAACTCAATTTTTAAGCCAGGAGGTGTCGCGCTCGCGACAGAGGCGAAGATTCAACCCAGGTCGCGAATGCGACAGTCCTCGCACTCGTGCGGGGATAGAAACTTGTCTCACTGTCGTGCTCACAACATAGTGAGCAGCCAGCAAAAGCTATCGCGTAGGCACGTGCTCGTAACAGGAGAGTGTCCACAACCGCTCAGCAGCCGAGCGCTCTGTCGCGCTCGCGATAGAGAGCTCTCGCTGCAACCGCTCGACAGTCTAGGCTCGGCGCGCATGAAGGCTAAAATCACCGAGCTCTGTCGCGACATTGTCGTGCTCGCAATAGGGTCGTGATTTCCAGCCCTTACGCGAAAAACCTGCAGAATTCCACTTCCAAAATTTACCCAAACCTTCAATTGGCTTCAAAACAAAACCCCACACAAATAGATCATTCAGAACACCTTAAACCACCTAAAACTCAACTTATAAACCAATTATCATCATCAAAACATAAAATTTACAAGATCAAATTCTAGAATTTACTAAACCAGCAATTTATCATAGAATTTCATACAAACTCATACTATAGTTCAATTCTTCATAAACTATCCATTCCAACTCAAGAGAACTAATACCCATATCAATTAAATACAAATACCCACAATATACCACATCAATTTCAACAATAACCCCAAAACACAAAATCACACAAAAACACATCTAAGCCACAAACATTCCCAAACCTCAAATTCTTGAACTCTAGTCACGGGCTCTGCTTCCACTTGCTATTTCCTTGCCTTTGGGCTCTCTAAGCAAAAACATCCATTACAAAAACTTAAAACTCAAACCCTAAAAATACCCAAATACTCAAATTAACCAAATTAGAAGGAAATAAGAGGATGAGGAAGAATAATAAACTATTACTCACCTATATCAACTTAGGATTAACCAAAACTCACCCCAATTGCAACTAGAGGGGAAGGATTACAAGAAAATAAAGAAGCAAAGAAGTAGAAGAGGAAGAACGGGAAAGAAGGGAGAAAACTGGAAAAAGAGAAGGGAAAAGCTGATTCTCTCTCCTCTCTCCTCACTATAAATACTCCCCCACTTGTTACATGGCAACCTCCTGTAGGAAGACTACCCCAAGGCACACCCAACAACCATCCACTTACATAGACCCAAACCAAACCTCACTTATATACACACTAATCCCCTAAACACTCTTACACCCAAGCAAAACCCTATAAAGGCATAACACTAAAATTTAAACCATACACAAAATAACACATGCTAAACTTGAACACACACAAGGCTCAAACTACTAAGGTGGAAACGGGGCATTACAATACTCCCCCAGTTAACAGAATTTCATCCTCGAAATTCTCACTTTATCCAAATAACTGAGGATGTTGAGCTCTCATTATTGCTTCTGGTTCCCAAGTTGCCTCTTCAATTCCATGGTGCTTCCAGAGTACCTTAACCAAAGTGATTTGCTTACTGTGGAGCTGTCTGATCTCCCTACCCAAAATTTCCTTCGGTTCTTCATCAAATGAGAAATCTGGCTAAACCTGAATATCTTGCACTTACAGCACATGAGATGGATCGGATCGGTAACGTCAAAGCATAGACACGTGAAAAACATCGTGTAACGTAGCTAATTCCACTAGCAACGCTAACCGATAAGCTACTGGGCCAATCTTATCCAAGATCTCATAAGGTCCAATAAACCGAGGACTTAACTTTCCTTTCTTACCAAATTGAAGAACCTTCCGCTAAGGCGATACTTTCAAGAATACTTTGTCGCCAACTTCATATCAAATGTCTCTTCGTTTCAAACCAACATAAGACCGTTCCCTATCTTTGGCTGCCTTCAAATTCCATTGTACTACTTTAATCTTGTCTTCTATGTCTCTGACCAACTCTGGACCCACGACTGACCTTTTCGATAACTCAGTCCAACACACTAGAGTTCTGCATTTTCGTCCATAGAGAGCTTCATAGGGAGCCATTCCGATACTCACCTGATAACTGTTATTGTAAGCGAACTACATCAAAGGAACATACTTGTCCCAGCTACCTGAGAACTCTAAAGCACATCCTCGAAGCATATCTTCCAGAATCTGAATAACTCTTTCTGACTGACCATCGATCTGAGGGTGAAAGGCAGTGCTAAAATTTAACTGAGCACCCAAAGCCTACTGTAATTCCTTTCAAAACTTTGATGTAAACCTCGGATCCCGATCAGACACAATAGAGATGGGAATTCCATGAAGCCTTACTATTTCATTCATATAGATCTCAGCTAACTTGTCCATGGAATAATCTAACCGAACTAATAAGAAGTGTGCTGACTTTGACAACCGGTCTACTATCACCCACACAGAATCATGCTTGCGCTGAGTCAAGGGCAAACCAACAACAAAGTCCATCGTGATATCATCCCACTTCCATTGAGGAATGTGTAAGGGATGCAACAATCCTGTTGGGACTTGGTGCTCAGCTTTCACTTGCTGACACACCAAACACTTCGAAATAAATTCTACTATATCCTTTTTGATACTTGGCCACCAATAGAATTTCTTCAGATCTCTATACATCTTATTTCCTCCTGGATTCATCATGAAAAATGACAAATGAGCTTCTTGCAAAAGTCTTTTCTTCACCTCATCCACATTAGGCACACATAACCGATTCCCAAATCTTAGCACTCCCTCACTATCTACAGAAAATTCAGTCTGCTTACCATCTCTAACCATGTGAAAAGCACACTGCAACACCGGGTCACTCAACTGTGCATCCACTATCAATTATTTCAAGCTCGGTCTAACCTTCAATCGAGCAATAAGTGCTCCTTCTGAATCAAACCTCCACTTTCCTCTACTCAGAGATAAAATCGACACTGATTTCCTACTCAAAGCATCTGCTACTACAGTTGCCTTGCCCGGATGGTAATCAATGATACAATCATAGTCTTTGAATAACTCCAACCACCTTCGCTGCCTCAAGTTCAATTCTTTCTGAGTGAGAAAGTATTTTAGACTCTTATGATCGGTGAAGATCCTGCATGTCTCCCCATAAAAATAATGTCGCCATACCTTAAGAGCAAACACTACCACTGCTAACTCCAAGTCATGCGTTAGATAATGCTGCTCATAAGGCTTTAACTGCCTAGAAGCTTATGCGATCACTTTACCGTCCTACATCAGAACACAACCCAGTCCTATACCTGAGGCATCACTGTACATAGTATACTCTTTACCCGAGACAGATTGAGTAAGTACAGGAGCCTTAATCAGCATATCTTTCAATTGTTCAAAGCTTGCTTGGCACCTATCCGACCAAATGAACTCAACCTCTTTTCGGAGAAGCCGAGTCAATGGTGAAGCTATCACAGTGAATCCCTTTACAAACTGCCTATAATAACCAGCTAAACCAAGGAAACTCCTCACTTCTGGTACAGACTTTGGTGGCAACCAGTTCACAATGGCTTCAACTTTGGATGGATCTACCCGAATACCTTCAGCCGAAACCACATTTCTAAGGAACGTTACCTCTTTTAACCAAAATTCACACTTATTAAGCTTAGCGTATAGCTGATGGTCTTTTAACACTTGTAATACCAATCGCAAATGTTCTTCATGCTCCTTTTCATCCTTAGAATAAACCAAGATGTCATCGATGAACACAACAACAAAACGTCCAAATATTGCCTAAATACCCTGTTCTTCAAATCCATGAAGGTTGTGGGCACATTAGTCAAACCAAATGGTATCACTAAAAATTCATAGTGACCATAACGTGTCTGAAAAGCTATTTTCGCAACATCCGGATCCTTGACTCTCAACTGATAATAACCCGAACTCAAGTCTATCTTCAAAAATACTCCAGCTCCTTTTAACTGATCAAAAAAATCCTCGATCCGTGGTGTGACGCGTGCCGGATCCCCGCGGCCGCCCATGGGACCGCCTGCTTGAGGGCGATCGGGGCATTTGTGGGTCCGCTAACAGCTTCCAATAAATTGCAAGTGCGTTTATGTTGGGCAACAGGGAGGTTTCATGGAGTCGCCACCCAATAAAACATTGGGAAAGTTTCTCTCGCCTCGGAGAGCCTAAGACTGCGCTTAATATCCATTTTGGGCCAACCAGAGGGGTCTTAGAGGGTAAACCTCTGGCCCTAAGGAGCCTAGGATTAACGCCAAAGCCTCGTGACACAAGAGGTGTCTTGGAGGGTAAACCTCTCGCCTCTTTGAGCCCAAAGACCAGAGCTGGGTTCGGGATTTCTCATATATTTCTACCTCGATTATTTTATGATTAAATTTTAATTATCATTAATTTGCTCTCTCTCCACACAATGCAATTGATTAAAGGCGCATTTATTCACCTTCGGAAAGCAGTAAATGAGCAAATAAATGGTGAAAGCAATAAATTACAATAATAGAAAGAGCGGAATACAACTCCCTTTTATAAATACGTGATACATACACAAATCGGGCATTGCTTATTTTGAGGACTTTGGTCCTCGAATGCATCATTATCAAAATGGATATTTTTATTGTGATGATTTTTATTGGATAAAAATAGGACATTGGGTCCTTACGTTTATGAAAACCTCATTTTATTAAATATAAAACATTGATCAATTTTTATATTTAACGAGATACAAAAAGGGTATACTAATGTGCATAAAAGAATTAATGAATAAATAAAGGAAATAACCAAGAAGGTTAGAAAACTAAACCGGACGGACTCCTCCAAGCATGGTAGATCACCCCTCGAGCTTAGAATAGTCCAAGAAAATCAATATATGCTTACAAAAGGTTAAAAGATGTTAATATATGAAAGCTCAACATAAATGAAGTCAAACAAACCTTGAGAAAGATAGAAAAGATTTGAAAACGTGGAGACAGGAACCAGCGACGGCCTTCTGTCAAGTGACCGACGGCCGTCAGTCAAAGTGACCAACATATCCCATCGCTCACTCAAGAGAGAGGGCTTCTGTAGGTGGGGTGACCGACGGGCGTCGGTGAAGCAAATGACCCGTCGGTCACCACTGCCTCCGAAAATAAAACAATGAAAACTCTCTTTTTCAAAGCAAAAATGAGTTTTTTTATACAAATAAGATGAAGAGAATCAAAATAAAGAAAAGTGA
Source organism: Excoecaria cochinchinensis (assembly GCA_947683425.1). Classification (NCBI taxonomy): domain Eukaryota; kingdom Viridiplantae; phylum Streptophyta; class Magnoliopsida; order Malpighiales; family Euphorbiaceae; genus Excoecaria; species Excoecaria cochinchinensis. The sequence continues at coordinate 756,114 of CANTUQ010000022.1, forward strand.
AAGCGAAAAACCAAGAGAACAGCAAAGTAAAGAAGAAAGATGAAATAATATGGAGAATAAGTTCGGAATATTTACCCTCAGATAGTGTTTTAGTGAGATTCTTGGTGTCGATTAGAGTCCCGCACGCTCCACGAGAAACAAAATAAAAGGTTAGGAAAGAGGAAAATAGATTGTTTCCTTCTTAACCCCTTAAAAAAACTAACTAATTAGTTTTAGCTCCTTTTTAACGGTTTGATTCTCAGATTAAAAGAAATTTCTTAATATATGTGTTTGCTGGAAGAGAGAGAAAATGTGCTTGAATTTTGGCAGAGTTTCCCCTCTTGAAAATTTTTGGAACCCTTTTTAAGAGAAAATTTGAAGCTTTTATAGGCCAGGCACGACCGACGGGCATTGGTGTGTGGAGTCAGGCGTCGAAAGAGTCCTTCTGACACAAGGATTCATCTGACGGCCCTGCCATTTCCACCAACGGGCGTCGAAAAGGTTGCGTGCTCTGGGAAATCAGGTGGCGTGCTCCGGAAGAGGCAGTGCCTTCCGACGGGCGTCGAAAAATACCACAAGCCATCTGTGACCCTAAGCGACGGGCTGGCCTCTCACAGACGGGCTGGCTGTCTGTCGAGGAAAATATACTTTTTGACTCAAAAAAATTCCCTATTTTCTCCCCCTCTGCCTACGAAAGGTGAAAAGACTTATTTCTCGTGGAGTATGGGACTAAAACCTCCAAATCCAAACCGTTTGTACAGGCTCGGATACTGATTTCATCATAGGATAATCTCTGATCCGGACCGCTCCGGGACACGGTGCTTACAGTTGCCCCCAGTTTTGGGGAAACTAGTGCATAAGCGCCTAGATAAGCCAAAACTCAGAGAAAGGACAGAAAGAAAGAAGGCGTACCTGCGGCAGTTCTTACCTTCCGTGCCTTTTGCCGGGTAGACCTCGTCTCGGTCTGTTCGGCAATGCGAAGATATCCCTATCGGTCTCGTCTCGACCTGTAGGTGTTGGTGAGACGTAGCATTCTCTAGCCACAATCCCGATGTGAAGAGTGGTGTTTTTCTAACCACAGCTTCGATCTGAAGTTCCCTTGCTAACCCCCATCCGATCTGCAAGGTGCGTAGCACTCTCTGGCTGCCGCGTGAACTGTGAGATACAGCACTCTCTGGCTATAATCCCGATGTGAAGAGTGGTGTTTTTCTAACCACAGCTTCGATCTGAAGTTCCCTTGCTAACCCCATCCGATCTGCAAGGTGCGTAGCGCTCTCTGGCTGCTGCGTGAACTGTGAGATGCAGCACTCTCTGGCTACAATCTTGGTGTGAAGAGTGGTGTTTTTCTAACCACAGCTTCGATTTGAAGTTCCCTTGCTAACCCCCATCCGATCTGCAAGGTGCGTAGCGCTCTGTGGCTGCCGCGTGAACTGTGAGATGCAGCACTCTCTGGCTACAATCTCGGTGTGAAGAGTAGTGTTTTTCTAACCACAGCTTCGATCTGAAGTTCCCTTGCTAACCCCCATCCGATCTGCAAGGTGCGTAGCGCTCTCTGGCTGCCACGTGAACTGTGAGATGCAGCACTCTCTGGCTACAATCTCGATGTGAAGAGGAGGAGACCTCGCTGGGTTCCTCGTTCCAAGAAGATATGAATCTTAGGCGCCCTTGTTCGGACTTTTAATCGATGCTTGTGCTCTGATCAATGTTCTCTGTACCTGTGTGATAAAAGGTTTTGTTAATTCATGTTTGAGTTGTTATTATTATTTTTTTTAACACGTCTATGAATGGCGTGGTTTTGCTTTATCTATCAGGTCAAGTTTCATTTATATTCTTTTTTATTGAATTGTCATCATCATTTCATTTTTTGGATTTACCTTATTTTGGAATACGAGCAAATGTGAAAACATATATTCATAAATAACTGAATAAATGCATAAACTGAAAAAAAAAGTTTTCCACTAGAAATATCCATTTTTGTACAATGTATATACAAAGTGAAAATGTACAAAAATAACTCCCTGAACATCAGAGGGGTGTATAGTCGGAGGGCTCATCGGGATCCTCATCATCTGATATGTGCACTGTCCCTGGCGGAGGTGGAGGTGGAGCTGGCTGTGCTGGAGGTGGAGGCTGAGCCTTGGAGGGTCCTGCCCCAGCATCATGGGCCTGTCTGAATCTAATCTGAGCATAGCCATCCAAGAAGGGCTGGGTACAAGTCCTCATAAACCCTAAGGTCTCTGAAACTGTGCCTCCTAGCTTCTTGAATGCCTGGCTCATCTGAAGGGTCTGCTCGCTGGCGGCCCTCCTCATCTGCTCTAGGCGCTGCTCTGTCTGCTCTCTGAACTCCCTCATGGTCTGAGACAAGGGTGGGAGAATCCCCTCTATCGCCAGGACCCGGGATCTCAGGGAGTTGATTGACTCGTCTATCATCTGTAGGGTCATATCAACCCTCTGAGACGCCTGGTCCTGAGACGTCCTCATCTCATGAGCGAGCTGCTGCCTAAGCTCCCTCTGGCCCTGGGCAATCTGCTCTATCAGCCTCATCTGCTCGTCTCTGAAAGCCTCCACAACCTGAGCCTGCTCTCGCGCGGTGTGCTCGATATAACCGGCCTGCTCCTGACCCAGACGCTCTATCCCCCGAGACTGCTCCTGAATAGCAGCCTGTTGATGGTCTAACCTCTCGTGTATGGCTCTGTCTCTCTCATCCTGTCGTCGCTCTAAGGCTGCGAACATAGAAGTGAGGAGCTGAGAGAAGTCAGGCTATGCTGGCTACTGCTGTGCTGGCTCTGGCGGCGGGGCTGCGGAAGTGGATGCCCCTGGGTCACCCCGGGAGTATGGGTGATACCTCTCGGGGGGCCCGTGGGTAGACCTCTGTACCCTGATACTCGGCGACGGGATAGGAGTCGGCGCTCTGGATGCCGGTGAAGCGACAAAGAGCTCATCCATAGTGAACTCCATGTCAAAATCCGACGGGGTCCTGGGCTGCTCCTGCTGTGATGGCGGTGGCACAGTCTGAGGCTGAGGCTGAGGAGGCTGCGGAGGCTGCTGCTCTGGCTCGAGCTCGGGCTGTGGAGGCTGATGCTCCGGCTGAGGGGGCTGCTGCTCCGGCTGAGGAGGCTGCTGCTCCGGGTGCTCCGGATCTGGACCCAAGGGCGAAAGTGAGAACATCCGCCTAGTCTCGTGAATGGACAGTACTCTGTAAGCCTTTGCCTGCCCCGATATCTGCGAGATCACCCCCATCTGCACTGCCGCTGCGGCATCTACATGTATCCCCTCATCCAGGGGTCCTCTCAGCCTGTCTGGGGCAACTCCCAACCTCAAAAGCAACCGAGTGATGACTCCTCCCACTATCACCACCGGTGTCAGTCCTCTGCCAACTCTGACCAAGTTAGCCAAAATCTCATGGCTAACGTTGAGATGCTGGCCTGCCACCATAGCCCAGAGGCTCCAGATCTCGGCCGCATTAAACGACCCTGGATTTCCAGCTTGACCAAGGTACGAACTGGATAGCACTCTGTGCAATTACAGGAGTGCCTGAGACACCAGTACGGAGCTCTTCGCTATATCATGATCATACAGCACTCCCGGTAGGGCAATGGCCGCCCAGTGGGTGCGTCTCACCGCTCGCCGTGGGATCTCGACCCCCTCCTCTATGGGGAGCCCCATGGCTTGTGCGAACCTCTTCCTAGTAATACTGAAATGCTGGCCATCAAACCAGAACTGGATCACCCATGGCTCGGTATCTGACCTCTGAAAACCGCCATAGCGGAGGACCTGGCGAGTAGCCTCTGGGAAGGTCTGGAAAGCGGGGTCGAGGAACTCTGTCCACCCGACTCCCTCAACAAGCATGTCGACCTCCGGGGCCATCCCTAGGGCCTCTAGGAACGGCCGGGACATGAAGCAGCAAGCCCGAATCTCCACCTGAGCCAGCGCTCTGTATCTCTGAGCTGACTCGTCGTCCATCCAACCCGGAACCACGACCTCAGCCTGGGCCTGTGGTGCTCTACGTCTAGGAGGCATCCTGCAAAAGAAAAATTAGATGGTGAAAATTTTGGCAAAACAGGCATTATTAGACTTATTTTCAAGGTGAAAGCCCATTTAGGCCTCACCCGGGCAATAACGGCCCGAATACGAGATAAAAAACTGATAATAAATGAAAAGAGGCGAACGTCCTGTCAAGGGATGTTGCCCAGCATGCTTCGCACATATCAAAACAGAAGAAACATACAATTGGCATGGAAATATTTAAAGCGAATAAAAATGGGCTTTCTAGACCCCAAGGTATGCATTATACACAAAAATATTCAATTTTAGAATAAAAAATAAAAATTTGGGCAGCACCCCAGCAAGGGTGTGCCCAACCTCCTGCATAAAAAGGCATCAAACTAGGCCTCAGGCCTCAACAACAATATATAAATATAAATGGGACGCACCCCGGCAAGAGTGTGCCCCCAATCAATACAAAATAATGGCCTCAGGCCTCAACAAAACGATATATGCGCTAGAAAGCCTATTTTAAAAGCAACAAAGGTATAGAAAAATTTTATTTCTATGTGATCATGCAAAGGTTCAGATTAATTGCACTACAAAAATAATAAAGAAATAAATAAATAAAGAAAACGGGCAGCATTCTCCCTAAATTTTTAAGGCATCTAAAACATTCTAATCATTTCTAAGGCTAAAGGAAGAAGAAATGAAAAAATAAATTGAATTAATTTAAAAAAGTAGTTATTTTACTTACTTGTAGTCACAAGGAGTGTAGAAAAACTGAAGAAAAATGAATGTCTGAGCGTCCGGTGAGTAGAGAACGCGAAAAGATGAAGAAAATGCAAGAAAAATGAGAAAGAAGACTTGAAAATGCAGAAAAAACGCTTAAAGAACCATTTTTGAGAGGAAGAGTGAAAGTGACAGCGCCGCTGGTCCGTCTGTCACTCGCCCATATATAGAGTTTCGTGACCGATGGGCTGGGTATCTGTAAGAGCGACCGACGGGCTAACCGTCTGTCTCTCAAAAAATGCGAATTAATGCGCGTGATGAATGCAATGCTAACGTATGCATCTGCTAGGTGGATCTTTACCGACGGGCGGGCCGTCTCTTTGGGGAGACGGGCAGGCCGTCAGTGACGCTTTCCTATAAATTCTTCCGAAATTTTTGCTCCTTTTGTGTCTCTTCATTTTTTCAATATCTCGAGCCCTTTACTCTTCTTAGAATGTCTTCCTCTCTGGCCCAAAAAATGCACCGCATCCTAGATGACAAACACGCTTGGGAAAAAGGCGCCCTTTCCTCTCTGTCTGGGCTAAACTACCTGCGTCGGGTCAAAGTTGATCAGAACCCTCTTCTGGCGGCGACTCACTTCTGGAACCCCCGGTTTCACGTTTTCCGGTTCACTTACCAGGAATTGTGCCCCCTGCCTGAGGAGCTAGCTGCCATTCTTGGAGCCTGGTTCCCTCCTAGCGCTCTGTCCTGCATCCCCCGTTGCGGCCTACTCTAGACTAAAGACATAGCTACGGCTCTCGGCATACCTTCTTCTGAGGCGGACCGGCTGATTTCTCCGGGCTCTTCCTTTGCTTTGGAGCCACTGGTCAAGGCTCTAGATCAGTTCACTGACATCCCCACTTACCAGGTCAGCATAGTATTTTTGTTTTGCATGGTGAACTTTCTCACTGTTGTTCCAAGGGGTCTGACAGGTGACCCTCGCTTGTTCGGAGTTCTGAGCGACTTTCACCTGGGATTATCACCCTTACCACTTATTCTGGCTGAGACCATTCTGGGCTTAGACTCTGTGAGCTCTGAATCCACTACTACTTTTTCTGGCAGCCCCTTATTGCTCCAGGTACGTCATTATTTTAAAGGTAGTGCGTCCCTTATGGATTTTCACACTAGCTTTTCTTAGCGGGAGGTGCGTCCTTTCGGATTTTCACACAACCCTGTGCCTTATTTTTGCCTGAAGTAAGCCCTATTTACTCCAGCGGCTTTTTTCTTTTTTCTTTTTTTTTTTTCAGATCTGGCTGCAAGAGAAACTGAGGATGCTGTCTGAGCCACCTCCTCGAGTTATTCCACAGTATTCACCGAGCCATTTCCTTCCGCGTCAACGGCTGTATAAGTGTGCCACTGCTGGTGAAGGCATTACCAGATTTGGCGAGCTGTCAGATGACGACATCAGCTTCACGTCTGCCTGGCTCCCACTGTCTCATATGGTCATTGATGGGCCATCGGGGTGTGTTCCCCTTTGTGGGCTCCGTCAAGCCACCTTCTATATCACTTCTCGATGTGTGCGTTAGCTCGGGATGACCCAGGATGTGGTGAGGGTTCCCTTGTCTTTTCGGGGAGGAGCTCTCTCAGCTGCGTTCGCCTCAAGGTATCATGAGCTGTGGAGCAAATTACCAGTAAAGACTATTATTCCGAGGTTCGGCGATCATTCTGTGGCTTCAACTAGCGAGTACAAGAAGTGGATCCTTAGCCCAGCATCTGATAATAGGACACGAGGGCTCAAGCATCTGGTCGGCGAGAGCAGCAGCAGCAGGATTTAGCTTAGCTTACGTATGTATTTCTTTTAGTGCTACATTTCTCTTTAATACAGAACTAGAAAATGACAAAAATGAAAAGAATAATATTCATTCTATTTCACGAAATTGTGTACATTTCCATATAATTTCAGCATACATGATCAGTTTTGACATTTACACAACCGCGTACGCCCTATTAATTCATGAAACCAAATTTTAATAGCATCAACTCCTGTTACCAATCGGCCCTCTCGGGTTTTCACGATTGGACATTTTCTCTCGTGCCTCTAATTTTTGCACAGAGTGCCTTTTTTCGGTTTTCACCCTGTCGAGGCGCCCAATTTTAGTACAACCGCCTTTTTTCGGTTTTCGACCTGCAGGGCATTTTATTCTCTTCTTTTTATTTTGGTCTTTAGCTATGGAACCTCTTGAGCCTGTCAACATTTACCGGTTCTTTGAATTCATTGCCATCGCTATCCGATAAGATTGCGGCTCCTTTGGACAATAGCTTTTTAAGGATTACGGCCCCTCCCAGGTTGGTCTGAATTTCCCTCTGATATCCGGTACACCTGGTCTCATCTGCTTGAACACTAAGTCTCCTTCTTTCAGTGGATGCTTTCTCACCTTCTTTCCGAAAGTCCTGGCCAATCTTTTCTGGTAGATCTGATTGTGATAATAAGCTTTCAGCCTACTCTCATCCAGTAAGTTCAAATACTATAGCCTCTATCGTGCCCATTCGACCTCCAGGATTTGGGCTTCCATGACCACTCTCAGCGACTTGAGCTCTATCTCAATTGGCAATACTACTTTCGTCCCGTATACCAAAGAAAAGGGCGTAGCGCCCATAGATGTCCTTACCGTTGTCCTATATACCCACAGGGCGAAGGGTAGCTTTTCAGCCCAGTCTTTGTAGGTTTGGACCATCTTGGATAGGATTTTCTTCATATTCTTATTAGCGGCCTCTACTGCCCCATTAGCTTGTGGTCGGTAGGGAGATGACTTATGGTGTTTGATACCATACTTCTCAAGGAGCTTCCTGGTTTCCCCCATGAACTGCACCCCATTGTCAGACACTATGTGGTGAGGGAGGCCATATCTGCAGATCAGATTTCTCTCATGAACTTGGCCATATCCCTTGCATCAATCTTTTTGAAGGATTTCGCCTCTACCCATTTGGTAAAATAGTCAATTGCGACTATGATGTATCGGTGCCCATTGGATGCCGTAGGGCGAATCTCTCCAATGATATCTATCCCCCAAGCAGCGAAAGGCCAGGGTGATGTCAGGTTGTGTAGCTCTGATACTGGTAGGTGTCTCAAATCTGCGTACTGTTGGCATAACTGGCATTGCTTGACGTACTTTGAGCAGTCATTGTCCATCGTAAGCCAATAGAAGCCTTGTCTCATGATCTTCTTAGCCAAAGTCAAGCAGTTCATGTGAGCCCCACAGATGCCTGCATGGGTCTCCTCCATCACCTTGCGGGCTTCTTTTTCATTTAAGCACCTGAGCTGAATCCCGTCTGACTGTCTTTTATACAGCACCCCTTCCAAGGATATGAACTGAGCAGATAGTTTCCGGATCATCCTCTGGTCTTTCTCAGTAGCTTCCTCTGGAAACTTATTGTTTTCCAAATAATTCATAATGTCAAAGTACCATGGTTTCCCATCCGCCACTTCTACTTCCATTACTGGCTTGATCTCAAAGCTGGGCTTCTCAGAACTCGAAATCAGCACTGGCTTCATAGCTACCCCTTCAGGATTATCCCATATCGACACTAGGGTTGCCAACGCATCAGCTAGACGATTCTCATCTCTTGGCACGAAGTGGAAAGTGCAGGTTTCAAACTGCCCACATACATCTTTCAAATATTCAACGTAGGGTACCAGTCGCTCTTCCTTTACAGCCCACTCTCCTCGGATCTGGTTAATCACTAAGGATGAGTCACCGAAGACTTCTACATTCTTTGCCCCCAATGCAACTAAAGCCTCCAACCAGGAAGTGCATGCTTCATATTCGGCTTCATTGTTGGTTGCTTTGTACCTCAGCTTCTTGGCTAGGGGGAGTTTCTCATTATCTGGGGTTGTCAAAATAATTCCAACTCCAGCCCCTCTGTTATTCACTGCCCCGTCGAAGTGTAACTGCCATCCTTGGACAGAAATCGCGACTATGCTCTCATCCAGAAAGGTGAACTCGGGAGTGTCTCCTTGAATAGGATGCTCGGCAAGAAACTCGGCTACGGCTCGCCCCTTAATAGTTTTGCGGGTGAGGTATTCAATATCAAACTCTTGCAGTAAAAGCAACCGCCTCACCATCTTACCAAGCAAAGACGGCGCTTCTTGTAAATATCTCAACGGATTCTGCTTGGCCACTGCCTGAACTTTGTATGAGTGGAAGTAATGTCTCAGTTTCTTTGATGCCCAAATCACTGCGATGCAGATCTTCTCTACTTTAGCATATTTAATCTCATAAGCCAGAAACTTCTTACTGAGGTAATAAACTGCGAATTCCACTCCAAATTCATCCTCCTCCTGAGCCATCATGGCGCCCACAGAACTGCCTTCCACTGCCAGATACAGGATAAGCGGTTTGACTGGTTGCGGCGGCCTTAACACTGGCGGATTCAACAGATATTCCCTGATGCTGTCAAAGGCTTTCTGGCAGTCTTCGTTCCAGACCACAGGCTGATTCTTTCTAAGTAGTTTAAAAACAGGCTCGCATATCAAAGTGAGCTTGGCAATGAATCGGCTGACGTACTGCAGCTTGCCCAGGAAGCTCCTTACGTCCTTTTCCTTTTGTAGCACGGGCATCTCTCTGATGGCCTTCACCTTGTCTAGGTCAATTTCTATTCCCCTCTGGCTGACGACATGTCCCAACAGCTTTCCTGAAGTCACTCAGAAAATACACTTCTTGGGGTTAATTCGCAGATTGTACTTATCAATCCTGGTGAAGAACTTCTCTAGAGCTTCAAAGTGGCCCTCACGGGTGGCCGACTTGACCATCATGTCATCAACATACACCTCTACCTCCTTGTGGATCAGGTCGCTTAGAATCTTAGTCGCCATCCTCTGGTATGTGGCTCCTACATTTTTCAGGCCAAAAGGCATGACTCGGTTGGCGTAGGTCCCCCATTTTGTGATGAAAGCGGTCTTAACCCGGTCAGCTATTTTGTTCAGGATCTGGTTGTAGCCCACATAACCATCTCCAAAGCTGTACATCGCGCAGTTGGCGGCACTGTCTATCAACACATCAATGTGGGGTAGTGGAAAATTATCTTTAGGGCAAGCCTTGTTCAGATCTCGATAATCCACACATACCCTGACCTTCCCATTTTTCTTCGCTACAGGGACGACGTTTGCCAACCATGTAGGATATTGCACTTCAACAAGGAACTTGGCCTCAATCTGTTGCCGAATCTCCTCCTTGACCTTGTCTGCCCATTCTGGCCTGAGCCGTCTCAACTTCTGCTTTACGGGCTTATAATCTGGATAAGTCGGGATGGCATGTTCTGCTACATCTCGATCGATCCCTGGCATGTCCTCATAGGTCCAGGCAAAGACTTTTTCATGTTTTCTTATTATTCTCTCGAATTTTTCTCTCTCATCAGGAGTTATATTTGATGCTATTAGAATTTCTTTCGGATTTTCCGAGGTTCCAAGATTAAAAGGCGTTGTATCAGTAGAATCGATATCAAAAATTAAAGGAATATGATCATGTTCATGCTTGTTGAAATCATTAGAAACATCGCACAAGTAGGAGAAATCATTTGCCTTATTAATAATATTATAATTGTCATCTACATCATAAAAAAAATTCTGGAATAAAAAGACAATCTAAGCTAGAGTCTTCTTCTGCCTCCCTAGAGGTCGATGCTATTGCAGCTCGCTCATTGGCTTCCTGATTCAGCAGAGGCCCTTCAGGTATGTCTGTGGAAATCTTTAAATCCCCCGTCTTCAGTTCTATTTCTGCCATCTTCTCTTTCCCTTTCAGCCTGGCAGCTAACATATTTTCGGTGACAACCTCTTCGGGCTCGCATCTGTCCCAAGTAATGCACTGAGTCATGACCTCTTCATCCCAGAAGTTCTCAGCGGTCTTGACATTCTCGACATCCCAGTCAAATCCATCATCGAAGATCTCAAATCCGGGGACAATTCTCCCATTCACCCACTGCGGCTCTTCTTTACCAGTAAAAGTGCACACTGAGGATGCTGGTACAAAGCTTTCGGAAATATGAGGGATCTTATTTTCCATCTTCTTCTTGCCAAAACCGCCTCTGTACCCCAGACCCTTTCGGTTTTTCTGACCTCGAGTGGTGATTGCAGTCTGCAGCCCCTGAGAGTTTCTACCCAGACCAGCCCCAGGGAGATAGTGCATCTTTTTCATCATGTTAACCACAGCTGGGTTGTCCACTGACCCATGCTCTTCTCTTATCATGGACACGTGGAAGCCACTAAATGGCTGATTAGCAATTTCAAGCGCTGAAACCTAATTCTCCCTGGCTGCCTTAATAGTCACCACCTCCCCTTCGTGTGGGAACTTTATCATTTGATGCAACGTGGATGGCACTCCTCCTAATCTGTGAAACCAGGGTCTCCCGAGCAAGGCTGAGAAGTTAGCTAGAATGGGCAGAACCACAAATTCTACTTCCACCTTAATGGGTCCCGTCTTGACTAGGGTCTTGAATGTCCCCGAGGCTTGCCTCCTTGAATTATCATAGGCTGTGATAGTCAGATCTGATCCACTGAGCATATCCTCACTCAAACCAAAAGCCTGAAGAGCTATCAGAGGGCACACATTAATAGAAGACCCATCGTCCACCATAACGCAAGCAGTGTGCTTATCGTTAATCTATGCTCTGATGTACAGGGGTCGGTTATGATTGCGGCCTTCGACCGGTAGGTCGGCATCAGAAAAAACCAATCTCTCCTCCGATCCTCCTTTAACTAGACCCAAAAGCTCTGATGGGGAAATTGTGGTGGCAACAGTAGACTCAGTCAACGCCTCTACCACTTTCTACCTGTGAGAAGGGGACTGCCTTAAAAGATTCCAGATGGATATCTGAGCTGCAGTCTTCTTCAACTGCTTAACAATCTGGTTCTCTTCTGGCTCCTTTTCCATTGATGGCTGCGCTGGCTCAGGTAGCCTTATAACCTCAGGGACCACTCTCCCACTTCTTGTCACAGCCCCTACCTCTTCTTCATCCTCATCAGATCTCCATAAATCAGGGTTCATCTCTCCCTCCTCTTTGGCCTCTTCACTGCTCTCGCTGCTTAACCAACAATCAAGGGTCGCCACTACTGCTCTTCCCTCTCCATTCCCAGAATGAACAATAGCAATACTCTTGCTCCCATACAAGTCCCTCAGTACGTACCATTCGGACAAGCTGGATCCGACCATAAACACTGGTGGCGGCACGGCATTATAACCAGGCCTCTTCTCAGGCTCCCTCTTCTCAGGGTCAGAAATTTGATTGTTATCAATCAGATCTTGAATAGAGTGTCGCAGCGCCTTACACTTGTCTGTTAGATGGCTTGAGTATTGATGAAATGCACAGTATTCATTATCCTTATGACCTGGCTTCCCTTGCATCACAGCAGGCCTAGGAGCCAAAGGTTGCAACTTTCCTTCCTTCATCAACCTTCTCAAGACCCAAGACAGAGGCCTCCCCAAGTTTGAAAACTTCCTCTGGGTAGTTGTGTCAGTAGCAGACACCTCAACTGTTCTTCTGGTGCTACCACTGGGGCCAGTTGGCCAACTGGTACCTTGACCGGTGTTAGCCCTTTTTGCAAAATTGTCATTGTTAGCTTTCCGAGCCAAGAACTCTCCCTCTGCCTCAATGGCTATGTCTTTTAGAGATTCCCAATCCTTCAATCCTTTCATCTTCAGACCATCCTTCAAATACGGGCTTGCGTTCTTGATAAACAGGCGAATCTGGTCTTGGGTGTCTGGCTTTCTCCGCATTTCCATTACTCGGTTTCGCCAGCGGGTGAGATAATCGTGAAAAGATTCCCCGGCCTTCTGCTGGAGCAGTTCAAGATATTTAAGAGTAACCTCCATCCTAGTGTTGCAATCATATTATCTCAAGAACTCCTCTGTGAGCAGATCCCAATCTTCCTTAGTCCGACGATCGAGACTATGATACCAGTTGATGGCATGAGCGGTCAGACTCAGACAAAAGTATTCCACCTTCTGCTTCTTAGACAACGTGGTCCCTTTTATGATCAGAGAGTATTGCTTCACATGAGCAGTTGGGTCAGAAGTACCATCGAATTTCGGCACGTCTGGCATCTTGAAATTGTAAGGAATCGGGTCTTCTCCCTCCAATTCCTTATCTTCCAGGTTCATCCCCTGACCTCTACTCAGCATATGGGCCATGGCTTTAAACCTCTCTTCCATCTTTTTTAGAATAAACTCATCAGTTTGAGGTGCCTTCCCTCTCTCAGACACAATGCTCATCTTGTCATCTTCGATATCCCTATCATCATCAATCCTCAAGGCTAGTCTTCTTCTCTGCTCTCCCGAAGCTACTGACCTCAGCTCTATTGGCGACGGTCGAACAGGCTCCTCTCGTCTCTCAGCTCTTTCTTCCTCTTGCTCATTCTGTCTCACGGGAGGAGGAGGCGGATTCTGTGGAGCATTCTGTTGTGCCAAAGAGGTCAACATGTTCATCATTCTGCCCTCAAATTCCTCAAATCGCCGGCCCACTTCTTCTGCAATTATGGCCCTGGTGGTGTCATTCCCCCTAGGCGAGTTTGCCATCTCAGATACGGTACAGCTGACTTCTGGTAAGATCACTGAAAGGCCCTCTCTACCTGGTAGCTCAGACGCAGGAACTCGGATCAATCGTCCGGTGGGTGATCTAGTCCACCTGGGCAGATCTATGATGGCTGTAGGGATAAAATGTTAGATATGATGCATGAAATGCAGGTGTAATGCATGGTCGTGATATGCAACATTCACAAAACACAAGCAACCAAGTAGGTCCTTCCACCCTTATTTCTCCCACACACGTGGTCGTGCAGTCTCTTTCCTAGGCGGGATTAGCCCAAGGGTCAACGAGGTACCCAATGGACACGCATGGTGCACGGCGAAAAACCGATAGCATGACACTCCTATGCTAATGTACAAGCGAATGGGTAATGATCATCATGTATTTAGACGTTCTAAAAATTTTGACATGGCCCTACCGGGGAATGAAAGCCTTTGGCTAGGTTACCAAGTGAGACATCTGGACTCACCCAATACATGAGGATCCATACAGCAAGCATGGAATTACGGTTCATATCACCTGTGGAAAGTAACTACAGCTGTTAAATGAGCTTTGGACAAGGGAGATGTTACTTTTAGGCTACCCAAGCATGATCCCTGCCGATAGGTCTAGCTCATCACGAGCATAATGACCGATCGGGTCATCATTTTGATATACCATTAAGGTACGAGGCTTGGGCTGGTGATTATCCTTAACACTTCCCTAAATTGAGTGAAAATAGGGTCGTGCTTCGGGAACGCACCGGGGCTAATAGAGGGACCAAACTAGCATATTTTAAAGCTCTAATGAGATGTAATGCAAGTTTGAGAGAAAGAAAATTTATGAATTAAATTTTAACCATAAATGTTAAACGAGGTATTTTCAAATTGAAATCTCGAACCATATCGTCCTCAGTGGAGTCGCCACTGTGACGCGCGCCGGATCCCTGCGGCCGCCTATGGGACCGCTCGCTTGAGGGCAATCGGGGCATTTGTGGGTCCGCTAACAGCTTGCAATAAATTGCAAGTGCGTCTATGTTGGGCAACAGGGAGGTTTCATGGAGTCGCCACCCAATAGAACATTGGGAAAGTTTCTCTCGCCTCGGAGAGCCTAAGACTGCGCTTAGTATCCATTTTGGGCCAACCAGAGGGGTCTTAGAGGGTAAACCTCTCACCCTAAGGAGCCTAGGATTAACGCCAAAGCCTCGTGACACAAGAGGTGTCTTGGAGGGTAAATGTAACGACCGAGCCCGCACAGTACAGACTCGACTCCGATTACGCTCGGAGGAGGACGGAACAAACAGAGCTGCGGTGCGTTACTCACAGAACTTTACACACCCCTTGTGCATTTTTGCCTTCCGTGGGATTCGAACCAAGGACCTGGGGATAAGTCCTTAATTCATAGAATACCACTACCATTAGGCTATATAGCCTAATGGTAGTGGTATTCTATGAATTAAGGACTTATCCCCAGGTCCTTGGTTCGAATCCCACGGAAGGCAAAAATACACAAGGGGTGTGTAAAGTTCTGTGAGTAACGCACCGCAGCTCTGTCTGTTCCGTCCTCCTCCGAGCGTAATCGGAGTCGAGTCTGTACTGTGCGGGCTCGGTTGTTACAGTAAACCTCTCGCCTCTTTGAGCCCAAAGACCAGAGCTGGGTTCGGGATTTCTCATCTATTTCTACCTCGATTATTTTATGATTAAATTTTAATTATAATTAATTCGCTCTCTCTCCACACAATGCAATTGATTAAAGGCGCATTTATTCACGTTCGGAAAGCAGTAAATGAGCAAATAAATAGTGAAAGCAATAAATTACAATAATACAAGGAGCGGAATACAACTCCCTTTTATAAATGCGCGATACATACACAAATCGGGCATTGCTTATTTTGAGGACTTTGGTCCTCGAATGCATCATTATCATAATGGATATTTTTATTGTGATGATTTTTATTGGATAAAAATAGGACATTGGGTCCTTACGTTTATGAAAACCTCATTTTATTAAATATAAAACATTGATCAATTTTTATATTTAACGAGATACAAAAAAGGGTATACTCATGTGCATAAAAGAATTAATGAATAAATAAAGGAAATAACCAAGAAGGTTAGAAAACTAAACCGGACGGACTCCTCCGAGCATGGTAGATCGCCCCTCGAGCTCAGAATAGTCCAAGAAAATCAATATATGCTCACAAAAGGTTAAAAGATGTTAATATATGAAAGCTCAACATAAATGAAGTCAAAAAAACCTTGAGAAAGATAGAAAAGATTTGAAAACGTGGAGACAAGAACCAGCAACGGTCGTCTGTCAAGTGACCGACGGGCATCAGTCAAAGTGACCAACATATCCCGTCGCTCACTCAAGAGAGAGGGCGTCTGTAGGTGAGGTGACCGACGGGCATCGGTGAAGTAAATGACCCGTCGGTCACCACTGCCTCCGAAAATAAAACAGTGAAAACTCTCTTTTTCAAAGCAAAAATTAGTTTTTTATCACAAATAAGATGAACAGAATCAAAATAAAGAAAAGTGAAAGCGAAAAACCAAGAGAACAGCAAAGTAAAGAAGAAAGATAAAATAATATAGAGAATAAGTCCGGAATATTTACCCTCAGATAGTATTTTAGTGAGATTCTTGGTGTCGATTAGAGTCCCGCACGCTCCATGAGAAACAAAATTGAAGGTTAGGAAAGAGGAAAATAGATTGTTTCCTTCTTAACCCCTCAAAAAGACTGACTTTGGAATCAAAAACCAGAAGAAAACTAATTAGTTTTAGCTCCTTTTTAACGGTTTGATTGACAGATTATAAGAAATTTCTTAATATATGTGCTTGCTGGAAGAGAGAGAAAATGTGCTTGAATTTTTGCAGAGTTTCCCCTCTTGAAAATTTTTGGAACCCTTTTTAAGAGAAAATCCAAAGCTTTTATAGGCCAGGCACGACCGACGGGCGTCGGTGTGTGGAGACGGGCGTCGGAAGAATCCTTCTGACACAAGGATTCATTCGACGGCCCTGCCATTTCCACCGACGGGCGTCGGAAAGGTTGCGTGCTCCGGGAAATCAGGTGGCGTGCTCCGGAAGAGGCGGTGCCTTCCGACGGGCATCGAAAAATACCACAAGCCGTCTATGAACCTAAGCGACAGGCTGGCCTCTCACAGACGGGCTGGCCGTCTGTCGAGGAAAATATACTTTTTGACTCAAAAAATTCCCTGTTTTCTCCCCCTCTGCCTACGAAAGGTGAAAAGACTCATTTCTCATGGAGTATGGGACTAAAACCTCCGAATCCAAACCGTTTGTATAGGATCGGATACTGATTTCATCATAGGGTACTCTCTGATCCGGACCGCTCTGGGACACGGTGCTTACACGTGGCAACGGATACTTATTCTTTACCGTGACCTTGTTAATCTGTCGATAATCAATACACATTCTCAAGGTACCGTCCTTTTTCTTGACAAATAGGATCGGAGCACCCCAAGGTGACACACTCAATCGAATAAAACCCTTATCCAGCAGCTCTTGCAATTGACTTTTTAACTCTTTCACTTCCATTGGAGCCATCCTATACGAAGCCTTAGAAATCGGAGCTGCACCCAGCACAATATCCACAGACAGTTCTTTATCTCTCTCTGGTGGCAAACCCGGTAATTCCTCTGGAAACACATCCACAAATTCTCTTACTATCAGAATTTCCTATATCATTACTTGCCCTCATCAAGAATCAAAAATCAAAGCTAAATACACTTCACATCCCTTCCTCATATACCGTTTTGCCTTCATAGCCGAAATCACATTATGCAGCGAGTTACTTCCTAAACCTCTTACAACCACGGGTATCTGATCCCCGTCTTTAAGCACCACCATTTTCCTTTGGCAATCAAGTATAGCTCAATGCTTGGACAGCCAATCCATACTGAGAATATGGTCAAACTCATGAAATGGTAGACTAATCAGATCGACCACAAATTCCTTACCTTGCACCAATAAAGGAAAATTCCGGTATACCCGATTCACTTTTACACACTGCCCTAACGGACTTGTGACACATATCTCATAATCCAATTTATCCTCATTAGACAATTCATCACACAACTTATCGGAACACAAGTAAGAATGAGTGGAACCCGGATCTATCAAAGCATACATTTCAGTACGAAAAAGTAAGAACTTACCAGCTATCACTTTCGAAGCATCCTGGTCGTCACAGGCTCTCATTGCATAGGCTCTTGCAGTCGTCGATGCTGGACGATCAACTGTCTCAGAAGATTCTCTTTCCCGAGGCCGTCCACCATGACCCCGTGCTCTACCTCTAGCACGACTGCCTTGAGGAACATTCGACCCAGCTCGACTCGCCTCTTGCTGACCTTGAGTATTCTCATACAAATTTGGGCAATTGGCTTGAAAGTTGTCGGTGCTACCATATCTAAAACATCCTCCCGTCAACCACCGACATTCGCCCCAATGGCGCTTGCTATAATGGGAACATTGAGGCACACCATCACCTCTACCACCCGAAGCTCCTCTACCCGTGCTAGACCCTCTGATGGAATCCTGTCTCCTCCCTCTAATAGCTAGACTCGGATGTGACTCACTAGAGGGATTTCCTTGAGACTCATGTGACCTCTTTCCTGAAGAAGAACCTCCTCTAGATGCCTTTTTCCTTTGAGCCTTCCACCTTAAAATATTCTCAGAGCGTTTCGCTCTCAAAGACGCCTGCACGATCTAATAATAATTGATATCTGGACCAGACATCAAGGAAACCAACATCACCTTAAGAGACCCGTTCAAACCCGCCTCAAACTGCTGACATCGAAGCTCCTCAGTGAGAACTCCTAGCAGTGCATACTTGCTGAGTCGATTAAACCCCTTCTCATATTCTGCAACTGATAACACTCTCTGTCGGAGACTCAAAAATTGCGCCCACCTGGCCTCCTTGAATGCCTTAGTCACATACTTGTTCCGAAACTCCCTTTTAAAGAACTTCCATATCACAGGCTCGGGAAGCTGAGGATGTCTGAGCACTAGCGTCCACCAATCATAAGCTGAGCCCTGCAACAAAGATACTACACATTCCACCTCTCTATCCAGAGGACAACGAATCTCCCTTAACACCCAGCTAACTTTCTCAACCCACCTTTTTGCTTTATCTGATTCATCCAAACTAGTCCCAAAGAAATCCTTCGCTCCAAACTTCCACATATTCTCAATCGGAGCTCTAGGGGCAGTAACTCTTTCCAAAACCCTGGCCATATCATGGGATATCTTAAGCATTGCCTCAAAGGGGACCACAGGGACCTCAGGTTGCACCCTAGTTGGCTGAGCCGGACCAAAAATAGATGGATCTTGCTTTCGGGGATTCGCACTCTCGACTGGGCCCTCAAGTGATCCACGAGCAGACTCCATCTAACTACAAAACATACACAATAATCTGCATCGGGCCAACACAACACTAGACGCACACTCTATCTTACACTTGCCCAGAAATGCCTAAATCGGGCTCTGATACCACAAAATGTAATACCCCTTAACTATACGTAGGGAGCTTCATCCCCCGAAGAGGAAGAAGGACCCCGATAGATGAGGGTTGTCACGGAAAAACCTCAAAACAAGCAAATGAAATTTCAAAACATACATTCAAAGCGGTAAAGAAATAAAATTCTTAAAATAATAAGCAAGGCCTGAAAATAAAAGTACAATATTATTAATTTACATAATAGTTTTTACATATCAAAATACAAAAGTGCCGTAGCATAAGATCATATACAAATCTGATATTCAAACCAAAATATAAAAGTAGAGTTTACATCGAGCGTCATCATTACAAAATCAGTAAACTAAAACATATACAAAAAGTACAATCCTATACTACAAAATCTCTCTCCTAGTTGTGTTGGCCCTGCCGAAACGGATCACCCTGCCAAAAACTCCAATATCTTCCACACCTGCACGGATGAAACACCCGTGCTAAGCAAATACACTTAGTGGGGAAAACACAATGAAAAATGACCACTCACAGTGGACGTTAGAACAAATCACATACATAGGGCACATACTGAAATCAATACTTAAAGCAGTTCATCATATTCAAGATAACAATATTTTTTCATCACACAAACATTTATACTAAACTAAATTATAACACATCATTTCAATAAACCAGCTTATTCAAAAGAGTCCATAGCGAGTAATGCATAGTCATTCAAAACGCATGGATACCCGAGGGTATCAAAATTATTCTTTTCTTTTTGATTTAAACATTTTCGCATGGAATCTTAAACAAGATTCGAGTTTAAAAGGGATTGCGAGGATCCGAACAAGGACCTAATCAGGGTCCAAAATGCATACCCATGGATGCAGCTAACTGAACTCTATAGGCATGCCTATTTATCCACTTATTGACTTTCGCAGGTCAAGGATAATTCATTCTATTTGCATTCATATAATTCATAAAATTGTCCATGAATAACAATAAAAGCATCACAAGGTTGAAAATTAAACATTGAAAAAATAAAAATAAAACTAAATTTTGAAGCCAGGAGGTGTCGCGCTCGCGACAGAGGAGCAGATTTGCTTCAGGTCGCGATCGCAACAGTCATCGAGCTCGCGCAAGGACAGAAACTTGTCTCACTGTCGCGCTCGTGATGCTAAGCGGCAAAAAAAAGCTGTCGTGCTCGCACGCATGCGCGCGCTCACGACAGGAGACTGTACACAACCGCTCAGTAGCTGAGTGCTCTGTCGCGCTCGGGACAAAGAGCTCTCACTGTGACCGCTCTATAGTCTACGCTCGGCATGCATGAAGGCTGAAATCACCGAGCTCTATTGTGACCTCGCGACTGGGTCGTGATTTCCAGCCCTTACATGAAAAACTTGCAGAATTTCACTTCCAAAATTCACCCAAACCTTCAATTGGCTTAAAAACACAACCCCACACAAATAGATCATTCACAACACCTTAAACCACCTAAAACTCAACTTATAAACCAATTATCATCATCAAAACATAAAATTTACAAGATCAAATTTTAGAATTTACTAAACCATCAATTTCTCATAGAATTTCATACAAACTCATACTATAGTTCAATTCTTCATAAACTATGCATTCCAACTAAAGATAACCAATGCCCATATCAATTAAATACAAATACCCACAATATACCCCATCAATTTCAACAATAACCACAAAACAAAAAATCACACAAAAACACATCTAAGCCACAAACATTCTCAAACCTCAAATTCTTAAACTCTAGTCGCGGGCTCCTGTGATGCGCACCGGACCAGCAAGGCCCTCATTGAGCTCGCCTTTTGGGGCTCGACGGATTGGTTCGCGTCTTTTGATCTTGGGCATCGTGAGACATTTTGGACACCTCCCTTCTAATAGAACATTGGAAAGGATCATCTAGTCCCACAACGCCTTTAGGCACCTTTTGAGGTATTTTGGAGTCGCCACCCAATTTACAAAAATTTGGGAAAGGTCTCTAACCTCTATTGGTCTAAACCAAAGAAGGTGTTCGGAACTTCACTCTTATTAATGACTTAAGTTTTATAAATGAGTTTTTTAAGAAATCTAAATTCCACCTCTCATCCCTTACGGTAATGCAATAAGTTAAGCGCATTCATTCACATAGGAAAAGCAATAAATAAAATAATAAATAAATAAATTACAAAATAAAATAAAACAAATAACAAATGGGATAGAACAATCACCTAAAATAAATAATGAATAAAAGAAAATGGGACAGAATAATCCCCCAAAATAAGAAAATATAAACAAACAAATAAATAAACGCATAAAAGAAATTAAATTGCAACATACATAAATCAGGTCATGAATTTTAGCAGCATTGGTTCCTTTTTATTTATTAGAAAAATTGGAGAACTATTTTTAGGATATTTATTGGAAAAAAATCGGGATGAGTGATCCCATTTTATGAAAACTAATTCTCCATTTTGAAGGTGAGATTTTATTAGTAAAAATAGGACATTAGTCCAATTTATTAGGAAAAGTCCCAAATTATTATTTATTTAAAAAAAGTGATTTTCTGTAATACGGATAATAAAAAATACATTTTACATACAATACATAAAAAATAATATAAATAAAATAAACATATCAATTAAAATGCAAACCCTTAAATTGGATGGTCTCTAATTCCATGACTCTCTAACCCATGCATGAATATGACTCGCAGAGACAAACAATTTTGAGACAATAAAAGATGAAAATGAAATAAAATGTTAGTAAAGTAAATTAAATAATTAATATGAACAAATAAATTAATTGAATAAATTAACTTATTAAAATAATTAATAAATTAAACAAATAATAATTAATTAGACTAATCAAATAAGTAAAAACAATTGAACATAAAACATATATATTATAAAGAGATAGAAAATAAATGAATGGAACAAAAGCAACGTACGGGAAATAAGGGAAAATGAAGAAAACGGAAAAGAAAAGAAAACACAGTTATGTTTTCTTACGAAACACAGCTGTGTTTCTTCAGCGGAGCAACGGGCAACGCAGAAAATGAAGGGAAATGAGGGAACGAGACAGCGTGAAAAACAAAGTTGTGTTTTCCAAAGGAACGCAGCTGTGTTTTTCAACCAAAGCATAAACACAGCTGTGTTTTTGCTCTGTCACGCAAAACAGCTTCGTTCTAACGGAAAAACACCGGTTTTGATTTCAAAACACTACAACCAACAAGAGCAAACCAAATGGCATGCAATAAAAAGGATAAAACAGATTAAATTAAGTGATAAAAAAATACAAACAAGCATATGAATAAAAACCAGTAAAATGAGAGGATTAAATAAACTAAAAGGAAAGATCGAAAGACAGTCAGCACACAAATGGAGGAGGAGGAGCGGACCAGTGCACGAGTCGTGAATGGATTGCACTAGTCGTACAATCCGATCGGGGAGGCAGAGGTTTTCTGACGTGTCTGATTGGGAGAGAGGATTCAGCGGCTCAATCCGATCGAAAAACACAAAATCCAACCGGAGAAACACGATTGTCACAAGAATAAAGGAAAAATCTGATCGGCGACCAAAAACAAAGCAAAATAAAACTTACGGCTCAAATATACAAAAAAAAAACAATGATAAATAGAAGAGATGATAACAGACTAATAAATGCAATATCACGTGATCAAAATGTGCAAATATCATGCAAACATGTTTAATGAATCATAACGACAATAAACATACGATGAACGGGTTGATAAGATCAAAGGAATAATATATACAATATATACAATGAACAGAATATATACAAATAAAGAACAGTGTAAAACCAAATAAGAAGAAGAAAGAAAGAAAGAGATCAAAGAAGGAGGTTGTCACACCCCAAATCGGGCTTAGTCGGATTTGGCAAGCTAAGTCGGATAAGTGAAGGGTATTTCGGTAATCTATGCATGAGTGAACTTGATGATGGGGATTTAATTGCAAAGTATTTAATTTAGTTAAGTTAAATGAAGGAATTATATGGTGTGCATGTGGTGTCACACCCCAAAATAGCCCTGGTCGGATTGTGCATGTGAAGTTGGGATCGGAAGGGTGTTTCAGTAATTTGTGCTTGAGAAAGTTGGAGTGTTAAGGACCTAATTGAAAAGATAATTAAGTTTGTAAGGAAAGAAATATGTAAGTGAGTGAAGTGTTATTTGTCTAAGGACTTAAGAGCATTAATGGATTTGGAATAGTCTTAGTGGAGTTTGTGGTCTAATTAGGATCTGCCATGTGGGCTTGTTAGGTGGGCATTGATTGAAGAAAAGAAGAAAGGAAAGAGGAAGAGAGGGAGAACACAGATAGCATTCCGGTTCGTTCTCTCCTCTCACGCCTCCCCTTCTTCTTCTCTTCTCCTTTCTCTGCTTTTTCCTTTCTTTCTCATTTGGCTTGGAGTTGTGTTTTGCTTGGATTGTGCTTTGTTTGAAGAGGTGAGTTGGTTTAAGATTTGTTACGTACTGTGTTTCTTCTTCCTGGTTTTACTTCAGTTAGGGTTTGGCTAAGGTCTTTGTGGGTTTCTTGTTTGTGCAAGCCTTGGATTGTAAAAAGAAGCAAAGTAAAGGCAAGGAAAGGATTGAGGACTGATCTTGAAGCTGAAAGTGTGATTTTTGGATCATCATTTCCAGGTTTGGGAGTTTGTTTTGAATGCATGCAATGTTTGAAGAGCTTCTGTGTTCTTGTCTCTGCCCTTTTTCTCACTAGACTTGTAAATGGGTTTGCTTTGCTTAATTTCTGGAAATTGGTGTGTTTTGGTATGTGTATATGCATGATTATGTGAATAAATGTGTTAGTAATGCATGATAGGGATTGAATTGAAGTTACTGAGCTTTGGGTTTTAAACTTACTGTATTTTTAGGGTTTATGTTCTTAAATGGATTAAATGTGTTTATGCATGACTTGGTTGATTTGATTGTTGAATTAAGCTGGTTTTATGTCAATTTGATGTTTGGAAGATCGATTGAAAGGTAAGATGAGTTTGGTGGTGTTTTGAATCCAATTGAAAATGATTTTATCGAGTTTTTGAAATCTGGGTAAGCTGGAAATGGGAAATCGCGTTCTGTATAATTTCCATTTCCAGTGTGTCGTGACTTCCTTGAGAGAGACAAGTCACGAGAAGTGACTCTCAGTCACGCCACGTGACTCTGTCTCCCAGTCACAATGCGTGACTTCTCGGCGGACTGGACGAAGTCGTGAGGCATGAACCCCAGTCGCGAAGCGTGACTGCCTTGGGAGGGGCAAGTCACGTCTCGTGACTTAGAGTCACGTCCCGTGACTCGTGTGAGGAGGCGTGACTTAGAGTCACGTCCCGTGACTCTCTTGGAGACATGTCACGAGACGTGACATAGAGTCACGACTCGTGACTCTTGTGAGGAGCCAGGCGTGACATAGAGTCACGTCCCGTGACTCTCTTGTAGGTCACGAGGCGTGACACTAGGTCACGACTCGTGACCTTCCTTTGAGGCCAGTCACGAGTCGTGACATGGCTCGTGACCAACCCCTCTTCAGCCCCATTTTCTGATTTCGTCCAGTTTTAACCAAAATGATTTTTCCTATCTCTTCTGTATGGTGATGTACTACTGTATTACTCTTATCATACCTTTATGTGTTCTTGTATGACCTTGTATGACCTTTTCTGTTTTGATTTGTTCCCCGTGACTAGTTTATTATATAATGACTTTCAAATGCTTTTATGACTTTTTCCTCTACTGTGTGCTATCTTATCTGATTGGTTAGCCCATTTTAGTTGTGATTAGCATTATGTTATGCATATCCTTGATTGGATTCTTCTCTTAGAATAATCTGCCATGTTCATGAGTACATTGTATCAATCCGCGATTAGGTTGATGCATTTTTAATCATTGGCATAATATGATTTCACATGTGTTCCTGACATGCTTTAGTATGATAAGTAGTGCTAGAATGTTATTGATTAAATTGTTGCATGCTTTTGAATATGAATTGTATGAAGTATAATTGATATTATGCTATACTAAATTTATATGAATAATATGGTTGACGTCCGAATGCATTACTATGCTTTAGCCTTTGAACTCAATGTGTTATGTTTAAATGTAATTTGGATTATGCATGATTTTACTTAGTTATCTTCACCTAACGCATGATTAGGATTTGGTATTGATAACCATTAGCATGGTAGTACTTCTTTACTTGATTCTTGACATGCTTTAGAACATTGTTTAAATGTTAAAGTATATTGACTGTATTATGTTTTGCAATGGGAATTGTATGAGATATGACCAACTTTATGAGCATATTTATATGTTTATCATTCTCTAGTTTATGCATGATGTATATATATTTAAGCGTTATGCGATTCGAAGCGTAAATTGTTTTATGCATGACCTGCGAGAGTCAGTCTAGTGGATAGTTAGGCATGCCTAATAGAGTCTGTTAGCTGCAGCCCATAGTTCTGTTTGGACCCCGATCAGGTCCCCGTTTGGTTCCTCGCGAACCCTTTTCTGTATTGGATCTTGTTTAAGGTCCCTTTTGAAAATATCTGTGAAAGTTAAAGTATAATGGTTTAATCGATTCGTACCCGTAACGTACTGTCTGTAATCGGCTCGTACCCGGAAAGTACTATCTGTACACTCGTTATCCACTACCTAGAGTCAGCAGGTGTTCTTTGAATGTTTATTTGAACTGCTCTGATCTGATTTGGCTATAAATGGATTATCTGAATGAGTATATCGATGTAATGTATATCGGATTATTTCTGAATGAATATGATTAGGAAATACTGATTGTATGGCTTTATTATATGAGCATGTTTATATGGATTATGTTTTAGCCTTTGCATATTGTCCTTGTTATTTTGAAATAACCATCAGAATGTGATATCCGTTTGAGCATGATAAGGATTTCAGGAATCAGTTTATATGTATATGAATGTGACTATGGGCTTTAGAATGTATGTCTGTATTAAGTAAGCATGATTTTATATCTAACATGATTATCCGTACTTGTCATGTGATTTGTTATAAGTTTCTGAATGCTTTGAAATGATTCGATTGATGTATTTAAGTATATGACTTAAGCATAGTTTTGTATATATATTAACATGTGAACCGAAGCAGTTGTGATGGTAAGTATGTGATGATTACTGTACTTTCTGTATGTTGATGATATGAATGTAATGTTATGTAATTATGCTTTCAGTCTCCGCTATTAGAGTGTTTTCGCTTGATACTTTATATATGAGAGTTGCGCAGCGGTAATATGATGCTTTGGATTTTGTACCTTGGATTTTGATTAGTGTGTGTGTTTAGCATGTCTAAGTATGTTGGTTAGCTAGCATTCTTAACATGATGGTTTGGGTTGTCTATGCATGTATGGGTGCTGAGTTATGTCATTTGCATGTGTAAAGCTCATGTGACTCTGCACGGTAAGATGTTGATATTTGCTACCCATGTAGGTTTATGCATGTGATATAATATGTAGTTCTGCAGGATGATTCTTGTATCGTGTATTGTTTTATGTCTGTTTTGGCCTATTCTGGACATGAGTATATGTTATGGTTGTGAGTTATCGAATGAATGCCTTTACTATGCCAGCATGATCATATTTGTTATGAATATCCGCATTTGCCATTTGAATGTGTTATGCCTTGGCGACCATTGTGAATGGCCGTCCATACTCTTGTGTGTTCTCCCCACTAAGCGTTTATCGCTTAGCACGGATTTCCTTTCCGTGCAGGTGGCAGGTTTGGTTCTGTTTGAGTCGCGCTTCTGCAAGGTCGGCCACGTAGGAGATAGAAGTTCTGTATTTTGTTCAGCTTCTGTATTTCAGCTTTTGTAATTTTGTAGTATTGTATATGTAATTAATTATGTTTCCATCTTGAGTTTTCTTTTGGGAATGTAATAGTTAGTATGTTTTTATGTTTAGTTATTCCTTTGTTTTATTATTTCGCTTATGCTTCCGTTGAATGGTTATATGTATGCTTCTGTGTATGCTTTTGCTTAGTGCCTGCATGTGCGTGAGTTATTGCATGTTCAGTCTGTACCGCAAGGTAAGTCAAGGTAAGTTTTTAATTAACCCATATTTTCGTATGTATGCTATGTATGAAAGTATACTTCCGTGTTGTGCATATGCATATCTGTATGAGTGAGCATCGTGTAGCGCATCCGTCGGCGTCCTTTCAACAGGGACGGCGATGGGGGTGTCACATGTGGTGTGTGGATGTAGGGTACTTTTGATTGTGGCATAATCTAGTAGTATTTATGCATGGTAACTTGAATTTAAAAAGTGATTTCTTGGAGATTATATGGTATGAGTTAAGTTTGGTGCCATGAGTTGTTAGTCAAAGATGAGATTAAGGGGTCCAATAGTGGAGTGACATGTGTATTGGTTGGTGGGAGCATTGAATGTGGAATTGAAAGGAGAAGAGTGAGGGAAGGAAAGAAGTAGCTTCCCGTAGAAGCCATTTGGGGTTTTGCCCTTCCCCTTTCCCACGCCTCTCTCTCTCTTTCTCAACTACGTTTTCTGCTCTCTCTTCCTTTCATGTGGGTATTCTTCCATCTTTGAGTTAGGGTTTTTGGTTTTGAAGGTTCAACTGGGATCTCCTTCTCCATCACCTTCTTCTTCATTTAGAATTAATGGTGATATGGTTTTGTTTATCTTGGGTTTATTCTTGATTTGATTTGGTTGCAAGTGATTGAAGAAAGAAACAAGGACAACGGGAAAGAAAAGATTGGATTTTGAGGTGGAAGGAGTTTTGGCATCAGGTTTGGGAGCTTTGGTTGTTTATATGTGTTTGTGTGTAATTTTGTTCATTTGATGTGTGATTATATGCATATGGAATTTGTGTGTGATTATGTGTTAATTGATAGATGATATAGATGAGATATATAGTTGAATTTTGTTGGAATTGTTGGTTGATTTTCATGAAACTTTAGCTAGGGCATGAACACTAATTTAAGGGAAATTCTGCTTAAATGTTACTGGACCTCTATGTATTGTTTTGATCATAGAGGGAGTTTTACAACTCCAATATGAGTGTTTATTGCGCCATTTGAACCATAGCTTCTGTACCTCTTAAAGTATAAGAGAGACCATAATTTAATTCTGAGTGTAAGTGGCTTAAAAATAGCAAAGACAGACGTGTTTCTGCTTAAAGGGTTCATTTGAACGGTCTATAATGTTTAATGTATATCTATTAATCTAGGAATTGAATGGACCTGAAACCTGTCCCATTTGAACTCTAAGAGGTAGAGGAACAAAATTTAAGAAGGAGACTTTCTCTAAAAATGAGGTTAAGACATTGGTATAGGCTGTACAAAATTGTGGAGTGAAGCAGTCCTGAATCCTGACTTCTGTCTTGCAAATTTTTGGTAGGTCACGGTGGTAACCAAATTATTTACCACTGTGACATATGAAAATGCTAGGCATAATGCTTAGTTTGGACCTCACGGTGTTAACCAAATTCATTACCACCGTGACCCCTTCTGTCTTGACCATTTTAGGTGTTTTTCTTCCCGAATTGAACCCGTATTGCACCAGAACTTTCTAGGATCCATTCGATGTATGTTTAGGACTATTAAATGAGTATAAGAATAGTTATCACTTGGAAAATAAATATGATTAGGATTAAGATTAATAGGAAACTAATGAAGTAATGATGTGTAATTGTATGTATTAGAATCAAGTCAAGTTTAATGACATTATTGAGCATTTTAATACTTCAATCTATATAAACGTGTATGATATGAACAAGTATGCATAGGTATGAAGTAAGATCTAAGTTATATACACATGAAACGAGTTTGCTTAATGATATATATATATGGGATATGAGTAGTGAATGTGTGATTGAAGTAATTGCCTAACAATATTATATGATGCATGCATTGATAATAAATATTATTAGAATGTAATAGTATGCAAGATATCTATGATGCTATTATGGTTCATGTGGATATTTGAGTGATCATATAATATGATAATGATAAATGTGATTTAATGATTTTAGCTTATGAATTCCTCTTTTAAATGGAGACCCATAATGTGGCAAACCGGGTAAGTAAGTATTTATATAAATGTTTAAATAGTTGGTATGAATGATATGATAAAGTGTGAGGAATAGCATTCTGTTTTGGGCAGTGGGTATGTCACGGTGACAACCTAATGGGTTACCACCGTGAGGTACCCCAAGATTGCATTCTGCCGAGAGTTTTGGTATGTCACGGTGACAACCAATCTGGTTGTGACCGTGACCTACCCTATTTTTGTAAAGAGTGGTCAACCATTAAAAGTAAAGTTTGAATGTTAAGTTAGTGATTGGCCTGATAATATTTCCATATTTGACTCTGATAAATTTTAGAATATTGAATAGTGCTAAAGCATGTTGATGGAATTATAGTGTATGCTTTGTAATACGAATAGTATGATGCATGGCTAATATTATGAATTTCTTTATATGTCTACTATACTCTGGATTAAGTATGATGATATTCATATACTGTATGATTTGACACATGAGTTAAATGATGCAAGACCTGCGAGAGTCAGTCTAGTGGATAGTTAGGTATGCCTAATAGAGTCTTTTAGCTGCAGCCCTTTGGACGTTTGGACCCTGATCAGGTCCCCCGTTTGGTTCCTTGCGAACCCTTTTATGTGTTTGGATTTTTTTTAAGGTCCCTAATGAAAATGTTTTTGAATGTGAAAATGAAATTGATATTCGATTCCCGTAAGGTGATGTCTGTATACTCGTTATCCACTATTTTGAGTCAGCAGGTATTTTGGTTTACTTTGTCTGATATGAATATGAGAATATGATATCCAAATGTGTAAGATTTCAGTCATGTGAATCAATTATGAATTCGAATGTGATTATGAATCTCTGAATGGGTTAAATGTGACTCAAACACGCCTATTGTGTGCGATTATTTATATATATACCGTATTGTGACTGCGTTTGAATATAATCAATTGTGGTTATAAGCATGTGAATTAGTAGGTATACAAATTTGATTTTTATACTGTTAACTATTATGGATTAGCATGTGAATTAGTAGGTATACAAATTTGATTTTTATACTGTTAACTATTATGGATTAGCATGTGAACTAGTTTGCGTGAAAATGGACATTGACTATCGAATGATTGTATATGAATGTGGATATGATTCTCTAAATGCACGACTTCTATATGCAAGTATAATATCATGTGTGTTATGAATGTCAACCTATGCCTTTTTCATGTGTTATGCCTTGGCGACCATTGTGAATGGCTACCCATATTTTCTTGTATGTTTCCCCACTAAGCGTTATCGCTTAGCACGGGCTCTTTTCCCGTGCAGTTGGCAGGTTTGGTTCGGTTCAAGTCGCGTATCTGCAGGGTCGGCCACATAGGAATTATAAGTTATTATTTCTGTTTTTAGCTTCTGTAATTTGGGTTGTATATTCTGTAACCTTTTGTAAATGTGTTATATGTAAGGGCCTTACTGTAATATTCGAATGATGAAATGCCGTTGTAAGTATGTGTTAAGTTATTCATATGTTATGTCGTCTGTTTTATACTTCCGCTGATTGAAAGAGTGTATGTGTGTGTGCATGTGCTTGTGCTGATGCTTCCACTTGGTGCTTGCGAGTGTGTGAGTTAATGCATGATTAGCTTTTGCCGCAAGGTAAGTTTTTAATTATCCCGCATTTATGCATGTATGATTATGTATGAATGTATTTTTGTGAGTGAGCGTTGGTAGCGCTCTCCGGCGTCCTTCCAACGGGGATGTAGGGGTGTTACAGAGGTGGTTACCCAGTTATTTACCCTCAAATATGATATGTGATCTGTAGATGATGAAGTTCTGGTTTTTCCTCTTTTCTTCTCTTGAAAAAAAAGATAAAACCGTGAGTGAAAAAGCTTTTTAGTCAAATGTTTTTATTTAAAAGAAAAGCAAAACCTCCTTGAATCCCAAGCTCGAGGAATGGATTTCCTAGATTTAAGATACAATCCCAGAAGCTATTTGAGAAACCATAATTATTTTCTTGCTCTCAAAACTCTTCTCTGTGTATTTCTTTTAGGTTCTTGCTCTCTCCAATAATTCTTGCTTCCTCCTCCCCTTTCCTTCTAGCTTTCACTTCTCTTTAAATGTTATTTGACAGGATTAGTTATTTTTCCTACCAAATCCCATGTAAAACAATACTTTCAAACCAAATCTCCTTGAAAAATGGAGGAGGAGAGTAGGGGCGCCTGAGGAAAGTGAGAGTCCCATCTCTCCTATAAGCTGGGCCTCATGTGGTGAGGCAGCATCTCACCAACGTGAGATGGGCCTTACAAACATGAGGCTCCATCTCACATGGGTGAGATGGGCCTCACCCTATAAGCCGGCAAAACACCTTCTCTTTTTTTTTTTTAAAATAAAGCAAAATGAAAAATATTTTTTCAAGGAAACCATCACTTCCATTTATCCATTCGCCCATGAATAGGCATCATTTTCATCATCAGATAACTTCGGCCTGAGCCGCCTCAAGACCCGGTGTCTACAGTTGCCCTCAGTTTTGGGGAACATAGTGCCTGGGTGCCTATGTGAGCCAAAACTCAAAGAAAAGAAAAATGACACATGCCTGAGGCAGCTATCCTTCTCGAACTGGGTGATGCGCCAAGTCTGTTACAGACTTACAAAATGCAAGGTTGCTCTTCCGAGCGGAGTTTTTGTTCTTCTGAACTGCTCTTCTGAGCGGGAGTTATTCTTCTGAACTGCACCGAGCCGAGGCTTACAAAGTACAGATTTCTCTTCTGAGAAGGGTGTTCTCTCTTGGATTGAAAGGATTTGGAAAAAAATTAATGTTCTGAAGAGATCGGGGATGTCTTAGAAGAAGGATTTAAGGGATAATGCTCCAAAGAGACTGAAAATGCCTTGGAAAAGGACTTAAAGATAATGCTCTGAAGAGACTGAGAATGCCGTTAAAGAAGGACTTAAGGATAATGCTTCGAAGAGACTGAGAATGCCTTTATAGAAGGACTTAAAGATAATGCTCCGAAGAGACTGAGAATGCCTTTAAAGAAAGACTTAAGGATAATGCTCCGAAGAGACTGAGAATGCCTTTCAAAAAGGACTTAAAGATAATGCTCCGAAGAGACTGCGAATGCCTTTAATGAAGGACTTAAAGATAATGCTCCGAAGAGACTGAGAATGCCTTTAAAGAAGGACTTAAAGATTGCCTTAATAAAGGACTTTACAAGCTACCGCATGATTTCAACTTGCGCATGTTTCTTCTTGACTTTGCTATGCCGAAGCTATCGCTTGGTTTGGCTTTTACCTACAAAATCATTAGCAGGAAGGCATATACAAAAGATTGTGTGTGTATAATGTGCGTGAAATGTATACATAAAGCTATATACATGGAACACAAACAAATGATTAATGTATAAAATTATGTGTACACAACTATACATGTAAAGGATTGAATGCACGTGATATACTGGAGGATATGCAAAAGATCTATGCATGTCAGATGCATGTGAGATGCAAAAATGGATAGACCACATCCTAGGTGGTCAAGAGATTTGTTGAGGGTACTGCTCGGTTGCTCACATTGTCTGATGCCCCCAAGGATCTAGAAAAGCATTGTCTTGGCTTTAGGGGTCCCATAATCTTTTCAAAAAGAACTAACCTGTGCACATCTTTACCCCCCTGTCGATGAGCATTTTGCTCCCAAAACTTTAACTCGTGTCCTGCACCATATGCCTAAATGGAAGTTATTCAAAGTAATGTTGCCTTATCGCTCTAAGCTTTAAAGTCATTGTTTTAAAGGTAGTGCGTCCCTTGTGGATTTTTACACTAGCTTTTCTTAGCGGGAAATGCGTCCCCTTAGGGATTTTCACATGACCCTGTGCCTAATTTTTGCCTGGAATGGACCCAACCCACTCCAGCGGCTTTTATTCATTTTTTTTATGGGTAGGAGGAGGATTTATCACATGAAAAATTGTTATTACCGCCTTAAGACTTGCTCCAACATATGTTCTCGTGTCTGCAACAGTTTTCTCTTAACCATTCAATTGCATGTTTATGCCTAGCTTATGCATGCATTTCTATCTACATGCATCATATAGCAACAAGAATGACCGTGACTAGACATGAGATACAAAAACACTAGTTTTGTTCAATCTCAATGAGTAACATCTTAGGTGCATTTGACTATTATTATCAATCAACCCTCTCGGGTTTTCTTGATTTAATATTTTCTCTCAGCTCTTAATTAATTTTTTTTTCTTTGAACTTGGATTCTAGATGCAATGTTGGGGACAAGACTTAACTCAAATGCATAAATGCACTTGTGGCTCCCCGCTTGAAGCTCAAGAAACACCATATGCCTCTTCCTATGTACCAAACCTTATTAAAAGGTCATCTCTGCTAATTGGATAAGACTGAACCAGGAATCAAGAGGTCTTACTTTGGTTGTAATGTTAGGCTTAGGTAGACAGCTGTCAAAAAAGAATCAGGTCGCTAGAGAAAAATGGCCGCAATATTTTACTCGACTGATGGGTGAACCATTTTCAGCTTAGTTGCATATACAAAGGTATTCTTAAATTTGGGCTCGACAACATTTTAGCTCATCAAGATCAGAATAACAATTAAAAAGATAATCATTGAAACTCGTCATGTGGTTACTATCTTGAGCTCTATTTCTTCTTCTTTTTTCTTTTTCTTTTTTTTTTCTTTTATTATTTTTTCACTTTTTTTCTCGAGCTCATGTTTTTGCGCATGATTAAAAACCTCTTCCCGAAATGTAAACTTATCCTTATCAGGGCAATTTTTGAGAACCCAAAGAATTGTCAATGATGTACATATGTTCTTAATAGAGCGGCCATAAAAAATCATTTTAGGCGAAGGGTAGTTTTAACATGTGTAACAACAAAATCGGTATGCATTTAGTATACTAGCAAAATGGCTCAACGGGCTAGCAAGCGATTGCAAAATAAGGGTAGGAAATAGTCATTTAGAGAGCTATACAAAGAAGGGCTGCCTAAATCATTTTCTAGGTTCCGTCTTATCTAGGGATCGCTTTGACGGGTAATCAGAAAGGTTCTAGTGCTCTTAGTGAGTTTTCATCCAATCCCCTAATTGCAACTTTTTTTTTTCAAATTTTATCTTACTTCAGGAGTCAAGTTGGACGCAACCAAGATTACTATTTATTGAAACTGAATAAAATAGTGTTTATTAAACTAATGCCTTAATCAGGATTATCACTTATGCTTGATGCAATAAGATATGACAATACATATATAAGAAAAACCCATATTATTAAAACAGAAGAGAGAAGCAAGTGCATAGTTCAGGAATACACTTTAGAAAAGGAAAGGCATTGTAACAACTCTAATTATCTCTCTCTTCCTCCAGGCCAAGCACCAATTCTTGAATGCAATCTCTCAGAGGACGACAATAGTCTGTTCTATGCCCTGTGTACTGGTCATATGCACAATACCAATCTGTTCTGTGTCTAGGCTGGCCTTTGCTTGGGGCAGGCCCAGCTGGCAAGGGTTGTAATTTCCCTTCCTTGATGAGACAAGTGAAGTGCCAAGATAATGGCTTACCCGAGATAGTGAGGTGGCGCCGAGTCGTTCCCGTGGTTGAGACTTCTGCTTCCCCAGTATTGCCCCCATTACCACTGCTGTTTCCCTTGCTTTTGCCAGAGGGCATGTTTATAGATTTAGCTATTTTATCCAGATGCTCGGCCTCAGCTTCGATGGTTATATCTTTTAGGGACTCCCAGTCCTTTAGCCCCTTCATCTTTAACTCGTTCTTCAAATATGGGCTAGCATTCCTGATAAATATCCTGACCTGGTCCGGAGTATCCGGCTTCTTCTTCATCTCCATTACCCGGTTCCTCCATCGGGTTAGATACTCATGGAATGACTCGCCTGGCTTTTGCTGCAGCAGCTCTAGATCTTTTAGAGTGACCTCCATCCTTGTACTGCAGTCATGCTGCTGGAGGAACTCCTCTGTCAATAGATCCCA
This sequence comes from Excoecaria cochinchinensis, assembly GCA_947683425.1. NCBI lineage: Eukaryota > Viridiplantae > Streptophyta > Magnoliopsida > Malpighiales > Euphorbiaceae > Excoecaria > Excoecaria cochinchinensis. The sequence continues at coordinate 790,830 of CANTUQ010000022.1, forward strand.
GTCTTCTTTTATTCTCTGGTCCAGTCCATAATACCAATACACCGCAGGGCTTGTCAAACTTAAATAGAAGTACTCTACCTTCTGCCTTCTCGTTAGCGTAGTACCCTTCATTATCAAAGAGTATTGCTTAATGTGTGCAGTGGGGTCCGATGTGCCATCAAACTTCGGGACATCTGGCATCTTAAAATTTAGAGGGATTAGATCGTCTCCATCCAGCTCCTTATCTTCGGGGTCCATCCCCTTTATCATCAGCATTCGGGATATCGCCTCAAATTTCTCTTCCATTTTTCTCCAAATGGCTTCTTCTGTTTGGAGTGGCTTTCCCTTTACTACCATTTGTTCCTCTTGCTCCTCCCATAAGTCAATCTCAGATTTAGGACCTTCTCTATGCTCAATTAGCACTTGCGCTCTTGGCTAAACTGCAGGTGGATCATCTGCCATTGGGGGCTCTTCTCTTGCAACCCCTTATTCATCTTGCCCCCCAGCTGGAGCAGTAGCCTGTTGCCTAGCAAGTGGGGCTAGGATAGTGGCAAGGTTGCCCATCATTGCCGTCATTCTAGCCTCAAACTCTTCCATTCTCTTTCCCATCTCCTTGGCTATCAGAGCCCGAGTTGTATCTACCTCTCTCGGTGAACTGGCCATTTCTAAAAAAAAATTTAAATGCCTGTTAATCACTCTTGATTTTGATTTTGGTCGCTCAATCGAGACCCTCTGATAAGGTAGCCGTCGGAACCCCTAACCAACTAGAAAAGTGGTCTTTGATTGCTGAAAAAAATAAAGAGTTAGAATGATGCATGAATGTCATGTAATTAATGATCGTGCTATGCAGATGGTCCTCGATGAGTGAAAGATCAATAGATTACAATGATATGATGTGATGTATGGAAGAAATTATATTCAGGATGATATATACATGTGAAAAATAATATGCAGACGAAAGGATATGTACACACAAAACATGAGAGAACATATATTATTCTTCATATATATATATATATATATATATTTGTTTATTTTATTTTTTTCGACATGTATGAGTGACATGTGATGCGTGAGCATGCTGTGCAGCATCCACAACCACATGCAAGCAGATAGATCCTTCCAACCTTATTTCTCCCACACACGAGGTTGTGCGGTCTCTTTCCTAGGTGGGCTTTATCCAAGGGTTAACAAGGAACTCATTGGCCACGTATAGCGCAGGTCAAAAATTGACAGCATAACATCTCTTGCCTAATGTACATTTGCATGGGTGTTTGGCCATTATGTATTCAAATAATTCAACAGAATTAAGATGGGCCCACCGGGGCATGGAAGCCTTTGATGAAAACCATTTAATTTAATTGATTTCATTCAATATATGACGGCCCAAATAGCAAGCGCGATATTATGGAACATTTCACCTAATGGGAGTATCTATTGCCGTTGCATGTGCTTTGATCAAAAGGTGGTGTTACTTTAGGTCTACCCAAGCATGCTCCCTGCCAATGGGTCTAGCTCACCACGAGCATAGCAATCGATCGGGTCTCCATTTGATATACCATTTGATGGTACAAGGCTTGGTGATTATGCCGAGCACTTCCCAACAATGAGTGAAAGTAGGGTCGTGCTTTAGGAACGCACCGGGGTAAATAGGGGACCAACTAACGTAATTCTAAGGCTCTAATGTATGTAATGAAATTTCAATTAGAAATGGAATTTTTGATTCTTAAAACCTCAATTATAATTTTATCTTAAGTCACTTTTGAAGCGAAGTTTCGATCATCCCCAGTGGAGTCGCCACTGTGACGTACGCCGGACCAGCAAGGCCCTCATTGAGCCCGCCTTTTAGGGCTCGAGGGATTGGTTCGCGTCTTTTGATCTTGGGCATCGCGAGACATTTTGGACACCTCCCTTCCAATAGAACATTGGAAAGGATCATCTAGTCCCACAACGCCTTTAGGCACCTTTTGAGGTATTTTGGAGTCGCCACCCAATTTACAAGAAATTGGGAAAGGTCTCTAACCTCTATTTGTCTAAACTAGAGAAGGTGTTCGGAACTTCACTCTTATTAATGACTTAAGTTTTATAAATGAGTTTTTTAAGAAATCCAAATTCCACCTCTCATCCCTCGCAGTAATGCAATAAATTAAAGCGCATCATTCACATAGGAAAAGCGATAAATAAAACAGTAAATAAATAAATTACAAAATAAAATAAAATGAATAACAAATGGGGCAGAACAATCCCCCAAAATGAATAATGAATAAAAGGAAATGGGATAGAACAATCCCCTAAAATTAGAAAATATAAACAAACAAATAAATAAACTCATAAAAGAAATTAAAATGCAACATACATAAATCGGGTCATGAATTTTAGGAACATTGGTTCCTTTTTATTTATTAGAAAAATTGGAGAATTATTTTTAGGATATTGATTGGAAAAAAACTGGGATGAGTGATCCCATTTTATGAAAACTAATTCTCCATTTTGAAGGTGAGGTTTTGTTGGTTAAAATATGATATTGGTCCAATTTATTAGGAAAAGTCCCAAATTATTATTTATCTAAAAAACGTGATTTTCTGTAATACGGAGAATAAAAAATACATTTTACATACAATACATAAAAAATAATATAAATAAAATAAACACATCAATTAAAATACAAACCCTTAAATTGGATGGTCTCTAATTTCCCAGCTCTCCAACCCATGCATGAATATGACTCGCAAAGACAAACAATTTTGAGACAATAAAAGATAAAAATGAAATAAAATGTTAGTAAAGTAAATTAAATAATTAATATGAACAAATAAGTTAATTGAATAAATTAACTTATTAAAATAATTAATAAATTTAACAAATAATAATTAATTAGACTAATCAAATAAGTAAAAACAATTAAACATAAAATAGATATATTATAAAGAGATAGAAAATAAATGAATGGAACAAAAGCAACGTACGGGAAATAAGGGAAAATGAATAAAAACAAAAAAGAGAAGAAAACACAGTTGTGTTTTCTTCCGAAACATAGTTGCGTTTCTTCAGCGGAGCAACGGGCAACGCAGAAAATGAAGGGAAATGAGGGAATGAGACAGCGTGAAAAACACAGCTGTGTTTTCCAAAGGAACACAGCTGTATTTTTCAACCAAAGCATAAACACAGTTGTATTTCTTGCGAAATACAACTGTGTTTTTGCTCTGTCATGCAAAACAGATTCGTTCCAACGGAAAAACACCGGTTGTGATTTCAAAACACTACAACCAACAAGAGCAAACCAAATGGCATGCAATAACAAGGATAAAACAGATTAAATTAAGTGATAAAAAAACACAAACAAGCATATGAATAAAAACTAGTAAAACAAGAGGATTAAATAAACTAAAAGGAAAGATTGAAAGACAGCCAGCACACAAACGGAGGAGGAGGAGCGGACCAGTGCACGAGTCGTGAATTCCATTCACGACTCGTGAATGGATTGCACGAGATGTACAATCCATTCATGACTCGTGCATGGATTGAACGAATGGATTGCACGAGTCGTGTAATCCATGCACATTTCATGCAATTCGATCGGGGATGCGGAGGTTTTCTAACTTGTCCAATCGGGAGAGGTGATTCAACAACTCAATCCGATCGGGAAACACAAAATCCAACCGGAGAAACAAGATTCAAGCAAGAATAAAGGCAAAATCCGATTGGCGACCAAAAACAAAGTAAAATAAAACTTACGGCTCAAACATATAGAAAAACAAGGATAAGCAGAGGAGATGATAACAGACCAATAAATGCAATATCATGTGATTAAAACGTGCAAAATATCATGCAAACATGTTTAATGAATTATAACGACAATAAACATATGATGAACAGGTTGATAAGATCAAAGGAATAATATATACAATATATGCAAATGAAGAACACTGTAAAACCAAATAAGAAGAAGAAAGAAAAGAAGAAAGAAAGAAAGAGATCAAAGAAGGAGGTGGTTACCTAGTTATTTACCCTCAGATATGATATGTGATCTGCAGATGATGAAGTTCTGGTTTTTCCTCTTTTCTTCTCTTGAAAAAAAAAGATAAAACCGTGAGTGAAAAAGCTTTTTAGTCAAATGTTTTTGTTGAGAAGAAAAGCAAAATCTCCTTGAATCCCGAGCTCCAGGAATGGATTTCCTGGATTTAAGATAAAATCCTAGAAGCTATTTGAGAAACCAGAATTATTTTCTTGCTCTCAAAACTCTTCTCTGTGTATTTCTTTTAGGTTCTTGCTCTCTCTAATAATTCTTGCTTCTTCTTCCCCTTTCCTTCTAGCTTTCACTTCTCTTTAAATGTTATTTAACAGGATTAGTTGTTTTTCCTACCAAATCCCACGTAAAACCATACTTTCAAACCAAATCTCCATAAAAAATGGAGGAGGAGAGTAGGGGCGCGTGAGGAAAGTGAGAGTCCTATCTCTCCTGTAAGCTGGGCCTCACGTGGTGAGGCAGCATCTCACCAAGGTGAGATGGGCCTCACCCTACAGGCCCCCAAAACACCTTCTCTTTTTTTTTTTAAATAAAAGCAAAATGAAAAATATTTTTTCGAGGAAACCATCACTTCCATTTATCCATTCGCCCGTGAACAGGCATCATTTTCACCATCACTTCGGTCTGAGCTGCCTCAGGACCCTGTGTCTATAGCTCCGCTTCCACTTGTTATTTCCTTGCCTTTGGACTCTCTGAGCAAAAACATCCAATACACAAACTTAAAACTCAAACCCCAAAAATACCCAATTACTCAAATTAACCAAATTAGAAGGAAATAAGAGGATGAGGAAGAATAATAAACTATTACTCACCTAGATCAACTTATGATTAACGCAAAACTCACCCTAATTGCAACTAGAGGGGAAGGATTACAAGAAAATAAAGAAGCAAAGAAGAAGAAGAGGAAGAACGGGAAAGAAGGGAGAAAACAGGAAAAAGAGAAGGGAAAAGCTGATTCTTTCTCCTCTCTCCTCACTATAAATACTCCCCCACTTGCCACATGGCAACCTCCTATAGGAAGACTACCCCAAGGCACACCCAACAACCATCCACTTGCATACACCCAAACTAAACCTCACTTACATACACACTAATCCCCTACACACTCTCACAGCCAAGCAAAACCATACAAAGGCATAACACTAAAATTTAAACCATACACATACACAAAATAACACATGCCAAACTTGAACACACACAAGGCTCAAACTACTAGGGTGGAAACGGGGCGTTACATTTAGAGGTTGTAATATGGCTATAGAGAGACTGGAAATTAATCTAGGAGGTTTTATTTGGGGAGAAATGTGGAAGAGATTTGAAGAAAATGGTGAGAATGTGGAGAGAAGAAATTCGGCCAAGAGGGACAATGGAGAGGGGTGAAGAATTCTAGAGTTCTCTCTAGATTTTCTGATTTTTAGCCCTTAAATACCATGGTTTTTCGGGTGGGTCGAATCAACCAAGGTGGTTGGACCGAATTTTAAGCCCATTTTCCATTTATGGCCCATTTATGAAACCCAATTTTATTTCCTTCTCTCCTGACCTCAAAGTCACTCAAAATAAATTCCATAATTCTCAAAATAATAAATTAAGCCTCTAAAAAATTTTTTAGCCCAATCTGAAACTATTTTTGGGACTAGCTTCCTCTAACCGGTCCGATTCGACTATTTCTAGTGTTACCATAAAACTAATTTTTCATTACCAAAGTTTTTTAAATATTATTGTAAACTTGTTCATATCCTTAAAATAATTTTTGGAAGTCATTTACAATTTTTAGAGGTTCGGTCAAACTTCGGTCAAATCGGGGTCTCTAAATACAGTCTAGGACTTTTCTTATTTTTGATTTTTGGATATATATTTAAACTCATTTTCACTCCAAATTTTACTACTGGACTCACCATGACTAGTATTTTCCAATGGTCAAATAAAATATTTTTCACCGTCAGGTGTAATTTCTACCCCGGGTGCACTATTCACCACCGAAAAATACTATTCATGGATAATCCGGTACTGCTGCCATTACACGTCTAAAAAGGATAACCTTTACGTACGGTAAAAAGTGACAAGGGGGTTACATTTTATTGGTATCAGAACAAAGGTTTAAATAGTCCTAAGATCAGAGTAGGTTTCAGTAATTGGATTTAATGCATATACATACCAAATGATGGATATAAATATTATTGGATTAATGTATGTTTGCTCCTTTGTTTTATAGTAAGTATGGCATCTGATCAAGGACAACGAGAGGGTAAAATTGGAAGTGAAGCTTCTTTTAGTGCTGAGCAAGCAAAGGCCTCACAGGCACAGGCTGCCTCACCATCTGCACCACCATAGCTGGATTTTTTGAATATGATGGCCGACTATATACAACACCGGCTACAAGCTCAATTGGGACAACCAGTTCAACCACAGGGTCAGGTACAACCTCATTCTCCATCCAAAAAAAGTCAATATTGGAACAATTAAAACGATTGGGTGTAGAAGATGTTTATGGACGAGATCCTTTGACTCCTGTACAAGCTGAAGAAAGGTTGTTTAAAACAAAGCAGCTTTATGAAACCACTCATAGCTCTCCTGAAGAGATGTTAGAGGGGACATATGCATTGTTACAAGGCCCCGCATTTATATGATGGGATTCAGTTCGTAAACACACTCTCGCTGATCAGTTAACATGGGATTTCTTTCTGAAGCAATTTGATAAAAAATTATATAGGGACTGAATACAAAGCCGCCATGCAAGATGCCTTTTGGAGGCTTAAACAGGGTAATAAGACAGTGGCTAAATATGAGCGGGAGTTTGAACATTTGAGTTGTAACGCCCTGAAAATTCTGACATTGTGAACAATAACTTAGTAGGTCAAATTTTCATCGAAGGTTAATTTTGATGCACAAGATGTGGAATTTTCTTTAAAAGCTATATAATTTAATATTGGATAAATTAGAGTCAAATAAATGCATATAAATAAGTAAATAGAAAAATAAAATTTTAAATAATAATGATACATAAAATTTTCATAAGCTTAGAATTTTCTAGGGAAATTAAGAAACAAGGAGAAATGAAAGAGGGGAGACCAGAAATTAAAAAAAAAAAGGAGAAATGAGAAAGGGGAGATCCGGAACAGGGCACTAGAGAGAGAGAGTAATGCCCATCCCCGACCGCTCACACAGCTTCGCTGCTGCAGTCGAAGACGGTCGTCACGACACGCTTCAAATTACATCGCATCACATGTACTTGCAATATCATCATACACACAATCCTGAACTAACAAATTCCATTTTACACGTAGCAAAAACATTTCAAAATGCATACTCATACTCATACATGTGTATAGTCAACTTACATTACAAACCATGTTCAATTGTTACTTATATCTCTTTACATGCCAAAACTAACATTTACATAATACATAATTCAAAATACCAAAAACCTACACTAAGTAGCGGATCCTAGTGTTGACCAATGGAAGATGCAAGACCGCCCTTTAGATTTGCTTCACTTCGAAACCTATATCGATTTAAAACCCGTGCTAAGCGATAATACTTAGTGGGGAAACAAAATACCATATACACATACTTATATAACAATCTTAAAGCACTAATAGACACATGCTTTATTTTCATGCCTCATCATATACATGCTTCATAAATATAGCATTGAGCAGGATTTAATATGCATACATCATCAATAGAAAGTCATATACATCATCATTAGAAAGTCATATTCTCATATCACATTATAGCATGACCATGTTATAACGAATCTCATACACATTCTCATGTCACAAATCATTCACTTTGCTCATTATAGTTTATTCATAATTAGCCTTGCCTGCAATTCATAGACGCGGATAACGGGTATCGCATCAGTACTCGAGAGTACCACAATCACTTTTGTATCCGAAGATACACACTTTCGCATCAGTACCCGTAGGTACAGAAATAATAAGTAAAATATATAAATAAACACTTTAGTGAACTCAATAAGGATTCAATACGCATTGAGAATTCTGAATGTAATCAGACGCTTACGCTGTAACACCCCTTACCCGTACTTAGGCGATCCCATCCAATAAGGAGTGAGATGCCGTATGAGTAGAGGTGCCACCACACAGATACAGAATATACATACATTCATACATACACATGCATACCAAAATACAGGGTAATTTAAAACTTTACAAAACCATCCATGAAATAAGCTGATCATGCATTAATATAATGGAAGACTTTACATTACTGTTCTGATCAACTAAGAGATACAACAATTAATTACAAATCCCAAATTACATAAACAAAAGCGGAAGCTATTACAAAACTGCATTACGAGAGTTCTATACAAATAGAATCATCAAGATACAAAAATTAGGCCCTATTCTAAAGACCCAGTTATGTTGGCTTCGTTGGCGGCGACTCTCCCAAAGCAACTCCTTCCGCACCTGCACGGGTAAACACACCGTGCTAAGCGATAAACGCTTAGTAGGGAAACACACATATAGTATAAGGACAACCATTCACAACGGTCGTCAAAGTAAAACACATGCGTACATCAACATTTCCATACTCATGGCATATCAATTGCGTAAGCATGCAAAGATACTAAAGCCATACATTCAGAAGCTCATAACGATATTCATATTCCCATACAGATTATACTTTTCATTTATGAGTTCACACATGTATCACATACATTTTCTCATATCACAATTCATACCAAGCACCTGCAGACTCGAGGGAGTGGATAACAAGTGTACGGACAGTACTTCACGGGTACGAGCCGATACGGACAGTACCTTACGGGTACGAATCGGTAAATCAAGATACTTTTACTTTCACAAAATATTTTCAAAAGGGATCTTAAACAAGATCCGAACACATAGGGGTTCGCGAGGAACCAAACAGGGACCTGATCGGGGCCCAAACGAAACTGAGGTGTAGACACCGGGTCCTGAGTCAGCCTAGATCGAAGTTACCCAATGATGATAATTGCCTTCACAGGCTTAAAAGGTTAAAAGTGATGGTTTTCTCGTCAAATTTGCATTTTAGAGTGAAAAATTAGAAAATAATAAAAAAAAATATTTTAAAAATTAGTTTTGAAAAATGGGGGCTTAAAATTATAGTGTTTTTAGTCAATTTAAAATTTAAAAATAAAAAAAAAAAAGTCTGATCGCGAGTGTCGGGCGCGGCGGCGCGCCTGCGGCAGCGCGCTGGAGCCTAGCTCGCAGGCGCCCATCGCGCTGCTGGCGCAAAGGCGACGCTGAGCGTCGCCAAAGGCGCGCGCAGCATCGCGCACGCTGAGCGCCGCACGGAGCGCTGGTGCGCGAGCGCCAGTGCGCGGAAGCCTGTCTGGTTGCCGCTCCGACGGCCGTCCCTATGTCTGGGCTTCGCTATAGGGTCTGATTACTTCTTTTTTTCGATTTTTGGACCTAAAAATCAGTTTTTTATCCCTTTTTTTAAGGTTTTATGGATTTTTTTTCATTTTTAAAATTTAAAATGGTTAATATCTGATTTGATTAAATTTTATCCCTTTAATTATTTTATTTTTCCTATTTTCTTCCTATAAAAAGAATAAGATGAAAACCTAAAAAGGGGATTCTTTTGGGGAATTTTTTAGGGTTTTTTCTCTTCATCTTCTTCTTCTTCTTCCACTAAAATTCCAGATTTATTCCCCAACCAAAAATCAAAAAGAAGAAAAATCAAATGTTTCATTCTTTTTCCAACATAATTTCTTCTAAACTTCCACTAAAATTCCAGATTTATTCCCCAACCAAAAATCAAAAAGAAGAAAAATCAAATGTTTCATTCTTTTTCCAACATAATTTCTTCTAAACATATTTTTTAGAGGAAATTTTGTTGTTTGATTTAATTTTTGAGACAAATAGAATAATTATTTGTTCTCAAAATTATTTTTTAATCTTTTATTTTGAGTTCAATAAAACTTTTTCATTGATTTTGTTTTGAATCTCTTTTTGATAAAAAAAATTGATTTTGAGACAAATAAAATAATTGTTTGTCATCAAAATCTAATTTTTATTTGATTTTCTAAAATAAAACTTCAATCAATTTTTTTTTGAACAAAGTGATTGATTTTAATCAATAAAAACTTTTTTTTGATCAAAATCATTTGTTTAGGCAAAGGTATCAATTCTTTGTTCTTAAAGAATTTTTGATCATTTTTTTTTCATGTTTCTTGGAATAAAATTCCAACATTTTCATCATATTTCACTCTAATATTGTGAATCATCAAACAAAGAAATCGATCATCTTTTACCTTCATCGAATCCGAAACTCTGAGGGTAAACATTCCGGGCTTATTATTTCTTTTGGTTCATATCTAATTTATTTATGTATATTTTATTTTATTGTTTTCTTTTGTTTTATTTAATTTGTTTATATATGATTTTTATTCATATAAATATTGATTGTTTATTAATTTTAACATGTAATTAATTTATTTCACTTTAATTCATCATTATTTTTAACATGTAATTAATAAATTCATTTTAATTGATCTTTTTGCCATGTAAATGGTTTATATCATTTGTGAACATATTTAATTAATCATATTGTTCAGTTAATTGTTTTCATCATTCTTTAATTGTTTTCATTTATTATTCTTTTCTTTATCATTTTATATATTCTTTGATTCGTTTATCTTCATCATCATTGTTATCATGTTCATATTTTTACATGTATTATTTAATTAACATGTTTTATTTTATTTTCATCACATCATTTAATCATTTATCACATATAATGCATGTTTCTCATTTATTTTGGTTTGTTAACATTTTGATTCCATTATCATTCTTTTCATATCATCTTATTTTAATTTGTTATTCATTATTTTGTATGTTTAATTGATTTAATTGATTTAGTCACTAACATTATTTGTATTTTGTTTTTATGTCTAAACTCATTTTTCGCTTGGGCGTTTTTGCGAGCACATCGGAAGGTCCAAAAAGGCTCGTTTGGTTCATATATTTATTTTCTTTATTTGTAATATTTTATTTAATTTTGCCATATAATTTTCTTGTAAAATTCTTTATTTAGGCACGCTAAAAAGAAAATCATAAAAAAGTTTCTATTAATTAACTTGACATTCTTTTTCTAAATAAAAGGGGACCAATGTCCTAGTTTTTCATACCCAAATAAATCATCACATCAAAACTTTTTCATAATAAATATGCATGCGAGGACCAATGTTCTCACTATTAATGAATAACCCGTTTTATGCATGTATTTCACTTTTATAAATGGGAGTTGTATTCCGCTCCTAGTGTTATTGTAATTTATTTTTGAATGCTTTATTTTGGATTTTGCTTACATTTACCGCTTTTGATATGAATGATTACGCCTTTAATTTAAATTGCATTGTGTGGAAAGTTGATGAAACAATGAATTCAAAACTTAATTATAATATTAATCAAGGTATAAATAAATGAGAAGTCCCGAACCAGCTCTGGTCTTTGGGCTCAAGAGGCTAGAGGTTTACCCTCCAAGACACCTCTTGTGTCACGAGGCTTTAGCGTTAATCCTAGGCTCCTTAGGGCGAGAGGTTTACCTTCCCCCTTTGGCTGGCCCAAAATGGATACTAAGCGCAGTCTTAGGCTCTCCGAGGCTAGAGAAACTTTTCCAATGTTCTATTGGGTGGCGACTCCATGAAACCTCCTTGTTGCTCAACATAGACGCACTTGCGATTTATTGCAAGCTGTCAACGGACCCACAATTGCCCGATCGTCCACGTGCGGGCAGTCGAAGGGGCGGCCGCGGGGATCCGGCGCGCGTCATATGAGGGCTGCAGCTATAAGACTCTATTTGGCATGCCTAACTATCCACTTTCTAGACTCTAGCAGGTCATGCATAAACCATTCAATACATTTCATAATATTCCAAAATCATCATCATACATGTACATAGTCTTATCATGGATCCGCATTCATATAATTCATAAGATATCAAGCATAAATATCATAGACATGAAAGGAAACTGGAGTTCAAACCCGCACACAACAAAAGAAAACTCATTCAGCATACAGGGAGTTGTCGCGCTCGCGACAGAGACCTAAGTCTCTTTACTGCGCGTGCTCGACAGATTTTGCGACCACAAGGGGGAAGGAAGGGCCAGGCTCTATCGCGCTCACGACGGATGTCGCGATCGCGACAGAGAACAAAATTGCTATCGCGGGCTCACGACGAATCGCATGCTCGCGATAGCGCTTAGCCAGCATCGCGCTCTGTCGCGATCGCGATGGATGTCGCGCTCGCGACAGAGGGTGCTAATACTTCAGCTGTCGCGGGCTCGCGACGGAATCGCGTGCTCGCGATAGCGAAGCTCCGAAACAACGATCTCTGTCGCGCTGTCGACAACGTCGGGTTTTGCAAAGTCTGCAGAATTCTGCATATTTTCTTCCTCCCTCTCTCAACCACAAACACTCAAAACTCATCCAAAAAAAAACCTCTTACCTCAAACCCAGCCATCCATTAGCATCAATAACCAATATATAACATTAATCAACAAGAAATTTCACACAATTCATTAATTTAAACCTCTAATTCCAAGAATCATCAAAAACCCCAATTTATGCACACAACCACATCAACTCCAACATTATCACAATTAACTCATGCTCTTGCAAAATCCACAATCCAAAACAAAAACCCATAGCATATACATCAAAATAAGGAACATATAACAACCTAATTCTAAGAAACCATCAATTCTCATATATGAACATATATATACATGAAAATCAAGAATTTCCCAAACCTTAAAATCCTTAGCTCCTATTGCTTGGATCCACTAGTTCCAGCCTTCTCTTTGCCCTTTGGCTCGCGAGGAGGCTCAACTAAGCACAAACAAGCACCCAAACACCAAAAACACAAACCCTAACTTAGATCCAACCCAAGAAGAAGAAGAGAAAATACATGAACAACACAAGGAGAAAGCAAGAACTTACCAAGGAAAAATGCAAAGGAGTAATTAATTCCACCACTTGAGCTTTGAATCTAAGTAAAACACTTAGAAGAATGCAAAGGAGGAAGAAGAAGAAGAAGAAGAAGAATAAGAAGAGAAAACGGGAAATGGGTTTCAAAATCAGATTTTCCCCTTTTCATTTTCTCTTTCCCCTCTTTCTTTCCCCTTTACACATGTCAATCATCTAGTGGAGGAGATTAGTTACTCACACCCTAACTAAGTGTATCACATGCACACAATGAAACACCCTAATAATGCACCCTACACATGTATGAGCAACACACACAATATTAACCCACTAGTGCATCCTACTATGGTGCACTCATGCACACACAAATCTGACCCAACTAATTTGCACCATAGTGCAACACACACGCACTAGAAAAACCCCAAATCATGCAATATTACCAAAATACCCTTATGATCATGCCAACACACATACACATACATACACATACATGGCTCGTTCTACTAGCGGGCAAACGGGGTGTGACATACGCTGCAGCCCTTAAATCCTATAGGCATGCCTATCTATCCACTACTCGACTTACAGGCTAAATTATAAATCGAATTATTATTCATTTATTCACATTATGTAACATCCATATATACACAGAAAGCAACAACTTAACATTCAATATCCTACATGCATGGACATAGTTTAATAAACACATCCTCACTTCACTATGTAGAATTATATAAATTAATACATTTTAATCCCATATGCATCATTTTTCAATGATAATTAGTATAATATACACAAAGGAGGACATTTAGAGAATGTCCCAAACTTGAGACTCTGTCGCGCTCTTGACAGGCCTCGATAAACCCTTCTGTCGCGCACACGATAGAACTAAACATTTTTTTCTTTTGACGGTCTCGTGAAAACACTCGCGCTTGCCACAAATCACAAGCTAGAAACTTTACCTGTCGAAGCATTCTGTCGTGCTCGCGACAAAACTTGAACTACATGTTCAAAGCTCCAATCCACAAACCTCTTTCTCATGCACTTTGCCAAAACCACACCAATGAATTCCAAAAATCATCCTAACATCATCTCTGCCATCAAGGCCTTCTAACCAATTATTTATGTACATGTTAAGTTTATAATGGAACAATTCTCATTATTTTTGGTCTTAAGATGGAGGAGTTATGGCCAATGGAACACCTCTTGCTCCAAAGGCTATCCTACAGGACTTAACTACACTTATTAGGCATTTTTGAAGTCCTTGGAGTCCTCAATTCAACTAACCATTTCTAACACATTCATAGGCACATCCCTTAAGAACCTAATCCCATTAGTCTCATTCATTTTAGAGTTATACAATTCAAGTTATAACGTAAACGATTCCAGTAGGTCAATTTACCCTACAAGACCAGTTTTACCATTTCAAGCTAAACAAGCTTGAACTTACTAATTTGGAAAATCCAATACTCCAAACTCATACAAAACTATCTTGACATACACATAAGCACCTTGGCATGTTCAATACCACATTAAGTATCCATTCATTCATAATTTACAAACAGTTTCTCAATTCATCAAAATGGAGTTACAAGCTTAATCAATAATCTCATGATAAATAAATTAGCTCATCAATCTCATCACATCATATAACTACATATTCTCAATTCATTTGCACATACAATAAAAACATGCAAATTTAGAGTTCATATGCCATTAATTTAACACTCAAAAATAAAGTTTCCCAAACCTCACTATCCTTTGCTCCTTTGAGCTCACTTGGCACTAGGTTCTCCCACTTTCTCCTTTATTTTATCCTTTCTCGGTTCAACCAATACAATCACAGTCTAATTTTTAGAATTGGAATAAAGGATCAGCTCAATTCGAAACAAAAGGGAGAAGAAGAAAAACAATCAAAATATCGTACTTACCTTGACTAGATGCAAACACAGCACAACACAAACACCTTTTGACCCAAATCAGCAGAAATCAAAGAAATTCTCTCTCATCCAACACTATATGTTACATGGATGAAGCTGAGGTGGCATGGGCAGAAAGTGACGCCCGAATTCCACTACTCCACCTTAATCTAGATTAACTTAATTTAATCTCCACTAACTCTTAATTAATCCTTCTTTAGTTTAATCATGTACAATCACTTTATGGCCACTAAAATTATTTTACTTTATGCAATTAGGTCCTCATTTCAATTATAATTACGTCTAAATTTAGCAAACCCAAATCAAATCTTACCGAATCACCCTAATTAGGCCAAATTACAACTAGGGTATATTTCGAGCCATTATAGAGAGCGGTGCTAGCGATTGCAATGCCAACTAGCTAGCAGATTTTGCCTCCATTCACGGTGCTATTTTTGCCCCATTTTTAGGAGAGGGAGAATCGAAGCCTCTTTCCCCTGTTTTAGCTAACTCCAACATATGTTGGCAATGCAAACACCACTGCTCAACTCCCAGTGACTAGGCAAACTTTTCGGTGCCGATCAGACTTCCCCAGTTGCCGAAAAAAGAGAGATTAGAGATGGGGATAATCAAGACTTCTGATGGCAATTCTAGCCAGACGATGGGGAGTTAAAGTGCGTGATCATCGAAAATGGAGTTCTGACGCCTTGAATGATAAACTATTCAAACTATTAATAACGTAAAACAAGAAGCAACTAAAATAAAGTTAACTAAAATCAAGTAATAGTTCTAGCAAATCTAAAATAGAAATTTGTTCTTAAAGATTAACCAGTTTAACTGCTATCTAGGTTCACGTATACTCCCCATACCTAATGTGAATTAATATTATCTTAAGTTACTTAGATTGAATCAGGATAATCCGTTATACCCAAATGTCCCATTCTGGAGCAGGCTATTTGTGACGCGCGCCGGACCCTGGGGCCGCCCATTGACCGCCCACTTTAGGGCGATCGGGCATTTGAAGGTCCCTTGGCAGCTTGTAACGAATTATAAGTGCGTCTATTTTGGGCAACAAGGAGGTTTCATGGAGTCGCCACCCAATAAAACATTGGGAAAGCTCGTCTCGCCTCAGTGAGACTAAGACGGCACATATTTCCATTTTGGGCAAACCAAAGGGATCTTGGAGGCGATCACCCCAATAGAACATTGGGAATGACCCTCTAACCCTATGGAGCCTAGGATTATTAATTAAGCCTTTTGATGGGACACAAGAGGTGTCTTGGAGGTTCCAATGAGTGATCGGATAGACCTTTCGCCTTGTTGAGCCTAAAGACCAGAGCTGGGTTCGGGACTTCTCATCTATTTCTATCTCGATTAATTTTACGATTAAATTTTGAGTTTATTGGTTCGCTCTCTCTCCACACAATGCAATTTAAATTAAATGCGCAATTATTCATGTTAAAAGCGGTAAATATACAAAAATAAGATAAAATAAATGAAATAAATGTTCGAAATTAAATTACAATAAAACTAGGAGCGGAATACAACTCCCATTTTAAAGGTACGATATAAATATACATACAAAAAGACGGGGAATTCATCTATTTTGAGGGCTTTGGCCCTCACATGCATTTATTATGAAAAAACTAATTTTTATGTGATTTTTATGGGTTAAAACAGGACGTTGGGTCCTTTAATTTTATGAAATAATCCCAATTTGAATTAATATAAAACAAATATCCATTTTTAATTTATGCGGAAGAAAATAAAACAAATAAAAACTACATAAACAGAATAAGGAATAAGGAAAATAAATAAATAGATAAAAGGAATAGGAAAATTAAACCAAAGATAGGCTTTCCATGATGGCATGATGGCTTATCTCCACAGCTCAACCCATCCAAGGAAAAAAAACAATACTCACAAAATAAAAGAAATATTAGTATATACAATTTAAAGCGATACACATATAAGCAGAGAGTAAAGTAAAATAAATAAAAATAAGATACATAAAAACAAAATTGTTGAAGTAAAAAACATTTTTGAAAATGAAATAAGAATTAAAATAGAGGAAGAAATAATAAAAGAAAAAAGGGAAACAAAGACGAGAGACGGGCTTAGTGGCCGACCGACGGCCATCCCTCACATGACCGACGAAAAATGGGCCTCACGCCGTCGCCCGAACGACAGACAGGTTTATTGCCCGTCGCTCGAGCGACAAACGGGCATCGGTGAGCTACATCCCGTCGGTCGCCTCTGGATTCCAAATAAAATAAAAAACAACAAAACTTCTTTTTCTCTTCTCTTTTTAAATAAACAACTTTCAAACAAAATAAAGGCAAATAAAAGCTAAATAAAAGGTAAATAAATGCAATGAATGTAATAGATTAATAAAGCAAGTGTCCAGAATATTTACCCTCAGATTGTACCTTTTTGGAGTGAAACTTCGGTTGACTTGAACCTTGCGCATCTCACGAGAAGAAAGCAAAAACCAAGAAAGAAAAATGTCTATATTTTCCTTGATTTTTACCAAATTTTTGAAATGTTTGAATCCACAAAATGGATGAAAACTAATGGATTTAGCTTTCTCCAAGTAAGATAGATTCACTTAAAAGCGATATAAAACCAGAGAAAAAGTAGGAAAATATGGGAATTTAAACAAGTAAAGAAAAGAAAACTTGAGAAGAAGAAAATTTTCCTTTTTTAGCTTGTTTTTAGTTATTTATTCTAAGAAAATCCGAACCCCTTCCAAAGGAAAAGAATTACTATTTATAGGCATGATCGACGGGCAGGCCTTGACTCACCGACAGGCGTTCTTGAGCCACCGACGAGACACGTGTCCGTCTCAAGGACCAACGGGACACGTGTTCCGGAGAACAAAACGGTGGCCGCCTCAACGACCGACGGGCATGTGAGTCACCGACGGGTTGTCCATCCCTGAGAGAGGCGGTGACCGCCACGACGACCGATGGGATGCCAACTACAGACGGGCAGGCCGTCCGTAGAGAAAAAACTCAAATTTCAAGTTAAAACTCCCAATTTTTCAAATTCTTCTTTCTATAAAATAAAACCTTTTACTTCTCGTGAGCCCAGAGGACCAAAATTTCTGAGTTCCATCCACTCATTCGGGACCAGGCATCAGTTTTCTTCATTGGGTAATCTCTGATCTAGACCGCCTCGGGACACGGTGCTTACACTGTGTTTTCAAAAATTTTGAAGACCATTATTTTTCACCTTTCAGGGTCTTTTTAGGGGAAGAAAATAGAAAGGGGATTTTGTCTCTCCTTTTTTAAGAAGACAGGGAAAATAAGGAGGACATATTGTCTTCATTAGCAGGGGGACTGTTTTTTCCTGGAAGGAGAATAGGGCTTCTTCCTTAGAAAAAAAGGAGGCAAACGAGAGCAAAAAAATATCTTCAAAAATCTTACGAATTTAATTCTTCTTTCTAAAAGGGTTTTGTTCTTGGATTGATCGGAGCAAAGAAAATTAATTTCTTTGGCTTGGTCACTCCATCAAAAATCATTTTCTTGAATTTTCTGTGTTAAAAACTTAGGTTTTCTTGAATTTTTTTGGTGTTTATCACCGCAAACTCGACAAGTGAACGGATTGAGAAATCCTATTTTCGATCTATAAACTCTGAGGATAACATTCTTGTGCTCATTTTTTATCACCTCATTTGCTTTATTTTTGTGGTTTTGATTAATATATGAATGGTGGTTTAATGTATGCACGTCCATTTTCTTTGAGTTTGAGATTTATTCCTTCGCATGATTTTTATGATTTTTCTTCCATGTTTATATACTAATATTTTTGTTACTGCATGTTCATTTAGCTTCTTCATCCTCGTTTATCTAATTGAATTGGCTTATTGTTAACACTATTGTCATTGTTTAGTGTTAATCTTGTATACTATTATTATTATTATTATTATTATTATTATTATTATTATTATTATTATTATTATTATTATTATTATTATTATTATTATTATTATTATTATTATTAATGTTACCATGCATCCGTTGTTGTTATCATTATTATTAATGTTATTATTATCATGATATTGTTTACCGTTGTTATCATTTCATTATTATTATTATAGTTATTATTTATCATTGTCATATGTTTGCCATTGTTGTTGTTATTATTATTATTATTATTATTGTTGTTGTTGTTGTTGTTGTTGTTGTTGTTGTTGTTCTTGTTCTTGTTGTTGTTGTTTTTTATCATTATTGTCGTTACTGTTGTTAGGTTTTTGCATGATTAATTTTTCTTTATTTTTCTCTTTTCTTTACATGTATGTGTTTAATGTTAGATTTATTACTAATGCTTTTTTGTTATTGTTTTCTTCGTGTTTGGGTAAAATGTAATGTCGCTCGCTTGAGCATCGCCGTGACCAAATGGATAGGTCACGACGCGTAGAAAACCTTTTTTGGTGAGATCTTACCTGCTTCTTTATGTGGTTGTGCTTGTTTGTAAATTAAAAATGGTTTCATTTATACACATATCGGATAAAAAATCACAAAAATATTTTTATAATCAAATTGGGATTTTATTAATGAAATTGGAACCAATGTCCTTCATTTTAGCCAAAAAATGTAAAATGTCATGAACAAAATGAAGAGTTAAGTTTTTTAAAAATGGGATCACTCATCCCAACTTTTAGTCCAACAATCAAGATAACTCTTCGATCCCTCTTTAAGTGAGCATGAAGGGACCAATGTTTCCGAATCAAATAAATGTCCCGATTTATGTATGTCTCCTCGTTTAATTAATTTTGTTTGATTGTTTAATTTTACGTTTGCATATATCTTATGGGCCCTTGTAATTAATTATTTTTGGAGAAAGTTTAGTTTTTTTAGTTTCCTTTCATTTGGGGATTGTATTCCGTCCCAATTTTCTCCTTTGTAATTATGTGCTTGGCGTGTTTACCGCTTCATTTACCGCTTTCTTTTATTGCTTTCTCAATGATGATGCACCCTTAAATTAAATTGCATTAATCGCGTGACAAGAGAGATGGAATTCTATAATCTAAAAACTCACTTATAATTAACTAAGGCATAAATAAGTGTGAAGTTCCGAACGCTTTCTTTGGTTTAGACCATAGAGGTTAGATGACCTTTCTCAATTTCTTATAAATTGGATGGCGACTCCAAAATACCTCCAAGGTGCCTAAAGATGTCGTTAGACTAGATGAACTCCCTAATGTTCTATTGGGTAGGGATTCCAAAATGCCTCATGTCACCCAAGATCAAATAACACGAACTAATCTCTCAAGTCCTAAAAGTGGGTTCAATGAGGGCCTTTTCGGTTTGGCATGCATCACAAGTTCATAGCTCCACCTCCTCCGATCTCCTTCTCTCCGACGAGTGGGGACGATTGGTGGCCATCACCCGGTTCATCTGGCTCTCCTCCGTCGTCTGGCGTGGCGCGTGCGGCGGTCCGTCGCCGTGGGTGGCTAGTGCCGCCTCCTACTTCTCCCTCTCTTTTTCCTTTTTCTTATGTCCTGCGTTTTTCGTCCCTCAGGTCTGCTCCCTTCCTCTTTTCTTTTCTTTCCTCTCTATTTTGTCTTCTTCTTTGTTTTTGCTCCTTCACTTTCTTTTGTCCAATTCAATTATTTTGGTCCCATCCCCCCAAATTTTTGCTCTCTCTTTTTTGGCTTTTCTTTCTTATTCTTTCTCTCTTTTTCGGCTTTTCTTTCTTATTCTTTCTTTGGCCTCTCTCTCTCTTTTTTTTCTCTTCATCTGCCGTCCCCCTTTCCTTTAAAATGCCAACCCCCTCTATTAAGTTATTTTCCCTCCTTTTATATCTAGGTTTTCTCTTTCCTTTTCCTCATTTTTATTTTATTTTATTATTTCTCTTTCCTTTTCCTCATTTTTATTTTATTTTATTTTATTATTATTTTTCCTTTTTATCAATATATATATTATTTTATTTTTGCCACCTCAGGACCCAGTTTCTACACATATACTTTAAAGTAATCACATTATTTTCATATCTATAGCATTTACCTGTATCTACTCATGTACATAATCTCTAGTGTTAACATTTATCATATACTATAAGTGGTAACATATCACTTCCTTTATCACGTAATCATACACAAGATAACAACCTTTGACGTTTGTCATATATAGCTAGTAATAACATGTCACTACATTACATGTATTTTCATATACAAATAATCATTTCATTGTGCTACTTATGCATTCATAAACACACAGAAGAATAGCATAGCCTGAATTCACATCAATGGTGGATACGGGTACTCTAGATACTGACTGGCAATATCAAACATCTGGAAAACCTAATCTCAAACTTTTGAATACCAACAGGTATTAAGCTCTAGACACAATTGGTGCCACTCTGGCAGCTGCAACTCTAACTCTTTATCAGCATGCCCGTCTATCCACTACTATGTCTATTCAGGCTTATACAAATAAACTCTTTACACTATACCATATACTTTACGTCTACTTGATCATCTTTTCAATCCATCGCACAATCAAGTCAAATCATAAATTAAATAAGCAAATCATGAACATACATACATATTTGTTAACCAGTGATGCCAAAACAATAGCAATTTGACATACTCATTTTTATTCTACTTGTTCATATAGTACACACTAATATCTCATCAAACATACAACTCATATATTCTATTATTTAAACACACTTAATCTTTCTTATGCATAGTCATATATAATCTGTAAAATCCCCTACCCATACGTAAGCGATCCCATCCAATAAGGAGTGAGATGCCGTATGAGTCAAGGTGCCACCACACTAATACAATACAAATCATACATAACATACATACATAAATACGGGGTAATTAAAACTTTGCGAACCAACAGGAGCAACAGCTGATCATACATTAATATAATAAAAATCATTACAATAATGTTCTAATCAAACTTGCTGACACAAGAGATAATTACATATCCAAAATATACAAATGCGGAAGCTACTACAAAAAATTGATACATGAGAGTTCTATACAAAAGAATCATCAAAGATTACAAAAGCTAAGCCCTACACTAAACCTTCCTGTGTTGGCTTGATTGACGGCAACTCTCCCAAAGCAAAACATCTTTCGCACCTGCACGGGTAAAAACACTATGCTAAGCGATAAACGCTTAGTGGGGAAACACACAAGCAGTATGGACAGCCATTCACAATAGTCATCGAGGCATAACACATTCACAATGGTAAATGTAGATAATCATAGCAAGTAAATATACATTCTTGCATATAAAAGCCATACTTTCGATAACATATGCTCACATCCATATTCACATTCATAATTACATTAAGTGATCATTCTTCTCATTATCATACTCATTTGAATATCACATTTGTATAATCACACCGGAGCAAAATAAAGCAAACAGAACACTTGCTGACTCACCATAGTGGATAACGAGTATGCGGACAGTACCTTACGGGTACGAATTGAATACTGAAAGTACCTTACGGGTACGAATCGAAAACCATTTTATTTTATCAATTACAAAATATTTTACTGAGGGGACCTTAAATAAGATTCAAATATTGAGAGGTTCGCGAGGAACCAAACGGGGACCTGATTGGGGTCCAAACGGAACTGAGGCTGCAGCTATAAGACTCTATTAGGCATGCCTAACTATCCACTTACTTGACTCTAGCAGGTCATGCATAAGCCAAATCATGTTTCGAAACATAACATATAATTTACCCTGTATAATTCGCAATATAGTAGGCTTATAAACACATTCATATAGCATACAGTAAGGATAAACCATGAAAAAGACGTCTGAAATTCATTTTCGAAAAACGGGGCATGCTGGAAAAACAGGACAGGTCGGAGCCTATGTCGCGCTCGCGACAGCGGGGAAATGGGTACGATTCGTGCTGAGGGACACGACTCGTTTCCAATTCCTCCACAACGTGCTCTGCAGCACGGAACAGAAGGGACATCCAGCACGAGTCGTGCTGAGCAAGCACGAGTCGTGTTGGGCCAGCACGAAACGTGCTGAAATGCCTCCTTCCCTCCGTCTCGCTCTCCACAGCATGACTCATACACTGAAGGAGCACAAGTCGGATGGCGGAGCACGAGTCAGATGAAAGGCCATTACTTCGCTGCCATCCTGCGGGGATGCACGGCTCGCACACACAAGGACACGAGTCGTACTTCTCCGACATGAGTCGGACACAGAGCAATGTACAGTGCCATAACGCGAGACCTGGCGCGATAGAGATGACATTTCCAGTTCCTAGCAAAACGCAAACATCCAGATTTTTCCCTAAATCAAATCCATTTTGACCCAAAACACTTTTAATCCAATCTTACCTCAAATATGGCCTCCAAAACACCATAACAAACATAAAACAACATATTTCAACAATTAATTCCTGTGACGCGCGCCGGATCCCCGCAGCCGCCCGCTTGAGGGCGATCGGGGCTTTTGTGGGTCCGTTGACAGCTTGTAATAAATCGCAAGTGCGTCTATGTTGGGCAACAAGGAGATTTCATGGAATCGCCACCCAATAGAACATTGAAAAAGTTTCTCTCGCCTCGGAGAGCCTAAGACTGCGCTTAGTATCCATTTTGGGCCAACCAGATGGGTCTTGGAGGGTTAACCTCTCGCCCTAAGGAGTGTAGGATTAACGCCAAAGTCTCGTGACACAAGAGGTGTCTTGGAGGGTAAACCTCTCACCTCTTTGAGCCAAAAGACCAGAGCTGAGTTCGGGATTTCTCATCTATTTCTACCTCGATTATGTTATGATCAAATTTTAATTATCATTGATTCGCTCTCTCTTCACACGATGCAATTGATTGAAGGCGCATTTATTCACATTTGGAAAGTAGTAAGTGAGCAAGTAAATAGTGAAAGCAATAAATTACAATAATACAAGGAGCGGAATACAACTCCCTTTTGTAAATGTGCTATACATACACAAATCGGGGCATTGTTTATTTTGAGGACTTTGGTCCTCGCATGCGTCATTATTAAAATTGGATATTTTTATTGTAATGATTTTTATTGGATAAAAATAGGACATTGGGTCCTTAAGTTTATGAAAACCTCATTTTATTGAATATAAAACATTGATCAATTTTTATACTTAACGAGATACAAAAAGGGTATATCCATGTACATAAAATAATTAATGAATAAACAAATGAGGGAAATAACCAAGAAAGTTAGAAAACTAAACCTGGCGAAATCCTCCGAGTATGGTAGATAGCCCCTCAAGCTCAGGATAATCCAAGAAAATCAGTATGTGCTCACAGAAAGTTAAAAGATGTCAATATATAAAAAATCAACATAAATAAAGTCAAAAGAACTTGAAAGATATGGAAAAAGGTTCGAAAACGTGGAGACAGGACCTAGCGACGGCCTCTGCCGAGTGACCGACGGGCGTCAATTAAAGTGACCGACACATCCGTCGCTCACTCAAGAGAGGGGGCGTCTGTGAGTGGGGTGACCGACGGGCGTCGGTGAAGTAGGTGACCCGTCGGTCACCACTGTCTCCGAAAATGAACAGTAAAATACTCTCTTTTCAAAGCAAAAAAGGGTTTTTATCACAAAATGAGATGAAGAGAATCAAAATAAAGAAAAGTGAAAGCAAAAAACCAAAAGAACAGCAAAATATAAAGAATAAAGATGAAATAATTCGGAGAATGAGTCCGGAATATTTACCCTCAGATAATGTTTAAGTGATATTCTTGTGTCGATTAGAGCCCCGCGCGTTCCACGAGAAACAAAATGAAAGGTCAGGAAAGAGGAAAATAGATTATTTCCGTCTTAACCCTTCACAAAGATTGACTTTGGAATCAAAATTCAAAGAAAACTAATTAGTTTTAGTTCCTTTTTAATGATTAATTAAAAGAAATTTCTTGATGTGGGTGTTTGCTGGAAGAGAGAGAAAATGTACTTGAATTTTGGCAGAGTTTCCCCTCTTGAAAATTTTTGGAACCCTTTTTAAGTGAAAATCCGAAGCTTTTATAAGCCAGGCACGACCGACGGGCGTTGGTGTATGGAGACGGGCGTCGGAAGAATCCTTCTGACACAAGGATTCATCCGACAGCCCTGCCATTTCCACCGACGGGCGTCGAAAACGTTGCGTGCTCCGGGAAATCAGGTGGCGTGCTCCGGAAGAGGCGGTGCCTTCCGACGGGCGTCGAAAAATACCACAAGCCGTCTGTGACCCTAAGCGACAGGCTGGCCTCTCACAGACGGGCTGGCCGTCTGTCGAGAAAAATATACTTTTTGACTCAAAAAAATTCCCTGTTTTCTCCCCCTCTGCCTACTAAAGGTGAAAATACTCATTTCTCGTGGAGCATGGGACTAAAACCTCCAAATCCAAACCATTTGTACAGGCTCGGATACTGATTTCATCATAGGGTAATCTCTGATCCGGACCGCTCCGGGACACGGTGCTTACAATTCCCATTAATCCATCAATTAAAACTCACGATCTCCAAGATCACAAAATCTGGAAATTTTGCAGCAAAACTCAATCAATCCTCACAATCACTTCAATAAATCCACACTTATGCATAATCATTTATCACAACCAAAAACCCATAACATACATGCTAATATAGGTCCATTTACACAACCAAAATTCTAGAAATTCATGCACATAAACGTTTGAACATATGAACATCAAAATAGCAGAAATTCTCAAACCTTATCTCCTTAGCTCCAAATCTAATGAGCTCCACTAGTACCAGCCTTCTTCTTGCCTTTCGGGTCACGGGGAGGCTCAACTAACCAACAAACCAACAATAACACACAAAATACAAACCCTAGATCAAAACCCCAAACCCAGAAAATGAAGGAGAAGATAAACAACAATGAAAAGAAAGAAGGAGATGAAGATAAAATGCAAGAACTTACCAAAAGAAACACAAGGAGATGATCAATTCCCACTAGCAGCCCTTGAATCCAAGCTAGGGTTATTAGTGAAGAGAATAGGAAGAAGAACAGAGGGTGAGAAGGGAAAAACGGGAATGATTTCTGCCTCTCCCCTTGTTCTTTCTTCTTCTTTTTCTTTTCCTAACACCCTACTTGGGTAAAAATTCATGTTTATGGATTTGGTCACTCACACCCAAAACACATGCATCACTCACACACAAAGGCATCCCAACTTAAACACACCCTACTATGGTATGCTCATGCACACATAAACATAACCCAACTTACTCACATCCTGCTACCATACATGCACCCTCATACTAACAAAATCCATAAACATGAATTTTTACCCAAAATGCCCTTATCACATGCCAAAACACACACAATGCATGCACACACAGATGGCTCATTCTACTAGGGGGCAAACGGGGTGTGACATAATCCAATGCAATATTACACATATATAAGAACAAATAAATTGTATTCAAGACTCTAAACAGTATCGCGCTCGCGACAGAACCCAAATATACCACAGTTGTGCTCGCGGCAAATGCCGTACTCGCGATAGATTGCTCAATTGCCTTCTATCATGCTCGCGACGAAGCTCGCACTCGCAACAGAACACAATGTGATAATCTAGCTTACAGAGCACTCTTATCGCGCTCACAACAAAGCCTGAACTCTGTGTTCAAACTCCCAACTCACTTACCTCTCAAGCACATGCTTCTCTCAAACTTTCCTATCTTCACATGCATAACTTCTAAATCAACCAAAACCATGCCACATTCACTTCAAAGCTATAAAACTCATCTTTTGACACAATCATCACCAATTCCATTTAAATAAATGGCCTTCTAACAAGTAATCTCATGCAAGTAACTTTCTCATATATATATATATAACAAAACTCATAAGCAACATACATCGATCAAAACATGATACATCTAAACAAAACTTTATCCACTTAACTATACTATCCCATATACAAATTTGACCACTAGAAGAGTTATTGAACTCTTCAAAACCCATAATTTTCCTAAATAATCAAACATGCATCTAACTAAAAATCAAATACAATTTAATCCCAAACCTCAAAAGCAGCTTGAATAACTTCTCTTTTGCAGCTCAAATCTTGTCTTTACCCTTGTCTCTTCTCTTGTCCAAAGCTTCTTGCACAAAACCCATCAAAACATACACTTAATCTAATACTCATAACAGCTCAAAATCAAAAACAAAACTAGAAGATGAAGATGACACTACAATATCCAACCACACTTACCTTTCCACTTTACCTCTTTAAACCAATCCAAAGTTCAAATCTTTATTGAAATCCAACAAAGAAGAAGCAAGGAAAAATGAAAAGAAAAGCAAAGAGAGAGAAAAAAAATGGGAATGGCCGGATCACATGCAAAGAATGGGGCAGATTTGCCTCCACTAACCCCTATAAATTGCATGTAAGAGCTTATGTGGCAAGCTCTCAACAAGCCACTTGTCAAACCCTTTGCCACATGTCCAACTCAAGGCAAATATCCTTCGACCAACTCCCTTTTAGTCCCTCAATTCAATTCTTTCCTATTAACAACTTATATTTCTTTTCAATTACATCCTCACTTCCCATAATTCCATATTTATACAATTACTCTTGTACCTTTACTAATCAATTAACACTACAAATCCTTTTAGGGTACAATTCGAGTCATTACAACTACTGCTTGACCTAGTCAAGGAATATAACATGTAATAATCTATCTATATTAATAATGTCTCTTCTTGTTAATACTGCGACTGCGAATATTTTAGGTATTAACATATTTGCATGTAATAGGAATCTCATATCATAAACTTTTTCATGATTTCCTATACACTATGTTATATACCTAGGACTTCATTATATAATTTAAGATGGTGATCAAAAATATGCAATAACATAGCACTAAAATAATGAATGAAGCCTTTTTATTAATAACAAAAGTTATAATGTAAATGAAAAACATCTCTAATCTCATGGGCTCTAGGGTATATCACTAACATGTAGAGCATCAAGTTCTTAACATAATAAAATCAAGGTTCATATAGATATTAAAATCTGTGAACAAGTCTATTGATCAATAGGACCATGCTTGGATCATTAAACCCATTACAATCTTAGCATTACCTGTGTTCTAGAAATCATTAAATGCATTAAAGTTTTAGCATTACTTATGTTCTAGAACTTATGAAATGTCCTGAAACTTAGGAAATCATACCAATTAAACACACGTTAGTGTCAGAAAAGATGTTTTCCCCTTCCTAAAATAAAATTCAAATTTTGATACTATCAGTTTTCTATTTTATTCACTGTCATTACATTTTTTGTTCAAACTTCAAACTGATGGCAAATAAAAATTTGTTGTAGAGTCAATTTTAAACTCTAAGCAATTTTAACCGCACTATATTATTCTCTTCCTTGTTGTTAGTAAAAAATCTAACATTGTCGCAATTAAAAGTAAAAGAACTCGATATATTTTTTTTAGTTCAAGAATTAAAATATGGATTTTGCCTTTTATTAATATATTTTACATAGGCAAAATGGGCAAATTTGCTCTTAAAGTATTAAAAATGGTATATATTTGCTCGTTAAGTATACTTTAAACCAAATTTACTTCTGAAATTTTGAAAATGGTACATATTTATCCCTTAAATATATTTTTGGTAAACAATTGTTCTTGTTATTACAAAACTAGCTCAATATTGCCACTGAAACTAATAAAACTACAAGTAAATAAATAAAAATACATATTGTAAGTTGATTGAAGTTATCTAAATTTGTCACATGTATATCATAAATTGATAACATGTCTTAACTCTCAAAAGAATAGTTAAATTTTATTTAATTTATTTGGTTTTGGTTCTTAATATTTCAATTTTCAATTCATTTTT
The DNA here is from genome assembly GCA_947683425.1 of Excoecaria cochinchinensis. Classification (NCBI taxonomy): domain Eukaryota; kingdom Viridiplantae; phylum Streptophyta; class Magnoliopsida; order Malpighiales; family Euphorbiaceae; genus Excoecaria; species Excoecaria cochinchinensis. Next base: position 819,520 of record CANTUQ010000022.1, read on the forward strand.
TATTATTTTTTAGAATTCAATTTTCGGTCTACAATGCTACTGTAGCACATTTAAGTGACATTAATCCACATATCATGTATATTTATGTTTACTTACCTTCGCTACTATTAATTTCAGCGACAAAATTGAACAAATTACATAATGACAAATACAATTTTGACCTAAAATCATATTTAAGAAACAAACATGTACCATTTTCAATTTTCAAGACAAAATTTGACTCAAAACATTTAAAGAATAAATATGTACTATTTTTAATATTTTATTAACAATTTGGCCCTTTTATCTCTTTTACATATCCTTATTGGATCAAGCCTCATTCCTAACTGGAATAATTTATAACAAAAGAATCAAAGGAGGTTTGTGCCGAGCATTATGCCTGCCCTAGATTCTTTAACTCAACGTATCATCACTTTGGTTTATCACCATCAAAAATTATATTTCATTTTGAACCAATGGCTTCATGCGCTTGTTCAACATCTTGTACCACAATATACTACTCTCTAATTTAGTGAATGACAAAATCAGAAAAATTTCCAAGTGAGAAAAATCAATAGGATATAAAATTACAATATCAAATTAACTAGGCTATATTTGTTTTAATGCTCTTGGACGCATCAGTTACATTGTTATGAATGATGATCAGACATGTTTCTTCTTTTCCAAATTTGATTCAGCAAGCTGCTGTCGTTTTCTCCAAGCTGGAATCTTACCTGGGAACGCCCATCTCAGTATTCTCTCCCATGTATAGCATACTACAAACATTAGAAAGGCCCAGACCAAAAGCTTATTCCTCAATCCTGGGGGTAAAGGCACCAACTTTAACCAATCATTCAAGTCCCTGAAGAGGTCCGAAGTGATAACCGTGAAAAAACCAACAGCACCACAAAGGGCATATAAAAAGGGTTTATTTTCTGAGATGCTCTGGTTGAAAGGGTGACCCATATAGTTTACAGCAAAGGTAGCCACCTGAAGCATCATGCTAACCATGTATGAAACTGTGTTTACCAGATTTGGATGGAAGTCAGAGTCTGGTTCAATGCATTCATCCGGCATATACTTTTCAGCCTCGTTTACAGAAGATATCAAGAAAAAAAGGTGGATTGCAAACTGCCCCATCAGCGAAAGGAAGACGTAGGAGCAGAAAATATTGGGGTGTGGCCGTTCAGCTGAAAGAGTGGGAAGGGGCCTTGCATGTGAGATAAACAGAAAAAATGCAGCTGTAAAAACACCACTGATTGTGGCCTGCACATCACCAAGCTTGACACCATCCAAATACATAACGCTCAATACATATGCTGTAGCAAGGCAATTAAGGCCAAGGATTTTAAACATCTGGAGAGTTGTCACAAGCGTACTTCGACCCTGACGAATTATATCAGTTGTAGGGGCAACTGATGCATGTTTTGCTGTAAAAGGAGATGCCATTGAGGCATCCCCAAGCTTGACAATAGGAGCTGAGCGACCATCACCCTCCTCATTCATTTCATCCATTAACTTTTTAAGCTTTTGACGTTGCATTTCTGCAGCTGTCAGATGACGGTTACTAGTTGATTGACTACTTGGATCTGGTTTTGCAACAACCTTGCCTTTTGAAGAGCCTTCTCCATTTAGATTACTAGCTTTACCTGCTACTTCTGAAGTAGGCTTCGATTTTTTTGATTTAGCAGACTTGGAAATTCCATCTTTAGATGTATCTGCAGAAGAGATACCACTTTGTGGAGGCACCGCATTCAGTAGTGCCACTCCTACGTGGGCCTGAAAATGCATGAGATGCTTATTAATTTCCTTAAAAATGTGTAGCGTGCTTGGTGATTCTAAATAGAAACATCGGATGCAAGGTCAACAGAGGGAAGGGAGAATCTTCATTACTATATATTAAATTGTGCATGTTTATCTATGTACCTGCTTCAATGCCCCTACATCATTCGTTCCATCCCCACACATTAATGTCATCCTTCCCACCATTTTAAAAGTGGTCATAATTAGCTCTTTTTGTTCAGGAGCAACTCTTGCAAAGACCTGAAATCATAATTGGAGTTATGGATCATCAAGAAATCTCTTTCATCAAATACTAATACACAAATAAATTTCATCATTTAGAACCTTGACATGGGGAATGACTCGAAGAACAGCAGAAGTCTGTTGCAACATCTCAATGCAGTCACCGCCAATACAGAGGTCATGTGTTTCGGATAAGGCTAAAACTTCTTTGTCACTGAATATTAATTGCATTTTGTCTAAAAGTCAGAATGGCATTAAAGAAACTTATAACCATGAAAACACATCCACCGTTGCTTTAGTTTCAGAAAGTATTAAACATTGAGACAGAATTCTTAATGTTGGTTGATGTCGAAATTGCCATGCTGAAGTAATACTGGGACACCTCCATAATAGAGGCAACACCTTCATAGTGCAACAAATACCAGTAATGCACCAACAGAAGGAAATAAATAAAAAAATAAATTAAAGGAAACTTGCCTCCATGGCTGAACACAAAGACTGCCAATACATAGTAACTGCAAAGTTATTCTAATCTAGGTATGCTACTAATATTTAACTCTAATAAAACAAATGCACTAAGAAATATGATTTAGGTGGAAAAATCAGAAGTAAATAAATAAAGTTCTAACCATACTAATTGATTATACACATTAGAAAAGAAAAAGTCGGTACTTTACCTGTAACCAATTCTCTCTGTTTCATCAGGTGATATCCACTTGAATCCCTTAATATGTTTTTCCAGGGTAAGAATTAATACTGGTTTTGCTACGATATTCACTTGGCTGGCAACATGGCATGCTGTCAAAGCCTGGTCACCAGTGATCATAACCTAACATAGAATGTTTCAGAAGGTTATTTCCAATTAAATCACAAGTTATTTAGCAAGAAATTTTACAGCTAGACAATGACAAATGTGCATGTGTGTGGAAAAGACTACTAGAAAATTAAAAGTTCATGCTATAGTCCCTCCCCAGCAATTGCACTGAGAAAATTTCAGGACTGCAATTGGGATCTATAGTTGAAAATTGCTCTTACATTAAGCCAATGGCCTGTGTCCCAGAAGTGGTTTATTAAAATATCCATTTTTATAGTCAAACATTTGACCCATTCACTTTTGTAATGGCAGCTGCAAAACTTTGCACACTATTCTCTAAAATTTGTAAAATGCGTAATCCAGCTCTGCTAACTTAACCACTACTTTTCTTTTCAACTCACATTTTTACAAGGTTGTCTTTATATGCAGATTTGCTGTCAAGAGATATTAATTAGAGTCAAATTGTACAAAATGAGATTCTCAAATCAAGGAAGTTAAAAAAAAATAAAAGACCTCAGAAGGTGCATCGGAAATTCCCAAACAAGTTTGTTTATCCACACAATCAAAATGAGGTTTTAAAATGATTTCAATTACATTAATATATCAAGTCCATATCTGTTCAACTGAATTCCCCATCAATCAAAAGGAACCATTGGATATTTAACACTGTAGCACAGTGCACCCAGTTTCTAGCTTTTATTAAATAAAAACAAAAACAGGAGTCAGCAAAAAGTAGCAAAAGTAAATCTAGCTTACCAAGTCGTGGGATGAGTTCTTCAGTTCAGATAAAACAGTGGCTGAATCTGATCTTATTGGACAATTAAATACCTGAGTTAATATTACAAGAATTTAGTGAGAGTAATCACAAAGGATCTAAAGAAAGTGAAACTCTATGAAGACAATCCAACAAAGATGAAGGAGCAGTGAGGAAAAACAATCCAGAAGCAGTAATTAAATAAAAATGGAAGAAGAGTGAGGAAAAACAGCAGAGGCGGGGTCTGGTGGGGAAGAGACAGAGAGAGAACAAAGGTGAGGGATGCAAGTGTCTTTTTCTTACCGCAAAACCAGCAAAAGTAAGGCCACTCTCCACTACATCTCTTTCCAAGCTTCTAGCCTCACTAACCTTCACAGAAAATGTAGCAACTTAAGCATACTCATAAAGAATTTTAAACACATTCTCAAATTATATGCATGTGCATGTATGCATGTCAAAAAAGATGGATGAAGTTAAATCCACTTTTATTTGATAAATAATTGGGTTAGATACCCCTCAGACTTCAAATATCCAGGAGTTTAGCTTAATGCCAAGCTCCTCCAGTGGCTTTAACTCTAACCAAAGGAAAATGTAAAATAATCATGCAAAAACATTTCATTTAGAACTATGGGCATTTCCACATTAATTGACCAACGGTATACTCCCTCCATTTCCTTATAAGTGTCCTTTTAAGAAGATAATTTTATTCCAATATAAGTGTCCTTTGAGAAAAATATGGTAATTTTGTACATTTTGTTCCAGATATAACCCTTGCCTTAATAAATATATTTTTCAATTCTCAAAGTAAGAAATTGTCTCTATTTCTAAAAGGACAATTCAGTAAAAATTAAGCCAATAAATGAATTTCTGAATCCTAGTGAAATATTCTTAAAAGGCACTTAAAAAATAATATAGAAAAAAAAAAAGAATATAAAACAAACAAACTCGCGCGCATGCACATGCACAAACATGCACACAATATGTAAAAGAGAATAGAACACAAGCTAGAAGAGAATCACCATTATACCTCAGCAACAACAATATTCAACTTTGAACCTAAACAGGGGAACTTCATTGTGATTATTACAAGACACATAAAATTTTGAATAGAAAAATAATTCCACATGCAGGGAGGAGAGACAAGGTTAAATGTGTTGAAGGACAGTTGCATTTTTAACAAGTAGACAAACAAGTCCAGACCCCCACAAGGATGCTTATTTTCAACAGCTAGATCCATGTGGACAGCAAAGAACTCAAGGTAAATGAATCATGTTTTATAATCAATCAGTTGGTGGTTGATGCTCTAGGTTGAGTGGTATTTTTGTAATTATGGAACATTAGTTTAGGATTATTTTTCAAGTCGTATTTTTATATTGAGGTCTCAATGATTTTGGGAAACATTTTTCCCTTTTAGTCTCCTTAGGAATCCAAATCCTTAGAGAATTATCATGAGCCTAATGTTTTCTAATCTCTAAATACTTTAGCATGTAATGTTCCGATTCAGTTTAGTCAAAGTTACAGATTTGATTGTACATAATTGTAGGGATTGATTTGCTACTGATTTGTAGAGATAGAAAATTTGTTTTGTTTCCTTAAACTTTGTAATTGTATAAGTACCTGTTGTATTTGTTGGAATGAAATACAGAAATTCCTTTCTCCATTCTTGTTTAATTACATCGTATCAAAGCCTTAGGGTTTTTGGGATTGTTCTGAAATTTCGGGAATTCGTTTTAATGTATTGCTGGTTCTCTAAAAGAACCGTGTCTGTTCTTCTTGGGTCACATTTTTCGGTGACCATTTTGTCTCATCGACGGTGGAGGGAGGTGCACGAGGTCCCAATCGGCCATTTCCCGACCGCGTAAGGCTCACACGCCTATCAAATTTTCTAGGCATTTTTCACGAGTCGGCTAGTGGAGACGCGTGCGGCGGCTGTTGAAGCTCCGATTCTGTCTCTAGTGTCACCTGGTCATTTCCGGTCAGATTCTGGTATCTTCTTGAGGTGGTTCTCTCTCTTGGTGGTGCTCGATTTCTCTTTGTGTTCTGTCCAACGAGGATTTGTTTCCTGCGAGTTCCTGCTTCCTTTCTTTTTTTTTCCCTGTTTTTATTGAGTTATTTGTTGAAGAGTTTGGGCATTTGTTTTTTGCTGGGTATATTGGGTCCACATTGCCGCTTTGTTGTTGCATTTGTTGTTTGTAGATATTATGGCCGACAATAAAGAAACTATTAAGGAGACAGTGATATTATTCCGTTGTCTAAAATTACAAAAGAAAAATTGGATGAATCCAATTATCTTGATTGGAGTAGAACTATTAGAATTTACCTTCGTAGTATGAATAATGATGATCACTTAACTGATAACCCTCCAACTGATAAAACTGAAAAACAAGTTTGGATGAAAAACGACTCACAATTACTCTTATAGATTAGAAACTCAATTGAAAAAAATGTGCTTGGTTTAATTTCTCATTGTGAACGTGTGAAAGAATTAATAGATTATTTGATTTTTTTATACTCTGCGAAAAGGAATGAGTCTCACATCTATGATGTCTATAAAACCTTTTATCGTGCTGAAAAAGAGGCTAAACCTCTCACCACCTATTTCATGGAGTTCAAGAAAATTTATGAAGAATTGAACATGCTCCTACCGTTTAGTGCGGATATTAGGGAACAAGCATAGAGAGAAAAAATGGCAGTTATGAGTTTTTTAGCAGATTTGCCATCCAAATTTGATACAGCCAAATCTCAAATTTTCTCTAGTTTTGAGATTCCTAATCTGGAAGATGTGTTCAGTAGGCTATTACGTGCAGATAATGCTTTATCCAGCCATTCAAATAGTATCCTTGTTGTCAAAAGAGGAGGAAGTGACAATGATAAGAAGAATGTGCAGAGAAAAGGAAATAGACCTAATGATAACCGAAATAATGATATTGTCAGCTATTACTGCAAAGAGGCAGGTCATACGAAACGCTACTATAAGAAATTGCAGAATCGCAACCAGAAGGCACAAATTGCTAATGTTATAACTTCTGGTTCATCATCTGAGCAAAATATCACAATTTCAGCTGAAAATTATGCTAAGTACCAAGAAATGTTAAAAGGATCCTCAACTTCGATCACTGCTGAGACAGCTAACATGTCTTATCTCCTCTACTAACAATTAGGTCATTGACTCTGATGCCACAAATCACATGACAGATAATCCTAATACCTTCTCTACCTTTCGATCTCATAAAGCTCCTTCACCTATTACTATAGTTCATGTAACATCATGCAACATTGTGGGGTCTGAGACTATTAAACCAACTTCCTCTATTACTCTATCCTCTGTTCTAAATCTGCCTAACCTTTAATTTGATATCTGTGAGTAAACTTACCAAAGACCTCAATTATTGTGTCTCATTTTTTCCTGATCACTGTCTTTTTCAGGATCTTATGACAAATCATATTTTTGGTAAAAGGCATGTATCTGGTGGTCTCTATATCTTTGATTCTTGGGTACCACGATCTCTTACTTGTTCCGGTGTAGCTTCTCCTTTTGAAACACATTATCGATTGGGGCATCCTTCTCTGCCTGTTTTGAAAAAATTATGTCCGCAGTTTCATTATGTATTTTCTTTGGATTGTGAGTCTTGTTATTTTCCAAAACATCATCGTATCTCTTTCGGTCCTAGAATTAATAAACGAGCTGAGTTTGCTTTTCAACTTGTTCATTCATATGTTTGGGGTCCTTCTCCAGTTATGTTGAAAACTGGGTACAGATATTTTGTCACTTTTGTGGATGATTTTTCTCGCATGACTTGGATTTATTTTATGAAGAATCGCTCTGAAACTTTTCCCATTTTTCTGCTTTTTGTGCTGAGATTCAAACCCAGTTTAATGTTTCTATAAACATATTGCGAAGTGATAATGCTAAGGAATACATGTCAGATTCTTTTTAGAGGTACACGTCTCAGCATGGTATTATTCACCAATCCTCGTGTTGATACCCCTTCTCAAAATGGAGTTGCTGAGAGAAAGAACGGGCATTTACTTGAGACTGCTAGAGCTTTATTATTTCAAATGAATGTTCCTAAGCATTTCTGGGTTGATGCTATTTCTAGAACTTGCTTTTTAATTAATCGGATGCCTTCTACAGTGTTAAATGGTGATGTACCCTATAGTATTTTGTTTCCTAATAAACCACTATTTCCAGTGAATCCAGAGATATTTGGCAGTACTTGTTATGTTCGCGATGTACGTCCCCATGTTACGAAACTAGATCCCAAAGCATTGCAGTGTGTTTTCTTGGGATACTTGTGCCTTCAAAGGGGATATAGATGTTATTCTCCTAATCTACAGCGACATTTAGTTTCAGCTGATGTGGTATTCTCAGAGGATAAACCTTTCTTTTCATCTCAGTCCACTCTTACAAGCTAAGGGGAGAAAGATGGATGGCTCATTTATTCTGTGACATCTTCTCAAGAGTCTGTTGATGTATCTCCACCTTCTATTGAGCTGACAATGACTAATGATTCTTCCACATTAGCCAAACCACAAATTATTCAGGTCTACTCTAGAAGAAAATACACCAATGATACATGTCCTGCACCAGCACCTTCGTCATCTGATCCTGCTCCAACTCCAACTCCAGCTGACCCCAACCTTCCCATTGCTCTTCGTAAAGGTAAACGCAATTGTAAGTCTATATGGAGCAACCACCTGATTTTGTTGCTTGAGGGGAGTATGGAAAGGTTTGCCATCTGAAGAAATCTCTGTATGGATTGAAGCAAAGTCCTCATGCTTTGTTTGGCAAATTCAGTGAAGTTATCCAAGAGTTTGAGCTAAACAAGAGTCAGTGTGACCACTCAGTTTTCTACAGGCAATCAGAAGCTGACAATATTCTTCGGGTGGTTTATTTTGATGATATTGTGATTACAAAAAGTGATTCTGCAGGTATTTCTTCACTTGAGTCTTTCATGTATGGTAGATTTCACACTAAAAACTTGGGTCAGCAGAAATATTTTTTAGGAGTTGAAGTTTTGCGAAGCAAGAAGGGAATTCTTCTATCCCAAAGAAAATATGTTCTTGACTTGCTTGCAAAAACTGAAAAATTAGGAGTTAAACCATGCAATACTCCTATGATCCCCAATGTACAACTTACAAAGGATGATAGCTCTCCTTTTGATGATCCAGAAAGATACGGGAGATTAGTTGAAAAACTAAATTATTTCACAATAATTCATCCAGATATCGCATTTGCAGTGAGTGTTGTTAATCAATTTATGACTACTCCTACAGTTAAGCATTGGGAAGCTTTAGAGCAAATCTTATGTTATTTGAAAGGTGCTCCTGGGCTAGGTATATTGTACAGTGATTATGGGTATGCACACATTGAGTGTTTTGCTAATGCTAATTTGACAGGTTCCAAGATTGATAAGAGGTCAACTACAGGATATTGTGTTTTTGTTGGAGGAAATCTAGTATCTTGGAGGAGCAAAAAGCAAACAGTGGCATCCAAATCTAATGCAGAATCTGAATACAGAGTTATGTCACAATCTGCAAGTGAAATTTTGTGCTTTCGTCATTTGCTTGCTGAAATTGGTATAGATCCCTCGTCTCCAGCGAAACTTTGGTGTGATAATCAAGCTACTCTTCATATTGCCTCCAATCCAGTGTATCATGAACGTACAAAGCATATTGAAGTTGATTGTCACTTTATTCGTGAAAAAATTCGAGATAATGTCATTTCAAAAGGACACGTGAAGACAAAAGAACAAATAAGTGATTTGCTCACGATTGCTTTAAATGACCCTGAAGTTGAATATTTATGTAACAAGCTGGGCATGATTAACATCTCTGCTCCAGCTTGAGGGGGAGTGTTACAGATTTGATTGTACATAATTGTAGAGATTGATTTGCTGCTGATTTGTAGGGATAGAGAATTTATTTTGTTTCCTTTCTTAGACTCTGTAATTGTATAAATAACTGTTGTATTTGTTGGAATGAAATACAGAAATTCCTTTCTCCATTCTTGTTTGATTACAGTCAAAAAAATATTCAGCAATTGTTAAATTGACTTGTGTGATACACTCCTCTCCATAGATCTAATTCCCAATTTCCTATAGTAAACTTAGTCCAACTATTCAGGTGTGAATCATAGGACTTTTACTTTTCTATTTATTTACACCATATAGCCCTTGCACCCATTTTTCTTTCTGAAATTGAGTGCCAGAAGCTGTGCTAACAGTAAGAGGGGATTCGGCGCCTCGCAAAGCACTTTCATCTTTTCCTAATTTCCATCAACTGTATTCAATGTAAGAACCTAAGAATAGAAACTTGCTTCCCATCCCATGTCAACGATGGGTAAAAAAATGATAAGATTTTGGAACTTACTGTCATGTCAGGAAGGGACTTGTATGCAAGTGCAAGGACACGAGACCCTTGGCGTGTATATTTCTTATAGGTATCTACATAGAAGTGTGGCAAATCCATGAGCCTATCCTGGATAGTTTCTGGCGCCCCCTGAAAAGACAAGATTTTAAGGGAAAAAAAAAAGATGAAAACGAGAATTTCAAAAAATCATAGCAAACATATCCTGCAATGCAATTTTGTTTTTATCACTCAATCATACTAATAATATTAATAATAATAATGATCACTATGCATGCAACAAAATGACAAAATTATGTTTCAAAGGCCCAAAGCATTTCAAGCTCTATTTATTCTGACAGGTTCAAGTTGTAGAATACAGAACGTATATCAAGACCTTAACAATCATCTCTTAATAAATGGCAAATATCCACAATACTTCCAATACCCAACTCTAGCATGCTCAACCTCCAATAATGGCCCTTGTAAAATTTGGAATAATAACAAATAAATATGAGCCCATCCATGACATATTATCTCTAAAAGGAAGTAGCATTTCTGATAATTTGCTGATGTGCTGCAGGTGTAGGTTCACAAGGCATTCTTTTCTAGTGCCATATGCTTGCAAGACAACGCATGCCTTAGTTGTAAAGCACACATCTGCTAAAGGGTGCCCATCATTTTCTTGCACAAGCACTAGAGCCAGCAGCACCTGTGACTTGTACCTCAGGCTTCCTTTTAAAAATGATGGTTACCCTATACTTCAGCATCTAAACTTCAATAATTTGAATGAAAGTTTTACTGGAATAAATGAAGAAATTGATGTAACAATTCCCTCATTCTATATGGTCCTAAATGCATCAAAAAAAATATATAGATTTCTACATCAAGCATTTACATAGAATTAATTATGTAGTTTAAATGTGTGGAAATTCTTCTCAGTTCCTATCAGTTTGACAAAGCATGCTCTAAGCATATTGAATTTCACAAACTGAATCCAGAATGTTGAATGAATATTTTTTGGGTTCTGTGAGTTGTAACTATTGAATCCAAATGAGTTCCATATATTTTATAGAACAAGATATTGGAATTCCAAACGAATCCCATAATTTTATATGGAACTCATCTATTATGACTTAATTGAAACCAACACCAAAGTAAGCTTGAATCTTATATATATAAACTAACACATTAAATCTTTATGCATATAGGCAAAATGCTTCAGCAACGCAAATTGGAATTCACAAACCTTCACAAGAGCGAAAAAATCATCCTGAATGCGAACAACAACTGCCATTCGTTTTAAATGAGATGCAAAGTGATGTCTCTGAACAATCTGCACAGCATTGCCACCTCCCCTGCCATTAATAAGAAATGACAACAATAACCTCATTGTATTCATCCAATATTATATACACAAACTCAAAAGATCAAAAGAAAAATGACAAAAATGACAAAACTATAGAAAACAGCAAGGGGAAATGCAACATGTGCATTGATACATATACATGGAAATACAAAATATGCTAATGAATCAGTATGCAATCATATGGGAACCTGGAAATATATGTATTTGCCCCCCAACTTCGTCATGAGGTTACACATGATAATGCAAATCAAATTGCAAGAGTTACTTTACAAACTATAGTATGTGTACATAACCGTAAAATGCTTCCCCAAAACTATTTATAAGATGTTTGAAGGAAACCATGCAATAAATGAACCATAGAATTTAGTTCTCCATCATTTCTCAATTGCAAGTCCCAGTTTTGAAATCAAATGCTTGTGAACTTATGTTTTGTGATAACAATTTCTTCTCTTAGATTTTCAGGATAATTGGTAAATAAAAAAAAATGAATCTTCACATCCTACATCAATCCAAGGATCTTAGACTAAATAAATACCAATACAATTCACAACTTACAGAATCAAGATGAAAATACAAAAAAGGAATCTGCATGTCTAAAAATCACTTAAGAACAACTACACTAGGTAAATTTAACAAATAACGCAAGTTACTTTTTTGGCAAGGCCTTCTCATCAGACTTGTAAATCCAGTCTATTCCTTTAAGTGCAGCTTTCTCAAGGGGGTCACCAACCTGCACAAGACAGCAGAAAATCCAGCATAAAGCCCTAGAACATTTCAATTTTCATTTTTCTAAGCAATCTTATTGTCCTTTCTCTCTTTTTTTTCTCTGGATCTTCAACCTCTCCTCCCTCTTCAAACTTGTATTTACCAGCACCTAGATTCAGGTATATTTATAAGATAGATAAGATAGTGATTGATATATCTTCATGGGTGGTTCTTGGTTGCGATGATGGCAAAGCTTTGGTGATCTGTTCGGTTTTACTGATGGAAAAGTTATGGTTGATATGGACAGAGATTTGATGATGCTAGCTGCTGGTATATTGTAGAAATTGCAGCAACGGCTCAGGGTAGCAAGTGCAAAGCAAAACAATATTAATTTTTGAAAAAATTCAGAGTAGGATTTCTTATCTTTGTATTAACATCAAACTTAAATTTATACAAGAGTAATTGAAAATTAAGTCAACTAAATACAACTCCTAAATTAGCTCCTGAATCACCTCCTAACTACCATATTTAATATTCAATCTTACAGCTACATTCAACACCTTACAGCTATAGTCAACACTCCCCCTCAAGTTGATGCAAAAATATTACACATGCCCAACTTGCAAACTATGGTGTGAAAAGTTCGACTATTGAATCCTTTTATGAAAATATCTGCTAGCTGTCTATCTGACTTCACATGTAATAAACTTAAGATTCCTTCAGTCAGCTTTTCTTTGATGAAATGTCGATCGATTTCAATATGCTTCGTCCAGTCATGCTGAACAGAATTATGAACTATACTGATGGCGGCTTTGTTGTCACAATATAAGGATAGTCTTTTTCCTTCAGGTAGTCTCAATTCTTCTAGTAACTTTCTCAGCCAAAGAAATTTACAAACACCTTGAGCCATAGCTCTGTATTCTGTTTCAGCACTCGATCTCGCAACCATACTTTGCTTCTTACTTCTCTAAGTAACTAAGTTTCCTTCTACAAGAGTACAATATCCTGATGTAGATCGTCTGTCATTTAAAGATCCAGCCCAATCTGCATCTGTAAAAGCTTTTATGTGGAGGTGACCATGTTTGGAGAAAAGAAGACCATTTCATGGGGCAGACTTCAAATACCGCAAAATTCGAAAGACAGCTTGCATGTGAGTCTTGTAGATCATGCATGAACTGACTCACCAAACTCACTGAGTAGGCTATGTATGGCCTCGTGTGTGAGAGATAAATGAGTGTTCCAACTAACCTTTGATATCTCTCTTTATCAACTAGCTTTTCAACTTCTGCTTGTAGCTTGTGATTGCTTTCAATAGGCGTGTCTGCCAGCTTGCATCCTAGCATACCAGTCTCATCCAAAAGATCCAGAATGTATTTTCTCTGAGAAATGAAGATTTCTTTAGTTGATCTTGCAACTTCAATTCCCAAGAAATATCGTAACTCTCCAAGATCCTTTATCTCAAATTCCTGAGCTAAAAGTTTCTTCAGGCAAACTATTTTTTCTTTATCATCCCCTGTCATTACTATATCAACATAAACTATGAGAAGATTGATTTTACCCTTAGAGTGTCTCTTAAAGAGGGTATGATCAGCATTACTCTGTTGATAACCAAAAGAAATCATGGCTTTGCTGAATCTGGCAAACCAAGCGCTCGGAGATTGTTTCAATCCATACAAGGCTTTTTTCAGTCTACACACCTTCCCTTTATTTCCCTCATCATTAAAATCAAGAGGTATCTCCATATAAACTTCTTCTTCCAGGTCTCTATGGAGAAATGCATTCTTCATATCAAATTGCTGCAGATCTCAATCCAAATTAGCTGCACAAAATAACAAGATTTTGATTGTATTCATTTTAACAACAAGTGCAAATGTCTCTTGATAATCAACTCCATAAGTCTGAGTGAATCCCTTTGCCACTAGTCTGGCTTTAAATCTTTCAACCGAACCGTCAGCTTCATGTTTTATTGTGAACACCCACTTACAACCAACTAGCTTCTTGTCTGGAGAGTCAACAACTTCCCAAGTTTCATTTTTTGAGAGAGCTTTCATTTCTTCTACCATAGCTTCTCGCCACTTTGGATCCGTGATAGCTTCTCTCCAATCCTGTGAAATAGACATAGAGAAAAGAGACAAGACAAAGGCTCTATAGGAGAAAGACAGATGATCATAAGAGACAAAATTAGAAATGGAATGTTTTGTACAAGACCTGACTCCTTTTCTTTGAGCAATGAGCAAATTTAAATCAAGATCAGAAAACTCACCCGAGGATTCTGGCAATGCAGAATGCATGATAGCTTCTTCAGGCCTATTTTTTCTCGAATATCTCAACAAATCAGGTCTATCTAAATGACCAACAACATTCTGCTCCCCCTGAACATCAACAATATTAGCCTCTTGAACAAGATCATACTCCCCCTGAACATCAACAATATTATCTTCCTAAACAAGATCATGAGTTACCACAGATTCATTTATCACCACTTCTTCACTATTCTCCCCCTGAAGAGGTGATTGAGTAATGCCAAAATAAGATTCAGACTCCCTAAAGGTAACATCTATACTGACATAGAATTTCCTAGACGGAGGTTGATAATACTTATATCCCTTTTGAGTTGGCGAATACCCAATGAACACGTATTTTAGTGCTCTCGGATCTAATTTTCCAACATTCCTAGTATGGACAAAGCAAACACACCCAAAAAATTTTGGTGAAACAGTATAATGAGCTTTTCCAGTTAGAACCTCTAAAGGAGTCCTAAAATTGAGAGCTTTGAGAGGCGTTCTATTAATAAAATAGGCAGCTACTAGTATTGGATCCCCCCAATATGGCTTTAGAACATTCATAGTAAACATAAGAGATCTAGCAACTTCCAACAAATGCCTATTTTTTTTTTCAGCTACTCCATTTTGAACACTAGTATAAGGACAACTAGTTTGATGAATGATCCGTTGAGACTCCAAATAATTTCCAAATCCACTATCCATGTATTCTGTCCCATTATCAGTTCTTAAAACGTTTATTTTAGCATCAAACTAAGTGTGAACCATTTTATGAAAAGATTGAAAACAGGAGAAAACTTCACTTTTTGTTTTAATCAAATACACTCAAGTCATTCTGGTGCAACAATCAATAAAGGTAACAAACCATCGATTTCCAGATAAAGAAGGTGTTTATGTGGGTCTCCAAATATCAGAATGAACAAGCATAAACGGAACAGTAGTTTTATTATCATTTAAATGATAAGAGTTTTTTGTATGTTTAGCATACTCACAAGCATCACAAGATAAGGACTCAAACCAAGTTTTAGAAAATAAACTAGGATATAATTTTTCTAAAACGAAAAAAGATGGATGTCCTAATCTCTTATGCCTTTGTATTATTTCCTGATTGACATCCTTATGTCCTCCAAACAAAGCTAAGTCTTGACAGTCGTCCATCATGTACAAGCCATTATACTCTCTGCCACTACCAATCCTCTTCCCAGTTTGAAGGTTCTAAAAGATACAATAATCAGGAAAGAACTTAACTTTACAGTTTAGAGATTTAGTGATAGCATTGACAGATAAAAGATTGACAGGAAATTAAGGAACATGAAGAACAGAAAACAACTTAATATTTGGAATACAGACAATGGAACATGTCCCAAAAATAAGAGTACATAACCCATCAACTACCCTGACACTATCCCTTTTTAGAAATGGAGAGTAGTTCAGAACGCCTTTAGAAGTGCCTGCCATATGTCTATTCGCACCAGAATCAATAATCCAAGAGTTAAGATGAGCAAGTGTGTTACCTGTTTGGACGGAATTCGAGGTAGCACTGAATGAAAGATTGAGTTGTAACATAAGACGTCTGAAATGTTGAACTTCTTCAGACGAGAGACTTTCGACTGGGGCTTTCTCCTTAGATGATTCAGCTACTTCTAACATATTTGCTTGAGCCCTAGTTGGATTGGCTCGTTTTCCCCCACAACCTCTAGTAGGTCTCTCGTGTAACTTCCAATAAGTTTCTTTTGTATGCCTTGGCTTCCCACAGTATTCACAGTGCACACGATCTTGATTAGAAGAGACACCCTTCGACTGCTCTTGAATAAAATGGACAGTTAAACCCGACTTTTCAGCTGGTGCAGTATATAACATGGCACCTCTTCTGGTCTCTTCCTGCTGGATATAAGAGTGTGCCTCTTCAAAAGATGGAAAGGGAGATCTACCAATGACTTGAACTCTTAATTGGTCAAATTCAGAATTCAAACCAGCCAAAAAATCGTACACTCGCTCTTTTTCAATCATATTTTGGATTAATATAGCATCATCAGCACACTTAGCTTGAAAATTCTGATAATAATCCAATTTCTGCCACAAACTGCTCAATTCAGAGAAATAATCCGAAACAGTAAGCTCATGTTGTTTCGTGTCATGAATTTTGTTCCTAAACTCAAAAATTCGAGCATAATTTCCTATACGAGAATAAGTAGTTTTTGCAACTTTTCACATCTTATCTGCAGTGTCAAGCAGTAAATATTGTCTAGAAATTTTAGAGTGCATAGAATTTAGAAGCCAAGACATAACCAATGAGTTATCACAGTCCCATTGGCTAAAAGTGGGGTCAGTAACAGGTGTGATTTTTTATATCCAGTAATATACCCTTGCAATCTTCTGGCCTTAATAGATAATAGGCATGATCTAGACCAGGCTAAATAGGTATTACTTCCATCTAATTTAATTGGGCTAATTTGACCATCATTAGCCGTATAAAATTTCTCTACTTGTTTAGTTTCAAATTTTGGCATAATGGGAGATTACAAAAATACAATGAGCAGAGAACAATACAGTTACAGAACCTGATCACGAGAAATCCAAAGTACCAATACTTCAAAAGTGGCCAAAGATTGGTTGAACAGAATTGGAAGTCTTAGAGCAGCATTCTGGTGACAGCAAAGGATGGATGGATGAAGAGCAAGAGAGGCAGAGAACACGTAACCCCCAAAGAAACCCTAACGGTGACTTCAAAACTAACCGGTGAGGTGCTGGTCGAAATCGCAGGAGGCTGGCAACCTAGGTAGACAAGATCCAGTGCCAGACGTAGCAACACGTGCCGGCGCGTGAAGGTTGGTGCCGAAATGATCTGACGGCGCGTGTGGCCACGCGCAAGGTTGGACGGCGCCGAGATTTGGTGCACTGACCGGAATCGGCCTGGGTTTCTTTGCGGTGAGGGCGGTGACAACAACGAACGGACAGATTGCGACCTTGATGAACTCAACGTACTGATGTGAACAGTGTTGCCGGAGTCTGACGCCGGAGTGTTTCCGGACAGAGACCAAACAAAGGCTTGTCTTCCTTCCTAGGTGGGCAGCGTCGTTTACAGAGGGAGATAACTCGACCTCTTAAATTGTCAAAAGAATCCAGTACACTCTAAATGATACAACGAGTGCTGGAACCAAGAACTGAAAACCAAGAACCTTACTGCCAGGGAGTAAACTTAACCCTTTAGACATGGCAGAGGCTCTGATACCATGAAGAAATTCAGAGTAGGATTTCTTATCTTTGTATTAACGTCAAACTTGAATTTATATACGAGTAATTGGAAATTAAGTCAACTAAATACAACTCCTAAATCACCTCCTAGCTACCATATTTAATATTCAATCCTACAGCTACATTCAACACCGTACAGCTATATTCAACAATTTTCATACATATGAATGGATGAGGGAAAGAAGTAAACAAATAAGGATACAGAAAAATGTGATTTCTGAATATCTGAAATGTTTTTCAGTTTAAAGAAACCAAGAACAAAAGATGGTAACTGTACTGATTACATAGCCTACTCAAAGCCTAGTATGCTTCCACAAAAAGGTTATTACAGGTCTTTAGCAAAAGTTAACAAAAAGTGACTGAGAAATAAGTAAGCCTGTGAGGGCTTTTCACATATAATTTTCGAAAGGACATTTTTGTAAAAGTGTCCATAAAACACAAAGAATACATAATTTGATGCCATCAAAAATAGGAAAGAAGATAATATCAATAACCAGAAGTCATATAATCCTTAAAAGTGTGCTCTACATGAGCCCAATGCTAAGGACTAAAGCATCCTCTTTATTTAGAATTGCCTCTTTACAAATTAAAAGTATGCTTTCTTTTCTTTTCTTTTCTTTTCCTTTTCTTTTATGGATTCTCAAGAAAGGACATCAACTCTTGCAGATCAGAAACGAAGAAGATGTAACATAAATGAAAACAAGAAATAATGAGAGAGAGAGAAACAGGATACAAGAACATTTGGAGGAAGATGCAGATGGCAAGAAACATGTACAACTGCAAGTTACTAAAGGAAGAAGCAGGCAGTAAAATTAATTAGAGCTCTGATTAAAATTATATATATATATATACAGACATCTGTATATATCAGATTTAGAAAACTAGGGCAGCTAACTGGTCCTTTTGGTTTTGACCAACTATTATACACTTTGGCTATCAACTTGTGCGATGTTTTCCATCTACAGCAAATGACAAAACTAAAACTAAAGCTGTGATGATGCTTGCACAAGATCTCTTATATGGATGTGGAGGCAAGCAACAAGATCCTCACACTTCACTAATTTAATACATGAGTGGGAATGGGGAGGGAGATTACTACCGATCCCTCTCCAGAAAGCTTGCTGGACCTCCCAGAAGACCAAGATAAACGAAAAGTTAACATGATCATATGCACTTTACCTCATTATATTTTTATACACCATAGTACAGATATAAATATTAAGCTGTAAGAGTATCTATTGTAACAAGTCAGAGCAAAATAGAGAGAAAATTTCACAAGTAGGTATGTATTGAGGAACAGCCTTAACACATCAACAAAGTTAAACCATTATAACTAGTAGGAATAGGTTCAAACCAGAGTCTCCTCCTACTGCAGATGAATGGATGCATATATATGACACTCCCTCCAAGCTCAAAATTTTCGACATTAGTGTACTAGGCACCCCATTTTAATATATCCATCAGACACCTAGGGCACAACCTTGGAGCCATGCCACAAGCCTGAAGGATAAAGCTTGGCCAACTGCACTGTGAATTGACTCATACACAATTGACTACTATAATTTCATGTGTGTGCATCTATGTAAACATATCATATCTATACAGGCAGTTTGCAGATTGGGTGGCTATAAAATAGCTCATAATCTAAATAAAAGGGTACCTCATAAACAGTATATATCAGATAAAAAATTAAATTAACATACCAGCTTGTTGTCCACAAACACCAATGCATGACAAGAAGCCAAAATTTCTACAGTTCGGACAGGCACTTTGGTCATGTCAGATTCCAAATCCATTTCACCAGCCAACCCAGCAACTCCATGGAACTCCTGAAAATAAGCAAAAGGGAATGATTCAACGATTGAAATATATATCAAGCAAGTATGACCACAGATGATGTAATCTCATGGCCATACCATATCATCAGATGTCAGTGTCCCAGTTTTATCAAAACAACATATGTCAACCTGCAGGAGAAAAAGAAGATAATATTGATTGTTAAATGCTAGCACAATCATAATATTTTCAAAAGCATAAGAAAATGCAATCCAAACAAAAGAAATAAAAGCTAGGTAAGTCATCACATTATTTCAGAAAAGTAAAACCACCCATTGGATAATTCAAAGAAAATATGTTGCCCTACATACACCAACAGATTCCTTGGTAAGCCAACTTACTTTCCCAGCAAATGGAATGCGAAAAGGTTCTGTACAAAATATTCCACGCCGGGCCAATGCAATGAGAGACGTGTTAACTGCTATTGATAGCTCCATGGGAAGCTCAGGTGGAATCACAGAAGTTATAATTAGTGAACAACTTAGAAAAAGCTTGTATTTGCTCCTTGTGGGATCCTCTAGTCCCTACATCAAAGATAAAATTGTTAATAAAAGTAAATCATGTAAGATTTTGATAATGATTTCATAAATAACATTAATTTACCTTTTTAAGTACATAACCAGCAGCAATGACTGCAAATACAACTAAAAATAGAATAAATAGCCCACTTTCCCAGCTGTTGGCAGTAACCTTCAACAGGAACAATTGAAAAAACAAATTGTTTGAGAAACAAACTGGAGTATCAGCAAGGTTTCATGAATCACTACACTAAGAAGTATGGCTTACCCGCTCAGTGGAAAATAAAATTGTCCTCATCAGTTTCCCCTGGCTTGTCTCAAATCCAGTCCGTAGAACAACAGCCAGACAGCCACCATCAGGTGTTCTCAGAGGAGAGGTCTAAATAGAGAAAGAAAATAGAAAGCATCAATTAGAACAGCATAATAACAACTGAAAAGGAAAGGGAAGAAAATCTTAAACGGCAATGATTGAACAAACAACCTTATCTGGTGTATGTTGCAATATTTTTGTCCCCCCAAACAAAACATGGCTTTTATCTCGTTTAGCTGATAACTTCTCCTCAATGCCCCTACCCACAATAGAAACCTGAAAAAATAATTACACCTAAGAACTTATTGTGACATAGTACTCCACTTTCCTTCTTAATAAAATTTATTTCCATATTAAAGAAGAAAACTCAACTGCAATATGCCTCACCAAAAAAAATTGGAAAAAAAAAAAGAAATGAAAGAAAAAGAAGAAAACAATCAAACATCAGCCAAAAATAGAACCAACATAAACTTATAAGCTTGGAACAAGAAAGACATGTAAAATAATTTTTAGTCAAAATCATTATAACAATAAAAGATCTAAGTTCGATCCGACATCAGAATATCATGTGGATGACCATCCATAATAATAAACTGAAAAGTGTGTGCATTTATATTAATTATTGTCCTAGAAAAATAAGTAGCTCACACTCATGTTAGGGCCCCATATTTGAGTTTAGCAATCAGGAATTTATTCATAAAACTAAAAGGATCTCTTGAGCCACATGTCAATTCCAAATGCCATACAGCTAAACCTTTAAGAATCTTTCTACAAACACTATAAAATAGAATATAGCAGCAGGGACAACCTTCCATTGCGGGGTAGACTCGCCAGTGAGAATAGCTTCATTTACAATTGCACTTCCAGCTAATAAGAGCATATCAGCTGGCACTGACTTATCCTCTCCATTCTGACTAGAGGAACGCCCAATGGAAATGACATCACCAGGCAAAAGATCTGTCCCAGAAAGTTTAACCCACCTAAAATTGTAATACACTGAATTATTCTACAGGTCTACAAGGAATTATAAAAGCTACAGAGATGACATTGGAGAAACATACTTCCCACACCGATGGACCGTTAGGGTCTGGCTATCTACTCTAACACGCCTTAGCTCGCTTAATGTCTTCAACCTACTTTTCGCCATTGTTGACTCAAACATAAATAGCATGAAGAGAGTGAACAAACTGTAATACCAATATTCATCCAAGCACCAAAGCCCAACACAAAAGACCTAGACACAAACGCATGAGGAAAAAATTAGTCACAACCAAATAAATTGTAAAGGGAGAAAACTTGAGTAATTGCAGAACAGCTTATTATAAAAGTTTTGAACTGCAAGTGAGTTCCTGCATGCATTCATGGGTGTGTATAGCATTCGAAGATAAAACCTGAAACACAAAAAAAGGTTCCATGCAGTGCTCTTTCATTAATTTCTGGAATGTAGGTTGCGGATATTCAAATCTGCATCACCAAGAGAACAATAAATCAAGGGCTAGGAAAAATTAAAGTGACATGGATGAATATGAATATATTTACAATGCAGCGCGTAACAGAAACACTCAATGGAGAGAATATTTCTTCTCATCATATTCACAGGAATAAAGGGGATTTTATACAAGTATAGGAGAGGCTAACTAAGGAAACTATCAATTAGCCTACTAACTAGCTACCTATAATTATGCTTGAATATACAAGTCAACCTACAGCTCATACACAATCTACAATATTCTGTAACACAGAACCCCAGAATAAAATTTGGTTTCATTCTTAAATTTGAAATATCAGCTTAAAATTCATTGAAGGTATGGAACATTAGTTCATACATATGACAAATAGTGAATGAGAAAGGGGGGCAGGAAAACATCGATTTAATTATAACCACTGGCATCACTGAAACAGTAGAAACCAAAACAATCTATTACGTATCAGAGGAGGGGGAAAGTAGAAAAGGAGAGAAACAAATAGTTGTTATAGCAAAAAGGACAGGTTACTTATTAGCAGCTTTATATAGCTCGCAGAGAATATTCTGGTGGCAGTGCACATGCTCCTTGGCCATTTTGTACAGCTCAGATAGTCTTTATCTTTTATATATGTAACCGTTCCACCTTTGGGACCACTATGATTATCAATACATATTTTATCCTTCTCTCTCCCAATTTTCTCTCAATCTTCTATTTTGTCCTTTTTCTCCTCTAACTCTCCCTGCATTTCTAATCACTCTCTCCCTCAATTTTCCCTTAGAACTCTATTATTAGGAATTAATCCTAACACAATCTTCTATCCGTTTATTAATGATATGAATGCCATCTACTGTCCATGTGCTTAGATGACCCCTCCTCGAATTTGTATTCACTATTTTTAGCACTTTAAACCTCCTACGCATGACAAAAATCCTTATCATATACTAACACCGTATCAGAGACCAATAATAACCTGCTCGCCCGTTGCACGAAAAACACCTACTAAAAGAATTTAATACACCACTACAAGTGATCTATTACCTAATAAATCCCAATAAAATTTATTATTATGAAAGAAAAAAAAAACTTCATATAAATTATGATAGTTCCAATATAACTTATTCCTCTGTGAAGCCCAAAATACCCACTGCTTATGTTATTATATACTGTATTTTATTAACCATGGATAATATTAGTCATGTTGAACTAACATGGATTAACTGCTTCATTCTTAAGACATGAAGATGACATCAATAAAAGTTGTTCTCTTCTAATTAACAAATTCCAAGTTTCAGGAAAACAAGTAACAACTGACAGCAACAATGAATAAACTAGCCTCAATTTTCCCAGGAGAACAAAAATATTAGTAGCTATTTGTAAGATTTAATGTTCCCAACAAAACTCCAAAATCATTAACTTTATATCGTGGACCCTTAGCATAATACAAGGACCAAAAAGAGTATGCATATTTTCTTATCAATAATAACATAGCAGTTTCAATGAAGCCCAACCTCCAGCATGCCTTAAAACTAGGCATTCATCAATAGAACGCCCAACAAAATGATGCTAAATTAATACCCTGAAGCTAGGAAGTGGCATGCACCAATTATGCAAAGGAAAACAAAGGAAAACAACAAGTTAACAAAGATAACGAAAGAATGCCACAGAGAGAGTTAACACATAAGAAAACTTTACCCGCAATAAGATTTGGCAATTTTTTAATCTCAATGTAACTATATGAAGAGACAGAATCAAAGACAGACATTATGGATACATATGAATGAATACAAATTTTGAAAACCACTTACACATTCCGTCCCCATTTTTCAGTAGCAGCCACTACTTTAGCCTCAGTGCCATGGCCGGAACACTTGAGATAATAGCCAAATGTTTCCTTGGTGGGGTAAGGTAGCTTGCAAAATGTCCCATTCTCCTTTGAATAGATGAATTGCTGCTTTCTGAAATCAAAGTATATCTCTGCTGCATTGCCTGAGGATGAAGAACCTCCAGGCTGTTGAAGTGATGAAAAATGTCACCAAAAATGAACCACATTTTTTATGATGCCGAAAGTGAGAGGTCGACATAACCCAATTTTTTCATTCATGACATATTGAATTTATCATATAAAAAAGGGGGATATATGTTAAAAATATCACCCAAATAATTACAGTAAGAATATTAAAAAATAAAAATGGCAATAAAAAAAGCCATATTTTCAAGGATTCAATACAAAAATAAACTAAAAAGTCTACAAAATTGCATTCAAATTAGTAATGGAAGAAAAACAAAAGAAAAAATAAATAAATGTCTTTAAAGAATAACACTATTTCATATTAATTTATCAAGATGAACTAGTGGGAACACGCAAATAGGCTAAATAAAAAAGGAGTACATGCATAAAGATTGGATGCCCTAAGGTGTCAAAGACTACATATAAGTACAATGAAGATCAACTAAGATGGCTATCCATGTCTAACTTAAGCCCAATTATACATCAATGCAACAAAGACAGAGAACACAAAATGAGGATTGTGTTAGAAAAAAGGAAAAGGCCCTCACTGGTGCCAAGACCAAGGCATGAAGCACGGTCACACTTGTGTAAAGCCAGACATAGTTCAAAGAAGGCATAATTATTCCACTGAAAAACAAGTATCAATACATTCAATGCAACTTCATCCCAACCTTTGACTATGTTATTTTAGCTATAAAGTAAATATCTAATACTGCCCTCTAGTGACCAAGAGTGAAACAAATAAATAATCTTTTGCTTTTACCCATTAACCTTTTATTTAATAAAGTAATTCAGGAAAGAGCTACCATGACAAGTTTATGTGTACAATAAACAAGTTAATTTAATGGAGACTAATCCAAGCCACTATCAACTACGCATAACATCCAAGTTATTGTGTTTTACCCCGATACTAGCAAAAGCGTTACTAACATTTAATGCAGAAGATTCTAGCAACATACAGTCAGTTGTCATGTGCATGTAAATAAACCAAGTATCAACCTGTCATGCAGAGATTTAAGATTTATATTTTTCACCCATGTACATATTTCATATGTGCACAAAGAAAGAAGAATTTAGCTTGGAAGTATCCAATTGAATTACACTATCAATAATGCATCCAACCTCACTTCTATGAATCCATGTAAAGTAAAACCTGACTTGGAAATTCAAACTGAATGCTAGGCTGACCTGTTCACGAATATGCAATGGGACAACTTCTTTGGAACCAGAAAATTTCGCTGGAGTTATTTTGCATGCATCCGCAAGGCGTATATCACTAACCTGAAAACAGAAAAAACCACAAAAATAGGGGACTAAGCAGTCATTAAGCAGAGAGTACAAACACACACAATAGAATAGAACAGTCATATACCTTGCTATACTGAACGATGCATCTGAAATCAACAGACCAAGCTGTGAAAAGCCAGACGAGAATGTGAAGAGCTACAAGTCCACCGAGAACAATGGAAGCATCGGTAAAATCGATGCTTGGGACAATAGTAGTAAGCCACACAAGGTAGAGAATAGCAAAAGGCCATACATCGAAACGCCATGCCCAATGTTTCTTCCTCAACAAATCTACTCCCTCCACCACTTTACCCCCTACATGAAATCTCGACATCTCACTTCTTCAAGCCCTAAACAGCAAGAAAATCAAATCGAGCCTTCTTCTACTCATAAATTTAGAAGGAAAAACAACAAATCAATATACGCTACGGGCAAGAAAATGGAATTAAATTATTTCACATTAAAAATCATTTTGTTAGCATATAAGTTACACAGAGATTAACATACAGCTACGATATTAGAGAGAGGAGATCAAAACGCCAGATTGGTTTGGGCGAGACTCGTCCAGTGAGACTTCTGTTTGTGCGCGCGTGAGATGCGATGGCCCTATGTGCTACGGTGTTTCCTTCTATTTCGGTTCAGGTTGGGGCTAAATTTTTAAGAAAATAGTCTCATTAGGGTCGGGTCCAAATGACAAGCAGTTTCACTCGATTATTAAGAGGTACAGAATTGAAATCAAAATCGAAGTAACTCGAATCTGGTAGGAGTATGCCATAAAATTGATATAGATTAGGGATTTTTTTCATATATATAAATTTCATATAGATTAGGAATTATTTTTATATATATATAAACTTATTACCATCATAAATGGCATTGGATAAATTAATACATGTTATAATTCTTGAAAAGTTCAAATAATAGTTCTCATAACTGTTATCGTAGAAATAATTAAAATTAACATTCGGATATTTGTTAGAAAAATCAAAATATTGGAAACCAGCCATAAAAATCCGCATATAGATATTAAATTTATATCGATGAGAAATCTCTACATAGCAGTGATACAAATACCATTAGATTTGAAATCACTAAAATTATTTTAAGTAATGAGTAGCATAATTTGACTCCATAACTGCTTACCTCCATCGAGAGATGAATATAGTTAGAATGTTAGGTATATCATAACCAACTTGAATATAGTTAAGTGATCAATAAATGATTTACCATCCTAAATTTATCAAGTAAGTTATCTCACATGTTCTATTATACCCTAATTCAGAGAATCTCTGGTTAGAGTAGAATGTCAAGGTAAATGAGATCCACAAAAAGCATTTTGGGAATAATAGCTAAATTATTAGAACAATTATATTTAGATTTATATGAGTTGAAATATTCCATACTTACACCTAAATGAGATAAAGTAAGGTAAAAGAAATAATTGTACGGTAATTGTTTTATGAAATAGTTCAGTTAAAACCACTTGACTTTTCTTTCACTTAACTAATCATGATACTTGGCTAAAAGTATCTCATAATTTGTAGATAAATATAAGTATAAATATTAATTCGAAAATTAATATAATAGTTTAAAAAGTTTAAATCATGCAATTCATTATTTGCAAATATGTTTGTACTGCCAAGTGGATAAAAAAATCTAATAGGTCACAAACTTATAGGAAAAGAGTACAATCTTAAAATGACAGATATAATAATATTTGATATTATTATGTATAGAGGAGATAAAGAAACAAATAATTAATTGAAAGAGTTTAATTAATTGTTCATGCACAGAAAAGTCCGTAGAGTTTTTTGCGCATAGTCTGTAATAATGGACCAGATTGATCCATTTTGATTCAAAATAAAATATTATTGGACTATAAGTATTATAGGATTGAAATAATAATATTGGATCAATTAGAGAATTAAAAATAGGCACAGAGTGAAAGTCATTTGCATATAAGCCAACTACGAGTGGCTTCTGTGCAAAAAGCATACGGATGTCCTTCATGGCCTAATTCTTGAGCCAAGTCAAATTAAATATGATTTATAAATGTTATGAATCTTACATATTTGATTGTGTTGGATTTGGAATCCATTTGGGTAATTAAATTCAAGTCCGTACAGAAAAGCCTAATATCAAGCCTTCTACACATGGCCCATTCTGACTAAGCCTGGACTGGATTTAATTAAGCTAATTTAATTAATTAATTAATTAATTAAGAATTCATTATGAATTAATTCTCCAACCTTTTTAGAGTTCTAATTCCATTAGAATTATAGTTTTAACTTGGAGTATAAAAACAGTAGTTTTGTAGGAGTTGAATTGAATAACTGAAGAATCAGATTCTTCCTTGTTCTCTTCCTTTTCTGGCCAAAATTCCTCTCTCTAGTTCACAGAGATTTTGGCTGCCTCTAGTCACCCATTCTTTGGTTCATTTGATTCTTCTCCAGTATAGATTAGCATAGAGCTATTCACCATTGAATATTGTGGTTTAATATAACACCGTGCAAAGGAAAATCAATTGTTCAACAAAACTCAATAGGTGATTTTTCAAATTAACTAGATAGATATATGTAATTTAATGTCTAGATCATTATTAGTATGGTTAAAATTTTAAAATTCCACTATATAGGTCTAAATGCAATATGGTATCATAGTCTAGTTTCGCCATGAAATTGCAATTTGATTATTCCGCGGAATATTTTTTTTATTTATAGGTTATTTAATTTTCATGAATTTTAAATTTTGATTTTTATATTCATGAATGTTAGATTTAAAAATATTGATTTATGTAATTGTGTGATAAAAATAAAAAAAAAAAGGTAGAAAAACCAATTTTTTATGTTGGAGAGAAGAAAATGCGTAAAAGAATAGCCTTCTACGTAAAAGAATAGCTAAAAAGGGGTTGTTCTAATTTGATTCTTATTTTGATCCATTTAAAAATTATTTTGATGATAATTTATATCTTTAATATATGATATTAAGCTATGGGATCAAACGGGATCGAAATTGGTTAATTTTTGCATAAAAACTAGTTTTGCCCTAAAGTTCAGTAAACAGTGTTCTTCGTCTATTCTTCATGTGTTCATGGTTAGAATGAGATTTGATCTTAATATTTAGATACATAAGATGTATTGTAACGCCCCAATACCCCCTAGAGGATATAAGAGCGCTACACACACAAACTATTCAAATTATTATCTTATAAGATTATCTTATCACACTAATCAAATTAATAAACCGTACTATTGTTATTTCTTTTTATGCCCCTATTATTAACATTGCTTGATTACTTAAACGATGAATAACTTTCTATAACAAGTCATACATATACATTTACAAACTCTAAAATATTTACATCATATTTACATTGCACTATTACAATATCCTATACATATTCACTATACTGTTCATTATAAAAATATACATGTATATATATATCAAAAATAAAAAGACTTCAAACTTCAATCCTAGTGGCTTGCAAATGGCGACTCAATGCTAGCACATCCAAAAACTCAAGAACCTACACAGGAAAACACCCGTTCTGAGTGAACGCTAAGTGGGGAGAAAACAATGCATTTGACTTCTTACGAAGTCACAATAATCATAAAACCATATGCCAGTATCAATGTCACCCAATTAATAACATTCATTATGAATTATAAACTCATACACTAGCATTCCAAAGATCAATGGTCAATAATCACTTGTCACAATTATACCATTATTTCACTTCAATTGCCTGAATTCTTATCAATAGTGGATAACGGGAACAATCATTAGATACTGACGAGTAGTATCGAACACTGAGAGACATGAGTCTTGAATCACTAGAATACCAAAGGGTATCAAACACTAGGCACCTCTCGGTGCGAACACTAGGCAGCTGCAAATAGTGACCTTTATAGGCATGCTTATCTATCCATAACTTGATAATTGCAGGCTCAGTAAATAATTAAATTCCATTATTTATAAGCCATTCATTTTCAATCGCATTCAATATAATTGTGTATAAAAATACACAATAATAATCCATACAATTAGGTTATCATAATAACATTTTGTGAATGCCTCACACATAATTTCTTGTTCAAAATATTAATCAATCAACTTCTAAAAGAAAGCACATTAATGGCTAAAATGGGGGAGGGTCACGGTGGGCAGGTTTTAGTGCTGACTGTGACACCCAAAAAATAAGCAAAACCGAAGTCTCAAATCTCTAGTTACCCGAAGGTAACAAACTCTAGACCCATACAAGCCAACTCTAGACCCTTGCGGGCCAACTCTAGCAGCTGCAAACTCTACCCCTTTATAAGCATAGTTATCTATCCACTACTATGTATCACTCAGGCTTATTTTAAAAGTACATAAATAAATACTCTGCTCAAAAACATATACTTCACAATCACTCAAATATCAAAGCATTACCCATATACTCAGTTTATGCATAAGCTAATCAAGCCATCATACATAAAACTCATAACTCCATTCACGTTATCGCATATAAGTTTTACTATGCATGATCATATGTATACTAATGGATTACTATACATAATCAAGGTCAAAAGACTTATATGCAAAACTCTGGCAATGTCACACTCGCGACGGAACCCACAACTTAGGACTGTTGCGCTCACGGGCAGCGTCACACTCGTGACAAAATGCTAAAATAGCTTTTGTCGTGCTCGCGACCCAACTCGGCGAAGGCAAAGCTTGGCTAGGCAAAGCTTGCCCAAGGAGTGTTCTGTCGCGCTCATGACAGAACCGAACTAAGTGTTCAAAACTCCAAACAACATAAATACTTATGCACACTTTACACATACCATGTAACACCCCCTACCCATACGTAGGCGATCCCATCCGATAAGGAGTAAGATGCCGTATGAGTCAAGGTGCCACCAAACAGATGCAAAGCAATTCAAACAATCATTCATAACATACATACTGAAATACAGAATAATTAAAAACTTTAAAGGAAAAGAAAGCCATAGCTGATCATGCATTAATATAATAAACCATTACAATAATGTTCTGATCATACCAGCTGGTACAAAAGATATTACATAACCCAAAATATAAATACAATAGCGGAAGCTATAACAAAACTGATACAAGAGAGTTCTTTACAAAAAGAATCATCACATATTACAAAAGCTAAGCCCTACACTAAAACCTTCTGTGTTGGCTTGACGGCGGCGACTCTCTCAAAGCAAAACTCCTTCCGCACCTGCACGGGTAAAAACACCGTGCTAAGCGATAAACGCTTAGTGGGGAAATACACATAAAATATGAACGGCCATTCACAATGGTCGTCAAGGCATAACACATTCACAATGGCAAAATGCAATAGCTCATAACATAATTCATAAGAACATGCTCACAATTTAAAGCCATACATTATGCATCTCAAATTCATATCCATTTCCAGATTAGTTGAACATACCTTTCATCAATATACTCATGCAGATATCACATATATATAGTCATAAGAGTAGAGCAAACCAATCGAACACCAAAAGAACACCTGCTTTTGCACACTTTACAAACAAACATAAATACTTATGCACACTTTACACATACCATGTAACACCCCCTACCCATACGTAGGCGATCCCATCCGATAAGGAGTAAGATGCCGTATGAGTCAAGGTGCCACCAAACAGATGCAAAGCAATTCAAACAATCATTCATAACATACATACTGAAATACAGAATAATTAAAAACTTTAAAGGAAAAGAAAGCCATAGCTGATCATGAATTAATATAATAAACCATTACAATAATATTCTGATCATACCAGCTGGTACAAAAGATATTACATAACCCAAAATATAAATACAATAGCGGAAGCTATAACAAAACTGATACAGGAGAGTTCTTTACAAAAAGAATCATCACATATTACAAAAGCTAAGCCCTACACTAAAACCTTCTGTGTTGGCTTGACGGCGGCGACTCTCTCAAAGCAAAACTGCTTCTGCACCTGCACGGGTAAAAACACCGTGCTAAGCGATAAACGCTTAGTGGGGAAACACACATAAAATATGAACGGCCATTCACAATGGTCGTCAAGGCATAACACATTCACAATGGCAAAATGCAATAGCTCATAACATAATTCATAAGAACATGCTCACAATTTAAAGCCATACATTCTGCATCTCAAATTCATATCCATTTCCAGATTAGTTGAACATACCTTTCATCAATATACTCATGCAGATATCACATATATATAGTCATAAGAGTAGAGCAAACCAATCGAACACCAAAAGAACACCTGCTGACTCTGGGTAGTGGATAACGAGTGTACAGATAGTACTTTACGGGTACGAGCCGATTACAGACAGTACCTTACGGGTACGAATCGAGAAAACCATTTTACTTTTAACTTTCACAAATCATTTTAAAAAGGGACCTTAAACAAGATCCTTACACATAATAGGGTTCGCGAGGAACCAAACGGGGACCTGATCGGGGTCCAAACGAAACTGAGGGCTGCAGCTAAAAGACTCTATTAGGCATGCCCAACTATCCACTTACTTGACTCTAGCAGGTTATGCGTCATTCAAATCATATTTCAGAATATAACATATAATTCACTTGAAGAATCATGGTATCACTCATATCAAAGCATATAAAAGTATGACATGCATCATACAGCAATATAAGTCCATTCGAAAGAATTACGGAACTCATTGTTGAGTTAAAACCGGGAAATTTCAGAAAATAGGCCGAACGGAGGTGACCAACAAGGTTGGCTGGTCACGAGCCGTGACTGACCTCCTCACAAGGCTGGTCACGAGTCGTGACTGGGAGTCACGCCTCGTGACTGGCTTCTTCTGGTCACGAATCGCGACTTGCTCTCTTGCTGGTCACGAATCGTGACGGGGAGTCACGTCTCGTGACTGGCATCTTCTTTGGGCTGGTCACGGGTCGTGACTGGGAGTTACTACCCGTGACTGCCTACTCTGGCCGGTCACGAGTCGTGACTGGGAGTCACGTCTCGTGACTGGCTTCCTTAGCTGGTCACGAGTTGTGACTTGCAGTCACCACTCGTGACTGGCCTCTCTGGCTGGTCACGAGTCGTGACTGGGAGTCACGTCTCGTGACTGGCCTCTCTTTCTTGGCTAGTCACGCGACACACAATCTGGAAATGGGAAATTCAACAGTAACGCGATTTTCCCATTTCCAGAATTCCCAGAACTCAGAAATAAATCCCAAAATTTGATTCAAAACTATACAAATCTGTTCTTACCTTCCAGAAGACATCCCATACAATATAAACAACATAATTACAACTCAATTCAGAAATTCAAACAGCCAAATCAAGCATAAATGCATTCAAGCTTCTCAAGCACATAAACCCTAAAAATTACAGTAAATTCATATTCAAACAATTAACTCAAGCAAAAGTCCCAGACCTGAAATTCAAAGCTTCAATCACTTAGCTCCACTCGTCCCAGCAATATCCTTGCCCTTAGGATCGCGAGGAGCCTCAGCTAAACACAACACAACAAAGAATATCCAACAATGCAAACCCTAAGTTAATTCTAAACTCAAGGAAGAAGAAGATGAAACAAATGAGAGAACAAAATGAGAAGAATACATTTACTTACCAAAGAAGATGCAAAGAGATGATTAATTCCACCAATAAGACTTGAATCCACACTAGGGTTCTTAGAATGAAGAAAATGAAGAAGAAGAAGAGAAGAAACGTGAGGGGCAGAAGGGAAAACGTGAATCTGCCATTCCCCTTCTTTCTTTCCTTTTTCTTTTTCTTTTCTTTTGCCCTAAACATGTGTCAATTTTCTATTGGTGAAACTAATCACTCACACCCAACAACCATGCATTACACACACCCAATGCATTCCCAACTAAAAACACCCTACAATGGTATGCTCAAATGCACACAACCATTTCCCAACTAATTCACACCCAATTACCAAATATGCATTCACACACTAACAAAACCCCAAAAATATGCATTATTACTAAAATACCCTTATGATATGCCGAACACATGCAAATGCATGCTCACACATACAAACAGGCTCATTCTACTAGGGGGCAAACGGGGTGTGACATACCATCCTATAAGCACATACATTCCTCCTAATCATGACATATTCATCACAAGGCTCTAAAATCATTTATGAACACATTTAAATACCAATACCAACCAAATTGATCATCAAGCATTTTAGACAAAACTAGTATTTTACATATACAACTTATAATATATTCATAAACTTACACTTAATCAATATGTAACTAAAGCAAATCACTTTAATAACTGAGAAAATTATAGAATCAGTTCAAAGCTCTCTAAATTCATATACCAAAACATGCATTCATCCACAATTAATACATAATCTTGCACATGCATCTACAAACATATGACAACCACTAATTCAATCTAATAGACATACTTCTAAAACAAAGAACCAACAAACAATCCCAAACCTCTCAAAAGTGCAGCTTGAACTACTCTTCCACTTCTTAATCAAACCTTCTCCTTGCCCTTCTCTTTCCTCTTATCCAATGCTTCATGCACAACTAAATCAAACACACATACACATACTCTTAGTCCATCAAACCAATCAACTCAACTCAAGATAGAAAGGAGAAGAAGAAGATCACGTTAAAACCAAACCACATTTACCTTACTAATCTCTTGTCAAACCTCTTCAACCCACAAATTGCAGAAATTAAACCAAAAGGTGAAAAATGCCAAATGAAGAAGAAACCGAAAGAGAGGGAGAGTGAGAGGAGTGACATTATTGGTTGCAAAATAAAGTGATAAATCAAAATTGTACAAATGAAGAAAAATAGTACAAATAACAAAAATGATAAATCAACCAAAATAAATCTTCTGGATCTCCTCATTCGTTTGTATGGGTGCTCAAATAAGGAAAAATAAAGATTTGAAACAAAAAACAAACACAAATAAAATTAATATTAGTAATTAAATCAAAACAATCAATTAAAACACATAAAGTAATAAAAAATGAATTAAAATAAATAAAGTGCATTATGAATAACAAATAAATTAAATGACATGAAGAAACAAAAAAATTAATAGATTAATACACCAAGAAGATAATAATAATAATAATAATAATAATAATAATAATAATAATAATAATAATAATAATAATAATAATAATAATAATAATAATAATAATAATAATAATAATAATAATAATAATAAATACAAATAGGAAATCAGATTAAATAAAACAAATATATGAACAATTGGATAAATAAATAAAATAATAAAGAAAATAAATTAAAAAGGAAAAAAATAAAAAAAAATACATCAAACAAACAAATAAATAATAGATCTAAAAAATCTACATGGTAATTATTTGATTGTAAACAAGAAATAAAAATAATACAATAGAAAAAAAATAAAAAATAAAAATATGAGATCCAATCCAGAATATAGAGGTGAGCAAAAAAACCGATAGACTCGATTAACCGAAAAAAAAATCCGAAACCGAATCGATTGACTGGTTAACCGATTGTAATGGACTGGTTAATGGTTAGTGTTTTGAAAAAACCGATGTTAATAGACTAGTTAATGGTTTTTGACTCATATAACTGGTTAACCGAACTAAAACCGAATTTTTAGTTAATTTATTAATTTATTAATAATTTATAACAATTTATCCTAATTAAAGGTGATCATGTACTTTTTTTTCATTATACTAATTATTTTAAAGTTTTTAAGTTTTTTTAATTGGCTATTAGTAAGTATAATAATTTATCTAATTAAAAGTGATTATGGACCGGTTAATATATTTACTTATTAAATATTAATTTTTAAAAACAAATTTGCTTATATCCACCAAATATTTTTATTTTAACAACAATAATGTTATATTATAGTGAAAAAATTTTAATTTTTAAGTATCTTGAACATTTTAATTTTATTTATGAATATATTTATAATTATAGTAGTTAACCGAAAAATATTGGATAACCGAACCGAAAATCCGAAACCGATGGACTGGTTAACCGATAATAATAGACTGAAATTTCAAAAAATCGATATTAACGAACTGGTTAATGGACTGAGAGTCATTGACCGGTTAACCGACCATGCTCACCCCTACCAGAATATTTATTCTCAAAATTTGGATTTGATAGAATAAGCGAAAATTATTGATTTTCAAGTTTAGATTCGCAAAAAATTAAATTAGAGAAATAAAAAAATTCTAAAATTTTAAAAAAATAATTGTAAAAATCTTTTTTTTTTTACAAAATCAAATGAAAAAAATTGGATTTCAAGAGCAAATAATTATTTTATTTGTCTCAAAATCAATTTTTCATCAAAAAATTCAATGTAAAATCTTTGAAAAAGTTTAATTGAATAAGAAAAATAAAAACAAAAAGACAAGTGAGAAAATTGAATTTTAAGAGCAAAAAATTATTATTTTTATATCAAAATCAATTTTTTATCAATAAAATTAAATTTAAAATCTTTAAAAGAAATTTTATTGAACTAAAAGAAGAAAAAGAATTGAAAAAGAACAACATAATTTTTTTAAGAAGGAGAATAAAAAAATCAGAATTTTGGTCACCTCTTCTTACCTTTCTCTCTTTTTTTCTATTTATATGTTTTAAAAAAAAAATCCTAGTTGATTAGAAAAGAAATTTAAATTTAAATCAAAATATCCCCTATCTTAATTTTAAAAATTGAAAAAAACATGAAAATTTTTAAAAAATAGGATAAAAATCAAATTTGGGGAAAAAATCCCGATTTTTTGTGAAAAAATAGTTTTTCGACAGCTGGGGGCGAGGGACGGGCGTCGGTGGGTGAGCCACGCCCCCGCGCACACTATGGGCAGCGCAGGGAGCGCCGCGCCACCACCGGAGTGCGAGTGCGCTGGCACTCGCTTGGTGCGTGAGGGAGGCCAGCCCTCGCACTTTGACTGCAGCAAACGTCCGAATTTTATTTTAAAGTAATTTTGACAAGAATACTATCATTTCAAATCTCTTTTTTATTTTTATTTTTATTTTTTTAATATATATTTTTTTATTTTCTATTCTTTTATTTCTAAAAGATAAATTTGACAAGAAAACCGTCACTTCCAACCTTCTTGCCTGTGGGTAGGCATTAATTTCATTACTAGGTAACCCTGATCTGTACTGTCTCGAGATCCAGTGTTTACAGACGTCGCTTATCATTGACGAGCGTTGCCTATCAGAATGGCTTCCAAACAGAATCCCCTACTACCAACACAGAATTCAACCCTATATTGATCAATCTGAAACATTATGAAAACACCATTTTTAGCTAAAATGGTTGTGACGCACGCGAGCCCGAACCTGACCGAAAGCTGGATCCCCTAATGCCCACTTTTAGGACCTGGGATGGTTGGCGTCTTTTGATCTTGGGTAGCACGAGATATTTTGGAATTCCTTACCCAATAGAACATTGGGAAGTTCATCCAATCCCATGAAACCTTTAGGCACTTTTGAGGTATTTTGGAGTCGCCACCCAATTTACAAAAAATCGGAAAAAGTTATCTAATCTCGGGGGTCTTAAACTAGAGAAAGTGTTCGGAACTTCACTCTTATTAATGCCTTAAGTTAAGTGATAAATGAGTTTTTAACAATTGAAATTCCATCTCTCATCTCACGCGATCATGCAATAAAATTTAAAGCGCATCTCAATCATTATTGGAAAGTGATAAATAAATAAATTATAAGTGAAAAATGGGACAAAACAATCCCCTAAAATAAAGAAAATATAAATAAATAAATGAATAAAATTGCCCAAAAATTAATTACAAGCGCCCAAAATAAAATAAAACATAAAAAAGGTAAAAAAATAATATACAATACCTAAACCGGGATATTTATTAGATTTTAGGAACATTGGTTCTTTCGTTACATAATTAAAAATTAGAGAATTATTTTTAAGCATTTATGAAGAAAACAGGGATGAGTGATCCTATTTTATGAAAATTAACCCTCCTTTTTGAAAGTGACATTTTATTGGCTGAAATCAGGATATTGGTCCTATTTTATTAATAAAAAATCCAAATTTTTATTATTGTAAAAAACATGAGTTTCTTTAAAATAAATGCGTCCAAAAATCATTTTACATAAAATATATAGAACAAGAAAACAAGGAAAATAAAGAAATTAAAATGCAAACCAAACTTAGAAGGCTTCTAATCCCTTGATTCTCCAGCTTCGGCCAGGAACATTACTTAAAGTGAAACAAATAAATTTGGTGGACAAAAAAAAAAAACAAGAATAAAAGCAGAGTTAGCAAATTAAATCGAACGTACATAATATGATATAATAAAAATAGACAATTAAATGAAGCAAATAAATAAATAATCCTAACTGAGAAAAATATTTATGATTATTAGCAGAATAATATTTGACAAAAATAATGCAGGAAATTAATAAAATGGATTACTGAAACTAAAACAGAATCACATAGAGAGCAAAATCATTACCGAATATTCTATAGGTTTAAATTACGTTGCATGCATCATGTAAATTAATTAAATTAACCTAAATTCAACTTGATTACAACAAACAACAACATAATACTCTAATTATAATTTACTGCAATCTACAATTGAGAAAACAAAGGAACGACGGAAAATAGGAAAAAGAAAGAGAATTGGCTCAAGCTCAGAAATTTACCCTCAGAGGTTGATGTTTACAACAAAAGAAGAACAGAAGATTTCTCGTCGATTACTTGAAAACAGAAATTGAGAAACCTTAGATCAAAGCTTTTTATCACTAAACGATTGAAGTTTGAAAACTCTAATTTTTGAAAAACAGATAATGAAAATCGAATCCTAAACACAAAAAATTAATTTCTTTGGTTCAAAAACAATTAGAATTAATCCAAGAAATTTTAACTCTCAAAAATCCTATTTTCCCAATCTTTTTGTTGTCGTCTTTTTTTTTTCTAATGGTTCTGATATTTTCTTTTTATTTCATCCCCGGAAGAATTAGGTTTTTAAGAGTTCTAATCTTATTCAAAGTGACTAATTATCTTTTAAAAATAAAATTTTATCCTTCTGAAAATCGAAAAGAAGGAATTTGAGTTCAATTCCAACTCAAAACCAGAGAAAATCAGGAAAAATCAGAAAAAAATAAAGCCCGAGCGAGATAGGAGACGCGCAAGGTGCGGCCTTGCACTGGGGGATGCACCTTGCGTGCGCGAGGCAGTGCCTCGAGTGAGGCGAGACCCTACACGCAGGCACTGCTCCTAGTACACACAGCCCGCAGGTGCTACGCCTCGTACACGCCGTCAGAAGGTGCCGCACTTCGCGCGCTGGGCAGGCCACTCAACTTCAGGCCACCGAAAAACCCTCGAAAATCGAAATAAAAAATATTTTTTTATTTAAAAAGAAGATTTCGACAAGAAAATCATCACTTCTAACTCTTTTGCTTTTGAACAAGCATTATTTTTATCAATAGGTAACCTTGGTCTGGGCTGTTTTAGGACCCGGTGTCTACAGTTGCTCCTAGTTTTAGGGAACGTAGTGCATGGGTGCCTAGGTGAGCCAAAACTCAAAGAAAGAAGGAAGAGACACATACTTGAGGTAACTGTCTTTCCGGTCTAAATGAAGTTGTTGGGGGTAGTTATTATCAATTTGTTGACGTGTTAACCCTTATCGTTTTGGCATCTAACCTGTGTGGTGTCTAGCCTTCGCCATTGTGGTCTATAATTGACTTTGATGTGGTGTCTAACCTTTTTTGTTGCGGCATCTGATCTGTGCGGTATATAGCCCCAGCTGTGTCAGTATCTAACCTGTTTATGCGGTGTCTAACCTCTTTCGTTGCGACATCTAACCTGTGCGGTGTATAGCCCCAGCCATGTCGATATTTAACTTATTTATGCGGTGTCTAACTTCTTTCGCTACGACATGTAACCTGTGTGGTGTATAGCCCCAGCTGTGTCGATATTTGACCTGTTGATGCGGTGTCTAACCTCCATCGTTGCGGTATGTAATCTATGCGGTGTATAGCTCCAGCCGTGTCGGTATTTATCCTGTTGATGCAGTGTCTAACCTCTTTTGTTGCGGCATGTAACCTGTGCGGTGTCTAACCTCCTTCGTTGCGGCATATAACCTGTGCGGTGTATAGCCCCAGCCATGTCGGTATTTAACCTATTGACGTAGTGCAATGGTAATTGTCATTTCATTGTCGATGAATTAACCATTTATCTGAATGGCAATTAGACATCATTGTCGTGTGCCTGAAAGTTCAAAGAAATGTTTTAATTGATTACATTTAACTTGTTCTGGTGGTCTATGAATCAAGTTGTTATCATCATTTTTCATTTACCAACATATCTCTTTATTTTCATTTTATTATTATTTTATATTTTCTGACTTTGTGTGATATGTTCATTATATTCAATAGTAAAAATACAATAAACACAAATGTGAAGATATAACATAAATGTAGTTTTTATACATCATTAAATAATAATATCCAATATCTCCCTGAAATGCCCCCTACATAGGAGGATGATGATCTGTGGGCTTATCAAAGTCGCCAGGCTGAGTTGGAGGAGGCATCGGCTGATATGTGATGTCCTCAAGCGGTGGCCTAGATGATGACG
This sequence comes from Excoecaria cochinchinensis, assembly GCA_947683425.1. Lineage (NCBI taxonomy): Eukaryota > Viridiplantae > Streptophyta > Magnoliopsida > Malpighiales > Euphorbiaceae > Excoecaria > Excoecaria cochinchinensis. The sequence goes on from CANTUQ010000022.1 coordinate 859,091, forward strand.
GATGGAGTGCTCGGAATCTGACCTCTGCCTGCCTGTCTAATAAGGGGCTAGCCATGCTTACAACAGTATGGGATAGCTCCTAAAAACTGGAGGCTATGCCTGATATGGCTGAGGCGTATCCATCAATGTGATGCCCGAGGTCCTCTCGAATGATAGGAAGATCTCTCCCCAAATCCTCACGCAACTCCACAGGCCTTGGGATACTCTTGCAGAAGTCTCCTCCAAGACATCCATCCCGTGTCGGGTGGCGGCTAGCGACTCATCCATCTTATGGAGGGACTCACCAACCCTCTGTGTTGTCGCGACCTGCGAAGCTGTCACAGACCCCTCTATCCTGTCTAAACGCCTACCAATCTCTCCAAACCCATCGGCTATCTGCTGGCCAAATAAGGTGAGCCTATCATCTGTCCGCTGGCTCAGTAGGCGAAAACTCTCCTCTGTGCGCTAACTCAGTAGGTGGAGATCGTCTGTCATATGCTGGCCTAGAAGGCGAATCCCCTCATCATGGCGATGTCCCAGAGTAGTGTGACGCGCGCCGAACCTAGCAAAGGCCCTCTTTGAACCCGCTTTTAGGGCTTAAGGGATTGGTTCGCGTCTTTTTGATCTTGAACATCATGAGATATTTTGGATGCCTCATTCTCAATAGAATATTGGAAAGAATGATCTAACTTCACGACGCCTTTAGGCACCTTTGAGGTATTTTGGAGTTGCCACCCAATTTACAAGAAATTGGGAAAGGTCTCTAATCTCGGGGAACTTAAACCAGAGAAAGTGTTCGGAACTTCACTCTTATTAATGACTTAAGGAAAGTTTATAATTAAGTTTTTAAGAAATTTAAATTCCATCTCTCATCTCACACGATTATACAATTGAAATTAAGGTGCATAACAACCACATTGGAGAGCATTTAAATAAAACGATAAAGAAATAAATAAATTATATGTAAAAATTGGGACATAATAATCCCCCAAAATAAAAAAGCATAAAAGAATAAAATTTGTCCCAAAATTAATTACAAAGGCCTGAAAATGAATAAATAAACACATACAAAATAATTAAAATGCATCATACAGAAATCGGGAGATTTATTGAATTTTAGGAACACTGGTTCCTTTTTATTAACTTAAAAAAGATTAGAAAATTTATTTTGGATATTGATTGAGAAAATCAGAATGAGTGATCCCATTTTATGAAAATTAGCTCTCCATTTAAAAGTGAAATTTTATTGGTTAAAATAAGACATTGGTCTATTTTATTAAGAAAAATTCCAAGTTATTAATTATTATAAAAAACATGATTTTCTATAATGCGGATGAATCTAAAATACATTTTTACATACAACACATAAAAAAATAATAATAATAAAAGGAAATACAACAATTAAAAATGCAAACCCCAAATTGAAGATCCTTGATTCCCCGATCCTCCATCTTGTGCACAAATATAACTCGCATAAATAAATTTTGAGATAGCAAAACACAAAAATGAAATAAAATGTTAGTAAAGTAAATTAAGTGAATAATATATAAAAAAATAATTAAATAAAAAACTAATAAATAAATGAATTAAATAAGCTAATAAAAAATAATTAAACCGTGACAAATAATTTGACGACAATAGCGTTAATAATTATCACAGGAGATAAATTGAATAAAAGCTAAAAAATTAACAAATTGAATTAAGACAGAAATATACAAGATAAAACGGAGCAAATTATATTTCATTTCATGCATTTTACGTTTGGACGTTCGGGTAAGACAAGAAAGATGAAGAGTTGAAAGAGGGTGAAGGGGAACAGCAGCACGACTCGTGCATTCATTGCACAAGTCGTGCAATGAGTGCACGACTCGTGCACTCGTTGCACGACTCATGCAATGTCTGCTGCCGAGAGGACAGAGTCGCACTGACTACATGACCCGAACGGAAAAAAGACTCGGACACAGAGTGTAATCCGATCGAAAAACACAGCTTGAACAAAACAAAGATAAAATCCGATCAGGAAACATGGCTCAGCCATAACAAAGATAAAATCCGATCAGGAAAACATGGCTCAGGCAGAAACCAAAGTTCACGATTCAAATAACTAGAAAAATAGGGGGCGAACAGAGGAATAATAACAGACTAATAAATATGGCAATATACCATCAAACATGCATAATAAAGCCACAAACATGTTTATTTAATCATAATAGTTACTTACGGTCCATGTCTGATAACAAACAACAACAAAGATACGATAAACAGTTTAACCAAATCAATCAAGACATAAACCCAATATGTACAATGAACAAAACTGACTGGTACAGCAAAACGAAGAAGAGAAATAAAAAAAAAAAAGAAGAAGAAAGAAAGAAAGAAATAAAGAGATAGTGATCCTAGTATTTACCCTCAGATATGATCTTTGATCAGCAGATGAAGAAGTTCTAGTTTTCCTCTTTGCTTTTGTTAAAGAATGAAAACAGAGACTAATAAACTTTTGAAATGAAGGTTGCGTTAAAGAAAAAAACCAAAGATGTTTGAATCTCAAACGTCAGGAATTAATTTCCTGGATTCAAGAAACAAACTCAAAATGCTTTGAGAACAAAAATCGTTTTTTTTTGCTCAAAGCTCTTTCTCTCTGTGTTTTTCTTTCTTTCTGATTTCGGCCTCCCCTTTCTTTTGAGTTTCAACTCTTTCTTTTATATTTCAGACAGGATTAGATCTTTTCTCACCAAACCAAACTTAAACCATGTTTTTCCAACCAAATCCCCCCGAAAAACGGAACAGAGACGCTAGGGGCAGTAGAGCGTGTGAGGCAGGTGAGATGTGTCTCACATTTCCTCTCATTAAGATGAGATGGGCCTTACGTAGTGAGGCTACATCTCACCAACGTGAGACGGGCCTCACACCACAGGCCCTCCAAAAAATAACACCCTTCTCCTCTTTTTTTTTTTTTTTCAATTTAAAAACGAAAAATATCTATTTTTTTTCTTGAGAAAATCATCATTTCTATCTGTCTTTTGCCTATGAACAGGTACCATTTCCATCATTGGGTAACTTCGGTCTTAGCTGTCTCAGGACCCGGTGTGTACAAGTAGCCATCGCGGACATTATATCCTGGTATATAGCCTGGAATGACATCTCTAGAGTAGGCTGACTCTACTCTGTCCTAAACTCTGATGATGGCAGGGCTGTGGAAGAAGATTCCCCCGAATAGCCAGGGTGACTGAAAAGGGAGTTTCTCCGAGGAGTGCTGTAGTCGAAATCCAAACCCTGTGGTAGAGGAGTGGTGCGAGCTCTGCTCTCATGTACGATCTGCTGTGAAGGGGGAGTGCTGAGGAAATTTGTAAAGTCCAAATCATACGAACCATCCCCATCCTGTGGTATATGTGGCTCCTCCTTCTCTGGCTATAGGTGATCACCCCCTGAAGTACCTGCTATGTCGGGGAGTGGAGGCAACTTTCAGAGAAGTCTGGTCTCTGCCATACTAAGCAATCTGTACTTGTTTGAACCCTCCTGTGTCGGCTCCACCATACTCATATACCCAACTACAGCAAGGTTGACAGCTATATCTCCCTCCAAGTGTGGCCCGAATATACTGGGGTCACGTCCCAGGTGAAGGAGTAGTCTAATCACCACCCCTCCAATGCATATATGCCTGGTGGTCCCTCGCCCAGCTCTGACCAGTGCAGATAAGATCTCGTGGGCAATGTTCAGCTGCCTACCACTCATCATTGCCCATAAACTCCAAACCTCAGCGGCATTCATGGAACCAGGACTCCTGACTTGGCCCAGGTAGCTGCTGGCCAGCACCTTCTGGATATATCTCAAAGTCTGTGATCGCAATAGGGTGCTCTTGGCCCGATTATGGCGATAGGGGACACCAGGTGCTTCTATTTGCTCCCAACAATGCGCGGGGACAGTCTTATCTGGTACCATAACTTGATCTCCTGTCGGAAGGCCCATCACCCGTGAAAAACCAGGCAGCTCATCTCATGGTAATGACCTTTAACCCTAAAATGATATGACATCCGTGTCTGGTTTCCAGTACCCTCTATACTGTAATGTGGGTAAGAACTCCCTAGTGATCTTTAGGTATGTCCTGTAATCCAGTCTCAAGAAATCCGTCCATCCGGCTGATGCTATCAGGGCGCTCACCTCCTCCCACATGCCCATCTGCTGTAGAAACTGCCTAGACACGAATCTACTTGGCACAATCCTCATCTGACATAAAATCTCGAATCGATGTCTCTAATCCTCTGTCATATCTTCCGGAGGTGGAGGTGCATCAACTCACTGATGTACTCTACGCTGTCAAGGCATCTTGAAAAAAAATGACAGTTAGTTTACGCAAAATAAATTAATAGCATTATTTTATCAATTATTTTAACATTTTAAACTTAGTTTTTCATGCTACAAATCTAAAAAAAAATTGGACAACACTTTGACTGAAATGCGCCAAATTTCCTGAACAGACATAATAAATTCAAACAGCAGGTCCCAAACAACCAGACTCAATATCTTAACTTTATACATTTTATTTATTACAAACAAATAACTTGTTGGTGTAATTTTACAAAACAACGACTATTATTTTTACTTATTTGCATTTATTATTTTTACTAATAATCTAGATAAGCAGTAAAAAGAAAAGCGGCGCCTAGTTGCATGGCAAGAATTTTTACATAAATACTTAATTTCTACTATATTACAACATATACACCCTTTTTTATTATTTTCCTTTCATTTTTTTCACTGTGGGCGACGAACAAGGTAAGCATATTTATTTATTTATTTTTTGAATATATTCTGTCGAAAAATAAAATAAAGATATAGAAAAATAAAGAACTTAATAAAATAGAATAGAAAAATTAACGAAAACTAACCTGGTAGGCGAAATATTCACTCAACAAAAGCGCAAAGAAATTATAAAAAAAAATAGATCACCTTGAAGGTAGTTGAATAAGGATCGTTTTGGCGCAAACGATGCACAAAACGGATCACAAATGAAAATGATATGATAAAAAAACGATTTAATGCTAGAGAGAAAATGGGTGCGAAAAGCAAAAGAAAATAGAGAGGAGAGAGGGACTGAGGTGTTGCCAAAATGAGGTATGAGGCCGCGCCTCGGCCACTTGAGGCAGCCATGTGGCCGCACCTCAGCCATGCTCCTTTTTTTTTTGACTTACTTACTTACCTTTTTATTCCATGAGTATATTCTTGACTTGAATATTTGCCATTGAAGCCGTTTAATGAACATTTTCCTGCAAACAAATTATATATGTAGAAAATAATAAAAAGTAAATTGTGCTAGTGGGAATGCATAAGTCTAAAAATGCATGAAAAAGTGGTCTAATTTTTTAAGATGGGTCAGACTGGTTCCTCTTTTGCCACATAGACAGACTTTCCTCTCCTTTGCTTTCCATGTCACTTTCTTTTCATTCCTTTGGGCCAAGACACTCAACCGGGTATTTTCTTTCCTCCTTTTATCCTTCTAATTTATTTTCTCCTTTTTACTTATCCAACTTATTTATTTTATGTACAGCTAGCTGAATATGTCAACGCCCATCCTTAATAAACTGCACCGGTTCATAGATAATTCCAAGACCTTTGAAACTGACACTTTAGCTCCTTATTCAAGTTTGAGGCTTCTGAGAAGGATCAAGTTAGATCGAGACCTTTTATTGGCTGCTATCCGCTATTGGGATCCCCGGCTTCACGTTTTTCGGTTTACTCACCAAGAACTGTGCCCCTTGGCTGAAGAATTTGTTGCCATTACTGATGTGAGATTTTCTCCTGTTACCCTTCCTTGTGTTCTAAGCTATGGACCATATTAGCTTAGGGATGTGGCCTTTGCCATAGGCATACCACCTTCTGAGGCCGCTCGACTAGTTCTTAGAGGGGATCTCTTTTCCCTAGAGCCCCTATTTGATGCACTCAGTGACTTTTCAGATGTGCCTACCTATCGAGCTAGTGTAGCTTTACTGATCTGTTTATCCAGATACCTGTTGGTGACCTCAAACGAACCATTCGGCGACTATCGATTGCTTAGCATTGTAGATGGCATTTACCGCGGGCTGACCCCTTTCCCAGTTATTCTAGCCGAGATGATCATTGGCTTGGACGCCCTCTGTACTGACTCTACTACTTTTATGACTGGGAGCCCCTTATTACTCCAGGTAATTTACGTCATTATTTTTAAAGGCAATGCGCCCCTTGTGGGTTTTCACACTAACTTTTCTTATCGGAAAATGCGTCCCTTTAGGGATTTTTACAGAATCCTGTGCCTTATTTTTGCCTGGCATTGACCCAACTCATTTCAACAGCTTTTTTTTCCTTTTTTTTAATATCTTTTTTTTTTCTTTTTAGGTGTGGTTGCAAGAGAAGTTAAGGTTATTGACAGAAACCCCTCTTAAGGCGATCAACGCATACTCACTGGTGCATTTTTTCCTTACACAGCTGACATATCAGTTCGACTCTCCTTATGAAGGCTTCATATGGATAGCTACACTGGCAGACGGGGATATCAACTTCATGAGCCCTGGATGCGCCTCCACTATGTGACTCAGGATGGGCCTTTGGGGTGTGTCCCATTGTACGGGCTTCACAGGGCCTCCTTTTGCATCACAGCCCGTTGCGCTCATCAGTTTGGAGGGTGTCAGACCATTGTAAATTTGCCGCTAGCTTTTCATGGTGGAATCCTATCATCGATATTTATTACTGGCTACTACGGACTTTGGGCGCAGCTACCCTTGAATACGACCATTCCGAGGTCTGAGGATTCTGATTTTACTAGCTCGCCAGAGTATAAAGAGTAGGTGACTAGCCCTACTATCGACAACAGGATCAGTTGGCTTAAACATCTGACCGAATGAATGCAGTAGAAAATAGTTTTTAGATTGCAAAAGACAATGTATTTTTCTTTTTGTAAAAGAACTAAACAATCATAGAAAGTGCAAACTGGGTCCTTTATTGCAAATTTATGAACATTTTTATATGATTTCATCACACATAATCATTTATTGATAGAAAATTTAAAAACACAAAACTATATTTAATCTCAGGATAAATCTTGCGAGCGTCAAGCTCATGTTATCAATTAGCCATCTCGGGTTTTCATGATTGAATATTTTCTCTCAACCTAATTTTTGCGCAGAGTGCCTTTTTTCGGTTTTCACCCTGACAGGGCGCTCAATTTTAGCAAGGTCGCATTTTTTCTATTTTCGACCCGCAGGGCATCTATTCTTTTCTTTTGATTTTTGGTTTTTAGCCATGGAACCTTTTTAACCTGTCGACGTTGATTGGCTCCTTGAACTCATTCCCATCGCCATCAGTTACAATTGGTGCTCCCTTTGACAACAGTTTATTTAGCACAAACGGGCCTTCCCATGTTGGCCTAACCGAATGTCTGGCCTCATCTGCTTGAAGACTAAGTCTCCTTCTTTTAGTGGGTGCTTCCTAGCTTTCTTACCGAATGATCGGGATAACCTCTTTTGGTAGACCTGGTTGTGATAAAAAACTCACAACCTACCCACATCCAGCAGGTTCAACTGCAGTAATCATTGTTGCACCCATTCTGCTTCTGGAATTTCGGCTTCCATAATCACCCTTAGAGACCTGAGCTCAATTTTAACTGGTAGAACCGCCTCTGTTCCATATACTAAAGAAAATGGCGTGGCAGCTGTCGATGTTCTGATGGTAGTTCTGTAGCCCCATAGTGCGAAAGGTAACTTTTCTGCCTAGTTTTTGTAATTCTGTACCATTTTAGCCAAAATTTTCTTGATGTTTTTGTTAGCTGCTTCAACTGCTCCATTAGCTTGAGGTCGGTAAGGAGAGGACTTATGGTGCTGTATCCCATACTTTCGCAGTACCTGTTTAGTCTCAGCTAAGAATTATACCCCATTATCAGACACGATATGATGTGGGAGGCCGTACCTGTAACACCCTATACTCGCAAATGGTATGGATATCGGATGTCACCACACTATACTGTAATGCACTTATTAGATTCATAAATTCTTTTTTCAACAATAACAATTATACATAAACAATAACAACCAATTACACTAACACGCCATTATTTTACTTAACCTGTATAACCTCGAGTTCATCCATTGCAGATATTTCATGCCTATGACAATATCCTTATTGTCCCGAAAATTTCTTTCATTTATCAATAACATCGGCCATTACGATTTCTTTTCTTTTATAACCTGCACGCAGTAACAATACTACGCGCTGAGCATTGAAATGCCCAGTGGTGGATACATATCCTAAATTTTCTACACTATTACTACATGCATGCAAATACAAGCATATATGTAGCGCCCTATACCCGTATGTGATACGGATACCGGATGCCACCGCACTGAACTAACATATCCTCTAATACTTTACTTATCCGATTAAATTACTGTTCCTTTTTAATCCAGTTAACCTAATTAAACTATTCATGTTATTAAATAGACAATTAATTAAAATCGGTAAATTTTTTTTTAATAGTATCGTATACGTGAATACTATCGTATATATGAATAATGTCGTATATATGAATAGTAACATATGTATAATACTGTATGAATAGTCAACGTATTTAAGTCTATTAATACTTATTAATTAATTATCAAACTTAATATTTACTATTTTTAATTCACTATTAACTATACCGATTAACCTATAACTGTCTAAATTACTATTTATCTGGTCAATTTTCCTTTAACTTGAAAATTTATATTTTACTTTACCAATTGTATTAACTTAATTTCTACCAATTATTAAGCCTGCTCAGACAAATATACTAAAGACAGTTATATTAATCTTTTACAGTCCCAAAACCCAAAAGCAGTATTATAAGACATATACATGCCAAAATCTTAACATACTTAATATTCTAAATAATATCTTCCATACCACTTCCAAAGTGTGAGGTATGCACTGCTCTAAAACTCTTACGGATTACCTACACGCAGTCAAATAAAACTACGCGCTGAGTATTAACTATGCCCAGTGGTGATTGCAATTTCATAAATTTCCACTTAATTTAATTTTTCATGCATAATAATATTCACATAAATAATATCATTTAATATTCATAAATAAACATATTTAATTTAATTCCCAACTAGGCATGCAATATCACGTGTAATTATTTTTCAATTTCGTAATTGGGCAATTACACAATTAACACATAAATAATCTTATTACCATTTTACCCTTAACTTAAGGCAAAATTTTATTTATACTTCACCAATTTTACATGTATGCCATTAGATCACTTTAATTTCACTAATATTACTATATTGCCACTAATTCATTTTAATTTCAATAATATTACAATTATGCCACTATTTTAATTAGTTTTACTAACATTATAATTTTATCATTAATTTATATGCCAAATTACTATTTTACCCTCCAATTATTATTTTCATGGCAAATTATATTTTTACCCATATAAAGTGGCCAATTTTCATATTTAACCATTTATTTACATTTTTACCCTTCTTAATTATTTTTAACACACATATGCACAAAATTACTATTTTGCCCTCAAACTTTTTATATAATAATATTTATGCCATTTTAACCATTTTCCACATAAATATTATTTTAATCACATTTTAACCATTTTAATTTTATTTTTACAATTATGCCCCTGTAACACACTGGCAGACTCTATATACAGGATAAACGAGACGTGAACTCCAGAAGTTTACAGAAATACCAGCGGAGTCCTGTAGGACTACTACTGTCTTTTAATACAGCCATTTTTCGAAACCAAAATTTTTTTAAACACTTTTCACTTTTCAATCTTTTCTTCTCTAACAAATATTTCATCTTTGGTTTGATTTGAGCAAGAAAAATTAATTTTCTTTGCTCAATCATCCCTCCAAAAAAATAGTTTTCTTGAATTTTATTTGTTTAAAACCTGAATTTTTCTCAAATATTTTTGTATTTACTACCATAAAATCGACAAGGAGGACGAATCAATGCATCCTATTTTTCGACCTATAAATTATGAGGGTAAACACTTGGAATCATTTTCATTCATTTATTTCCTCCTGTATATTATTTATTGTTATTAGTATTTTTGCCTTTTGGTACTAATACCATGTCTATTGCCTAATATTTTTGAGGTTATTAATATTGCCACTGTTGACATATTCATGTAGCTATTCACTTGATTTTCATTGTGCTTCTTTTAGTTTAATTTGTGTGGTTTTATTTTGATTGTTTTGCCACCAGTTCCTTTTCTTCCTTGTTGTTGCTGTTATTATTATTATTATTATTATTATTATTATTATTATTATTATTATTATTATTATTATTATTATTATTATTATTATTATTATTATTATTATTATTATTATTATTATTATTATTATTATTATTATTATTATTATTATTATTGTTGTTGTTGTTGTCATTGTTGTTGTTGTTGTTGTTGTTATTATTATTATTATTATTATTATTGTAACACCCCTTACCTATACATAGAGAACTTTACCCTATGAAGAGGATAAAGGTCCCCGATAGATAAGGGTTGCTACCCACAGATGCTCAAACAGAACCAATTGCACACCAATCACATATACAAATGAATAAATTAAAATTTCACAACTCATAAGAGAAAGAATCATAGAGCAAAATATTGCATTTCATTAATAGTTACATATAATTAACATCAAAACGACTTACCAAAGATTCTATACATAGTTTTAAAAGTACAAGACTTAAATACATACAAAAAGAATATAAGGCCTAAACTACAAAATCTTTTATCCACTAATCGTATTGGCCCTGTTGATGCGAAACCCGCTGATAAACCCTTCAAAATCTTCCACACCTGCACGGATAAAACACCCGTGCTAAGCGAAATCGCTTAGTGGGGAAACAAAGATGCACAACGACCACTCATAGTCGCGTCAACAAATAATCACAAGCAAATGGCACAGTTACATGTTAAAATTTCATAAGTTACTTAAAGCATAACAGCATTATAATCATATTATTCCCAACATGCAATATTTCAAAGCTCACATATAATAACAAATGACATTCTTGCACCTACTTTATCAAAACAGTGGATAACGAGTGTGCGTAGATACCCGAAGGTATTAACATTATTCTCATAACACATAAATACCCGAGGGTATCAAAACAATCTTTTTAATTTTATTCCAAAACATTTTCGCGTAGATTCGGTACATAGGGATCACGAAGATCCAGTCGGGAGACCTGATCAGGGTCCAAATCATTCGGTAGCTGCAGTAACAGTAACTCTATTAGGCATGCCTAACTATCCACTTATTCGACTTTAGCAGGTTATGCATAAACCAAATCATACTTCAACTAGCAACATATATATATCATTTGTCATGCATAGTTATTATGGATATAGTTATAGAACAATTCATACATCCACAGTAGGAAAAAGACAAGAAAAAGACATTTAGAATTCATTTTTGGGAAACTGAGTACAAAAAAAAAATAAGGCAGAATGGGGGGTCTCTGTCGCGCTCGCGACAGAAAGGCATCGGACACGAGTCGTGCTAAGGGACACGACTCGTGTCGGATGACTTCTCCAACCCAGTCGTGCTTCAAAGCACGACAAGCTGAGAAACACAACAGCACGAGTCATGCTGAAGGAGCACGAGTCGTGCTGAACCTCACCTACTGCCCCCGCCCTACCGAAATGCACAACTTGCACGCACAGAAGGGAGCACGAGTCGTGCTTCTCAGCACGAGTCAGACGGCGTGCATGCTACAGTGCCAAACACTTCCTCCGTCTCGTGCTCCACAGCAAGACTCACACACTGAAGGAGCACGAGTCGGAGGATGGAGCACGAGTCGGACGCAGTGCACGCTATAGTGCCAAAAACACGAGATCTGGGCATTCCTCTCTGTCGCGATCGCGAGAACGTCGCGCTCGCGACAGAGACGAGATTTCCAGTCCCAACGAAGCTGAAACCCAGAATTTTCCCTCAAGTAAAAACTATTTTGACCCGAAAACTTTTAATCAAATCTTACCTCAAATATGGCCTCCAAAACACCCCAACAAACATAAATTAACATATTCCAACAATCAATTCTCATCAATTAATCACTTTATATGTTAACATTCCATTAATCACAAAATCTAGAAAATTGCAGCAAATTCAATCAATCCTCATAATCACTTCAATAACCCACACATATGTATAATCATTTTTCACAACTAAAAACCCATAATATACATGCCAAAATAGGACCACTTACACATCCAAAATTTCACACACAAGAGCACATGAACATTCAAAGAGCAAAAATTTCCCAAACCTGAAATCAATGAACCTCCAATCAAGGGGCTCCACTCCCGCTCGCTATTTCCTTACCCTTGGATTCTTTAGGAGGATTCTCTAAACCACAAAACCCACAACACTAAACAAATTCAAAACCCTAACTCACAATTACAAAACTCATTTAAAGAAGGAGAAGAAAAATAAGAAAACTAATACCCATCACTTACCACACCAGCTTAGGCCACCCCAAACTCACTTGAACTCACAACTAAGGAGATGGATTCAAGAAGGAGCAAAGAAGAGATGAAGAGAGGAAGCTTAGCAACGAGAGAGGGGAAGAAGAAAAAGAAACGTGAGGAAGAAAAGGAGAACAGCTAAATTCATTATCTCACTCTCCCCATACTTATCCCATATTTTCCTTTATCTTGCCACATGTCACACTCTTAAAGAATAAACACACCCAACTCTCCTCCTCTATCACTTACCCAATTCTAATCTCCTAACACACACACTACTCTCATGCACACACTCACACTAGAACATAACCTAATTAAAGCATAATAATAAATTAATTTAACAAAAATAAACGCATGCTCAAAATAAACCACACATATTTACACACACACAAGGCTCACTCTACTAGGGTGATTTCGGGGTGTTATAATACTCCCCTCCTTAACAGAATTTCGTCCTCGAAATTCTCACCTGATCCAAATAGTTGAGGATACTGAGTTCTCATTGCCTCTTCCAGTTCCCAGGTCGCTTCCTCAACACCGTGATATTGCCAAAGCACTTTAACCAACGGTATCTGCTTGTTCCGAAGCTGCATGACCTCTCTAGCCAAAATCTCTTTCGGTTCCTCATCAAAAGAAAAGTCTGACTGAACCCGAATATCTTGCACTTTGAGCACATGTGATGGATCTGATCGGTAGCGATGGAGCATAGATACATGAAAGACATCATAAAACTTGGCTAACTCTGTCAGTAATGCTAACCGATAAGCCACCAGACCAATCTTTTCTAAGATCTCGTAGGGTCCAATAAATTGGGGATTCAACTTTCCCTTCTTACCAAAATGAAGAACCTTTCGCCATGGAGAAAATTTCAAAAAGACCTTGTCTCCAATTCCATACTGGATATCTCTATCCTTCAAATTATCATATGATCGCTGTCTGTCTTTGGCTGCTTTCAGATTCTGTTGCACAATTCTAACTTTCTCTTCAGTGTCTCTCACTATCTCCGGACCTATCATAGCTCTTTCTGACAATTTAGTCCAACATACCGGTGTTCTACATCTCCTCCCATACAATACTTCATAAGGTGCCATTCCGATGCTTGCCTGGTGACTATTATTATACGCAAATTCCATCAGAGGCACATATCGATCCCAATTTCCTGAAAATTCCAAAGCACAACCCCGAAGCATGTCCTCAAGAATCTGAATAACTCTCTCAGACTGGCCATCGGTTTGGGGATGAAACGCTGTACTAAAGTTTAGCCGAGTACCCAAAGCTGACTGAAGTTCTTTCCAAAACTTGGATGTGAACCGAGGGTCTCGATCCGACACAATGGATAATGGAACCCCATGAAGCCTATCTCTCTCACATATATCTCTGCTAACTTATCCATAGAATAATCCAACCAAACAGGCAAGAAATGCGCTGACTTTGACAATCTATCAACTATGACCCATACTGAATCATGCTTAGGCTGTGTCAAAGGCAAGCCAGTCACAAAATCCATCGTAATATCATCCCATTTCCATTGAGGAATGGGTAAGGGGTTAAGAAAACCCGATGGAACTTGGTGTTCGGCTTTCACTTGCTGACACACTAAACACTTCGAAACGAAGTCCACTATGTCCTTTTTCATACCCGGCCACCAATAATGTTGCTTGAGATCTCGATACATCTTATCTCCGCCCGGATGCATAGTGAAAACCGATGAATGGGCCTATTGCAAAAGTTTCTTCTTCACATCACTCACATCCGGTACGCATAATCGATTCCCATGCATAAGCACTCCTTCACTATCCACTGAGAATTCCGTTTGCTTACCATCTTTCACTGCTTGATAAACACGCTGCAAAATAGGGTCACTCAACTGTGCATTCACAATCGTTTGCCTCAAACTCGGTCTAGCTTTTAACTGAGCAATCAATGCGCCTTCTGAATTAAATCTCCATCTTCCCCTACTAAGAGACAAAGCCGACATTAATTTCCTACTAAGGGCATCCGCTACGACATTCGCTTTACCCGGATGATAGTCAATAACACAATCATAGTCCTTGAACAGTTCTAACCATCTTCGCTGTCTCAAATTCAACTCTTTCTGAGTCAATAGATATTTCAAACTCTTGTGGTCGGTGAAAATTCTACACTTTTCTCCATACAAATAGTGCCGCCACACCTTAAGTGCAAACACTACTGCCGCTAATTCTAAGTCATGTGTCGGGTAGTGTTGCTCATGAGGTTTTAATTGCCTGGAAGCATAGGCAATTACCTTGCCGTCTTGCATCAGAACACATCCTAAGCCCACTCCTGAAGCATCACTATACATGGTGAATTCCTTACCCGACACAGGCTGCGTAAGCACAGGAGCCTTAATCAACATCTCTTTCAGTTGATCAAAACTGGTTTGACACTTATCAGACCAAACAAACCTCACCTCCTTCCGGAGAAGTCTAGTCAAAGGTGAAGCTAATACTGAGAATCCCTTAACAAAATGCCTATAGTAGCCAGCCAAACCCAGAAAACTTCTTACTTCTGGCACATTCTTAGGCGGTAACCAGTTCACAATCGCCTCCACTTTGGATGGGTCTACCCGAATACCATCGGCTGAAACCACATGTCCAAGAAAAGTTACTTCTTTTAGCCAAAATTCACACTTACTGAGTTTAGCATAAAGCTGGTGATCCCTTAACACTTGTAATACCAAACGGAGATGTTCTTCATGTTCCTTCTCGTTCTTTGAATAAATAAGAATATCGTCGATGAACACTACCACAAATAGATCCAGATACTGTCTGAAGACCCTGTTCATTAGATCCATGAAGGCTGCGGGCGCGTTGGTCAAACTAAAAGGCATCACTAAGAATTCATAGTGACCATAGCGCGTCCAAAAAGCCGTCTTCGCCACATCCGTATCTTTTACCCTTAACTGGTAGTAACCCGATCTCAAGTCTATCTTGGAGAACACTCCTGCCCCTCTTAACTGATCAAAAAGGTCCTCAATCCGCAGTAACGGATACTTATTCTTTACCATAACCTTATTGAGCTGCCTGTAATCTATACACATCCGCAATGTCCCATTTTTCTTCTTAACAAACAAGACAGGAGTACCCCACGGAGACACATTGGGCCGGATAAATCCTCTATCCAGAAGTTCTTGCAATTGACTCTTCAGTTCTTTCAATTCCACCGGAGCCATCCGATGCGGAGTCTTAGAAATCGGAGATGCTCCCGGTACAATCTCCACTGACAACTCTACTTCCCTCTCTGGAGGTAACCCCGGTAACTCTTCCGGAAAAAACATCCTCAAATTCTCTCACAATCGGAATATCTTGCACTTTGACTTGCCCTCTCCGTGAGTCCAGAACTAGTGCCAAGTACGCTTCACATTCCTTCCTTATAAACCTCTTAGCCTTCATTACTGAAATGACATTATGTAACGAACTACTTCTCTCACCTTTCACAATCACGGGTAACTGATCTTTATCTTTGAGACCTAAAACTTTTCTATGACAATCCACTATGGCTCGATGCTTGGCTAACCAATCCATTCCCAAAATAACATCAAACTCGTGAAAAGGCAACCGAATCAAATCAACCGCAAACTCCATGCCTTGAATTCTTAAAGGACAATTCCTACAAACCCGGTTCACAATAACACTCTGACCCAACGGGCTAGACACACAAATCTCATAACCCAATCTTTCCTCACTTCCCAAATCATCACTCAACTTACTAGAACACAAATAAGAATGAGTAGAACCCGGATCTATCAAAGCATATACTTCAGAATCAAACAATAAAAACTTACCAACAATTACTTTCGGTGCGTTCTGGTCATCCCTAGCTTTCATGGTATAGGCTCTACCAGCTGTCGGAACGGGGTGGTCCACAGACTCAGATAACTCTCTCTCTCGAAGCCGTCCACCACGACCCCGTCCTCTACCTCTACCACGGCTTCCTTGGGGAGCATTGGATCCTGCTCGACTACCCTCTTGTTGACCTGGAGCATTCTCACGCATATTCGGGCAATTAGCAAGGAAGTGGTCCGTACTACCACACCTAAAACACCCTCCTGTCAGCCATCGACATTCGCCCCAGTGGCGCCTACTATAATGGGAGCATTGAGGCATAACATCGCCTCTGCCCCCTGAACCTCCTCTACCCGTGCCTGATCTTCTTGAAGAATCCTGTCTCCTCCCCCTAGTAGCCGGACTAGCAGGAGGCTCACCTGCAGGATTTCCTTGAGATTCTCTTGATCTTTTCCCTGAAGAAGAACTGCCTCTGGAGGTCTTTCTCCTCAAAGCTTTCTCTCTCAAAACATTCTCTGATCGCTCTGCTCTCAAGGCCGCCTGAACCAGCTGATAATAACTAACATTCGGGGCAGACATGAAAGAAACTAACATTGCCTTCAAAAATTCATTCAAACCTGCCTCAAAATGTTGACACCGAAACTCATTGGTAAGAATTCCTGGCAGTGCATACTTACTAAGCTTGTTAACTCATTCTCATAGTCTGCCATAGACATCACCCTCTGCCTAAGACTCAAGAACTGCGCCCATCTAGCGTCTTTGAATGCCTTAGTTACATACTTATTTTGAAACTCCTTCTCAAAGAACCCCCATGACAAAGGCTCGGGAAGCTGGGGCTGACTGAGCACTAACCTCCACCAGTTATAAGCAGAGCCTTGCAATAGAGACACTACACATTCCACTTCTCTATCTGGCAGACATATGATTTCCCTTAGTACCCGCTTCACTTTATCAATCCACATCACAGCTTTGTCTGATTCATCTAAGCTGGTGCCAAAGAAATCCCCAGCTCCATATTTTCTCATATTCTCAATAGGTGCCCTAGGTGCAGTTACTCTCTCCAGCACCCTAGCCATATCCTGGGATATCTTAAGCATCGCTTCTAAGGGAGCCGCAGGGGCCTCAGGTTGCACCCTAGGAGGTTGAGCCGGACCCGCCACTGATGGAGCTTGCTCTTGGGGATTCGCACTCTCGGCTAACCCCTCAAGCGATCCACGAGCGGACTCCATAGCTACAAAACATAAACCACAATTCGCATCAGGCCAACACAACTCTAACAGACTTTCTATGATACTCTAGCCCAGAAACGTCTAAACCTACTGCTCTGATACCACAAAATGTAACACCCCTTACCTATACGTAGAGAACTTCACCCTATGAAGAGGATGAAGGTCCCCGATAGATAAGGGTTGCCATCCACAGACGCTCAAACAGAACCAATTACACAGCAATACATATACAAATGAATAAATTAAAATTTCACAACTCATGAGAGAAAGAGTCATAGAGCAAAATATTGCATTTCATTAATATAACAAAGGTGGTTTAACATATTCCAAAAAGGATACAAAATGTGCCTGAATAATTACATATAATTAACATCAAAACGACTACCAAAGATTCTTTACATAGTTTTAAAAGTACAAGACTTAAATACATACAAAAAGAATACAAGGCCTAAACTACAAAATCTTCTATCCACTAGTCGTATTGGCCCTGTTGATGCGAAACCCGCTGATAAACCCTTCAAAATCTTCCACACTTGCACGGATAAAACACCCATGCTAAGCGAAATCGCTTAGTGGGGAAACAAAGATGCACAACGACCACTCATAGTGGCGTCAACAAATAATCACAAGCAAATGGCACAATTACATGTTAAAATTTCATAAGTTACTTAAAGCATAACAACATTATAATTATATTATTCCCAACATGCAATATTTCAAAGCTCACATATAATAACAAATAACATCATTGCACCTGCTTTATTAAAATAGTGGATAACGAGTGCGCGTAGATACCCGAAGGTATTAACATTATTCTCATAACACAGATACCCGAGGGTATCAAAACAATCTTTTTAATTTTATTCCAAAATATTTTAGCGTAGATTCGGTACATAGGGATCACGAAGATCCAGTCGGGGGACCTGATCAAGGTCCAAATCATTCGGTAGTTGCAGCAACAGTAACTCTATTAGGCATGCCTAACTATCCACTTATTCGACTCTAGCAGGTTATACATAAACCAAATCATACTTCAACTAGCAACATATATATATCATTTGTCATGCATGGTTATTATGGATATAGTTATAGAACAATTCATACATCCACAGCAGGAAAAAGAAAAGAAAAAGACATTTAGAATTCATTTTTGGGAAACTGAGTACAAAAGAAAACAAGGCAGAATGGGGGGTCTCTGTCGCGCTCGCTACAGAAAGGCATCGGACACGAGTCGTGCTGAGGGACACGACTCGTGTCGGATGACTTCTCCACCCCAGTCGTGCTTCAAAGCACGACAAGCTGAGAAACATAACAGCACGAGTCGTGCTGAACCTCACCTACTGCCCCCGCCCTACCGAAATGCACAACTTGCACGCACAGAAGGGAGCACGAGTCGTGCTTCTCAGCACGAGTCGGATGGCGTGCATGTTACAGTGCCAAACACTTCCTCTGTCTCGTGCTCCACAGCAAGACTCACACACTGAAGGAGCACGAGTCAGAGGATGGAGCACGAGTCGGACGCAGTGCACGCTACAGTGCCAAAAACACGAGATCTGGGCATTCCTCTCTGTCGCGATCGCGAGAACGTCGCGCTCCCGACAGAGATGAGATTTTCAGTCCCAACGAAGCTAAAACCCAGAATTTTCCCTCAAGCAAAAACTATTTTGACTCGAAAACTTTTAATCAAATCTTACCTCAAATATGGCCTCCAAAACACCCCAACAAACATAAATTAACATATTCCAACAATCAATTCTCATCAATTAATCACTTTACATGTTAACATTCCATGAATCATAAAATCTAGAAAATTGCAGCAAACTCAATCAATCCTCATAATCACATCAATAACCCACACATATGTATAATCATTTTTCACAACTAAAAACCCATAATATACATGCCAAAATAGGACCACTTACAGATCCAAAATTTCACACACAAGAGCACATGAACATTCAAAGAGCAAAAATTTCCTAAACCTGAAATCAATGAACCTCCAATCAAGGGGCTCCACTCCCGCTCGCTATTTCCTTGCCCTTAGATTCTTTAGGAGGATTCTCTGAACCACAAAACCCACAACACTAAACAAATTCAAAACCCTAACTCACAATTACAAAACTCATCTAAAGAAGGAGAAGAAGAATAAGAAAACTAATACCCATCACTTACCACACCAGCTTAGGCCACCCCAAACTCACTTGAACTCACAACTAAGGAGATGGATTCAAGAAGGAGCAAAGAAGAGATGAAGAGAGGAAGCTTAGCAACGAAAGAGGGGAAGAAGAAAAAGAAACGTGAGGAAGAAAAGGAGAATAGCTAAATTCATTCTCTCACTCTCCCCATACTTATCCCATCTTTTCCTTTATCTTGCCATATGTCACACTCTTAAAGAATAAACACACCCAACTCTCCTCCTCTATCACTTACCCAATTCTAATCTCCTAACACACACACTACTCTCATGCACACACTCACACTAGAACATAACCCAATTAAAGCATAATAATAAATTAATTTAACAAAAATAAACGCATGCTCAAAATAAACCACACATATTTACACACACACAAAGCTCACTCTACTACGGTGGTTTCGGGGTGTTACAATTATTATTATTACTATGTTATATTTATGTGTTCTATACCACTATCATTATTATTATCATGTTGTTATCATTATATTATGTTATTGCTATTATTACTCCATTTTTGTTTACTGTCATCATCATCATCATCATCATCATCATTATTATTATTATTATTATTATTATTATTATTATTATTATTATTATTATGATTTCATTTTGCCATCATTTTTATCATCATCTTTTTCTTTGGCTTGATTTATTTTAATCTTATTTTGCATGTAGATTGTTTGTTCATTAAATTAATTTGCCCAATATTTATTTCGTCTTTACTTGATTAATTTTAGAATCATTACTAATATTTTTAATATTATTTTTCTGTCTGAGTTTAATTTTAGAATAATTACTAATATTTTTAATATTTTTCGTGTGAGCATTTTTGTGACCTCTTGGGTGGGTCACCACGCGTAGAAGGCCGCTTATTCGGTGAGATCTTTCCTATCCTCTCTCCACGTGTTGTGTTTCTTTGCAAGTAAATGTTATATTTATGCACACGTGAGATAAAAAATTACAAAAATATTTTTATAATTAAATTAGAATTTTTACTAATAAAATTGGGACCAATGTCCCTCATTTTAGCCAAGGAATAAAAATGTCACAATAAAACGAAGAGTTAATTTTCTTAAAAAATTGGATCACTCATCCCGATTTTTTCAAACTAGCAATCAAACAACTCTTCGAGCCCTCTTTAAATACACGTGAAGGAACCAACGTTCCTAAACCAAACAAATGTCCCGATTTATATATGTTTTTCTTATGTTTGATTTTATTTGTTTGTTTTAAATTTATATTAATGTATTTCCCTTTGGCCCCTTGTAATTAATTTTGGGGCAACATTATTTAGTTTCCATTTGGGATTGTATTCCGTCCCAACTTACATCTCCTTTTATTGGGGGTTGTATTTCGCCCCAAATTTCTCTTGTAATTGTGTGCTTGGCGTGTTTACTGCTTTCCTTTATCGCTTTATTTATCGCTTTCTTTATTACTTTCCTTTATA
The DNA here is from genome assembly GCA_947683425.1 of Excoecaria cochinchinensis. Lineage (NCBI taxonomy): Eukaryota > Viridiplantae > Streptophyta > Magnoliopsida > Malpighiales > Euphorbiaceae > Excoecaria > Excoecaria cochinchinensis. Next base: position 880,266 of record CANTUQ010000022.1, read on the forward strand.
GCTTTTGAGTGCTTGCAATGTGCTTTTAATTAAATGCATAAATCGTGTGAGAGGATAGATAGAATTTTAGGAAGTTAAAAACTCATTTATAATTAGCCAAAACATAAATAAGAGGAAAGTTCTGAACAACAATCTCTGGTTTAGACCATAGAGGTTAGATGACTTTTCCCAATTTCTTATAAATTGGGTGGCGACTCCATGATACCTCAAAGGTGCCTAAAGGCGTCGTGGGGCTAGATGTTCCTTTCCAATGTTCTATTGGGAAGGAAGCATCCAAGATGTCTCATGGTGCCCATGATAAAAAAGACGTGAACCAATCCCTCGAATCCTAAAAACCGGGTTCAGCGAGGGCCTTTACTAGGTTCGGCGCGCGTCACACTTGGATTCAAGTGTTTGTGGTGGGAATTGATCACTCCTCAACCCTCAATTGGTAAGTTTTCCGCATTTTCATCATCTCCTTTATTTTTTCTTCATCTTCTTCACGTTTTTGGTTTGGGTTTTTGACCTAGAGTTGTTGTTTGTGTGATTTATGAGTTTGGTTGTTAGTTGAGCCTCCTCACGATGCTAAAGGCAAGGAGAAGGCGGGAGGAAGTGGCACCAAGTGAATTGGAGCTTAGGAGTTTCAGGTTTGGGAGTTATTGTGCTTAATGCATTTTATGGGTTTTGCATGTTTGGTTGAATTTCTGAAAAATCTGATGTTTCTGGATGTCTATCATGGTTTATATGTTATGGGTTTTGATTTAGATGATTCATGAAGCCTTGAATGTGAGTTATTGAACCCAATTGTGCATTTGATTGAGTTGATGAGTGAATAGTGCTGAGATTTTAATCGTGTAAATTGATGTTGTTATTGTCATGATTTAATTGGAATTCTTGGCATAAATGTTGCATTTTATGTTATTGATAATGTTTGGTTACTGGATTTGAGCTAAGTTGATGTTTGGGTTGAGTTGTAGTTGAGATTGAAGGTTTGGGTGTTGTGGAAGTGAGTTTTCTGCAGATTTTCCCGTGCAAGGACTGGAAATCACGACTCTGTCGCGAGCTTGCGATAGAGCCCGATGAAAGCAGCTCTCGCATGTGTCCGAGCTCTCTGCTGAGCGGAGCAGCAGAGCCTCTATCGCGAGCGCGACAGAGCGCTCTGATGCCGAGCGAGCGTACATCTACCGAGCGGCTGCCTGGCTGCCGAGCGGAGCAGCAGAGCCTCTATCACGAGCGCGACAGAGCGCTCGGCTGCCGATCTGATTTGGGCGATCTTCTGTCACGAGCGCTCTCTTGAGCGCGAGTGCGATAGATCGGGCTGGCAGCTCACTGTCGTGAGCGTGACAGTGAGATGTGTGCATTTCTCCGCGAGATCGCAAAGATTGCCGCGATCGCAACCTAGGGCAAGTTCGCCTCTATCACGAGCGCGACACTTCTTGGTTTCAAGTGAGTTTTCTTTTTGCACTCTCGATGTTTAATATCCGAATTTGTGATGCTTCTACAATTATGCTTGGATTTCTTTATGAATTATATGAATAAGATTTGATGGTTTATGCATGACCTGCAAGAGTCAGTTTAGTGGATAGTTAGGTATGCCTAATAGAGTCTCTTAGATGCAGCCCTCCGTTCCGTTTGGACCTCGATCAAGTCCCCGTTCAGATCCTCGCGATCCCTGAAAAGTTTTGGATCTTGTTTAAGGTCCCCTCTGTAAAATGTTTTGAATGTGATCAAATAAAATGGTTTTAGATTCGTACCCGTAAGGTACCGTCACTGTTCTATTCGTACCCATAAGGTACTGTCACTGTTTACTCGTTATCCACTATTGTGAGTCAGCAGGTGTTATATTTTGCTTTGCTTATTTTGATATGATTATATGAATGAGATATCCGAATGAGCATGATGACAAGTATGAGCCATCAGATTAAATGTATATGAATGCGACTATGAACTTCCGAATGTTATATATATATATGTGACTCAAGCATGTTTATATATGTGATACGATTATCCGCATTTGTCATAGTGTATGTGTTTTGCCTTGGCGACCATTGTGAATGGCTGTCCACTCTTTTATTGTGTGTTTCCCCACTAAGCGTTATTGCTTAGCACGGCGTTTTATACGTGTAGGTGTGGAAGGCATTTTTGCTTTGGGAGAGTCGCCGCCAGTCAAGCCAAAACAGAGAGATTAGTGTTAGGGCTTATTTTTGTAGTATTTTATGATGATTCTTTTTGTAATAGAACTCTCTTTGTATAAGCAATTTTGTAAGCTTCCGCTTGTATATTTTGGATATGTAATTATTTTGTTTTGGCTTCTGATCAAAACATTATTGTAATGAATGTTGTTATATTAATGCATGATCATGATGATGTTTCTCAAAAGTTTTAATTTCCGTTGTAGTTCCGTTTGGTTATGATGTATGAATGTATGCTTTGTATCGGTCTGTTTGGTGTGACACCCCTGCTCCTACGGCATCTCACTCCGATTCGGATGGCTTCGCCTACGTATGGGTAGGGGGTGTTATATTATATCCTCAAGCTTTTTTAAAAATTCCAATTATGTCCCTTTTTTCACACAAATGTTATTTTAATCACACTTTATCCATTTTAAACACTTTTTTACCATTTTTCCCCTGTAAAATACTGGTAGACTCTATGAACAGGATAAACGAGATGTGAACCCCAATAGGTTCAATACAGAATAGAAGGATCTCGTGGGACCACCCCTATAGGTTCAATACAGAATAGAGAGACACTGTGGGACCACCCCTATGATATAGACAACAGAAATACAGATTGATACTGTATTAAGACAGAACAAAAATACAGATCAATACTGTATTAAGACAGAATAATATACAAAATAGGACCGTCATTGGCCTATAAAATAGTGAGACATCATGCTCACTCCTACGGTCATATGTCCCTATGGCTAGCCAACATATTCAGGACTAGACTTGATTACCAGATCATCACATAGGGCATCAATATTTCCATTTTTCACATTTTTAAGTTATCATACATACTTTTTATGGCATATCATCATGCTATCACATCATTACACATGTAATTCACATCCATTTACCATCACATGCTATGATTCTCATGTTATCATTATGATACACATGTAAACACACATGTACATCATTCGGCCAACATGTAAACTTTTTACCATTAATTCTTTTTATCAACTTTAACATTCCTTTATGTCATTTACATGTTGAATAACATAGCCATGCCATTATTTTTCATTAAAACTCATCAAAATCATACCTTTACACATGATACCCATTCGGCCATATACATACATCATACATCATGACATTTTCACATGCTCTAACACATACCATTAGATAGATTACATGCTAAATACCATGTATACATCATAAACATGCCATAAACATCATCAAAACACATCAAAATTATGTGATATACCATTCGGCCTAAGTAGGGATTCATCATGCCAACTTTGTTTTCTCATTCTAATCATTCATGTAAGCACCGTGTCCCAGAGCGGTCCGAACCAGAGATTACCCTATGATGAAATCGGTATCCGAGCCTATACAAACGGTTTGGATTTGGAGGCTTTAGTCCCATGCTCCACGAGAAACGAGTCTTTTTACCTTCCGTAGGCAGAAGGGGAGAAAACGAGGGAGTTTTTAAAGCCAGAAAAAGTATGTTTTCCTCGACGGACGGCCAGCCCGTCGGTCAGAGGCCAGCCCGTCGGTCAGGTGGCAGGGCCGTCGAATGAATCATTGTGTCAGAAGGATTCTTCCGACGCCCGTCGGTCAAAGTGGCAGGGCCGTCGGGTGAATCCTTGTGTCAGAAGAATTATTTCGACGCCCGTCGGTCATAATGGCAGGGCCGTCGGATGAATCCTTATATCAGTAGGATTCTTCCGACGCCCGTCGGTGAACCACAGACGCCCGTCGGTCAGCTCTGGCCTATAAAAGCTTTGAATTTTCTCATAAAATGGGGTTGGAAAATTTGCAAAAATAGGGGAAACTCTGCCAAAATTCACACGCATTTTCTCTCTCTTCCAACAAACACATTTCTAAAAAGATCTAACTAATTCAAGAATCAAATCTTCAAAAGAAAAAGAGGATCTAGTTGATTTTTTATGGGTTTTTAATTTCCAAAACTCAATTTTCGTCGAACTGTTGAGGACACACTCTATCTTCAACATTTGATCTTTTATTTGGACCTTCTCGTGGAGCGTGTGGGAAGCCAGACAACAACAAGGAATCCAACCAAAAGGTTGTTCTGAGGGTAAATATTTTGGACCCTTTTCTGTCCCTTTTTTACCTTCATTTTCGATATTATCTTTGCTTTTGCCTTTGTTTTTCATTTCTTGCTTCTATTCTCCTTGGGTCTGTGTAAAATTTGTCTTGTTTTTTGCCTTTTGCAAAGTTTCTGTTTTCTGAGATAGTGGTGACCGACGGGTCATCTGCTTTGACCGACGCTCGTCGGTCACCTTTAAGCATAGACCGTCGGTCACCCCCACAGACGGCGCCCTTCGAGTGAGCGACGGGCTGTATTGGTCACCTTGACCGACGCCCGCCGGTCATTCAGCATAGCCCGTCGGTGGGTTCTGTCCCACATTCTCAAATCTTTTTCTTTTCCTTTTTTGTTCACTCAAATTTTTATATTTATTTATAATTTTTCCTCTTTATTTTAACATCCTTTTGGCTTATTTTGTGAGAATATGTTTCTGTTTCTTGGACTGGTTGGAGCTTGAGGGAGTTCTCCCGCATTTGGAAAGTTCGCCTGGTTTAGTTTTCTATCTTCCTCTCTTTTTTATTTCATGTATTTATTTATTGTTTCTCCTGTATATGACAAAATTGTTGTATTTGTCGCTAACGTAAAAATTGGCCAAACGTTTTATATTTAATAAACTGAATTCTTCATAAAAATCAAGGACCCAATGTCCTATTTTTATCCAATAAAATCCTCACAATAGAAATATCCATTTTAATAATGATGCATGCGAGGACCAAAGTCCTCAGAATAAGCAATGCCCCGATTTGTGTATGTATCGTACATTTATAAAAGGGAGTTGTATTCCGCTCCTTGTGTTATTGTAATTTATCGCTTTCATTATTTACTTGCTCATTTACCGCTTTTCAAATGTGAATAAATGCGCTTTGATTCAATTGCATCGTGTGGAGATAGAGTGAATTAATGAAAATTAAAATTTGATCATAAAATAATCAAGGTAGAAATAGATGAAAAGTCCCGAACCCAGCTCTGGTCTTTGGGCTCAAAGAGGCGAGAGGTCTATCCGTTCACTCATTGGAACTATGACCTCCAAGACACCTCTTGTGTCACGAGACTTTGACGTTAATCCTAGGCTCCTTAGGGCGAGAGGTTTACCCTCCAAGACCCCTTTGGTTGGCCCAAAATGGATACTAAGCGCAGTCTTAGGCTCTCCGAGGCGAGAGAAACTTTCCCAATGTTCTATTGGGTGGCGACTCCATGAAACCTCCTTGTTGCCCAAAATAGACGCACTTGCAATTCATTGCAAGCTGTCAACGGACCCTCAAATGCCCCGATCGCCCTAGAGCGGGCGGTCGCACGGGAGGCACGAAGGGCCCGGCGCGCGTCACAGTGGCGACTCCACTGGGGAATTATGGTTCGAGACTTCGATTTGAAAATACCTCGCTTAACATTTATGATAAAAGTTTAATTCATAAATTCGCTTTCTTTCAAATTTGCATTCACATCCCATTAGAGCCTTAGAATATGCTAGATTGGTCCCTTCTTAGCCTCGGTGCATTCCTGAAGCACGACCCTACGTTCACTCAATGTGGGGGAAGTGTTAAGGATAATCACCAGCCCAAGCTTCGTACCTAATAGTATATCAAATGATGACCGGATCGGTCGTTATGCTCTTGATGAGCTAGACCCGTTGGCAGGGATCATGCTTGGGTAGCCCTAAAGTAACATCTCCCTTGTCTAAAGCTCATGTAATGGCCGTAGCTACTTTCCATAGGTGATATGAACCGTAATTCTATGCTTGCTGTATGGATCCTCATGTATCGGGTAAGTCCAGATGTCTTACTTGGTAACCTAGCCAAAGGCTTTCATATCCCGGTAGGGCCATGTCAAAATTTTTGGAAAGTCTAAATACATGATGATCATTATCCATTCGCTTGTACATTAGCATAGGAGTGTCATGCTGCCGGTTTTTTGCCGTGCACCATGTGCGTCCATTGGGTCCCCCGCTGACCCTTTGGCTAATCCCGCCTAGGAGAGAGACCGCGCGACCACGTGTGTGGGAGAAATAAGGGCGGAAGGACCTACTTGCTTGCTTATGTTTTATGAGTGTAGCATATCACGATCATGCATTGCATCTGCATTCCATGCATCACATCTAACGCCTTGTCTCTGCAGCCATTATAGATCTGCCTAGGTGAACTAGAGCGCCTACCGGACGGTTGATCCGTGTTCCTGCATCTGAACTGCTAGATAGAGAAGGCCTTCCAGAGATCTTACCGGAAGTCAGCTGTACCGTATCTGAGATGGCAAACTCACCTAGGGGTAATGACGCCACCAGGGCCATGATTGCAGAAGAAGTGGGCCGACGGTTTGAAGAGTTTGAGGGCAGAATGATGAACATGCTAACTGCTTTGGCACAACAGAATGCTTCGCAGAATCCACCACCTCCTCCTCCTCCCATGAGACAAAATGAGCGAGAAGAGGAAAGAGCTGAGAGACAAGAAGAGCCTGTTCGGCCACCCCCAATAGAGCTAAGGTCAGTAGCTTCGGGAGGTCAGAGGAGAAGACCAGTGCTGAGGATAGATGATGATAGGGATGACAAAGACGACAAAATGAGTATTGTGTCTGAGAGAGAGAAGGCACCCCAAACTGATGAGTTCATTCTGAAGAAGATGGAAGAGAGGTTTGAAGCCATGACACGTATGCCGAGTAGAGGTCAGGGGATGAACCCGGAGGATAAAGAGTTGGAGGGAGAAGACCCGATTCCTTACAATTTCAAGATGCCTGATGTGCCAAAATTTGACGGTACCTCTGACCCGACTGCCCATGTGAAGCAGTACTCTCTGGTCATGAAAGGGACCACTTTGTCTAAGAGGCAGAAGGTGGAGTACTTTTGTTTGAGTCTGACTGGCCCTGCCATTGACTGGTATCATAGCCTCGATCGTCGACCTAAGGAAGATTGGGATCTACTCACGGAGGAGTTCTTGAGGTAATATGATTGCAACACCAGGATGGAGGTGACTCTTAAGGACCTTGAATTGCTCCAGCAGAAGGCCGGGGAATCTTTTCACGACTATCTCACCCACTGGCGGAATAGGGTAATGGAAATGCGAAGAAAGCCAGATCCAAGACCAGATCCGCCTGTTTATCAAGAATGCAAGCCCGTATTTGAAGGATGGTCTGAAGATGAAAAGGCTGAAGAATCGGGAGTCTCTAAAAGACATAGCCATTGAGGCAGAGGGAGAATTCTTGGCCCGTAAAGCCAGTAATGATAGTTTTGCAAAAAGGACTAACACCGGTCAGGGAACCAGTGGGCCAACTGGTCCCAGTAGCAGCCCCAGAAGATCTGTTAAGATGTCCGCTACTGACATCCAGCCCGTGAAGAAATTTTCAAACCTAAGGAGACCCTTATCTTGGGTTTTGAGGCGCTTGATAAAGGAAGGAAAGTTGCAACCTTTGGCTCCTAGGCCAGCTAAAACGCAAGGGATGCCAGGTCACAAGGACAATGAATATTGTGCATTTTATCAGCACACAGGCCATCTAACAGACAAGTGTAAGGCGCTGAGACATTCTATTCAAGATCTAATTGATGACAAGTAGATTTTCGACCCTGAGAAGAGGGAATCCAAGAATAAGCCTGGTTACAATGCCGTGCCGCCACCAGTTTTTATGTTCGGATCCAGCTTGCCAGAGTGGTACGTACTGTAGGACTTATATGGGAGCAAGAGTATTGCTGTTGTTTGTTCTGAGGGTAGAGAAGGAAGAGCAGTTGTAGCGACCATTGATTGTTGGTCGAGCAGTGAGAGCGGTGAAGAGGCCGAAGAGGAAGGAGAGACGAACTCTGATTTGAAGAGATCTGATGAGGAGGAAGAGGAGGTAGGAGCTGTGACAAGAAGTGGGAGAGTGGTCCCTGAGATTACAAGGGTGCTAGAACCAGCATAGCCATCGACGGAAAAGGAGCCGGAGAAGAGCCAGATTGTTAAGCAGTTGAAGAAGACCGCGGCTCAGATATCCATCTGGGATCTCTTAAGACAGTCCCCTTCTCACAGGCAGAAAGTGGTAGAGGCCTTGACTGAGTCCACTGTTGCCATCACAATTTCCCCATCAGAGCTTTTGGGTCTAGTCAAAGGAGGATCGGGGGAGAGATTGGTTGTTTTCGATGCCGACCTGCCAGTCGAAGGCCGCGATCATAACCGACCCCTATATATCAAAGCACAGATTAACGACAAGCACACCGCTTGCGTTATGGTAGATGATGGATCTTCTATCAATGTTTGCCCTCTGATAGCTCTTCAGGCTTTTAGATTGAGTGAGGATATGCTCAGTGAATCAGATTTGATGATTACAGCCTATGATAATTCAAGAAGACAAGCCTCGAGAACATTCAAGACCCTGGTCAAAACGGGACCCATTGAGGTAGAGGTAGAGTTTGTGGTTCTGCCCATTCCAGCTAATTTCTCAGCCCTGCTTGGGAGGCCTTGGTTTCACAGACTAGGAGGAGTACCATCCACGCTGCATCAAATGATAAAGTTCCCACATGAAGGGGAGGTGGTAACTATTAAGGCAGCCAGGGAGAATCAGGTGTTGGCTCTTGAAATTGCTAATCAGCCATTTAGTTGCTTCCACATGTCAATGATAGGAGAAGAGCATGGACCAGTGGATAACCCAGTAGTGGTTAATATGATGAAAAAGATGCACTATCTCCCTGGGGCTGGTTTGGGTAGAAACTCTCAAGGGCTGCAGACTGCGATCACCACTCGAGGTCAGAAGAATCGGAAGGGTCTGGGGTACAGAGGCGATTTTGGCAAGAAAAAGATGGCAGATAAGATCCCTCATATCTCGAAAAGTTTCATACCAGCATCCTCATCATGTGCTTATACGGGTGAGAGCGAGCCGCAGTGGATGAATGGGAGGATTGTCCCCGGATTTGAGATCTTCAATGATGTATTTGACTGGGATGTTGGAGTTATCAAGACCGCTGAGAGCTTCTGGGATGAAGAGGTCATGACTCAATGCACTGCTTGGGACAGAGGTGAGCCCGAAGAGGTTGTCACCGAGAAGATGTTAGCTGCCAGGCTGAAAGGGAAAGAAAAGATGGCAGGAACAGAACTGAAGATTGGGGACTTAAAGATTTCCTCAAACATACCTGAAGGGCCTCTGCTGAATCAAGAAGCCGATGAGCAAGCTGCAGCAGCATCAACCTCTAGGGAAGCAGAAGAAGACTCTACCTTAGATTGTCTTTTTATTCCAGAACTTTTTTATGATGTAAATGACAATTATAATATTATTAATAAGGCAAACGATTTCTCTTGTGCGATGTTTCCAATAATTTCAACATGCATGAACATGATCATATTCCATCAATTTTTGATATTGATTCCACTAATACAACGCCTTTTAATCTTGGAACCTCGGAAAATCCGAAGGAAATTCTAATAGCATCAAATATAACTCCTGATGAGAGAGAAAAATTTGAGAGAATAATAAGAAAATATGAAAAAGTCTTTGCCTGGACCTATGAAGACATGCCAGGGATCGATCAGAACGTAGCAGAACATGCTATCCCGACTTATCCAGACCACAAACCTGTAAAACAGAAGTTGAGAAGGCTCAGGCCAGAATGGGCAGACAAGGTCAAAGAGGAGATTCGGCAGCAGATTGAGGCCAAGTTCCTTGTTGAAGTGCAGTATCCTACATGGTTGGCAAACGTGGTCCCTGTAGCGAAGAAAAATGGGAAGGTCAGGGTATGTCTGGATTATCGAGATCTGAACAAGGCCTGCCCTAAAGATGATTTTCCACTACCCCACATTGATGTGTTGATAGACAGTGCCGCCAACTGCGCGATGTACAGCTTTGGGGATGGTTATGTGGGCTACAACCAGATCCTAAACAAGATAGCTGACCGGGTTAAGACCGCTTTCATCACAGAGTGGGGGACCTATGCCTACCTAGTTATGCCTTTTGGCCTGAAAAATGCAGGGGCCACATACCAGAGGATGGCGACTAAGATTCTAAGCGACCTGATCCATAAGGAGGTGGAGGTGTATGTCGATGACATGATGGTCAAGTCAGCCACCCGAGAGGGCCATTTTGAAGCTCTAGAGAAGTTCTTCACCAGGATTGATAAATACAATCTGCGATTTAACCCCAAGAAGTGTGTCTTTGGAGTAACTTCAGGGAAACTGTTGGGTCATGTCGTCAGCCAGAGGGGAATAGAAATTGACCCGAACAAGGTAAAAGCCATCAGAGAGATGCCCGTGCCGCAAAAGGAGAAGGATGTAAGGAGCTTCCTGGGCAAGCTGTAGTACGTCAGCCGATTCATTGCCAAGCTCACTTCGATATGCGAGCCCATTTTTAAGCTGCTCAGAAAGAATTAGCCTGTGGTCTGGAATGAAGACTGCCAGAAAGCCTTTGACAGCATCAGGGAATATCTGTTGAATCCGCCAGTGTTAAGGCCGCCGCAACCAGTCAAACCGCTTATCCTGTATCTGGCAGTGGAAGGCAGTTCTGTGGGTGCTATGATGGCTCAGGAGGATGAATTGGGAGTGGAATTCGCAGTTTATTACCTCAGCAAGAAGTTCCTGGCTTATGAGATAAAATATGCTGAGGTAGAGAAGATCTGCCTCGCTGTGATTTGGGCATCAAAGAAGCTGAGGCATTATTTCCATTCGTACAAAGTTCAGGCAGTGGCCAAGTAAAATCCGTTGAGATATTTGCAAGAAGCGCCGTCTTTGCTTGGTAAGATGGGGAGGTGGTTGCTTTTGCTACAGGAGTTTAATGTGGAATACATCACTCGCAAAACTATTAAGGGGCGAGCCGTAGCTGAATTTCTTGCTGAGCATCCTATCCAAGGGGACACCCCCGAGTTCAACTTTCCTGATGAGAGCATAGTCGCGATTTCTGTCCAAGGATGGCAGTTACACTTCTACGGGGCAGTGAATAACAAGGGGGCCGGAGTTGGAATTATTTTGACAACCCCAAATAATGAGAAACTCCCTCTAGCCAAGAAGTTGAGGTATAAAGCAACCAACAATGAAGCCGAATATGAAGCATGCACGATCGGGTTAGAAGCTTTAGCTGCTTTGGTGGCAAAGAACATAGAAGTCTTTGGTGACTCATCCTTGGTGATTAACCAAATCCGAGGTGAGTGGGCTGTAAAAGAAGAGCGGTTGGTACTCTATGTTGAATATTTGAAAGAGATATGTGGGCAGTTTGAAACCTGCACTTTCCACTTCGTGCCAAGAGATGAGAACCATCTAGCTGATGCGTTGGCAACCCTAGTGTCGATGTGGGATAATACTGAAGGGGTAGCTATGAAACCAGTGCTGATTTCGAGTTATGGGAAGCCCAACTTTGAGATCAAGCCAGTAATGGAAGTAGAAGTGGAGGATGGAAAACCATGGTACTTTGACATTATGAATTATTTGGAAAACGCTAGGTTTCTAGAGGAAGCTACCGAGAAAGACAAGAGAATGATCCGGAAGCTATCTATTCAGTTCATATCCTTGGAAGGAGTGTTGTACAAAAGACAGGCAGACGGGATTCAGCTCAGATGCTTAAATGAAAAAGAAGCCCGCAAGGTACTGGAGGAGACCCATGCAGGCGTTTGTGGGGCTCACTGTGACGCGCGCCGGATCCCCGCGGCCGCCCGTTCGACCGCCCGCTCGTGGGCGATCGGGGCATTCAGCTTGCAATAAATCGCAAGTGCGTCTATGTTGGGCAACAAGGAGGTATCATGGAGTCGCCACCCAATAGAACATTGGGAAAGTTACTCTCGCCTCGGAGAGCCTAAGACTGTGCTTGGTATCCATTTTGGGCCAGCCAGAGGGGTCTTGGAAGGTAAACCTCTCGCCCTAAGGAGCCTAGGATTAGCGCTAAAGTCTCGTGGCACAAAAAGGTGTCTTGGAGGGTAGACCTCTAGCCTCTTTGAGCCCAAAGACCAGAGCTGGGTCCGGGATTTCTCATCTATTTCTACCTCGATTATTTTATGATCAAATTTTAATTATCATTAATTCGCTCTCTCTCTACACGATGCAATTAATCGAAGGCGCATTTATTCATATTTGGAAAGCCTTAAATGAGCAAAATAAATAGTGAAAGCAATAAATTACAATAATACAAGGAGCAGAATACAACTCCCTTTTATAAATGTGCGATATATACACGAATCGGGGCATTATTTATTTTTGAGGACTTTGGTCCTCGCATGCACCATTATCAAAAGTGGATATCTTCATTTGTGATGATCTTTATTGGATAAAAATAGGGAATTGGACCCTTGCTTTTGATATAAACCTCATTTTATTGAATATAAAACATTGAGTCATTTTATACATTAACGAGATATGAAAAGAGTACATCCATATACATAAAATCAATAAAAAATAATCAAGAGGATTAAGAAACTAAACCGGACGAAATCCTCCAAATATGGCAGGTAGCCGCTCCAACTCGGGATAGTCCAAGAGAATCAATATACACTCATAGAAAGTTAAAAGATGTCAATATACATAAAATCAATATATGGGAATCCAAAGGGACTTGAAAAAGACAGAAAATCATTTAAAAGGGAAGAGACAGAACCCACCGACGGCCTCTTTTAGGTGACCGACGGGCGTCAGTCAAGATAACCGACATGTCCGTCTGTCACTCAAAAGGAGGGCGTCTGTAGGTGAGGTGACCGACGGGCGTCGGTGAAAGAGATGACCCGTCGGTCACCACTGTCTCCGAAAAATCAGAAGAGAGAAAACTCTTTTCAAAGCCAAAAAAGAAGTTTTATCGTAAAAATATATAAAGAGAGCCAAAATAAAGAAGAATGATGGCAAAATTGAAAGAATCAACAAATAAAAATAAATATGAAATGATATGGAGAAGGAATCCAGAATATTTACCCTCAGATAATCGCTTTGGGTGAGATTCTTGTGTTGATTAGAGCCCCGCGCGTTCCACAAGAAGCAAAGATGAAGGATCAAAGAAAGAAGAATAGACTATTTCTTCTTTAACCCTTCAAAAGACTGATTTTTGAATCAAAATCTAAAGTAAACTAATTAGTTTTAGTTCCTTTTGATCGATTTGATCCTCCTTTTGATCGATTTCTTTATGAAATGTGTTTGTTGGAAGAGAGAGAAAATATGCTTGAATTTTGGCAGAGTTTCCCCTCTTGAAAATTTTTTGGAACCCTTTTCTATTGAAAATCCGGAGCTTTTATAAGCCAGACACGACCGACGGGCGTCGGTGCATGGAGGCGGGCGTCGGAAGAATCCTTCTGACACAAGGATACGTCCGACGGCCCTGCCACATCCACCGACGGCCGTCGGAAGGGTTGCGTGCTTCGGGAAACCAGGCGGCATTCTGACAGGGGCGGTGACTTTCCGACGGGCATCGAAAAATACCACAAGCCATCGGTGACCCTAAGCGACGGGCTGACTTCACAGACGGGCTGGCCGTCTGTGGAGGAAGAAAAAAAGCTTTTTGACTCGAAAATCCCCTGTTTTCTCCCCCTCTGCCTACGAAAGGTAAAAAGACTCATTTCTCGTAGAACGCGGGACTAAAACCCCCAAATCCAAACCATTTATACAGGCTAGGATACTAATTTCATCACAGGGTAATCTCTGATCCGGACCGCTCCGGGACACGGTGCTTACAGTTGCCCCCAGTTTTGGGAAAACTAGTGCACAAGCGCCTAGATAAGCCAAAACTCAGAGAAAGGACAGAAAGAAAGAAGGCGTACCTACGACGGTTCTTACCTTTCGCGCCTTGTGCCGGGTAGACCTTGTCTCGGCCTGTTCGGTGATGCGAAGATATCCCTACCAATCTCGTCTCGACTTGCAGGGTTTGGTGAGACGTAGCATTTTCTAGCTACGGACTCGAAGCGAAGAGCAGTGTTTCTCTAACTGTAGCTTCGATCTGAAGTTCCCTTGCTAACCCCCATCCGATCTGCAAGGAGCGTAGCACTCTCTGGCTGCCGCGCGAACTGTGAGATGTAGCATGCTTTGGCTACAATCTCGGTTTGGTGAAGAGCAGTGTTTCTTTAACTGTAGCTTCGATCTGAAGTTCCCTTGCTAACCCCCATCCGATCTGCAAGGTGCGTAGCACTCTCTGGCTGCCGCGCAAACTGTGAGATGTAGCATGCTTTGGCTACAATCTCGGTTTGGTGAAGAGCAGTGTTTCTCTAACTGCAGCTTCGATCTGAAGTTCCCTTGCTAACCCCCATCCGATCTGCAAGGTGCGTAGTACTCTCTGGCTGCCGCGCGAACTGTGAGATGTAGCATGCTTTGGCTACAATCTCGGTTTGGTGAAGAGCAGTGTTTCTCTAACTGTAGCTTCGATCTGAAGTTCCCTTGCTAACCCCCATCCGATCTGCAAGGTGCGTAGCACTCTCTGGCTGCCGCGCGAACTGTGAGATGTAGCATGCTTTGGCTACAATCTCGGTTTGGTGAAGAGCAGTGTTTCTCTAACTGCAGCTTTGATCTGAAGTTCCCTTGCTAACCCCCATCCGATTTGCAAGGTGCGTAGCACTCTCTGGCTGCCGCGCGAACTGTGAAATGTAGCATGCTTTGGCTACAATCTCGGTTTGGTGAAGAGTAGTGTTTCTCTAACTGCAGCTTCGATCGGTGAGAAGCGGTACTCTCTGACCACAGTCTCAAGGTGAAAAGTAGTATCTCTCTGTACCTGTGTGATAAAAGGTTTTGTTAGTTCATGTTCGTGTGGTCATCTTTTAACCTGTTTATTAATGGCGTGATTTTGCTTTATTCGCTATGCCATGTTTCATTTGTTCTTTTTTATTGAGTTGTTATTTATCATTTTTATTTTCCTTGCTTTGGAATATGAATGAATGTGATATGAATAAATCACAAATTTTGAATAAATGCATAAACTTTGAAAATAAAAGTTTTTCACTAAAAGTATCCATTTTGTACAACGTATATACAAAGAATAAATGTATAAAAATATGACTCCCTGAATGTCATAGGGGTGTGTAGTCAGAGGGCTCATCGGGGTCCTCATCATCCGATATATGCACTGGAGGTGGAGGCGGAGCTGTAGAGGGTCCTGCCTCGACATCGTGGGTCCGCCTAAACCGGATCTGAGCGTGGCCATCCAAGAAAGGCTAGGTGCAAGTCCTCATGAATCCCAGCGTCTCTGATACTATGCCTCCCAACTTCTTGAACGCCTAGCTCAACTGAGTAGTCTGCTCACTGGCGGCCCACTTCATGTTCTCTAAGCGCTGCTCTGACTGCTCCCTGAACTCCCTCATGGTCTGAGACAAAGGTGGGAGGATCCCCTCTATCGCCTGGATGCGGGATCTCAGAGAGTCAAGTGACTCGTCAATCATCTGCAGGGTCATGTCAACCCTCTGAGACGCTTGGTCCTGTGACGTCCTCAAATCATGAGCGAGCTGCTGCCTAAGCTCCCTCTGGCCCTGAGCAATATGCTCGATCAGCCTTAACTGCTCACCTCTGAAGTTCTCTATGACCTGAGCCTGCTCATCCCTGAAGGCATCCATGACCTGAGCCTGCTCCCGCGTAGTATGCTCGATGTAGCCGGCCTGCTCTCGGGCTAACCGCTCCACTGACTGGGACTGCTCCTGAATAGCAGCCTGCTGGCGGTCCATCCTCTCGTGAATAGCCCTGTCCCTCTCATCCTATCGCCGCTCTAAGGCTGTGAACATGGAAGTGAGGAACTGAGAGAAGTTGGGCTGTGCTGGCTGCTGCTGTGGTGGCTCTAGAGGCGGTGCTGTAGAGGTGGATGCCCCCGGGTCGCCTCTAGAATAAGGATGATATCTCTCGGGGGGCCCGCGGGTAGTCCTCTACACTCTGATGCCCGGTGATGGGACAGGAGTCGGTGCTCGGGATGCTGGTGAGGCAGCAAAAAGATAATCCATCGTGAACTCTATATCGAAGTCCGATGGGGTCCTGGGCTGCTTTTGCTACTGTGGCGGTGGCACAGTCTGATGCTGAGGAGGCTGGGGCTCTGGCTCTGGATGTAGAGGCTGGTGCTCTGGCTGAGGCTCGGGCTGAGGCTGGAGCTCTGGCTGTGGAGGCTGATCCTCTGGGTGCTCTGGGTGGTCTGGATCCGGACCCAAGGGGGGAAGTGAGAACATCCGCCGGGTCTCGTGAATGGTCAGCACCCTGTAGGCCTCTGCCTGCCCTGATATCGGGGAGATCATCCCCATTTGCACTGCCGCGGCTGCATCCACATGGATCCCCTCTGCCAAGGGTGCCCTCAACCTGTCAGGGGTAACTCCCAATCTCAGAAGCAGCCGGGTGATAACTCCTCCCACTATCACCACAGGTGTCAACCCTCTGCCAACTCTGGTCAAGTTGGCCAAGATCTCATGGCTAATGTTGAGACGCTGGCCTGCCACCATAGCCCAGAGGCTCCAGATCTCGGCCGCATTAAGCGACCCTGGATTACCAGCTCGACCGAGGTACGAACTGGATAGCACTCTGTGCAAATACCGGAGTGCCTGAGACACCAGTACGGTGCTCTTTGCTGTATCATGATCATACAGCACTCCCGGTATGGCAATAGCCGCCCAATGGGCTCGTCTCACAGCTCGCCGTGGGATCTTGACCCCCTCCTCTGTAGGGAGCCCCATGGCCTGCGCGAATCTCTGCCTAGTGATACTGTAGTGGTCGCCGTCGAACCAAAACTGAACCACCCTTGGGTCGGTATCTGCACTCTGGAACCCGGCATAGCGGAGAGTGGCTAAGACCTGGCGAGTAGCCTCAGGGAAATTCTGGAAGGAGGGCTCAAGGAACTCTGTCCACCCAGCACCCTCGACGAGCAAATCAAACTCTGGGGCCATCCCTAGGGCCTCCAGGAACAGCCGAGATACAAAACGGCTGGCCCGAAGCTCTACCTGAGCCAATGCTGTATACCTCTGAGCTGACTCAGCGTCCATCCAACCCGGAACTACAATCTCGGGCTGGGCCTGCGGTGCTCTACGTCTGGGAGGCATCCTGCGAAGACGGAAAAAATTAGATAGTGAAAATCTGACAAAACAAGTATTATTAGACTTATTTTCAAGGTGAAGGCCCATTTAGGCCTCACCGGGGTAATGGCGGCCCGAAAACTAGATAAAGAAAGCTGATAATAAATGAAAAGGGCAATGGCTGCCCCCATGTTTTGCACATATCAAAGCAAAAACAACATGCAATTAGCATGGAAATAATTTGAAGCGAAATGGACTTTCTAGGTCCCAAGGCATGCATCATACATGAAAATATTCGATTCTAGAATAAAAATAAAAATTTGGGCAGCACCCCGGCAGGGGCATGCCCGACCTCCTGCATAAAAAGGCAACAAAATAGGCCTCGGGCCTCAACAATAATACACGCATGTAAACGGGACACACCCCGGCAAGAGTGAGTCCCCAACAACACAAAACAATGGCATCAGGCCTCAAAAGCAATATATGCACAGAATAGTGCGCTAGAAAAGGTCTATTTCTAAAGCACCAAAGTTATAGAAAAATTCTATTTCTATGTGATCATGCAAAGGTTCAGATTTAATTGCATAAAAAATAAAGAAAAATGGGCAGCATCTCCCCTAAATTTCTAAGGCATCTAAAATTTTCTAAACATTTCTAAAATTAAAAGAAGAAGAAATGAAGAAATAAATTGAATAAAATTCAAAAAAAAAGTAGTTATTTACTTACTTGTAGTCGCGAGAAGTGTAGAAACTGAAGAAATATAAATATCCAAGCACCCGATGAGTAGAGAATGCGAAAATATGAAGAAATCGCGAAAAATAAGAAGAAATGCTTGAAAAACCGCTAAAAAAAGGCTAAAAAAACGGTTTGAGAGAGGAAAAAGAAAGGGACAGCAGCGTTTGCACCGTCTGTCACTCGCCCTTATATAGAATTTCGTGACCGACGGGCTGGGCATCTGTAGGTGACCGACGGGCTGGCCATCTGTCACGCAATAAATGCAAGTTAATGCGCGTGATGAATGCAATGCTGACGTCTGCCAGGTGGATCTCTACCGACGGGCAGGCCGTCTCTTAGGAGAGACGGGTAGGCCGTCGGTGACGCTTCCTTATAAATTCTTACAAAATTTTTGCTCTTCTTGTGTCTCTTCATTTTCCAACATCTTGAGCCTTTCATCTTTCTCAACATGTCTTCTTCTCTAGCCCAAAGGATGCATCGTATCTTAGATGACAAACACACTTGGGGAGAGGGCGCCCTTCCCTCTCTGTCCGGGCTGAAATATCTGTGCCGGGTCAAAGTCGATCAGAACCTCCTTCTGGCCGCGACCCACTTCTGGAATCCCCGGTTCCATGTCTTCCGGTTCACCTATCAGGAACTGTGCCCTTTGCCTGAAGAGTTAGCTACCATTCTGGGAGCCTGGTTCCCTCCTAGTGCTCTGCCTTGCGTCCCCCGCTGCGGCCTATTCCAGATCCGGGACATAGCCATGGCTCTCGGCATACCTCCTTCTGAGGCCGTCCGGCTGATTCCTCTGGGTTCTTCCTTTGCTCTGGGGCCACTAATCGAGGCTCTGGATCAGTTCACTGACATCCCCACCTATCGGGTAAGCATCATATTCTTGTTTTGCATGGTGAACTTTCTCACTGTTGTTCCAGGGGGTTTGACAGGTGACACCCGCCTGTTCGGAGTCCTGAGCGACTTTCATCTGAGATTATTACCCTTACCACTCATCCTGGCTGAAACCATTCTGGGCTTGGACGCTGTGAGCTCTGGATCCACTACAACCTTTACCGGCAACCCCTTATTGCTCCAGGTACGTCATTATTTTAAAGGTAGTGCGTCCCTTATGGATTTTCACACTAGCTTTTCTTAGCGGGAGGTGCGTCCTTTCGGATTTTCACACAACCATGTGCCTTATTTTTGCCTGAAGTAAACCCTACTTACTCCAGCGGCTTTTTTCTTTTTTTCTTTTTCTTCTCTTCTTTCTTTTGCTTTTTTCTCTTTTTTTTTTCTTTTTTTTCTTCTTTTTTTTTTAATTTATTTTTTTTTTCAGATCTGGCTGCAAGAGAAACTGAGGATGTTGTCTGAGCCACCCCCTCGAGTTACTCCACAGTACTCGCCGAGCCACTTTCTACCGCGTCGACGACTGCAAGGGTGTGCCACTACTGGTGAAGGCATTACCAGATTTGGCGAGCTATCGGATGACGACATCAGTTTTACATCTGCCTGGCTCCCACTGTCTCATGTGGTCATTGATGGGCCATCGGGGTGTGTTCCCCTCTGTGGGCTTCGTCAAGCCACCTTCTGCATCACCTCTCGATGTACGCGTCAGCTCGGGATGACCCAGGATGTAGTGAGGGTTCCCTTATCTTTTCGAGGAGGAGCTCTCTCGGCCGCGTTTGCTTCTCGGTATCAAGAGCTGTGGGGCAAACTACCAATGAAGACTGTTATCCCGAGGTTCGGCAATCACTCTGTGTCTTCGACTAATGAGTACAAGAAGTGGATCCTTAGTCCAGCATCTAATAACAGGACTCGAGGGCTCAAGCATCTGGTCGGCGAGAGCAGCAGCAGGACTTAGCTTAGCTTATATATGTATCTCTTTTGGTGCTACATTTCTTTTTAATGCAGAACTAGGAAATGACAAAAATGAAAAGAATAATATTCATTTTATTTCACGAAATTGTGTACATTTTCATATAATTTCAGCATACATGATCAGTTTTGGCATTTGCTCAGCTGCTTACGCACTATTAATACATGAAACTAAATTTTAACAGCATCAACTCCTGTTACCAATCGGCCCTCTCGGGTTTTCACGATTGGACATTTTCTCTCATGCCTCTAATTTTGGCACATGATGCCTTTTTTCGATTTTCACCCTGTCGAGGCGCCCAATTTTAGCACAGCCGCCTTTTTTCGGTTTTCCACCTGCAGGGCATTTTATTCTCTTCTTTTTATTTTGGTCTTTAGCCATGGAACCTTTTGAGTCTGTCGACATTGATCGGTTCTTTGAATTCGTTCCCATCGCTATCCGACAAGATTGCGGCTCCTTTGGACAGCAGCTTCTTAAGGATATACGGCCCCTCCCAGGTCGGTCTGAATTTCCCTCTAATATCTGGTATGCCTGGCCTCATTTGCTTGAACACCAAGTCCCCTTCTCTCAGCGGATGCTTTCTCACCTTCTTTCCGAAAGTTCTTGCCAATCTCTTCTAGTAGATCTGATTATGATAATAAGCTTTCAGCCTACTCTCATCCAGTAAATTCAAGTGTTGTAGCCTCTACTGCGCCCATTCGGCCTCCGGGACCTGGGCTTCCATGACCACCCTCAGTGATTTGAGCTCTATCTCAACTGGCAATACTGCCTCTATTCCGTATACCAAGAAAAATGGTGTAGCGCCTGTAGACGTCCTTACCGTCATTCTATATCCCCACAGGGCGAAGGGCAACTTTTCAGCCCAGTCTTTGTAGGTTTGGACCATCTTAGACAGGATTTTCTTCATATTTTTATTCGCGGCTTCTACTGCTCCATTTGCTTGTGGCCGGTATGGAGAGGATTTGTGATGCTCGACACCATACTTCTCGAGGAGCTTCCTGGTTTCTCCCATGAACTGCACCCCATTGTCAGACACTGTGTGGTGAGGGAGGCCATATCTGCAGATCAGATTTCTCTCTATGAACTTGGCCATATCCCTCGCGTCAATTTTCTTGAAGGATTCCGCCTCTACCCATTTGGTGAAATAGTCAATTGCAACTATGATGTATCTGTGCCCATTGGATGCCGTAGGGCGAATCTCTCCAATGATATCTATCCCCCAAGCAGCGAAAGGCCAAGGTGATGTCAGGTTATGCAACTCTGATACTGGCAGGTGTCTCAAGTCTGCGTATTGTTGGCACAACTAGCATTGCTTAACATACTTTGAGCAGTCATTGTCTATCGTAAGCCAATAAAAGCCTTGTCTCATGATTTTCTTAGCCAAGGTCAAACCGTTCATGTGGGCCCCGCAGACACTTGCATGGGTTTCCTCCATCACTTTGCGGGCTTCCTTTTCGTTCAAGCACCTGAGCTGAATCCCGTCTGACTGTCTTTTGTACAACACCCCCTCCAAGGATATGAACTGAGTAGATAGCTTCCGGATCATCCTCTGGTCTTTCTCAGTAGCTTCTTCTGGAAATTTATTATTTTCCAAGTAATTCATGATGTCGAAGTACCATGGTTTCCCGTCCGCCACTTCTACTTCCATTACAGGCTTGGTCTCAAAGCTGGGCTTATCAGAACTCGAAATTAGCACTGGCCTCATAGCAACTCCTTCAGGGTTATCCCACATTGATACTAAGGTTGCCAACGCATCAGCTAGACGATTCTCATCTCTCGGCACGAAGTGGAAGGTGCAAGTCTTAAACTGCCCGCATACCTCTTTCAAATATTCAACATAGGGTACCAACCGTTCTTCTTTTACAGCCCACTCACCTCGGATCTGATTAATCACCATGGATGAGTCACCGAATACTTCTATATTCTTTGCCCCTAATGCCGCTAAAGCTTCTAACCCAAAAGTGCATGCTTCATATTTGGCTTCATTGTTGGTTGCTTTGTACCTCAGCTTCTTTGCTAGGGGAAGTTTCTCATTATCTGGGGTTGTCAGGACGATTCCGATTCCGGCCCCTCTGTTATTCACTGCCCCGTCGAAGTGTAACTACCATCCTTGGACAGAAATTGCAACTATGCTCTCATCAGGAAAGGTAAACTCGGGAGTGTCTCCTTGAATAGGATGCTCGGCAAAAAATTCTGCTACAGCTCGCCCCTTGATAGTTTTGCGAGTGATGTATTGCACATCGAATTCCTGTAGTAAGAGCAGCCACCTCCCCATCTTACCAAGCAAAGACGGGGCTTCTTGCAAATATCTTAGCGGATTCTGCTTGGCCACTGCCTGAACTTTGTATGAATGGAAGTAATGTCTCAGCTTCTTTGATGCCCAAATTATGCGAGGCAGATCTTTTCTACTTCAGTATATTTTATCTCATAAGCTAGGAACTTCTTGCTGAGGTAATAAATTGCAAATTCCACCCCAAATTCATCTTCTTGAGCCATCATGGCGCCCACTGAACTGCCCTCTACTGCCAGATACAGGATAAGTGGCTTGATCGGCTGCGGTGGCCTTAGCACTGGCGGATTCAACAGGTATTCTCTGATGCTATCAAAGGCTTTCTGGCAGTCTTCGTTCCAGACCACAGGTTGATTCTTTCTAAGCAGCTTAAAAATAGGCTCGCATATCGAAGTGAGCTTGGCGATAAATCGGCTGACATACTGCAGCTTGCCCAGGAAACTCCTTACATCCTTCTCCTTTTGCGGCACAGGCATCTCTCTGATGGCCTTCACCTTGTCCGGGTCAATTTCTATTCCCCTCTGACTGACGACATGTCCCAATAGTTTTCCTGAAGTTACTCCGAAAATGCACTTCTTGGGGTTAAGTCGCAGATTATACTTGTCAATCCTGGTGAAGAACTTTTCTAGAGCTTCAAAGTGTCCCTCTCGGGTGGCTGATTTGACCATCATGTCATCGACATACACTTCTACCTCTTTGTGGATCAGGTCACTTAAGATCTTGGTCGCCATCCTTTGGTATGTGGCCCCTGCATTCTTTAGGCTAAAAGGCATGACTCGGTAAGCGTAGGTCCCCCATTCCGTGATGAAAGCGGTCTTAACCCGGTCAGCTATTTTGTTCAGGATCTGGTTGTAGCCCACATAACCATCTCCAAAGCTGTACATCGCGCAATTGGCGGCACTGTCTATCAATACATCGATATGAGGTAGTGGAAAATCATCTTTAGGGCAGGCCTTGTTCAGATCTCGATAATCCACACACACCCTAACCTTTCCATTCTTTTTGGCTACAGGGACCACATTTGCCAACCATGTAGGATACTGCACTTCAACAAGGAACTTGGCTTCAATCTGCTGTCGAATTTTTTCCTTGACCTTGTCTGTCCATTCTGGCCTGAGCCTTCTTAACTTCTGTTTCACAGGCTTATAATCCGGGTAGGTCGGGATAGCATGTTCTGCCACGTCTCGGTCAATTCCTGGCATGTCCTCATAGGTCCAGGCAAAGACTTTTTCATGTTTTCTTATTATTCTCTCAAAATGTTTTTTCTCCTTAGGAGTTATATTTGATGCTATTAGAATTTCTCTCAGATTTTTCGAGGTTCCAAGATTAAAAGGCGTTGTATCAGTGGAATCAATGTCAAAATTGATGGAATATGATCATGTTCATGCATGTTGAAATCATTAGAAACATCGCACAAGTAGGAGAAATTGTTTGCCTTATTAATAATATTATAATTGTCATTTACATCATAAAAGAGTTCTGGAATAAAAAGACAGTCTAAGCTAGAGTCTTCTTCTGCCGCTCCAGAGGTTGATGCTGTCGCTGCTTGTTCACTGGCTTCCTGATTTAGCAGAGGCCCCTCAGGCATGTCGGAGGGAATCTTCTAATCTCCCATTTCCAGTTCTAATTCGACTATCTTCTCTTTCCCTTTCAGCCTGGCAGCTATCATTTTCTCGGTAACGACCTCTTCAGGCTCGCATCTGTCCCAAGTGATACCCTGAGTCATGACCTCCTCATCCCAGAAGTCCTCAGTAGTCTTGACAAACCCGACTCTCCAGTCAAATACATCATTAAAGATCTCGAACCCAGGGACAATCCTCCCCTTCACCCATTGCGGTTCATCTTCGCCAGTATATGCGCAAACTGAGGATGCTAGCACGAAGCTTTCTGAAATGTGAGGGATCTTGTCCGCCGCCTTCTTCTTACCGAAGCTGCCTCTGTACCCCAAACCTTTTCGGTTCTTCTGACCTCGAGTGGTGATCGCAGTTTGCAAGCCTTGAGAGTTTCTGCCCAAACCAGCCCCAGGGAGATAATGCATCTTCTTCAACATATTAACCACAGCTGGGTTATCCACTGACCCGTCCTCTTCCCTTATCATGGACACATGGAAGCCACTAAATGGCTGATTAGCTATTTCAAGCGCTGAGACCTGGTTCTCCCTAGCTGCCTTGATAGTCACCACCTCCCCTTCATGTGGGAACTTTATCATTTGATGCAGCGTGGATGGTGTAGACACCGGGTCCCGAGGCGGTTCAAGATCAGAATTACCCGATGATGAAAAACGGTACCCATAATAAAAGGTGTCAAAAATGATATTTCTCTTGTTGAAATTCTCATTATTTTTAAATAAAAAATAAATATATATATATATAAAATATTATTATAAAAAAAAAGTTGAATTAATTTTTTTTAAATAGTTTTATTCTTGATATTTGAAAAAAGGGGGAGAAATTAAGTTAATTAATTAATTTAATTGAATTAAGTTAATTAATTAAGTTAATTGAATTAAGATAGTTAATTAATTTAATTAAATTAAATTAGTTTAATTGGAAAAGTTAAAAAAAAAAAAATTTTAAATCTCACCACGCGGCTTCGTTTTCTGCTTTGTTCAGCTATTTTTTCGCCGTTTTGACCAAAAAAAAATTTTCCGTTTTCGTGTAAATTTCGGGAAGACAAATTAAAAGAAGGTTTTGGCCTTTCTCTATTTTGGAACAATCAGGTTAATCAAATGGGGTTCAATACTCATTTTTTGGGGGGACGGCAATTTTTGATAGAAAATTCCTTAGGCTTTTTCTCTCTAGGATTTCACTTTCTAGGGAGCATTTTTTGTCTTCTAAAAAATTTTATTCTTCAAAAATCTTCAAGTTTTTCCTCTCAAATTTTAGTTTTGTTACTACAAAATATTTAATTTTGGGTTGATTTGAGCAAGAGAAATTAATTTTCTTGGCTTATTCAACTCACCAAAAACATTTTCTTAAACTAATTTGTTTAAAGCACATATTTTTACACTTGTTTTGAATATTATTACCATCAAAATTCGACAAGGGAGACGGATCAAGACACCGCTTTCTTCAATCTATAAAATTTATGAGGGTAAACACTTGGACCAATTTCATTTATTTTTACTCACTTGTGCATTATTTTATTTATTATTAACATTCTTGCCTCTGGCCATTAATATTGTTCATCCTTCACGTTTAGCACTGTTAACTTTTTTTCATTTGATTATTTTTCCTTATCTTTTCCTGTGTGTTTTGTAGTCTAATTTGTGTTTCCCCTTTTTTAGCTTTATTCTTGGTATTTGCCGCCATCTTCTTTCTCTTATTATTATTATTATTATTAATAACTTATTTTCTGTTTTTACATTTATTATTATTATTATTATATATTTATGTATTTTATGTTTATTATTAATTAATCGTTTCTATTATTATATTTATTTATTTGTCATGTATCATTTCTGTTTTTGTTATTATTGTTATTATTATTATTATTATTATTATTAATAACTTATTTTCTGTTTTTACATTTATTATTATTATTATTATTATTATTATTATTATTATATGTTTATGTATTTTATGTTTATTATTAATTAATCGTTGCTATTATTATATTTATTTATTTGTCGTGTATCATTTCTGTTTTTATTATTATTATTATTATTATTATTATTATTATTATTATTATTATTAGTATTATTATGGTTTTCATGTTTATATTCATTTGTCGTCACGTTTTTTCCTTTAATTTTTATAACTGTCAGCATGTTTGCTCATGATTTTAATTTACTTTTTTTTGATCCCTGGCGCCATCCTTCTCTCCTTATTACCCTTTGTTACTTATTATCATTTTTGTGGTTAGCATTGTTGTTATGATCTTTAGATTTGTCTTTGCAATCTTTTTATTATTATTATTATTATTATTATTATTATTATTATTATTATTATTATTCTGTTTTTATCATTATTATCACATGTCTATTTTATGCCTATTGATGTATATTATTATTATTATTATTAATACTATTTACTTTATACTATGTTCATTTTGGTATTAATATATTATTGTTATTATTATCATATGGTCTTATTATGATTATTATATTTATTATTTATCTTATTTATTGTTGCATTGTTATTTACTGTTGATAATTTGATTCATTTTATTGCATTGCTACCATTGTTATTATCATTATATCTCGCATTTATCTGATTAATTTTCAGAACCATTACTAATATTTTTGATGCTAAATTTTGTCTGAGATTTAACTTGAGTCGGGTTATTTGAGCATTCCCGCGACTCCCTGGACGGGTCGCGACACGTGGATGAACACTTCGGTTTGGTGAGATTCTCCTAATCCCCCCTCTTTATGTTGTGCTATTTGTAAATAATTATTTTATTTGTGCACGCGTGCGATAAAAAATCACAAAAATATTTTTACTATTAAATCGGGATTTTTACTAATAAAATTGGGACCAATGTCCCTTGTTTTAGCCCAACGATAAAAATATCACAATCAAAACGAAGAGTCAATTTTCTCCAAAAATGGGATCACTCATCCCGGTTTTCACCAAACAACCAAAACGACTTTTTGAACCCTCTTTAAATTAATACGAAGGAACCAATGTTCCTTAAATAATGTCCCGATTTATGTATGTATGTTCTTTTATTTTAATCTTGGGTGAGTGTTTTAAATTCAAGTTCATTTCTTTTTTTGGGCCCTTCTAATTAATTTTGGGGCAAGTTTATTTATTTTAGGGGATTGTATTCCGTCCCCATCCACATCTTTGATTTCCTTTCGATGGGGTTGTATTCCACCCCAATCTCTCTTGTAATTATGTGTTTGCGTGTTTACTGCTTTCATTTACCGTTTTCTTTATTTATTTTATTCATCACTTTTTTACCGCTTTTCTTTATATGTTTGAAATGCGCGATTTAAATTAAATGCATTGATCGTGTGAGATGAGAGATATAATTTTAAGAAGTTAATAACCCATTTATATTTAACGAAAGTATGAATAAGAGGGAAGTCCCGGACACCATATCTCTGGTTTAGACCAATAGAGGTGAGAAACCTTTTCCTAATTTCACGCAAATTGGGTGGCGACTCCAAATATCTCAAAGGTGCCTTTAGGCGTCAATAGGCTAGGTTGTTCTCCCCAATGTTCTATTGAGAGGAACATACCGATGATGTCTCATGGCGCCCATGATCAAAAGACGCAAACCTTCATACCTCGAATCCCAAAGGCGGATTCAAAAGCGAGGGCCCTTGCTGGGTTGGGTTCGGCGCGCGTCACAGATGGCACTCCTCCTAATTTGTGAAACCAGGGTCTCCCAAGTAGAGCTGAGAAGTTAGCAGGGATGGGCAGAACTACAAATTCTACTTCCACTTCAATGGGTCCTGTCTTGACAAAAGTCTTAAAGGTTCCCGAGGCTTGCCTCCTTGAATTATCGTAGGCTGTGATAGTCAGATATGATCCACTGAGCATATCTTCACTTAAACCAAAAGCCTGTAGAGCTATCAGGGGGCACACATTGATAGAAGACCCATCATCTACCATAACGTAAGCAGTGTGCATGTCGTTAATCTGCGCTTTGATGTACAGGGGTCTGTTATGATTACTGCCTTCGACCGGTAGGTCAGCATCAGAAAAGACCAATCTCTCCTCGGATCCTCCCTTGACTAAGCCCAAAAGCTCTGATGGGGAAATCGTGGTGGCGACCGTGGCCTCAACCAAAGCCTCTACTACCTTCTGCCTATGAGAGGGGGACTGTCTCAAAAGATCCTAGATGGATATTTGAGCCGCAGTTTTCCTCAATTGCTTGACAATCTGATTCTCCTCTGGCTCTTTCTCTGCTGGCGGCTGCACTGGCTCAGGTAGCCTCGTAACCTCGGGGACCACTGTCCCGCTTCTCGTTACAGTCCCTATTTCTTCTTTGTCTTCATCAGACCCCCACAAGTCAAGGTTCATCTCTCCCTCCTCCTTGGCTTCTCCGCCACTCTCACTGCTAGACCAGCAATCAAGGGTTGCCACGACTGCTCTCTTTTCTCTATCTTTGGAACAATCAGCAGCACAACTCTCGCTCCCATACAGATCTTGTAGCACGTACCACTCTGGCAAGCTAGATCCGGTCATAAATATGGGTGGTGGTACGGCGTTATAACCGGGCTTCTTCTCAGTTTCCCTCTTTTCAGGGTCAGAAATCTGCTTGCTATCGATCAAGTCTTGGATAGAGTGTCGTAAGGCTTTGCACTTATCTGTGATATGGCCTGAGTGCTGGTGAAATGCACAGAATTCATTGTCTTTGTGCCCAGGCTTTCCCAGCGTCAAAGCAGGTCTAGGAGCTAAGGGCTGCAATTTTCCCTCCTTCATTAACCTTCTCAAGACCCAAGATAATGGTCTCCCCAAGTTCGAAAACTTCCTCTGGGTGGTTACCTCAGTAGCAGACACCTCACCTGTTCTTCTGGTGCTACCACTGGGACCCGCCGGCCTACTGGTTCCTTGACCGGGGTTAGCCCTTTTGGCAAAATTATCATTGTTAGCCTTCCTAGCCAAGAACTCTCCTTCTGCCTCGATGGCTATATCCTTGAGAGATTCCCAGTCCTTCAACCCCTTCATCTTCAACCCATCTTTCAAGTACGGGCTTGCGTTCTTGATGAATAAACGAATCTGATCCTGGGTGTCAAGCTTCCTCTGCATCTCCATTACTCGGTTCCGCCATCGGGTGAGATAATCATGAAAAGATTCTCCGGCCTTCTGCTGGAGCAGTTCAAGATCTTTTAGAGTCACTTCCATTCTGGTATTGCAGTCATACTGCTTCAAAAACTCCTCAGTGAGCAGATCCCAATCTTCTTTAGTGCGACGGTCAAGACTATGATACCAGTCGATGGCATGGGCGGTCAGACTCAGATAAAAGTATTCTACTTTCTGCTTCTTAGACAACGTGGTCCCCTTCATGACCAGAGAATACTGTTTCACATGAGCGGTTGGGTCAGAAGTTCCATCAAATTTCGGCATGTCTGGCATTTTAAAATTATAAGGGATTGGGTCCTCTCCCTCCAATTCCTTATCCTCTGGGTTCATCCCTTGACTCCTGCTCAACATACGAGCCATAGCTTCGAACCTCTCTTCCATCTTCTTTAAAATGAAGTCATCGGTCTGAGGTGCTTTCCCCCTCTCAGATGCAAGGCTCATTCTATCATCTTCGATATCATCATCAATTCTCAGCACAGGCCTTCTTCTCTGCTCTCCCGAGGCCACTGATCTCAACTCTACTGGCAGTGGCCTAACAGGCTCTTCTCGTCTTTCGGCCCTTTCTTCTTTTGGCTCATTCTGTCTCACTGGAGGAGGAGGAGGAGGATTCTGTGGAGCATTCTGCTGCGCTAAGGCGGTCAACATATTCATCATTCTACCCTCGAATTCCTCAAATCGCCGACCCACTTCTTCCGCGATTATGGCCCTTGTGGCGTCATCCCCTCTAGGCGAGTTTGCCATCTGAGATACAGTACCGCTGATCTCTGATAAGATTTCTGGTAGATCCTCTCTATCTGACAGCTCAGGAGTAGGAACTCGGATCAGTCGCCCGGTTGGTGATCTAGTCCACCTGGGCAGATCTATGATGGCTGCAGGGACAAGATGTTAGGCATGATGCATGAAATGCAGGTATAATGCATGGTCGTGATATGCAACACTCACAGAGCACAAGCAAGCAAGTAGGTCCTTCCGCCCTTATTTCTCCCACACACGTGGTCGTGAAGTCTCTTTCCTAGGTGGGATTAGCCCCAAGGGTCAACGAGGGACCCAATGGACACGCATGGTGCACGGCAAAAAACCGGCAGCATGACACTCCTATGCTAATGTACAAGCGAATGGATAATGATCGTCACGTATTTGGACGTTCCATAAATTTCGACATGGCCCTACCGGGGCATGATAGCCTTTGGCTAGGTTACCAAGCGAGACATCTGGACTCACCCAACACATGAGGATCCATACAGCAAGCATGGAATTAGGGTTCATTTCACCTGTGGAAAGTAACTACGGCCATTACATGAGCTTTGGACAAGGGAGATGTTTCTTTAAGGCTACCCAAGCATGATCTCTGCCGACAGGTCTATCTCATAATGAGCATAGCGACCGATCGGGTCATCATTTTGATATACCATTGAGGTACGTGGCTTGGGCTGGTGATTATCCTTAACACTTCCCCAAATTGAGTGAAAATGGGGTCGTGCTTCGGGAACACACCGGGGCTAAAAGAGGGACCAAACTAGCGTATTCTAAGGCTCTAATGATATGCGAATGCAATTTTGAGGGAAAGCGAATTTATGAATTAAATTTTAATCATAAATGTTAAACGAGGTATTTTCAAATTGAAATTTCGAACCATAAACGTCCCCAGCGGAGTCGCCACTGTGACGCGCGTCGGATCCCCGCGGCCGCCCGTTCGACCGCCCGCTCGTGGGTGATCGGGGCATTTGTGGGTCCGTTGGCAGCTTGCAATAAATCGCAAGTGCGTCTATGTTGGGCAACAAGAAGGTATCATGGAGTCGCCACCCAATAGAACATTGGGAAAGTTACTCTCGCCTCGAAGAGCCTAAGACTGCGCTTGGTATCCATTTTGGGCCAGCCAGAGGGGTCTTGGAAGGTAAACCTCTCGCCCTAAGGAGCCTAGGATTAGCGCTAAAGTCTTGTGGCACAAAAAGGTGTCTTGGAGGGTAGACCTCTAGCCTCTTTGAGCCTAAAGACCAGAGCTAGGTCCGGGATTTCTCATCTATTTCTACCTCGATTATTTTATGATCAAATTTTAATTATCATTAATTCGCTCTCTCCACACGATGCAATTAACCGAAGGCGCATTTATTCATATTTGGAAAGCCTTAAATGAGCAAAATAAATAGTGAAAGCAATAAATTACAATAATACAAGGAGCATAATACAACTCCCTTTTATAAATGTGCGATACATACACGAATCGGGGCATTATTTATTTTTGAGGACTTTTGTCCTCGCATGCATCATTATCAAAAGTGGATATTTTCATTTGTGATGATCTTTATTGGATAAAAATAGGGCATTGGACCCTTGCTTTTGATATAAACCTCATTTTATTGAATATAAAACATTGAGTCATTTTATACATTAACGAGATATGAAAAGAGTACATCCATATACATAAAATCAATAAAAAATAATCAAGAGGATTAGGAAACTAAACCGGACGAAATCCTCCAAATATGGCAGGTAGCCGCTCCAACTCGGGATAGTCCAAGAGAATCAATATACACTCATAGAAAGTTAAAAGATGTCAATAGACATAAAATCAATATATGGGAATCCAAAGGGACTTGAAAAAGACAGAAAATCATTTAAAAGGGAAGAGACAGAACCCACCGACGGCCTCTTTTAGGTGACCGACGGGCGTCAGTCAAGATAACCGACATATCCGTCTATCACTCAAAAGGAGGGCGTCTGTAGGTGAGGTGACCGACGAGCGTCGGTGAAAGAGATGACCCATCGGTCACCACTGTCTCCGAAAAATCAGAAGAGAGAACTCTTTTCAAAGCTAAAAAAGAAGTTTTATAATAAAAATATATAAAGAGAGCCAAAATAAAGAAGAATGATGGCAAAATTGAAAGAATCATCAAATAAAAATAAATATGAAATGATATGGAGAAGGAATTCAGAATATTTACCCTCAGATAATCGCTTTGGGTGAGATTCTTGTGTTGATTAGAGCCCCGCGCGTTCCACGAGAAGCAAAGATGAAGGATCAAAGAAAGAAGAATAGACTATTTCTTCTTTAACCCTTCAAAAGACTGATTTTGGAATCAAAATCTAAAGTAAACTAATTAGTTTTAGTTCCTTTTGATCGATTTGATCCTCCTTTTGATCGATTTCTTTATGAAACGTGTTTGCTGGAAGAGAGAGAAAATATGCTTGAATTTTGGCAGAGTTTCCCCTCTTGAAAATTTTTTGGAACCCTTTTCTATTGAAAATCCAGAGCTTTTATAAGCCAGACACGACCGACGGGAGTCGGTGCATGGAGGCGGGCGTCGGAAGAATCCTTCTGACACAAGGATTCGTCCGACGGCCCTGCCACATCCACCGACGGGCGTCGGAAGGGTTGCATGCTCCGGGAAACTAGGCGGCATTCTGACAGGGGCGGTGACTTTCCGACGGGCGTCGAAAAATACCACAAGCCATCGGTGACCCTAAGCAACGGGCTGACTTCACAGACGGGCTGGCCGTCTGTGGAGGAAGAAAAAAAGCTTTTTGACTCGAAAATCCCCTGTTTTCTCCCCCTCTGCCTACGAAAGGTAAAAAGACTCATTTCTCGTGGAACGCGGGACTAAAACCCCCAAATCCAAACCATTTATACAGGCTAGGATACTGATTTCGTCACAGGGTAATCTCTGATCCGGACCGTTCCGGGACACGGTGCTTACACTCACATGAACGGTTTAACTCTGGCAAAGAAGATCATGAGGCAAGGCTTCTATTGGCTTACGATGGATAATGACTGCTCAAAATATGTCAAGCAATGCCAGTTAGGCCAACAGTACGCAGATTTGAGACACCTGCCAGTATCAAAGCTACACAACCTGACATCGCCTTGGCCTTTCGCTGCTTGGGGGATAGATATCATTGGAGAGATTCGCCCTACGGCATCTAACGGACACAGATACATCATAGTCGCAATTGACTATTTTACCAAATGGGTAGAGGCAGAATCCTTCAAAAAGATTGACGCAAGGGATATGGCCAAGTTCATAGAGAGAAATCTGATCTGCAGATATGGCCTCCCTCACCACATAGTGTTTGACAACGGGGTGCAGTTCATGGGGGAAACCAGAAAGCTCCTTGAGAAATATGGTATCAAGCACCATAGATCCTCTCCCTACCGACCACAAGCTAACGGGGCAGTAGAGGCTGCCAATAAAAATATGAAGAGGATCCTATCCAAGATGGTCCAAACTTACAAAGACTGGGCAAAGAATCTACGGGCGCTACGCCATATTCTCTGGTATACGGGATGGAGGTAGTACTGCCAGCTGAGATAGAGCTCCGATCATTGAGGGTGATTATGGAGGCCCAAATTTCGGAGGCTGAATGGGCACGACAGAGGCTACATCACTTAAACTTACTGGATGAGAGTAGGCTGAAGGCTTATTATCACAATCAGATTTACCAGAAGAGGTTGGCCAGGACATTCTGGAAGAAGGTGAGAAAGCATCCGCTAAAGGAAGGGGACTTAGTGTTCAAGCAGATGAGACCAGTTATACCAGATATCAGAGAAAAATTCAGACCAACCTGGGAGGGGCCGTATATCCTTAAAAAGCTGTTGTCCAAAGGAGCTGCAATCTTGTCGAATAGCGATGGAAATGAATTCAAAAAACCGATCAATGTCGACAGACTCAAAAGTTTCCATGGCTAAAGACCAAAATAAAAAGAAGAGAATAAAATGCCCTGCAGGTTGAAAATCGAAAAAAGGCGGCCGTGCTAAAATTGGGCGCCTCGACAGGGTGAAAACCGAAAAAAAGCATCCTGTGCAAAAATAAGAGGCACGAGAGAAAATGTCCAATCGTGAAAACCCGAGAGGGCCGATTGGTAACAGGATTTGATGCTGTTAAAATTTGGTTTCATGTATTAATAGGGCATACACGGTCTAGTTAATGTCAAAACTGATCATGTATGCTGAAATTACATGGAAATGTACACAATTTCGTGAAAGAGAACAAATATTATTCTTTTCATTTTCGTCATTTTCTAGTTCTGCATTAAAAAGATATGTAACACCAAAAAGAAATACATATGTAAGCTAAGCTAAGTCCTGCCACTGCTCTCGCCAACCATATGCTTGAGCCCTCGTGTCCTATTATCAGATGCTGGACTAAGGACCCATTTCTTGTACTCGCTGGTTGAAGCCATAGAATGATCGCCAAACCTCGGAATAACAGTCTTCACTGGTAGTTTGCTCCATAGCTCATGATACTTAGAGGCGAAGGCAGCCGAAAGAGCTCCCCCCCGAAAAGATAAGGGAACCCTCACCACATCCTGGGTCATCCCAAGCTGACGTGCACATCGAGAAATGATGCAGAATGTGGCTTGACGGAGCCCACAGAGGGGAACGCACCCCGATAGCCCATCAATGACCACATGAGACAGTGGGAGCCAGGCAAACATGAAACTGATATCGTCATCTGACAGTTCACCAAATCTGGTAATGCCTTCACCAGCAGTGGCACACTCATACAGCCGTCGATGCGAAAGAAAATGGCTCGGCGAGTACTGTGGAATGACCCGAGGAGGTGGCTCAGACAGCATCCTCAGTTTCTCTTGCAGCCAGATCTAAAAAAAAAAAAAAGCCGCTAGAGTAAGTAGGGTTTACTTCAGGCAAAAGTAAGGCAAAGGGTTGTGTGAAAATCCGAAAGGACGCACCTCCCGCTAAGAAAAGTTAGTGTGAAAATCCACAAGGGACGCACTACCTTTAAAATAATGACGTACCTTGAGCAATAAGGGGCCGCCGGTGAAAGTAGTGGTGGATCTAGAGCTCACAGAGTCCAAACCCAGGATGGTTTCAGCTAAAATAAGTGGGAAGGGTGATGATCCCCGATGAAAGTCGCTCAGAACCCCGAACAGGTGAGGGTCGCCTGTCAAACCCCCTGGAACCACAGTGAGAAAGTTCGTAATGCAAAACAGAAATATGATGCTTACCCAGTAAGTGGGGACATCAGTGAATGGACCTAGAGCCTCGATCAGTGGCTCCAAAGTAAAGGAAGAGCCCGGAGAAACCAGCCGAGCGGCCTCAGAAGGGGGTATGCCGAGAGCCATGGCTATATCCCGAGTCTGGAGTAGACCGCAATGGGGGACGCAGGGCAGAATGTTAGGGGGATACCAGGCTCCAAGAATGGCAGCTAACTCCTCAGGCAGGGGGCACAACTCCTGATAAGTGAACCGGAAGACGTGAAACCGGGGGTTCCAGAAGTGAGTCACCGCCAGAAGAAGGTTCTGGTCAACTTTGACCCGACGCAGATATTTTAGCCCACACAGAGAAGAAAGGGCGCCTTTTTCCCAAGTGTGCTTGTCATCTAGGATGCGGTGCATTCCTTGGAGAAGAGGGGAAGACATTTTGAGAAGAATGAGGGGCTCAAGATGTTGGGAAAATGAAGAGACATAAAAAAGCAAAATTTTTGGAGGAATTTATAGAGAAGCGCCACCGACGGCCTACCCGTCGCTCACAAGAGACGGCCTGCCCATCGGTAAAAATCCACCTGGCAGATGCATACGTCAGCATAAGCATTTCAGGATCATAGTCCTTTGCATGTCATTTCATAAAAGCATAGCCTTTCACATGCATTCCATGCATACATGGCTTCTCACATGCATTCCATGCATACGAAGTGTCCCGTGTCCACTAGATGATGTACGTCAATCTCCACCTCGTGACTTCACATGTCGGTGTTTCTCAAGCCCTCTGAGGAGGCACATCCTTTAAGTCCTCTGAGTGGGCAAAAATTTTCTAAGTCCTCTGAGGAAGCAAAGATCTCAAAGTCCTCCAAGGAGGCAAAATCTGAAAGTCTTTTGAGCAGGAAAGCAAGCCTATTCATGCATGCCGTACCGGGGGCAAGCGGGTAAGTTTTTCTATCATAAGATGTACGCTCACACACATCACACGAAGTGTACAAAATTCAAATTCGGATGTATGTATACATTTCGCGCACATGCTCCCATACACACACACAATATTTTGTATATATTGCCATGTACGTGACTCAGGAGAAAGGTCCGAATAGACACCATACTTAAAGGTGATCCAGATAATTGGTTCAGCTCAACGTCGTCAGACACCACCCAGAAAAGCAAGCCTATCCACGCTGTGCCGGGGGGCAATCAGTGAGCATCAAAGTCTCTCAATGAGCATCAAAGTCTCTCAGTGAGCATCGAAGTCTCCCAGTGAGCATCAAAGCCTCCCAGTGAGTATCAAAGTCTCCCAGTGAGCGTAAACTGACAACGACCCCAATAGGCAGGTACTGCCACAGGTACGTATCTCTTTTATAATTTACCCTACAAATTTGCGTTTTCCTTTTTTGCAGAAAAAAAGAAAGTTCAAGATAAACATCAGCGATAGAGCAGATCGCAATCGGGACTGCAGTTAGAGAACACTGCATCTCACAAATCAAGGTTGTAGTCAGAGAGCACTACACCTCACAAGCCGGGATTGTAGTCAGAGAGTACTACATCTCACAACCGGGATTGTAGCCAGAGAGTGCTGCATCTCACAGTTCACGCGGCAGCAAGAGAGTGCTACGCACCTTGCAGATCGGATGGGGGTTAGCAAGGGAACTTCACAAATCGAAGTTGTAGTTAGAGAATACTACTCTTCACCTCGAGACTGTGGTCAGAGAGTACCGCTTCTCAACAATCGAAGTTGTAGTTAGAGAATACTAATCTTCACCTCAAGACTGTGGTCAGAGAGTACCGCTTCTCACCAATCGAAGCTGCGGTTAAAGAAACACTGCTCTTCACATTGAGTTTGTAGTCAGAAAGTGCTACATCTCCTCAACACTGCGAGAGCCGAAATGAGGCCAGTAGAAACAATCGAAGTTGTGGTTAAAGAAACACTGCTCTTCATATCGAGGTCGTGGCTAGAGAATGCTACATCTCACCAACACCTACAGGTCGAGACGAGACCGATAGGGATATCTTCACCCGCTGAATAGACTGAGACGAGGTCTACCCGGTAAAAGGCACGGAAGGTAAGAACCGCCACAGGTACGCTTTCTTCCATTCTGTCTTTTCTCTGAGTTTTGGCTCATCTAGCCGCTCGTGCACTAGTTTCCACAAAACTGGGGGCAACTGTAAGCACCGTGTCCCGGAGCGGTCCGGACCAGAGATTACCCTATGATGAAATCGGTATCCGAGCCTGTACAAACGGTTTGGATTTGGAGGCTTTAGTCCCATACTCCACGAGAAACGAGTCTTTTTACCTTCCGTAGGCAGAAGGGGAGAAAACGAGGGAGTTTTTAAAGCCCAAAAAAGTATGTTTTCCTCGAGGGACGGCCAACCCGTCGGTCAGGTGGCAGGGCCGTCGGATGAATCCTTGTGTCAGAAGGATTCTTCCGACGCCCGTCGGTCAAAGTGGCTGGGCCGTCGGGTGAATCCTTGTGTCGGAAGGATTCTTTCGACGCTCGTCGGTCATAATGGCAGGGCCGTCGGATGAATCTTTGTGCCAGTAGGATTCTTCCAACGCCCGTCGGTGAACCACAGACGCCCGTCGGTCAGCTCTGGCCTATAAAAGCTTTGAATTTTCTCATAAAATGGGGTTGGAAAATTTGCAAAAATAGGGGAAACTCTGCCAAAATTCACACGCATTTTCTCTCTCTTCCAACAAACACATTTCTAAAAAGATCTAACTAATTCAAGAATCAAATCTTCAAAAGAAAAAGAGGATCTAGTTGATTTTTTACGGGTTTTTAATTTCCAAAACTCAATTTCCGTCGAACTGTTGAGGACACACTCTATCTTCAACATTTGATCTTTTATTCGAACTTTCTCGTGGAGCGTGTGGGAAGCCAGACAACAACAAGGAATCTAACCAAAAGGTTGTTCTGAGGGTAAATATTTCGCACCCTTTTCTGTCCCTTTTTTACCTTCATTTTCGATATTATCTTTGCTTTTGCCTTTGTTTTTCATTTCTTGCTTCTATTCTCCTTGGGTCTGTGTAAAATTTGTCTTTTTTTTTGCCTTTTGAAAAGTTTCTATTTTCTGGGACAGTGGTGACCGACGGGTCATCTGCTTTGACCGACGCCCGTCGGTCACCTTTAAGCATAGACCGTCGGTCACCCCCACAGACGGCGCCCTTCGAGTGAGCGACGGGCTGTATTGGTCACCTTGACCGACGCCTGCCGGTCATTCAGCATAGCCCGTCGGTGGGTTCTGTCCCACATTCTCAAATCTTTTTCTTTTCCTTTTTTGTTCACTCAAATTTTTATGTTTATTTATAATTTTTCCTCTTTATTTTAACATCCTTTTGGCTTGTTTTGTGAGAATATGTTTCTGTTTCTTGGACTGGTTAGAGCTTGAGGGAGTTCTCCCGCATTTGGAAAGTTCGCCTGGTTTAGTTTCCTATCTTCCTCTCTTTTGTATTTCATGTATTTATTTATTGTTTCTCCTGTATATGACAAAATTATTGTATTTCTCGCTAACGTAAAAATCGGCCAAACGTTTTATATTTAATAAACTGAATTCTTCATAAAAATCAAGGACCCAATGTCCTATTTTTATCCAATAAAATCCTCACAATAGAAATATCCATTTTAATAATGATGCATGCGAGGACCAAAGTCCTCAGAATAAGCAATGCCCCGATTTGTGTATGTATCGCACATTTATAAAAGGGAGTTGTATTCCGCTCCTTGTGTTGTTGTAATTTATCACTTTCATTATTTACTTGATCATTTACCGCTTTCCAAATGTGAATAAATGCGCTTTGATTCAATTGTATCGTGTGGAGAGAGAGTGAATAAATGAAAATTAAAATTTGATCATAAAATAATCAAGGTAGAAATAGATGAGAAGTCCCGAACCCAGCTCTGGTCTTTGGGCTCAAAGAGGCGAGAGGTCGATCCGATCACTCATTGGAAATATGACCTCCAAGACACCTCTTGTGTCACGAGACTTTGACGTTAATCCTAGGCTCCTTAGGGCGAGAGGTTTACCCTCCAAGACCCCTTTGGTTGGCCCAAAATGGATACTAAGCGCAGTCTTAGGCTCTTCGAGGCGAGAGAAACTTTCCCAATGTTCTATTGGGTGGCGACTCCATGAAACCTCCTTGTTGCCCAAAATAGACGCACTTGCAATTCATTGCAAGCTGTCAACGGACCCTCAAATGCCTCGATCGCCCTAGAGCGGGCGGTCGCACGGGCGGCACGAAGGGCCCGGCGCGCGTCACAATTCATACCATCATTTTTAACCTTTCTAAACATGTGTATATGGTTTGATTCAATTAAACATGCATATTTCACATACTTTATGTTTAAACATAACTAAAAATCATACTTTTAATATGAAAAAAGGAGGATATTGTATCCACTAACCTTATTTTCTTGTTCTCAACATCTTAAACATCATTCCATAGCCATGACTCCTTAAAACACCATCACTTTCCTTATGTTCCAATAGTGGCCAAATAAAAACATCAAAGAAATCACCATAAATTTGCTTCCTTTATGCAATATAATTACATAAACATACTCTAGACATCCTAAAATATGTATTTGAACCTTTAAATCAATTTAAAAATATCAACTTTACATACCTCAATTTGACACATAAACTTTTTCACTTATTTTCTCCGACTTCTTCCACTTCAAATGAACTCTAATCACCACCACTAGATTGTAGAGAGGCTGAGCTTTGCTTAGGAGGCTTGGATTAAGGGAAAAACATGAGAAGAATTGAAGAGATCTTGGTGGAAAACATGGAAGACAATTAGGCCTAAGGGAGAGAGGAAGGAGGCTGCTGGATTTTTAGGCTTTTATCTAGAGAAATATGGTGTTTCAGCTTTTATATAGCCTTATCAAATGGGCCAAGCCATGGCCCAACCAATTTGGGCCAACCTAAAAGCCCATTTAGGTTAATAAACCCATTTCTAATCCAAAAATTATTTCTATCACTTTCTAATTCAATTCCTCCCAAAATTAATTTCATAATTATTAAAATATATAATTTAGCCTTTACATAAAATTTTAGCCCAAACGGAGACCATTTTTCGGTCAGATAATTTCTTATCAGTCCGATAACTCAATTTTCTGTCTCACCGTAAAATTTATTATTTATTACTATTTAATTTTCCATAATATTTCAAGCAAATTCATGTTGTTAGATAATTTTTTCGAGGTCCATAACTCCATTTAGAGTCCGGTCAAACTTTGGTCAAACCAAAGTCAACTAGTCCGACCGGTCCGGTTCACTTTTCATCATTAACTTCCATTTTACTCTTAATAACTCATTTGACCTTTGTTCCACCTTAATCAAGGTCCATCTCTGGTTCGTTTCAATTAAACCAGTTCGATTCACTAATTTTTCAGTATCACCGAAAACTTTATTTTTCACTACAAAAAATTCATAAATATTATTTAGGAAAAATCTGAAAATTCCTACAATTTTTGGAGGTCATTTACTATTTTTAAAAATTCAGTCAAAGTTCGGTCAAACTTTTAATTACTATTGAACTGAACTAGAGGCTTTTCTTTAATTTGTCTTTCGGGAACCTATTTGACCTCATTTTCAATCCAAATTATACTACCAGACTCCTTATAACTTGTACTTTTCAATGGTCTAATAAAATATTTTTCACTACTGGCTTCCTAGGAGATCACCCATCAGGGCTTCCCTGGCCTGAGCACGTTTAACCTTTCTCCTCTACTGTGTTTTAAGGCGCAATCACTGATATTTTCATATGAAATTCACACTATAAACTCTACAGATTTCATTGATCACTACTAACCCGGTATTTGGGCCATTACAGTACCTACATACCAAATTCCGTTCAATAAATCTGGCCATGTCTCACGCATCTACCTTCTTAAAAGATTCATCCTTGACCCATTTGGTAAAGTAATCAATGATGACTATAATGAACTTGTGCCCATTAGAGGCGGTAGGGCATATCTCCCCTATAATATCTATCCCCCACGCAGCAAATGGCCATAATGAGGATAAATTATGTAATTCTGACACTAGCACATGCCTCAAATTCGCATACTATTGGCACAACTGACATTATTTTACAAACTTCGAACAGTCTGTATCTATAGTGATCCAATAGAACCCTTGGCGCATGATTTTCTTTGCTAAGAATAAGCCATTCATGTGAGTTCCGCAAATACCGACATGGACTTCTTCCATAACCCTCTGTGACGTGTGCCGGGATCCCGCGGCCGCCCCTCTGACCGCCTGCTTGAGGGCGATCGGGCAATTGAGGATCCGTTGGCAACTTGTAAAGATATTTACAAGTGCGTCTATTTTGGGTAACTAGGAGGTTTCATGGAGTTGCCACCCAATAGAACATTGGGAAAGTTTCGCCTCGGAGAGCCTAAGACTGCGCTCAGTATCCATTTTGGGCCAACCAAAGGGGTCTTGGAGGGTGAACATCTCGCCCTAAGGAGCCTAGGATTAACGCCAAAGTCTCGTGACACATGAGGTGTCTTGGAGGGTAAACCTCTCGCCTCTTTGAGCCCAAAGACCAGAGCTGGGTTTGGGACTTCTCATCTATTTCTACCTCGATTATTCTATGATCAAATTTTAATTATCATTAATTCGCTCTCTCTCTACACGATGCAATTGATTAAAGGCGCATTTATTCACATTTGGAAAGCAGTAAATGAGCAAGTAAATAGTGAAAGCAATAAATTACAATAACACAAGGAGCGGAATACAACTCCCTTTTATAAATGTGCGATACATACATAAATCAGGGCATTGCTTATTTTGAGGACTTTGGTCCTCGCATGCATCTTTATTAAAACTGGATATTTCTATTGTGAGAATTTTTATTGGATAAAATAGGACATTGGGTTCTTATGTTTATGAAGACCTCTCTTTATTAAATATAAAACATTAATCAATTTTTATATTTAGCGGGATACAAAAAGGGTATACTCATGTGCATAAAATAATTAATGAATAAACAAATAAAGGAAATAACCAAGAAGGTTAGAAAACTAAACCGGACGGAATCCTCCGAGCATGGTGGATCGCCCCTCGAGCTCAGGATAGTCCAAGAAAATCAATATATGCTCACAAAAGATTAATGGGTGTTAATATACAAAAGCTCAATATAAATAAAGTTCTAAGACTTGAGAGAGATAGAAAAGATTTGGAAACGTGGAGACAGGACCCAGCGACGGCCTCTGTCGAGTGACCGACGGGCGTCAGTCAAAGTGACCAGCATGTCCCGTCGCTCACTCAAGAGAGAGGGCGTCTGTGAGTGAGGTGACTGACGGGCGTCAATAAAACAGATGACCCGTTGGTCACCACTGTCTCCGAAAATAAACAGCAAAATCTCTCTTTTTCAGAGCAAAAATGGGTTTTTAACACAAAATGAGATGAAAAGAATCAAAATAAAGAAAAATAAAAGCAAAAAGCCAAAAGAACAGCAAGAATAAAGAATAAAGATGAAATGATACGGAGAATAAGTCCGGAATATTTACCCTCATATAATATTTTAGTGAGATTCTTGGTGTCGATTAGAGTCTCACACGCTCCACGAGAAACAAAATAAAAGGTCAGGAAAGAGGAAAATAGATTGTTTCCTTCTTAACCCTTCAAAAAGATTGACTTTGGAATCAAAAACCCGAAGAAAACTAATTAGTTTTAGTTCCTTTTTAATGGTTTGATTCTCAAATTAAAAGAAATTTCTTGATGTATGTGCTTGCTGGAAGAGAGAGAAAACGCGCTTGAATTTTGGCAGAGTTTTCCCTTTTGAAAATTTTTGGAACCCTTTTTAGGAGGAAATTCAAAGCTTTTTATAGGCCAGGGCTGACCGACGGGCGTCGGATGTGGCGACGGGCGTCGGAAGAATCCTTTTGACACAAGGATTCATCCGACGGCCCTGCCATTTCCACCGACGGGTGTCGGAGAGGTTGCGTGCTCCGGTAAATCAGGTGGCGTGCTCCGGAAGAAGCGGATCCGTCCGACGGGTGTCGGAAAAAACCATAGGCCGTCTGTGACCCTAAGCGACGGGCTGTCCTCCTACAGACGGGCTGGCCGTCTGTCAAGGAAAACATACTTTTTGACTCAAAAATTTCCCGTTTTCCCCCCTCTGCCTACGAAAGGTGAAAAGACTCATTTCTCGTGGAGCATGGGACTAAAACCTCCGAATCCAAACCGTTTGTACAGGCTCGGACAATGATTTGATCGTACGGTAATCTCTGATCCGGACCGCTCCGGGACACGGTGCCTATACCCTCTTAGCTTCTTTCTCTACTATGCATCTTAACTGAATGTCGTCTGCTTCTCTCTTGTACAGTATACCATCCACACTGAGAAACTGATTGGATAACTTTTTGATCATTCTTCGATCCTTTTCGGAAGCCTCTTCCGGGAATACCTACCTCTCCAAGTAATTCTGAAGATCATAGTACCAAGGATTTCTATCAGTGACTTCAACATCCATCACCTGTTCATGTTCAAAGCAAGGCCTTTGGGAACTTGAGATCAACACGGGCTTCATAACCATTACTTCCGGGTTATCCCACATTGGCCAACTGATTCTCATCTCTAGGGACGAAATGGAAAGTACAAGTTTCAAACCGACCGCTTAACATGCGGAGGTGCTTTACATATGGTACTAATCTTTCTTCTTTAATGGACCATTCTCCTCGAATCTGACGGATCACTAAAGATGAATCTCCAAAAACCTCTGCAGACTTTGCCCCCAGGGCCAAAAGAGCCTTTAAACCGAAAACACATGCTTTGTACTCGGATTCATTGTTAGTAGCTTTATATCTTAGTTTCTTAGCCAGTGGTAACTTTTCACCATCCGGGGTTATCAAAATGATCCCAACACTTGCCCCCTTGTTATTAACTGCTCCGTCAAAGTATATCTGCCATCCCTGAACTGCAATGGCCATGACATCTTCATCCGAAAAATTGTACTCGACCCGGTCTCCTTCAATAGGGTCATCAGCTAGTAATTCAGCTACAGCTCTTCCTTTAATAGTTTTCCTAGTGATGTATTCTATATCAAACTCTTGGAGCAACATTAACCACCTACCCATCTTTCCCAAGAAAGAAGGTGCTTCCTGAAGATATCTCAGAGGATTCTGTTTAGCGACTACCTCAATCCTGAATGAGTGGAAATAGTGTCTTAGCTTCTTCAAGGCCCAAATTATTGCCAAACAGATCTTCTCGACTTCAACATACCTGGCCTCATACGGGAGGAACTTTTTGCTGAGATAGTAAACTGCATATTCTACCCCAAACTCATCTTCTTGAGCCATCATGGTGCCTACTGAGCTGGTTTCAATTGCTAAATAGAGGATTAACAGCTTGATTGGCAAAGGTGGCCTCAAGACTGGTGGATTCAAGAGATATTCCTTAATAGTGTTG
Source organism: Excoecaria cochinchinensis (assembly GCA_947683425.1). Lineage (NCBI taxonomy): Eukaryota > Viridiplantae > Streptophyta > Magnoliopsida > Malpighiales > Euphorbiaceae > Excoecaria > Excoecaria cochinchinensis. Next base: position 924,395 of record CANTUQ010000022.1, read on the forward strand.
AAAGCCTTCTAACAATCATCGTTCCATTCAACAGGATGGTCCTTTCTGAGAAACTTAAACACTGGCTCGCAAATCGAAGACAGTTTGGCTATGAACCGACTAATGTACTGAAGTTTTTCCAAGAAGCTTCTAACATCTTTCTCCTTTTGGGGCATTGGCATTTCTTTAATTGCTTTGACCTTATCGGAATCTATTTCAATTCCTCTATGACTTACTAGATGGTCAAGCAATTTTCTAGAGGTGACTTCGAAAATGCACTTCTTAGGGTTAAGGCGAAGGTTGTACTTATCAATTCTTTGAAAAAACTTCTCCAAAGCCTCAAAATGACCTTCCCTAGTAGCCGACTTAATCATCATATCATCTACATACACCTCCACTTCCTTGTGAATCAAATCATCAATAATCTTAGTGGCCATTCTCTGATAAGTTGTGCCTGCATTCTTTAGTCCGAAAGGCATAACCCGATAAGCAAATGTAACTGTAGACATCGGGTCCCGAGTCCGGCATAAAATGAAAATTGTGATTTTGGATCCTTGATAATTCCCTCCAAAAAAATATATATATATAATAAATATATAAATATGTGTGTGTGTGTAAAATTAGGTAATTAATTAGTTAGTGTTGTTAGTTAATTAATTAGTTAATATTATGGTATTAATTAAAATGCATGTAAAATTAAAGATTAATTAGTTAATTAATTAGTCAAAATGTAGAATGTTTAATTAATTAGATAAATTATATATTAAGTAGATTAATTATATTAATGTGTAATGTATGTAATGTAATGTTTAATTAATTAATGTGTTAATGTATAATGTTTGATTAAACTAGTATGTGTGAATTAAGTTAAATTAATTAAAATTAAGAAAAGAAGAAAAGGAGGGAATTAATGAGGAAATTACTTGGATACCCTTAACCCTAATTTGAGGGAATAAAAAGAACAAGATGAGCAAAAATAAGGGGGCTCGGCAGATCAAGAAAGAGAGAGCAAAAGAAAAAGAAAGGGAAAGAAAAGAAAGGAAAAAGAAAAGAGAGGAGAGAGCAAGAAGAGCCGGCCAAAGAAACAAAGAAAAGCAAAAAGAAAAAAGAACTGAGAGCAAGAGGAAGAAGGAGGAGCTGAGAGCAGTGACCAAGGAAAAGAGAAGAAAATAAAAGAGAGAGTAAGAGATCAAAGACAAAGAAAAACCAAAAATCAAAGTAAAAGAATAAAGAAGAAATAAGAGGGAAAGGGGACCAAAGCACAACCAGCCAAAGAGGGAAACGCAGGCCACCGAGAAAGAAGAAAAGAGAAAAGAGGGGAGGGCGCCACGCGCGGCGGAGCTGGCTTCCCCACAGCTGGACGAAACCTCCGGCACCGGTCATCTGCCCCCAATCGCCGGCAACAAGCAAATCGGAGGGAGATGGCGGCGAGACTTCGGGAGCGTTTTTCGGCGAGCCTGCCACGTCGTCCGGCGCGTGGACACCGGCGAGGAGCTCATCGTGCGGCGATCTAGCCTCCGGTGGAGGTGGTGTCCGTCACTGCCGCTCCGGCGAGGTAAACTCCACTTCCCCATATTTTATATATTTATATATATTATTATATATATTATTATTATTATTATTATTATATATATATATATTTATTTAATTTCTGAATTTTTATTATTAACATTATTAATATATATATTTATATTTATTTATTATTCTGTTTTAATATTATTTTTATTATTTATTATTATCATTATTGATTATTATTATTATTATTGTTATTTTATGGTTATTGTTAATTAATTGTTATATTTGTTTATTATTAGTATTTTGTGTTATGTTAATATTATTATTATAATTATTATAATAATAATAATAATTATTATTAATATTATTATTATTATTGTCTAATTTGTGTTAATTTTATGTTGATGTTATTATTTAATTGATTTGTGATTATTTAATTTTATGTTTTAATATTATTATTATTATTATCATTATTGATTATTGTTATTATTATTGTTATTTATTTATGCAATTATTTATGTATTCATTTATTTATTTATTTAGAAATATGTAATTACTATTTTATTACATTTTATTTATTTGTGGTCTGTAATAATAAAATGATTTTCGACCGCTCTTAAAAAGAACCACCACACAAATGTTTTCTACCAAAAAGAATGTTTGCTAAATAAAACTTGGACCAATGTCCTATTTTTACCCGATAAAATCATCACATGAAAATTGTTTTCCATAATGAATGCATGCGAGGACCAATGTCCTCATTGTTAATGAATAACACGTTTTATGCATGTATCGCACATTTACAAACGAGGGTTGTATTCTGCCCTTAGTATTATTGTAAATTTATTTCATGCTTTAATGCTATTTTATTTTATGCTTTTAAATGGATGAATGCGCTTTAATTTAAATTGCATCGTGTGGAGAGAGAGCGAATCAATGTTAATTAAAATTTAATCATAAAGTATTCGAGGTAGAAATAGATGAGAAATCCCGAACCCAGCTCTGGTCTTTGGGCTCAAAGAGGCTAGAGGTCTACCCTCCAAGACACCTTTTTGTGCCACGAGACTTTAGCGCTAATCCTAGGCTCCTTAGGGCGAGAGGTTTACCTTCCAAGACCCCTCTGGCTGGCCCAAAATGGATACTACGCGCAGTCTTAGGCTCTCCGAGGCGAGAGAAACTTTTCCAATGTTCTATTGGGTGGCGACTCCATGAAACCTCCTTGTTGCCCAATATGGACGCACTTGCGATTTATTGCAAGCTGTCAACGGACCCACAATTGCCCGATCGCCCTTGAGCGGGCGGTCCCATGGGCGGCCGCGGGGATCCGGCGCGCGTCACAGTGGCGACTCCGCTGGGGACGATATGGTTTGAGATTTCAATTTGAAAATACCTCGTTTATCATTTATGGTTAAAATTTAATTCATAAATTCGCTTTCTCTCATTTGCATTACATCTCATTAGAGCTTTAGAATATGCTAGTTTGGTCCCTCTATTAGCCCCGGTACGTTCCTGAAACACGACCTCATTTTCACTCAATTTGGGGAAGTGTTAAGGATAATCACCAGCCCAAGCCTCGTACCATCGTGGTATATCAAATGGTGACCCGATCGGTCGTTACGCTCGTGATGAGCTAGACCCGTTGGCAGGGATCATGCTTGGGTAGCCCTAAAATAACACCACCCATGTCCAAAGCTCATGTAATGGCAATAGAAACATCCACTAGGTGACATGTACCATAATATCGTGCTTGCTATTTGGGCTGTCATATACTGAACAAAATCAATCGAATCAGATGATTTTCATCAAAGGCTTTCATGCCCCGATGGGCTTATCTTGATTTAATTGAATTGTTTAAATATATAATGGACAAACATCCATGCGCATGTGCTTTAAAGTAAGAGTTGTTACGCTGCCGGTTTTTCACCGCGCACTATACGCGTCCATTGGGTTCCCTGTTAACCCTTGGATAAAGCCCCACATAGAAAAGAGACCGCACGACCCCGTGTGTGGGAGAAATAAGGTTGGAATGATCTATCTGCTTGCATATGGCTGTGAATGCTGCACAACATGCACATACATCACATGTCATTCATGTAAAAAAAAAATAATAATAATAACAATAAAAAATACATTTCATATTGTGTATATACCCTTTTGCCTGCATATTGTTTTTCATATACATATATCATCACGTGTATATTTATTTTCATACATTGCATCGCATAATTGCAATTTATTGATTTCTTTACTCAATTTGCACAATTCACGATCATGCATTGTATATTGTCATACACGCATCATTCTAACAATTTAAATTTTCAGCCATCATAGATTCGTCCAAGTGGATTAGAGGTCCCGATGGTCGATTAATAAAGACAAACTCGCCCTTTGGATTGCTGGAATTAGTGCTTGATTGGGATCCTGAGCCACTCTCAGCATCTAGTACCTCATCCTCATGATTCACGAGTACCCACTATTCCACAACCACCTGTTGACCCACAACAACCAATAGCCCATGCTGGGGGCAAGCCGAACCACCTGCTGGTGGAGAGGCTCTTTTTATTGGCAATGCTACTGTTAACCTGTCAATGAGCATGGAGCTGCGGCATCTATTAAGCCAAGAAGGGAAAAGATTCCCAATCCCAATGATGATTTTGTGATGGAGGAGAAAAATGAAGAGCCAATAGTCTATCAAGCTGTGAGGGGTAGAGCACCCAGGATAGAAAAAGAGGCTTCAAAAAGGGAAAATTACATCCATTGTCGGCTAAGCCTACCTTAAACCAAGGGGAAACTGTTCATAAAACGGATCAATTTTGTGCTTTCCACCAGCACTGGCCAATTAACAGATCAATGCCAAATTCTGAGGAACCGAGTTCAAGATCTCATCGACAAAAAAATTGCTGACCCAGAGAAGAAGGGGAAATAAAAGCTGGTGACAGATGAACAATATTGTTGAGTATTGTATATTATTTCTAATGATTTCATTTCTTATGATCATGATATATTCATTCATTTTGACATTAATTCAATTAATACTACTGCATTTAATCTTGGAACTTTGGAAAATCCAAAAAAAAAAAAAAATCTTGATGGCATCTGATATAACTCCTGAAGAGAGAGAGAGTCAGAGAAAATAAAAATAAGAAAGAAAAAAATTAGTTGCAATTATGAGATTGGATGAAAACTCACTAAGAGCACTAGAACGTTTCTGATTACCCGTCGAAGCGATCTCTGGATAAGACAGAACCTGAAAAATGATTTAGGCAATCTTTTCTTTGTATAGCTCTCTAAATGACTATTTCCTACCCTTATTCTGCAATCGCTTGCTAGCCCATTGAGCCTTTATGCAGGTATGCTGAATGCGTACCAATTTTGTTGTTACACACATTAAAACTACCCCATCGCCTAAAATGATTTTGGCTTCCCCTTAGAAGAGTGGCCGCTCTAAAACTGATGGATGTACATTTGAACAATTCTTTGGACTATTAAAAAATTGCCTTGATAAGAGCAAGTTCGGACTTTGAAAAGAGGTTTTAGTCATGCATGAAAGGCATGAGCTCAAAAAAAAGAGAAGCGAAAGCAAAAAGAAAGCGAAAAATTCAAAAAGAAAAAAGAAAAAAAGAAGAAAGAAGAAGAAAGAAGAAAAAAAAGAAAAAAGAAGAGAAGCAAAAAAAAAAAAAAAGAGCTCAAAATAGTAATCAATTGACTAGTTTCAATGATTACCCTTTTATTGTTATTATGATCTCAAGGAGCTAAAATGTTACCGAGCCCAAATTCAAAAGAAAAAAAAAATCCTTTGTATATACAACTGAGCTGAGAACGGTTCATCCATCAGTTGAGAAAATATCGCGGCCATTTTTCTCTAGTGACTTGATCTTTCTTTGACAGCCATCTACCTAAGCCTGACATTACAACCAAAGTAAGACCTTTTGATTCTGGGTTCAGTCTTATCCAATTAGCGGAGATGACCTTTTAGTAAGGTTTGGTACGTAAGAAGAGGCCTATGGTGTTTCTTGAGCTTCAAGCGAGAAGCCATGAGTGCATTCATGCATTCGAGTTAAGTCTCGTCTCCAATATTGCTTCTAGAATTTGCATTCAAAAGATTAAATGAGAGCAGAGAGAAAATATTCAATCATGAGAATCAAAAAGAGAGCAGATTGATAACAGGAGTTTGATGCTTTCAAGATCCATCCCGAGATTGGATGAGGTTTTGTATCTTGAGATTAATGCCAAATAATGATCATATATTATGAAATCAAATTGAAATATGTGCATTTATGCAATGGTATTGATGTAACCAGAATAGTTCATCTGATTTACAAAAAAAAAAAAGAAAAAGAAAATAAGAAAAAAAAGAAAAAAGAAAAAATGGCTGTTAGAGATAAAAACCGTAACCGACGCTCTAAGCAAAAGTTAGGCCAAAGGACAGGGTGAAAACCTGGAAGCAGGCAGTCTGTCCTAAAAAAAAAAACAAAAGAGAGAAAAAAATAAAAAAAAAATAAAGAAAAAGCCGCTGGATTGGGTTGGGTCCATTCCAGGCAAAAATAAAGCACAGGGTCATGTGAAAATCCGAAAGGACGCATTTCCCGCCAAGAAAAGCTAGTGTGAAAATCCACAAGGGACGCACTACCTTAAAATAATGACTACAGGTTTCAGAGGAGAACCTCATGATCCCCAAAGAGCATGAAATTCAAAGGCAATTCCAGAAGGCACTGATCTTACTGCAAATTACAATCAAATCGGCTGTGGCCTCCAACCTACTTAGACGAATTTTTATACTGCATTGCTGCATACACATGCATGCTCACAACTTTTCCTGCATATTTGCCTTTCTAAGTCTTACAGAAAAAGAGACTCGATGCGAACACCGGCAGAAACCGAGTGACGACATCATTCCATCCATCAATCAAGACAAGCAACCCAAGACCTCTCAGGGGGTAGTTATCAAATCTTGAAGCCCTCTGAGGAGGCAAATCTTGAAGTCCTTTGAGGAGGCAAATCTCGAAGCCCTCTGAAGAGGTCTATTCCCTAAGCTCCCTAAGGAGACAAGTCCCACACAACATCATGCATACAACTTCTTGTGTATATTTTGTGCATCTGATTTTGCAGAAAATATCTGAATGACCGCTCAGAAGGGCAGTCCAGGAGGACACCCAGTCCGGAAGGACATCCATTTCAGAAGAACAACATTCGCGCTTTGTAAGTCTGGAGCAGACTCGGTGCAGCTCAAGAGAGCAACCCTCGCACTTTGAATCTTGGTAGCGATTCAGTGCAAACACTTCGAATCTTGGTAGCGATTCAGTGTAATTCGCGCTTTGTAAGTCTGAAGCAGACTCGGTGCAGCTCAAGAGAGCAACCCTCGCACTTTGAATCTTGGTAGCGATTTAGTGCAAACACTTCGAATCTTGGTAGCGATTCAGTGTAATTCGCGCTTTGTAAGTCTGGAGCAGACTCGGCGCATTCACCAAATTCTCCAAGTCCTCTGAGGAGGCAAAATCTCAAAGTCCTCTGAGGAGGCAGAATCCCAAAGTCCTCTGAGGAGGAAAAATCTCAAAGTCCTCTGAGGAGGCAAAATCCCAAAGTCCTCTGAGGAGACAAATCTCAAAGTCCTCTGAGGAGGCAAAATCCCAAAGTCCTCTGAGGAGGCAAATTCTCCAAGTCCTCTGAGGAGGCAAATCTCAAAGTCCTCTGAGGAGGCAAATTCCCCAAAGTCCTCTGAGGAGGCAAATTCCCCAAAGTCCTCTAAGGAGGCAAATTCTGAAAGTCCTCTGAGGAGGCAAAATTCTCCAAGTCCTCTGAGGAGGCAAATTCTCAAAGTCCTTTAAGGAGGCAAATTCCCCAAAGTCCTCTGAGGAGGCAAAATCTTGAAGTCCTCTGAGGAGGCAAATTCCCAAAGTCCTCTAAGGAGGCAAATTCTCCAAGTCCTCTGAGGAGACAAATTCTCCAAGTCCTCTGAGGAGGCAAAACCTCAAAGTCCTCTGAGGAGGCAAAACCCTAAAGCCCTCTGAGGAGGCAAATCCCTAAGCCCTCTGAGGAGGCCAAACCTTTAAGCCCTCTGAGGAGGGAAATCTCGAAACCCTCTGAGGAGGCATCTCTTTATCTAACTCTCGGCAAGAAGGCAAGGTTTCCGCCATAGGTATGTTATCCCTTCTCTCTTCCTCTTTGAATTTTGGCTCACCTAGGTGTCTATGCACTAGCTTCTCCAAAATTGGGGGCAACTGTAGACACCGGGTCCCGAGTCCGGCATAAAATAAAAATTGTGATTTTGGATCCTTGATAATTCCCTCCAAAAAAAATATATATATATAATAAATATATAAATATGTGTGTGTGTGTAAAATTAGGTAATTAATTAGTTAGTGTTGTTAGTTAATTAATTAGTTAATATTATGGTATTAATTAAAATGCATGTAAAATTAAAGATTAATTAGTTAATTAATTAGTTAAAATGTAGAATGTTTAATTAATTAGATAAATTATATATTAAGTAGATTAATTATATCAATGTGTAATGTATGTAATGTAATGTTTATTTAATTAATGTGTTAATGTATAATGTTTGATTAAATTAGTATGTGTGAATTAAGTTAAATTAATTAAAATTAAGAAAAGAAGAAAAGGAGGGAATTAATGAGGAAATTACTTGGATACCCTTAACCCTAATTTGAGGGAATAAAAAGAACAAGATGAGCAAAAATAAGGGGGCTCGGCAGATCAAGAAAGAGAGAGCAAAAGAAAAAGAAAGGGAAAGAAAAGAAAGGAAAAAGAAAAGAGAGGAGAGAGCAAGAAGAGCCGGCCAAAGAAACAAAGAAAAGCAAAAAGAAAAAAGAACTGAGAGCAAGAGGAAGAAGGAGGAGCTGAGAGCAGTGACCAAGGAAAAGAGAAGAAAATAAAAGAGAGAGTAAGAGATCAAAGACAAAGAAAAACCAAAAATCAAAGTAAAAGAATAAAGAAGAAATAAGAGGGAAAGGGGACCAAAGCACAACCAGCCAAAGAGGGAAACGCAGGCCACCGAGAAAGAAGAAAAGAGAAAAGAGGGGAGAGGAAGGAGAGGTGGCCGGCGCCGCCTTCGGCGTCGGCTGGCGCCACGCGCGGCGGAGCTGGCTTCCCTACAGCTGGACGAAACCTCCGGCACCGGTCATCTGCCCCCAATCGCCGGCAACAAGCAAATCGGAGGGAGATGGCGGCGAGACTTCGGGAGCATTTTCCAGCGAGCCTGCCACGTCGTCCGGCGCGTGGACACCGGCGAGGAGCTCAGCGTGCGGCGATCTAGCCTCCGGTGGAGGTGGTGTCCGTCACTGCCTCTCCAGCGAGCCAAACTCCACTTCCCCATATTTTATATATTTATATATATTATTATTATTATTATTATTATATATATATATTTATTTAATTTCTGAATTTTTATTATTAACATTATTAATATATATATTTATATTTATTTATTATTCTGTTTTAATATTATTTTTATTATTGTTATTTTATGGTTATTGTTAATTAATTGTTATATTTGTTTATTATTAGTATTTTGTGTTATGTTAATATTATTATTATAATTATTATAATTATTATTATTATTATTAATATTATTATTATTATTGTCTAATTTGTGTTAATTTTATGTTGATGTTATTATTTAATTGATTTATGATTATTTAATTTTATGTTTTAATATTATTATTATTATTATTATTATTATTATTATTATCATCATTATTGATTATTGTTATTTATTTATGCAATTATTTATGTATTCATTTATTTATTTATTTAGAAATATGTAATTACTATTTTATTGCATTTTATGTATTTGTGGTCTGTAATAATAAAATGATTTTCGACCGCTCTTAAAAAGAACCACCACACAAATGTTTTCTACCAAAAAGAATGTTTGCTAAATAAAACTTGGATCAATGTCCTATTTTTACCCGATAAAATCATCACATGAAAATTGTTTTTCATAATGAATGCATGCGAGGACCAATGTCCTCATTGTTAATGAATAACACGTTTTATGCATGTATCGCACATTTACAAACGAGGGTTGTATTCTGCCCTTAGTATTATTGTAAATTTATTTCATGCTTTAATGCTATTTTATTTTATGCTTTTAAATGGATGAATGCGCTTTAATTTACATTGCATCGTGTGGAGAGAGAGCGAATCAATGTTAATTAAAATTTAATCATAAAGTATTCGAGGTAGAAATAGATGAGAAATCCCGAACCCAGCTCTGGTCTTTGGGCTCAAAGAGGCTAGAGGTCTACCCTCCAAGACACCTTTTTGTGCCACGAGACTTTAGCGCTAATCCTAGGCTCCTTAGGGCGAGAGGTTTACCTTCCAAGACCCCTCTGGCTGGCCCAAAATGGATACTACGCGCAGTCTTAGGCTCTCCGAGGCGAGAGAAACTTTCCCAATGTTCTATTGGGTGGCGACTCTATGAAACCTCCTTGTTGCCCAACATGGACGCACTTGTGATTTATTGCAAGCTGTCAACGGACCCACAATTGCCCGATCGCGCTCGAGCGGGCGGTCCCATGGGCGGCCGCGGGGATCCGTCGCGCGTCACAGTACCCCACTCAGTAATGAAGGCCGTCTTAATCCGATTTGCAATTCTAGTAAGGATCTGATTATAACCAGCATAACCATCTACAAAGCTGTACATCATGCAAGAAGATGTGCAATCTATTAAAACATCAATATGAGGCAGAGGGAAATCATCGTTCAGGTAAGCTTCATTCAAATCCCGATAATCTACACATACACGAACTTTCCCATCCTTTTTGGCTACAGGGACTACATTAGCTAGCCACATCGGGTATTGAACCTCTACTAGGAATTTAGCCTCAATCTTCTTATAAACTTCCTCTTTTACCTTCTATGCCCATTCTGGTCTAAGCCTTCTAAGTTTTTGCTTGACCGGTTTAGACTCTGGATAAGTCCAAATTGCGTGTTCAGCGATGTTTCTGTCAATCCCCGGCATATCTTCATAGGTCCAGGCAAAGACTTATTCGTATTTTTTAAGATTTTCTCGAATTTTAACCTCTCTTCAGGAGTTATGTTAGATGCTATCAAGATTTTCTTTGGGTTTTCAAAAGTTTCGAGATTAAATGGAGTTGTATTAGTTGAATTAATGTCAAAAATGAATGCACCATGTGTATGATCATGTGAAATGAAATCATCAGAAACATCGCACAAGTAAGCAAAATTGTTCATTTCATTAATAAAATTGGAATTGCACACATTGTCATCATTAAAGAGTTCTGGAACAAAAAGAACATCTAAATAACTACATTCTTCTTCATCCGTTAATGCAGACGTTGCAGCCAACAGGTCGCTATTGTCTTGACTTGGTGGTGGCTTTCTGGCTACCTCTAGTAGAGCTTCTGGATCTTGGATCTTTAGGTTCTGCATTAGTGCTTCATCTCCTATTTTTTCCATCCCTTTTACCCTGTTTGCAAACAACTTGTCAGTATAAACCTCTTTCGGATCATTTTTGTCTTTGATGGTGCTCTGGGTCATAATTTCTTCATCCTAATAGCCTTTAACCATCTTGATGGTTCCACCGGTCCAGTCAAATACATCATTAAAAACTTTGAAACCTGGGACAATCTGATTATTGATAAACCGAGGCTCAACCTCTCCACAATAAGCACAAAGAGGCCCTACTGGCACAAAGCTTTCCAAAATATGAGGAATATCTGCCAACTTCTCTTTTCCTTTACTGCTTACACCTTTATAGCCTAGTCCTCTTCTGTCCTTCTGACCCTTCGTTGTGATAGGTGACTGTGGCCCTTGTGAATTCCTACCTAAACTAGCTCCTGGAAGGAAGTGCATTCGCTTTATCATATTTACCACTTGGGAGCTACTCTCTGAACCTCCTTCTTCATCAATTACTGACACATGGAAACCACTGAACGACTGTTTAGAGATTTTTAATGCAGAAATCTGATTTTCCCTAGCAGCCCTAATAGTTACTACTTCCCCCTTATTTAGTATTTTAATCATTTGATGTAGGGTGGATGGCACTCCTCCCAACTTGTGAAACCAAGGTCTTCCAAGTAAAGTTGAGAAATTAGCGGGAATTGATAAGCCTACAAACTCTGTTTCTGTCTTAATAGGCCCAGTCTTGACTATTGCCTTAAAAGTCCTTGAGGCCTGTCTTGGGGAGTTATCATAAGCTGTGATGGTTAAGTCAGATCCGCTCAACATCTTTTTATCCAACCTAAAAGCTGGAAGTGCAACTAAAGGGCATACATTTATAGAAAAACCGTCATCAACCATTACGCAAGCAATATGCTTTCCATTAATCTGTGCTTTAATATACAACGGGCGATTGTGTTTGCGGCCTTCAGCTGGTAAATCTGCATTGGAATAAACCAAAATTTCCCCCCGAACCTCCTTTGAATAGGTCCAACAACTCAGATGGCGAGATAGTGGTGGCAATAATGGACTCACATAAGGCTTCTACTAACTTCTGCCTATGTAACAGGGATTGCCTCAGTAAATCCCAAATGGATATCTAGGCTGTTGTTTTCTTCAACTGTTTTATTAACCCATCCTCTTCGAGCTCTTTTCCTGTGGGTCTTGGGACTACCCTGCCACTTCGGGTTACAGCCCCAACCTTTCTCTTTCCTTCATCCTCTGAATCCCAAGGATTTGCAAGTTCCTCATCTTCCTCACAATCTTCGTCTTCTTCTTCACTTACACTGGTGGACCAACAATCTATTGCCGCTACAGGAATCCCTTCCTCATTCGTCTTAGAAGTGATGGCGACATATTCATTACCATATAAATCTTGTAATATGTACCATTCGGGCAAGCTAGACCCAACCATGTATACTGGTGGAGGAACCGCATTGTTACCAGACTTTTTTTTCTTCTCCCTTTTTTTGGATCTGTGATTTGTTTATTATCAATGAGATCCTGGATCTTATCTCTCAAAGTTCTACAAAAGTCGGTTAGATGCCCTATGTGTTGATGATAAGCACAAAACTGATCCCCCTGTGTCCTAGTTGACCATGGTTTCCAGCTGGCCTCGGCTCTAAAGGTCTTAACTACCCTTCTTTCACCAACCTTTCCAAAACCCAAGTCAGAGGTCGACCCAAATTCGAATAATACCTTTGGCCTTGGTTAGATTCTGTGGCCGAGACCTCAGCTATCCTGCCACTTTTGCTACTGCTACTACTTCCAGTGCTAGCCGATCTATTTCCTGATTAGTTTCCGAAGCTCTTCTTAATAAGGCCATCTTGGCTTACCTTCTTCGCCAAATACTCACCTTTTGCTTCGATAGCTATATCCTTTAGAGATTCCCAATCTTTGAGCAGCCCCTCCTTGAGATTTGGACTCACATTTCGAATGAATAACCGAATCTAATCTGGACTATCTGACTTTCTCTTCATTTCCATTACCCGATTTCTCCACCGAGTAAGATACTCATGGAATGACTCATTAGATTTCTGTTGAAGTAGCTCTAAATCCTTCAAAGTAACCTTCATTCGGGTGCTACAGTCATACTGTTTAAGGAACTCTTCAGTCAATAAGTCCCAATCCTCTCTCGTTCTCTTATCCAAACTGTGGAATCAGTCTACAGCAGGCCCAGTCAAGCTGAGGCAAAAATATTCCATCTTCTGTTTCTTGGTAAGCATAGTCCCCTTCATCACAAGCATGTATTGCTTGATGTGAGCAGATAAATCTGAGGTGCTGTCAAACTTGGGCAGATTAAGCATTTTAAACCTCTGAGGAAGCATCTCCTCATTATCCAAATCCCTATCTTCGGAGCTTATCCCCTTTCCAGTAGATAGTAAGCGGAACATCGCCTCCACTCTCTCTTTTATCTTCTTTAAGGCAGCATCCTCTTTAGGAGGCTTAGTTATCACTACATTGGGTTCCTCTTGCTCATCCTCTACAAAATCCTCCTCAGGTCTATGTCCTCTAACCCTCTTAGGCTTAACATTTGTAAGAGCTATAGGCTCAGCAATAGGGGGTGGTTCTACAACTGCTGCTGGAGGTGCCTCCCTGATCGGAATCTATTCAGCTTGTCCCCCGCCAGGAGTGGCAGGTTATTGGCTAGCTAGTGGTGCTAGAGTAGCAGCTAAGTTACCCATTATTACCATCATTCTTTGTTCAAATTCCTCAAATCTGCGCTCCATTTTTTGAACCCTTCGGTCCATCTCTTCAATGACAATAACTCGGGTGGCATTTGAATTTGGGTTGGCCATGTCTAGTGACAATTCTAAAGGCAAGGATTCGGTGCTATCTAAAAGTGACTCTGAACCCCAATGCGATGCTCGCTCTAGTGACTCGAAGAATGGGTTTCTCCTTACCAATCGGCCATCAGGACTCCTAGACCACTGATTCATACCTATAATGGCTGAAAGACTCAAATTGTTAGCATAATACGTGAATCACAATAAAGATGCATGGTCGTGTTGATGCAACAAAGACCACCACATACAAGCAGGTAGATCCTTCCAACCTTTTTACTCCCACACAGGAGGTCGTGCAGTCTCTTTCCTACTGAGAGCTTCTCTTCCATTTATCGGTCAACTCCAGCTTCGGATAGCGACACGAACTGTAATGACCCAAAAAGTACCTAAGACGGGTTTGCCCATATCTGAGGCATGTTGGTGGCCAAAATGTGTAATTGAGTAATTGAAATGGTTAAGTATTTATGTTGGGGACTAAACTGGTTTAATTGAAAAGTTCAAGAGAGAGTAAATTGCATAAATTAAATAAGTTAAGGGATTAAATTGAATTTTGTGTGATTAAATGATAAAATGGGTGATTAAGTAAGCTTGATTAAGGGATTGCTATTTTGTATTGGGGTATAATTAGAAATTCATTTGATTAGTGAATTATTTTTGAGATTTAATTGCATAAACTAGAAATTAAGGACTTAATTGCATAAAGAATTAGTTAAGTGACTAAATGGATATTTTTATGATTAAGTGTTAAAGATTGATTAATTAATGTAAGTGAGGATTATAACACTATAGAGTGATCCCAAAGGACTACTTAGCACTATCACTGAATAGTTTATCACTTTTCACTATGGTAGTCTGTCATTGGCCTACCCAATGGAGTCATCATGACCCTAATCACAGTACAGTTTCCCTATGGCTAGCTATCATATCCTGAACTAGATCAACTACCAGACACTACTAAGGGCAAAAATTTCTCAATTATCTTAAATCCAATTTTCACATTTTAACACTTTCACTTACGTTTACATTTCATTTACACCTATACCTTTAATTTATGTCGTATTAACATATAATCAATTACTTGAATATTTGTATGTCTCCCAATTACAATCATAATATTAGTTTCTATGTATACCATTTATTTCATTTACAGGCACATTACCTTTTTAATAATTCCCATATACACATAATTCCATTCAAAAGTAATCCACATTCAATCTTATACAAGTTATATGCATACTTGCTATTTAAATGCCATTCCTTAATTGTTTATCATATTATTGAGTATCCATATCATTACTCAATTCAAATTAGCACAAAAATAAACTTAATAAAATGTTGGTTAAACAGGTGAATTGTAGCTAGGTGAACAGAGCTACTCGGAGAACTACAGCCAGGTATTCCGAGCTACTAAGGAGAACTGTAGCCAGGTGAACTGAGCTACTCAGGAGAACTATAGCTAGGTATTTCGAGCTACTCAAGAGAACTATAGCCAGGTGAATCAAGCTACTTAGGAGAATTGTAGCCAGGTATTCCGAGCTACTGAGGAGAACTGTGGCCAGGTGAACCGAGCTACTCAGGAGAACTATAGCCAGGTGAATTAAGCTACTCAGGGGAACTGTAGCCAGATGAACCAAGCTACTCAGGAGAACTGTAGCTAGGTAAACCCAACTACTTAGGAGAACTGTAGCCAAGTGAACTAAGCTACTCAGGAGAATAATAGCCAGATAAATCAAACTACTCAGGAGAAATGTAGCCAGGTAAACCGAGCTACTCAGGAGAACTGAGCTACTCAGGAGAACTGTAGCCAGGTAAACCGAACTATTTAGGAGAAATGAGCTATACAAATGAGCCAGGTAAACTGAACTATTTAGGAGAACTGAGCTATACAAATGAGCCAGGTAAACTGAACTATTTTGGAGAGCTGAGCTATACAAATGAGCCAGGTAAATTGAACTATTTAGGAGAACTACACAAGTTTCCACTTCTAACTTGTACAACAAAAACCAACATATAAACTTCATTTTTAAGCAAAGTTGTCTTCTTAGTAAATGTTTCTCGAGGTGTTAACCTTATAATGGCATAAATTCTATGACATTTGAACTTCTAGAACTTCAGTTATGAGTTGAACAAATCAAACTATTCCCTTGACCCGGCCATAACCGATACCCTTCTATTTTGTTCAATTTCAAAATATTTAGAGCCAGAATTAGATCTTGACCACTTCTAGACATGTATAGGTATGTGTCTTAGGGTTTATATGCTATTAGAATCACCCAATTTGGAGATTCTTATATTGAATTA
This sequence comes from Excoecaria cochinchinensis, assembly GCA_947683425.1. Lineage (NCBI taxonomy): Eukaryota > Viridiplantae > Streptophyta > Magnoliopsida > Malpighiales > Euphorbiaceae > Excoecaria > Excoecaria cochinchinensis. The sequence goes on from CANTUQ010000022.1 coordinate 940,399, forward strand.
TAGCCTAAAAACCGAACTGGGGTTAGGTGGCAGAATCCGCCCCAAGGAGTCAGCCAAGGTAGAAACCCTTCTGTTTTGGCCACTTTTGATGCAGTTAAGGCCAGAATTAGCTCATTCTTATTTCTAGAATATTTGTAGACACATATGTCCCGGTTCTAAACCAATTAGATTCAATCCATTTTGAGTTCTAAAACTCAACTTATACCCAAAATAGTCCCCAAAGGTCTGACGGGGATCTGGATAGAATTTTCTTTTAACATTTCAGCTACCCAATTTAAACATTTCCACAATAACAATCAACACAACTCAACTCCCATTTCACATATATCATCCATACACATACAATTATATAATTTCACATCAAATGCACAAAAACATATAAAATTCTCAAACCTCATTTGCTGGCTCCTTCATGTTTACTTTTGCTCCTCTTTGCTCCACTTTCCTTTCTTTCTTCATTCTCTTACTTATGCCTCCATTGGTTTTTCCTCATAACATCCATACCACAAACTCATCTTAATACATATATAGAACCATAATCTTAACTTTAAAACATTTAAGATGGAGATAATTTGTAACACCCCAATACCCCTTGGGAGGATATCGGAGCATCACACTCAAAAAAAGATGTATATATACATATAATCATACATTACAGCAGAAAAGAATATCAATAAACAAAATATACTTGTATTCATAAATTTTAAAACTGTACCTTTTACAAACATCATTGTTCATAATTACATGATCGTTCTTCTATACAAATACACTACATTGCAAATACAATGTTCTCTTGTACAAAAACACTATACTGTTTGATATAAAAAGATTAAACTACATAAAACAAAAGACTCCACTCAAGTTTCTAGTGGCCAGCAGATGAGCACTCTCTAAACCAATCCTGCAAACCTACACGAAAAAACACCTGTGCAAAGCGATAACACTTAGTGGGGATAAACAAAACAAAGCACTTCTATCGAAGTCACAAATTAACGCACACTGCAGATCAATAGTCATGCTAATCACATAACATCATATATATATATATACATACATATATATATATACATATATACATATATATATATATATATATATATATATATATATATATATATATATATATATATATATATATATATATATATGTATATATATATATATAAGCATATACTCTCACATGCATATAATCTCTTTAACAATTTCACACTCATGCAAACATCATCAAAATGATAAGTGATAATAATCCACTACCTCTTTCATATATTCATGTGCGGGTACATCTAACATATAAATTACATTTCATGTAAAGGCATAAATGTATAATAGCCTCTATTGCATCTCATATACACTACAGAACATTCATTAGCCTGAATTCCATTAATGGTGGATGTGGGTACGCTAGATACCATTTAATAGTATTAGAACATCTAGAGACCCAACTCAATATCTGAATACACACGGTATTCAAGATATATGCACAAACAATGCCACTCTAGCAGCTGCACTTTAACCCTTTATAAGCATGCTTATCTATCCACTACTATGACCCTTCAGGCTTATGCATATATAATCTACATACTGAACTATCTAATTTGCAAATGTTCAAATGTCTATTCAAGTCACTTATATACTAAACTAAATACTTTGCATAAACTCATATATCCATATAAATCATTATACATCACTCAATTCATGTATTAATTAAGCAAACCATAAACATGTATAAACATTAATGACATGTAAATCATTTATAATACAATGCAATGCTTTACAAATAGGAACAAAACTTGCATTTCAAAAATTGAGTAGTGTCACGCTTGCGACAGTATTCAAAGTCCAATTTTGTTGTGCTTGCATGCAGTGCCACACTCGCGATAGAATGCCAAAATACCTTCTATTGCGCCCGCGACACATTTCGTGCTTGCGACTAGACATGACAGGGCAAAAACTGGCCCTCAGAGTGTTCTGTCGTGCTCGCAACAGAACCCAAAATCTGAGTTCAAAGTCCAAAACACATAACCCTCATGCACAACTTACACCCACACTAAATCTAGCCAACAGGGCTTCCAAAACCATTATTCACATATTACTTCTCATGTATCACTATATATCACTAATATCAGCTTAAAATTCACATGCAATGAGTTAAAAGTCATAGCATCACAAACTTGCAATTAAGGAACATGCAAGCACTCAAAATGAACCCATACTCATTTTTACAACTAAGAACTAGATCAAAAATCTCTAATTCCTAGTAATTTATCATGCATTTAGCAACCAATCAAGTATAATAACAGCTCAATAACATGTATCTATCAAAACACACATGATCCCAACCTTAAACACTGCTAGATCTCTTCTCTTCTCCAGCTCAAATCTCCTTCTTGCCCTTGTCTTGTCTCCTATCCATAGCTTCTTGCACAAATAACCCAAACAAACACTTAATCCAAATTTATTTTACTTTAAATCAAAAACAAAAATCCAAGCAGAAGAAGAAGATCATGCTCTGAAAATCAAACCACTTACCTTCTCAAAACTCTCACACAACTCTTCAAACCAATCCATGCTCACCACTCAAAGTAAGCAAACGGGAAAAGAAGAAACACGAGAGGAAGAAGAAAAGAAGAAAAATAGGGAAGCAAAAATGCAGAAAATGAAGAGTAAATAGGGAAAAGAGAAGGAAAGAAAGCTAGCCAACCATCCACAATAAAGGCTACCCACTTCAATAAATAGCACCAAACTCACAATAAAAGCCACAAACTTCATTTACTCACTCACTAAAATGCATGTCCCTAGCCGTGTGTCACTCCCTCATTATGCCACGTGTCAAACTCTAATCAAAATCCCACTTAAGTTCAACTTTTGCTGAAATTGCCACGGAACGTTCTGTCGCGCTCGCAACAGAACCAGGATTCTGCCAACTTCACTAAATCCTTGGCCAAATATCATGCACTCCCTCTTTTACTTGTAAACTCAATTATCCAATTTAACATTGCAAATCCTACTAAGGTACAAATCGGGTTGTTATAGAATTTAAACTCAATTATCTTCCTTACCTTGCATAATTTACACTAGACTTGTACTCATCCTTTTATCATTGATTTTCCATGCATAACAGAGATGAATTTTTGGTGGACGATTAAGGAAATTTTCTGCCCTCCTTCCTTTCTTAATGGCCGGCCTAAACTCCTCATATAAGCTAAACAAAATGGCTTAAATATGGTCAACCAAGCTTATCCTCCCTTTTTCTTTCATGCTTATCCTTCATGCAAGGTTTCAAATTCCTATTCGTCCATTTGAGATTTTTATGCCAAATATCTAATTTAATCCTTTCTCTTTTGTTCTTTCATACATTCTCCTATTAATTAATCACTCCTCATACATTGGCCCATATAATTACTTAATTTATTCACTTTAGATCCTTACATGTTAATTTACCAAATTACCCTTAACTTTTATTTCTCTTACTTCTCAGGCTCAATTCCTCATAAAAATAATTCTAAAATTCTCAAAATATATTAATTAGCTTACACTAATATTTTCAAGTCAATTCGAGACCGTTTCTTGGTCTGATTCACTTATACCGGATAACCCAAATTTTCATATCACTGTAAAATTAATTTTTCTTTATCATATGATTCTCCTCATTAATATGAGCGTATTTTTATTTTCAAATTATTTTTTGGAGGTCCAAAACATCATTTCTTGCCTTAACGTCTATAAATATCAAATTACTAACTTGCCCTCAATCTTTCGATTAATACCAAATGCATCCTCAACTACATTTGACCATTTCAATTAATCAATTACACGTTTCAATCACTTTTATACTCCAAACACCTACGAATCCGACTAGGGTACATTTCGGGTCATTACAGATTAGAAGCTTTCTAGAGCGGGAAGTGGACTGTGTGGTGTCTTTATTGCAGGGTCATGCTTATAATTTGTGGAAGTTAGTTCTGAGGCACCCGATGTTGCCCGATCCGATCACTTGAGAGTTCTTTGTCCAAGAATTCCATAACAAGTATATCACTAGAACTTATAAAGAGGCAAGGTGGAAATAATTTCTACACCTGAGGCAGAGGGCTTTAATAGTGTCAGATTATGAAAAAGAGTTTAGCCAGCTCAGTAAGTATGCACCAGTTGGAGTGCTTACTAAAGATTTCCATTGTTAGTATTTTGAAGAGGGGTTGAATAAGTCCATTAAGGCATTATTGATCTCCATGTCAACCTCTTAGAAAGTTAGCTATGTTTAGATAATGCAAGCAGCAATGAGAGCTGAGCGATCCGAGGCAATTCTGAGGGAGAGAGCTAAAAGAAGAAATCCCTCTCGAGGTGGCTCATCTTCAGGAAAGAGGTATAGGAATCCGTAAGCTACCTCTCAAGCTGAATCTGCTAATAGTCCTACTACTAGAGAAAGACAGAAAGGATCCTCACAAGTATCTATTTCTGGTAGAGGTACCTCAAATGGTCAAGGTAACAGTGTACCAAAGTGCTCACATTGCAACAAGCGTCATAAAGGAGAATGCTGATGGCTAACTGGTGGATATTTTAGATGTGGAAGCACAAATCATTTTCTGGCAAACTGTCCAAAGTCCTTTAAGGGTAGTCGAGACCAGCAAGAGACTAATAGAGAGGGATCTAATACCCCTCAGGCTACCCGAGGTAGAGGTAGAGGTCAAGGATGAGGTGGTTGACCTAGAGATGGAGCGTCTTCAGAGACTGTTGACCGTCCCTTAGTGGCACCAGCTCGAGCATATGCTATGAAGACTCATGATGAGCAGGATGCCCCAAAAGTTATAGCTGGTATGTTTCTACTCTTTGACACTGAAATGCATGCTCTAATTGACCTTGGGTCCACACACTCCTATTTGTGTTCTGAAAAGTTACGTGTTAATTTGCCTGCTGCTGATCGGTTAAACTATGAGATTTGTGTGACCAGTCATTAGGGCATAGTGTCAATGTGAACCGAGTGTTTAGCAACTGTCCCTTAGTGGTTCAAGGGAAATAATTTTCAGCTAATTTGATCGATTTGCCTTTCCACGAGTTTGATTTAATTTTGGGAATGGATTGGTTATACAAATATCAAGCAGCAGTCAATTGTAATAAGAAGAATGTAGTGCTTAGAGGTCCAGATCAGTCTCCTGTGATAGTGCGAGGTATGCATTGTAGCCCTTTAAGTAATGTAATCTCTGCTATGCAAGCCAGGCAATTTTTAAGGAAAGGATGTGAAGCCTTTAGCTTTGGTTTTGGATTTTAGGCATGGGCAAGTGAAACTGCAAAATATACCGGTGGTAAGTGAATTTTTGGATGTGTTCCCTGAAGAGTTACCAGGTTTACTACCAGAAAGGGAAGTGGAGTTATCCATTAGATTTTTTCGGGCACTACTCCTATCTCCAAGACTCCCTGTAGATACCGGGTCCTGAGGCAGTCCAGGTCAGAGTTACCCGATAAAGAGATCAATGTCGATTTTCGGGTAAATGGATGGAATTCGGAGGTTTTCGTCTTTCAGTTTCACAAGGATTAAAATCTTTTTCTCTATGGCGTGAGGTTTTGAAAGAATTTGGAAAATTTAGCTTAAAATTGGGATTTTGCTGCTCAGACGGGATGACCGTCGGAGTAGGGACGACCGTCCCTAGTTGGTGTGCCCCGTCTTTAGCATATAGGGACAGGCCGTCGTTTGGGCAGACATGCCATCTCTATGCGTTGTAGGGATGGCCCCGTTTATAGCGACAGACACGTGTCGGCACAGAGACGTCCGTCCCTAGTCTCGCGCCTTGGCCTGTCTGTGTCCAGATTTCCACGCGTACCCTCATTAGGGGCGTAAAGCCCGTCGGTAGTTAAAGGGATGGCCGTCGGTAGTGGAACTGATCAGATAGCGCCGGATTTGTTAAAATTTAATCAGGATAAGTTTTTATCTTTAGAAATTAGGATAGGATATTTAGTTAAAAATTCAATTTTAAACTCCTTTTAAAATTCAAACTTTAAACTGATCTTATCCTATTTATCTCCAAAAATTCTATAAATTGGAAAGTAAAATTCATTGTTTGGGGTTGGAAAAATTAACATTTTTTTAAAGGAAAATTAGCAATTTCTGAGAGTGGAAATTTTTAAAGAAAAATCTTTGTGAGCAATTTACAAAAAATCTATAAAATCTCTACTATTTTCAGAATTTTGTTCGATAAAAATTCTTTCAGTTAGTTGATTTTTTCTCAAATTCTTTTTGTGAATTAAGCCAATTTGAGGTAATAAAATTCATTCGTTTCCATCAATCCAGCTAATTCAAATACTTGATCGCTGTCAAATTTTCAAAGAAAGAAAAACATAAATTTTCTTTCTTTGATCCATTTTTACTTGATCCTTGTGGAGCGTGCGGGGACCGAAATCATTTGACATTCACCCAAAAAGGTAAAATCCGAGGGTAAACATTCTGGATTGATATTTGTTTAATTTAACTTGGCTCATATTAATTGTTTTTTTTTGAAATAATTTTTTATACAAAGAATTGAAAGGCTTTTTTTTTAATTTATTTTCTACCTCTTTTATCTTTTAACCCGTTTCTTTTAAAGTTTCTGGTTATGTCATTTTTCTTTATTTTATTCATGATTTTGACACTAACATGTTTATTTCTATGAGTTATTTTTTTTGACCATGTTGGAATTGGAGTGGTTAATAAGGGTGGTCGCGTTAACTTGAGGCTTCCCATCCGGGTTCTTTCTTTACCCTTGACTTTATTCATTTTATTATGAAGATTATTGTAATATCGCTAAGAAAAAGTTGCTAAACCATTTTTATTAATTAATTTGAAATTTTTCCTAAATAAAAATGGGACCAATGTCTCAATTTTCTCCATCCAAAATAAAACCATCACATTAAAAATTGTTTTATAATAAATGTGCATGGCAGGACCAATGTCCTCTCTCCAAATGAATATCCTGATTTTTGTATGATTTATATATTATTTTTTTAATGGGGGTTGTATTCTGCCCCTAGTTTTATTGTAATTTATTTTGAGAATGTTTATTTTAATAATGCTTTACTTATTGCTTTTGACATGAATGATCGCGACTTAATTAAATGCATCGTGTGGAAAGTTGATGAAACAATAAATTCAAAACTTAATTATAATATTAATCAAGGTACAAATAAATGAGAAGTCCCGAACTCACTCTGGTCTTGGGCTCAATGAGGTTAGAGGTCTAGGACCTCCAAAATATCTCTTGTTTCCCTTCAAAAGGCTTAATTTACATAATCCTAGGCTCTAGGGGGTAGAGGCTGAGGCCTCCAAAATCTCTGTAGTTTGCCCAAGATGGATATGTATGCGCCGTCTTAGGCTCGCTTGAGGCTAGACGACCATTCCCAATGTTCTATTGGGTGGCGACTCCAAGAAACCTCTTTGTTGGCCAAAATAGATGCACTTGTAAATACCTTACAAGTTTTAATGAATCCCATCCCGATCGCCCTAAAGCGGGCTTTCGGGAGGCCACGGTGTTCAGCGCGCATCACAGTGGCGACTCCACTGGGGACATACTCTAGACTTCAATTCGAAAGTACCTTGATTAAAAATTATAGTTGAGTTTTAGTTTAAAAATTTCACCTTCTTTCAAAACTGCATTACATCGCATTAGAGCCTTAGATCTATGCTAGTTTGGTCCTTTTTTCAGTCTTGGTGCGTTCCCAAAGCGCAACCCTACGTTCACTCAATGTAGGGAAGTGTTAAGGATAATCACCAGCCTAAGCCTCGTACCATCATGGTATATTAAATGGTGACCTAATTGGTCGTTACGCTCGTGATGAGCTAGACCCGTTGGCAGGGACCATACTTGGGTAGCCCTAAAGCAACACCACCTTTGACCAAAGCTCATGTAATGGCAATAGATACTCTCCCTAGGTGGTATGAACCGTAATACCTTGCTTGCTATATGGATCATTATGTATTGGACAAACCCAGATAAGCTGACTGGTCACCTAATCAAAGGCTTTCATGCCCCAATAGGCCCATGTCAATTTATTCGGGCTGCCTAAATACATAATGATCATGACCCATGCGTCTATGCATTAGTTAGGAGATGTTATGCTGCCGATTTTTCACCGTGCACCATACGTGTCCATCGGGTCCCTGGATGATCCATGGGCCAATCCCACCTAGGAAAGAGACTATGACCTCGTGTGCGGGAGTAACAAGGTTGGAAGGAACTATATGCTTGCATGTGGTTTGTAAATGTTGCATAGCACGATCATGCATCTTAGCACGTTCATGTATCATCCTGACCCTTTATGTTTTACAGCCATCATAGATTCGCCTAGGTGGACAAGAGGGTCTCAGGGGCGGTTATGCAGAAATCCATTCTTCGAGTTACCAGAAAGGGTGGAGTATCCGGACACTTCTTCTGAAACTAGCTACGCTACTTCAGCTCAGTTTTCTTTACCTGAAGAAATGGCAAACTCACCAAGAGGGGCAGATGCCACCAGGGCAATGATAGCAGAGGAAGTGGGCCGAAGGCTTGAAGAGTTTGAGAACCATATGATGGCAATGATGGCCATAATGGGTCAGCAAACGGCCTCGCAGAACCCACCACCTCCTCCTATGAGAAATAATGAAAGGGGGGAGGTTAGAGAAGACCCCAAAGAGGAAATTCGCATGCCACCTGTAAACCTAAGAGCTACTACCTCAAGGGCACAAAGGGGAAGACCAGCCCCAAGGCTAGATGATGATTGGGAAGATGAAGAATATGAGGAGCGTATGTCTGAGAAAGGGAAAGCCCCTCAAACTGAAGAGGCCATCTGGAAGAAGATGGAGGAGAAATTTGAAGCAATGACAAGAATGCTAACAAAGGGCCGAGGAATAAACCCGGAGGACAAGGAGTTAGAAGGGGAGGATTTAGTCCCAATGAACTTTAAAATACCGGATGTTCCGAAGTTTAACGACACTTTTGACCCCATGGCACACATAAAGCAGTACTCGCTGGTGATGAAGGGCGCCACTTTGATAAAAAAGCAGAAGATTGAGTACTTTTTCTTGAGTTTGACTGGCCCAGCAGTAGATTGGTACCATGGTCTCGATCGCCGAACCAAGGAGGACTGGGATTTATTGACGGAGGAATTTTTGAGGCAATACGACTGCAGTACAAGGATAGAAGTGACCCTAAAGGACCTAGAGCTGTTACAGCAGAAGGGAGGTGAGTCCTTCCATGAGTATCTAACCCGATGCAGGAATCGGGTGATGGAAATGAAGAGGAAACCGGATACTCAGGATCAAATACGGCTATTCATTAAAAATGCGAGCCCGTATTTGAGAGAAGGATTAAGGATGAAAGGACTGAAGGACTGGGAGTCTCTAAAGGACATCGCCATTTAGGCCGAGGGAGAGTACCTTGTTAAGAGAGCAGCTAATGAGAACTATCCCAAAAGGGGTAGCAGTAGCCAGGGGGCAAGTAGACCAACAGGTTCCGCTAGTGGCGCGAGGAAAACTACTGAGGTATCAACTGCTAATGCTACCCCGAGGCATTTTTCCAATCTTGGAAGGTCTTTATCATGGGTGTTGAGAAGACTGATGAAAGAGGGTAAGCTACAGCCTATGCCACCCAAACCTGCTAGAACTCAAGGCACGCCAAGACATAAGGATGATGAGTATTATGCATATCATCAACACACTGGGCATATAACTGATAATTGTAAGACATTGAGGCATGCAATTCAAGATCTAATTGACTCAAAGCAGATCACAGACCCAGAGAAGAGAGGGGGTCAAAAAAAAGTTGGGTACAACAGTATGCCCCCGCCAGTGAATATGATCGGGTCCAGTTTACCCGAAAAGTTTGTGTTAAAGGAATTATATGGCAACGATGTTCACACTAAGTATATAGTTAATAATTATTTAAAGGACATAATAGTAATGTATATCTATTACAAAATCCTAACTAAGCTGGTGGTGGTGGCGGCGGCGGCGGCGGCGGCTGACGTGAACGATTAGAGTGCTGTGATGATGATTCGACTATGCCCTTCAAATTAGCCATCTCATTGCATAGTTCAGATATGAAGTCGAGTGATTGTTGCCATTGAGGGCATGATTGTTGCAATTCAGATCTTAGTTCACTTACAGTATTCTGAAGTTCATATACTTTGCTAGAAGCAGACCGTCTATTAGATGCCGCTGTACTTGAGTTGGAGGAATGCGAGTAATAGATGTTGGCAAAAGAACCTAAGCCAAAGATCCATTCTCGCTGGTCTCTACCACCAACCATGTCATAATAAATCTAATTCTAATCAACATTTTTGAAATTTTGTGAACGTTGCTAAATTGTCTCTTACACTTGTTCCCGTTGTAAAACAAATGCTTTATATTAATTAATGATAACTAATAACTAATATCATCAAAATATTAGTAAAATATAATAATTTTAACATACATGTAAATGTCTGGCTTGAGAATTGATGAATATTTGACCATCATGATTTCTTGTGTGGGTGTGTAAAAAGACCTCACCTGGCGTAGGCGGTCTACCCATCGATGTTTCCTTCAAACAAATAAAGAATTATAATTGAACTCTAGTTTATTGACTAGTCCGATAAGTTCTTACTAAAATTTTAGCAGAGTTTCCCCTAAATTTTTACCAAACCTCCTGTACCCTAAATTTCGGTAGAGTTCTTACTAAAAGCACTTCTATATTAAGTTTATACTGGCATCCAATAACAATTCAAACTCCTAACACAATTTTACCTTTCCCATCCACCTCTATTCAATCAGGCATTATATGAATCATTAACAGGTTGCATATATTATAATAAGAGAACTCTTAAATAAAATAGTAATATTTTTTATTACTTACAAGTCTATGTGCATGCTCCCGATGGGACATCGATACTCCAGTATACAGGCATGAACAGACTCCATCAGGTCCTTCCCGTCTATTATTATAATTTCGCTCTAAAATGGAAAGGGCCTCGGGTGTCGTCCAATATTGTTGCCAGTATACCCATATATCTTCGGTTATGTAATGAGGTCATACACCATCATTGTGTAACCTGCACACTAAGTCTCTATAACGTCCTCGAGCACGATTCTTCCACACACGATACATGATGTGATCAAATTTTGAATCCCAGTAAAATTATTTCTTATGAAAATGAACCAGAAAAACATATTGCAAGTAAGTAAAAACAACATAATAAAAATTCTTTGTTTCTTGGGACACCTTCTTCCAGACAAAACCATCGTAATCTATTCTATTCTTGAACCTCGTCATTATTGAGTGTGAGCACTTTCCTTAAAGATTCAAACTAATATACAACAATTTCATGAAGTCACTAAAAGTTATCCCTATTGTTAAAATCAATACAAACTTAAATATTAATCACTTACTCTCTAGCTGTAATGGTGATATAAATTCTTCCATCAACTCCAATTGAGCTAGGAATAGGCTGTTACGTTACTTCTGTTCCCGATAACTGAGATGGCATACCTTCAGTGTTTGCCATTGGAGTAGATCTAGCAAACTGAGTGGTAGAAGGGATTCACCGTGATGTAATAGATGGAGTACTAGAGTGGATGGTCGGTGATACATCAGCCGGATTGGCAGCAGGGATGGTCGGTGATGCCGTAGCTAGAGTGCTAGAAGGGATGATTGGTGATGCAGCAACCGGAGTGCTAGTTTTGAACACAGGCGATGCATCATTGGATGGGGTTGATGCCTCACCAATAGTCTCACCCTGTGGCAACCTAAGCCGTAGAGGAATCATATTACTCTTCTTTCTCTTACGCATTTTTTAAACCTAACATTATAAAAAATTGATTAGTCAACTAATAGATAATTTCAACTGTATAAAAAACATATCAAATAAAAAAAAATGTTGATGTAATTTAATTTGCTAAATCAAAAGAACCTAAGTCAAATTCAAAATTATTTAAGGCAAATGGTGGCCATGTTAAATTTAATTATGCCATTTAATTTGTAAATGAAAAGAAAAACAAAAGTTGTCATATAATAATCATCATCATTACAATAATAATAATAATAATAATAATAATAATAATAATAAATTTAGTTCCTCAAATTTTCAGATTTTATTATTGATTAATAATAATAATACTAATAATATTTTAAAAAAATTATTAAGATTATTATTTTTTAATAATAATAACAATAATAAATTTATCAGACTATTATTTAATAATAATAATAATATAATTTTAAAAAATTATTCATATTATTAGTTAATAATATTAATAATAATATTAATTAAGATTATTAAATAATAATAATAATAATAATTTACTCCGATTATTAATTAATAATAATAATAATTAAAATTATTATTTAATAATAATAATAATAATAATAATAATAATTAAATTTATAATTAAAAAATAAAAAATAAAACTTACCTCACGGCAAGAGAGAAGCGCTGGCGAATGGGAGGCAGAGCCGATGAGCAGCGGCGGCACGGCAAGGGAGGCAGAGATCCACGTCAACGGAGGCGGACAACGACGGCAAGGAAACAGGTGAGGGGAATGGACGCGCGGGAAGGAAAAAGGGAGGATGGAGATCAGGGGGGGAAGGGAGGAAAGCGAGGAGGGGAGATCGGCGTCGGGGGGAAGGGGGGAGGAGAGATCGGCGCTGGGGGGAAGGGGGGAGGTGAGATCAGCATCGGGAGAGGCACGCCAGAGCTGCGATGGGAGAGAGGAGAGAGGAGAGAGAGGAGAGGGAGGAGAGAGGAGAGAGGAGAGAGAAACGTTTATATAAGACATTTAGTGATGGAAATTATTCCGTTGCTGAATTTAGCGACGGAATAATTTTTCGTCGCTAAAATAAAATAATAATTTTTCAAAATTTTTTAGCGATGGGTATATTATTCTCTTGGTATATATAGCGACGATTTAATTTATCTGTGACTATATTTAGCGACCGAAGTATATTCTATCGCTAAATAAAATTAAGAATATTTTCATATTTTTTTGGCGACAGATTTTAAATTTCGTCGCCATATATAGCGACGGAATGTTCTTTCCGTCACTAAATTAAATTAAGAATTTTTTGCATTTTTTTGCGATGGAATCTATTTTTGTCGCTAAATATAGCTACAAAAATTATATTCCATCGCTAAATTCCGTCCTTTGGCGCAACATTTAGCGACGCATAATTTTTCTGTCGCTAATTTCCGTCGCTAAATTTGGAGGAAATTTGTCCCGCTATTTTTGGCGACTGAAATATTTATTCGTCGCAAAAATAGCGACAGAATATTTTTATCATTGGGAAATAGCGACGAAAAAATTTACGTCGCAAATTTTGTATTTTCTTGTAATGACTCCATTTTTCATCATATTATATCAAAATTGGAATTGCTCCATTTTCCGTCATTGTAATATCCTATAAAAATACACATATAAAGCACAGTCAATTTTTAAAATATTAAACCATAATCCTGCGGAGGAAAGAAAAAAAGTAAACCAAAATTTTGAAAGTTAAAAGAAGTTGCAAATGCATTCAATCAACATAAATGTTCAATCATCATCTTTAATGCAAAGAGCAAATGCTGGGCATCTGTAAGTATCAAACAAGCCTACCTTTCAAAATTATCAAATTCATTAATATAGTAACAACTAAAACATGAACTAAGAAATGTAAAATCATTCATAAAATGACTTGAGAAATATGTATGCACAAATTCAATCATAAAAAAGCATATATCTATCGATAACTTTAGTAAATACAAAATGAAATTAAAAAAAAAATCTACATATAAAATGCAATTAAGAAACACAAAATCAGCATTACATTAACAAATAACTTACTAGTTATTATAGAACACCAATGTTCATATGGTGAACGTTGATTTCGGACGGTGAAGGACAATATATTCAAAATAGACACAATTGATGGAAGGCAAAATCTAAATAGAAACAGAGAATGTGAGATGAGCCATAGAAACTACAAATAGAAAGATTTTCCAAGGCATATAAGCTGAGATAAGAGATGGAATCAATCGAATCAAAAAATGTAAGAAAAGAAAATCAAAGACTGAAAATGAGAAAGTAAAAGTAAAAGAGAGAACAGAAAAATGAAAGGCGAAAACGAGAGAAAAAGACTGAAAGAGAGAGCAAAAAACGCAAAAGGAAAAAAAAAAGTGGTATTTATGAAATATATTTAAAAAGGAAAGTATAATTATGAAAAGTAATTTAAAAAAGTTATATTTTTGAAATAAAATCTAAAAATGTGGTATTTGGTGTAATTTCCCCAAAAAAATATGTTATGCCTTATTCAAATCTGGCCCAAAAAAAATATAAAAATTCCAAATCTGGCTCGGCATTGTCTGCATGTTGCACAAATATTTTGTAAATTAATAAACATATTGTTAGTTTTAAATTATATGGCAAAACTTTTAATTATAAATTTATAATATATTACAAATTTAAATTATCAAAAGTAGAAAAGAAAAGAAAATATTTACTAATCCTATATTAAAATACTCATACGAAATATCTAAAAATTAAACTTTAAGATAAAAAAACTCGCAATACTGCTAATAAAAATATACATTAAATTTAAATTAATGTAAGAAATATATTTGCAAGTTGAACTTAGCTAAGCCTGCATTTTACATGCAAAGCTCAAGTCCCCTCTAAAATAAATGGGTTTTTGATTGTATTTGGGCCAAATTGAGTCTACTGTAAAACTATAGAGGTTTTCACAAAAACTATCATACAAAAGTAAATATTTTTTCAAAAATACTATTCAAACCTTTTTATTATAAAAATACTAGTTTTTCAATTTTTATTTTTAAAAGTACCACTTTTTGATAAGAGTCATATGTTCACTCAATTTTTCATTAATCTACTTTTTTAAAAGTCTTCTATTTTTTTTAATGTTTTTATTAGATGGTGTGTGGTGTCCCTGTGCTATATGCGTGTGTGTTAAATTAAATTTCAAAAAAAAAAAGTCTTCTATTTTCACTCAACTTTCCATTAATCCACTTTTTTTAAAGTCTCCTATTTAAACTCAACTTCTCATCTTCTCAATTCTTTCCATAAAATAATTATCTAGTTTCCAAATATATATTTTTCACGAATCATGTTACAATTTTTTTTTCATGCCACTTAAAATTTAAAAATTTCATTGCATTCAATTCGATATATGTATTATGTATCCTATGTGTAGCTACCCGTTTTTCGGCTTGTTATTAACCGATTTTAATAGTTTAGGAAGCTAATTGGACTTGATTGTTAGAGTGGCCACCAATTGAAATGTTGAGTGCAATTGGAGACCACAATAGTGATTGTCTGTGCTAAAATTAGATTAAGGGGTTGGTCACATGTGGAGAAGGTGTTAGACACCCCACTCGAACTGAAAACAAGTAGTGTTAACTCGTGCTGATTTTTATATAACTTCACACATCGGTTTAGAGATGAGATTAATTCGCGATAATTGCACACAATTCAAAAAGACAATTTATTTAATGGGTAAGATATATTGATTTGAAAATTGGATCTTCTTAGAAAAATATTACATAATAAATACTATAAACTTCACATTGAGTTAAAAAAAACTACAAATGACATGATATGATAAAAGCAATGCAGACAATCAATTACCTTTCTTTATTTGATTTTCATTTGTTTTCCTTTTTATTTTATACTAAAGATAGAATTTACATACTTATTTATTAATTTTGACAGAATAAATAAACACAAATTTCTGATGCACCAGATCGGATTTTATTGCAAATACAGAGCATGCAGAGCATGCTTAAATAGTACGTAAAAATGAAACACATGAAAACATGTATAATAATATAATAGTTACACGCCAACATTAAACAAATATGATAGCAAGCTAGGATAATTAAATAATTTAACACAATTAAACGAAATATATGTGAAGCAGATGAATTAAAAATTGTCTACAACATTGAAGAAAAATATGTCAATCTCTCCCGAAATTTAGACAATTTTCCTGCATCATAAAAATTAGGGGTGAGCAAACTTCAGTTTAAACCGAAAAATTGAATCAAACCGACCGATTTTTTTAATTTATTTTAATTTTCGATTTTTCGATTTGGTTTTTAAATTATAAAATATTTGGTTAATTCGGTTCGATTTTGAAAGACAAAAATTGAAGAAAAACCGAACCGATTGATTTATTATTATTACTTCATTTATTTTATATTTAAAAATTGAAATTGTATTTTTATTTTGTTGTACTATGTATTTTGGAATTGTATCTTTAATTTGAACTTGTAGTTTTTTCAATTTCGATGTTTTCATTTTAGTTTTATAATTTGTAATTTTATATAATTTTTAGACACAAATTTTTTTAATTATAATTCTGAAATTTCGGTTATATGGTTAACCGAACCGATTGAAAATTTCGGTTTAGTTATCATATAACTTCAGTTTGCTAAAATCATGATAATTCAGTTTTCGGTTTTATTGGTTTCGAACCGATATTTACTCACCCCGAATAAAAATATAAAAGTTAGCCCAAAAATCTATTTATTCAATTTTTATATTTTTATATTGAAAAAGGTAAACTCGCAATACATCACACATAATAATTGACTTTTATAAAAATAACATGAACATCTATATTTGATTTTTATCATATGTAAAGCATAAAAATATCTAACATTTAATCTTTGATCATATGCAAAAGGATAAAATTTAATCAAACTCATAAGTAGTTCCAACTAAACACGAATAAATCACATAAACTTTTTACATTATTTTTTTTATATATTTCAATGGGACATTTTTTTAAATAATATTTTTTAAAAAATTATTTAGAAAAATAGTATTTGTCAGAAACTATTTAATAAGATGGGGTTTTTTACAAAAACGCAATAACTGTTTGTGTTTTCAGAGCGCGAGATCCATCAAGAAAGAAAATCTGATATGTCTGAAAACGCAACAGTCTGCTGCGTTTTCAGACATCTGACATGTCTGAAAATGCAACAGACTGCTGCTTTTTCAGACAAATATTAAAATATGTTGAGTCTAATTAACAAGAATTAATTCCGGCCCAATGGTGCAAATATAGCTCACTCTACATCACGGGTTCGAATCGTGAAAAATAAATTACTTTGCCATTTTTATGAATATATCTAAATATATATGGAATGCAAATTGCAATTAGTAGATTGTGTTCAAGTGGCACAAATGCATTTCAATAATTTTTATTTCCCAGCAAGTCGCAGTTTCAAATCTTAGCACCCACAAATTTTTTAATTAAATTTTTACATATAAAATCAACTTAATTAAAATTTTAATTTTCTTTTTATTGTTCTTTACTATCCATGAAAAATTAATTTAATTAAAAAAGGTACTTAATTAAAATTTTAATTTTCTTTTTATTGTTCTTTACTATCCATGAAAAATTAATTTAATTAAAAAAGGTTAATTATAAATATGTGAGGAAAAAAATAATATTTTTTTAAAAAATTACGCTCTTATTCAATGAAATGCAAAATTTTATTGAAAGAAATAAAAAAAAATAATAGAAAAAAAAGAAAAAAGTAAATTTCATGAAAAATACTATTAAGAGCTTTATTTTTTCATAAAGAATAGTATTACTGTAGAGTAATTATAAGCATATAGTTCATATACTGAAAGTTTATAATATATAATATTCAAAATATTAATTTGTGATCTGTTTAAAATATTATGTTATTTAAAATTAATCATTAATATTCAAATATGTTAAATAATTATATATATTCATAAGGCATGAGTATTAATTGATTTTTTTAAATCAAATTATGGTATCAATTTCATGAACAAAGTTGATCGAATAATAGAATGATGAATAAGAACGGTAATTTTTTTTAATAGAATAATGAATAAGAACGGTAATCTAATTAAATTTATTTTATATCTAAAATTTAATTCTATACAGTTAGAATAATAAAATAATGAATAAGAGCGGTATTTTTTTTAAAATATTATTTTTCCTCACATAATTATAATTAACCTTTTTTTAATTAAATTGATTTTTCATGGATAGTTAACAACAATAAAAAGAAAATTTTAATTAAGTTGATTTTATGTGTAAAAATTTAATTTTGGCACATTTCAAGAAAATGAAAAAACTGGTGGATGGTAAAATTCGAACTTGCAACATTGGGAAATAGAAAATATTAAAATGCATTTGTGCCACTTGGACAAAAACTTGTAATTGCAATTTATATTCCATATATATTTTGATATATTCATAAAAATGGCAAAACAATTTCTTTGCATTTTTCATGATTTGAATCCGTGATGTAGGAGGAAAGTGAGCTATATTTGCACCACTAGGCTGGAATTAACCCTTGGTAATTAGACTCAACATATTTTAATATTTGTCTGAAAACGCAGCAGACTGCTGCGTCAGATTTTCTTTCTCGCTGGGCCCCGCGCTCTAAAAACGCAAAGAATTGTTGCGTTTTTGTAAAAAACCCCATTTTACTAAATAGTTTCTGACAAGTACCATTTTCCCAAATAATTTAAAAAAAAACATTATTTAAAAAAATGTCCATATTTCAACTGGACATATCACATTAATTTTAATCATATATATTTAAAATATTATATTATATTTTATTATCATATCATATATTTTAAATTTTAAATAAAATTATTGCAAACAAATTGCATGAAAAATTTATTTAAAACTCGTGAGTCCCAAATATATGATCTAAAGGGGATGAATAGGTTACAAGATTATTTTTTGTGATCTGAACAAATTAGAACACATGCAATTTAATATGTAAATCAACAATATCATAATAAATCCATTTCATATATTTAACTTAAAATAACTTTTAATTAACCTTTTCCATCAAAAACTACACATTTGGACGAAACTTTTAGTAATGAGAAATCAGACTTTTATTTACTAAAATAATTTAGAAAATTCAAGCTCCAACCATTTTTTAGAACACAGTATGTTTATGAATTCTATTCTATAGAACACGTGACATATATAGAATAGACAATTTCAGCATACTAAAAATATATAAAGCATGGATATAAAGAGAGTACGAGATAGAGAAATTTGACACCGCGATTTATACAGATTCAGTTATCGCTTATATCCTCTTCTTAAAGCAGTTCGTCAATATACAATATACATATATATATAATAATCTGTGAACAATAAAAGATACATACTTTATATTCATGCCTCATTATATACGTGCTTCATAAACATAGCATTGAGCAGATTTCGTTGTACTTATAGCATCATTAGAAAGTCGTATTCAAATAACACAATATTGTATGACAATGTTATAACACATCACATTCTCATTCTCATAACATTCACTTTGCTTATTATTGATTAATCATTCATTATTCACCTTGCCTGCAATTCATAGACGCGGATAATGGGTATTGCATTTTTACTTGCAATTACCACATTTTGCATTTGTATTCGAACATACACATTTTCGCATTAGTACCCGTAGGTACCGAAATAATTAATAATATATATGCATTGTTGTGAACACAAGAAGTATTCTATTCATTATTCACATTATATCACAACTATTCATTCACATAAAACAATATAATTTCATTGCACAAATTCACATTATACGAGTTTTCATAGTTAAACACTTTATAGATCTAATTAAATGTTGTTAAACTTAATTGAATCCCAATTCATACACTTATACAACATTAGATAGAGTTTCAAAAGGAATTGTAAAAAATTCAGGTACCTCACGGTGACAACCAAATGGTTGTGACCGTGACATATGCACAACCGAAAACAGAATGTAAATCAGAAGCATCTCATGGTGATAACCAAATGGTTGTGACCATGACATGCAAACAATTCGAGGCAGAATAGAAAACAGGCATACCTCACGGTGACAACCAAATGGTTGTGACTGTGACATATGTAAATTTTTGAGGCAGAATGGAAAACAAAGGCATTAACTTACTCCTTTCAAAACCCTTTTTCCTACCTCAAAATACATGACCATTAAAACTCATCAAAACGCCATTTTCAACTAACATATCCTTCTAACAAAATGTTCCCATACATGGTAACTTTCAAATGACACAACTCTCATTACAATTAAGCTTAAAATTAAGGAGTTATGGCTAAAGAAACACAACTTTCTCCAAAAGCCCTCTTACAAAATTTTAACTACATTTATAGGCTCTTTTGAAGACCTTAAATTCCTCAAAACAACAAAGTTATTTCTATAACAATTAAAGGTATGTACAATGTGATTTCAACCCAATTGATCTCATACATTTTAGATTTGTGAAACTCGTTTTATGACCTAAACAATCCAAATAGGTCAAAATAGAACTCAAACCAATTCCACATTTCCAAATTCAATAATCTTCAAATTAACTGATTTGGCATAATCAACTCACCCAAACTCAACTAGACTTCCCTAACAGATACATAAACACTTCGACATACTCAAATTTATAGTACATATCCATTCATTCATAGATTACACAACAAATTCCAAGTCTCTGAAAATTAGGGTTTATGCTAACAAATCAATACATAGCAATCAATCTAACACAACCAACACCCATTCTCAATTACATTCAACAAAAAACACTAATATACATTTCAAACTATGGCATTTAACAATTAGCACACAATCAAGCAAAGTTACCCTAACCTCTTCTCCTAAGCTCCAATGTGCTCACTTGGCACTAGACTCACCAACCTTCTCTTTTCCTTTGTCTTTTCTTGTCTCTACCACTACATTCAACCATCCAATTTCTAGAATTGGAAATAAAGGGATTACTACCACATTCGATACTGAAAAGAAGAAAAGAGAAGAAGATGAAGAACCTAATACAAAAACTTACATTAATAAATCAATGACTCAACTCAGAAATTATCTAAC
The DNA here is from genome assembly GCA_947683425.1 of Excoecaria cochinchinensis. NCBI lineage: Eukaryota > Viridiplantae > Streptophyta > Magnoliopsida > Malpighiales > Euphorbiaceae > Excoecaria > Excoecaria cochinchinensis. The sequence continues at coordinate 961,258 of CANTUQ010000022.1, forward strand.
AGAAATCCACCATCAAAATCAACCTAGCTGAAATCCAAGAACAAGGAATTAACAATGAAGAAAAGAAAAGAAGAACAAGAGAGAGTGGGTAGCCAATCAAACATGCAGAAATGGGAGTATTTCTCTCTCCTCAATTCCTTGTATTGCATGGTTAGGATGGGTTGGCAAAGCCAACACTTGCCACCCGGATTCCACTTCCATTTCCTTAACCCCAATTAGTCTTAATTAAACCCACTTAGCACTTAATTAAACCATTAAACCAACCTTTAATTAATCATGTACAACTACTTATTAGCCACTAAACTTATTCATTTAATGCAATCAAATCCACATTTCCAATCACACTTAGGTCCAAAATTAGAAACTCGAATTAAACTTACCCCATTCACCCTAATTAGGCCAAATTACTACTAGGGTAGATTTCGGGACATTATAACTCTACCCTCCTAAAAAGAATTTCGTCTGCGAAATTTATACCTAGATTAAACAGATGAGGATACTGAGCTCGCATTGCTGCTTCTGGTTCCCATGTCGCTTCCTCTATCTCATGATGTTGCCAAAGCACTTTCACCAATGGAACTTGCTTATTCCGAAGTTGCTTCACTTCCTGTGCCAATATTGCTTTAGGCTTCTCATCATAGGAGAAATTCGATTGCACTTGCACATCCTGCACAGACAGAACATGTGAATCACCTGAACGATATCTTTCGAGCATAGACACATGGAAGACATCATGAAGCTTAGCCAAAGCTGCAGGTAAGGCTAATCGATATGCCACTTTTCCAACTCTTTCTAACACCTTATACGGTCCAATAAACCTTGAACTCAGTTTCCCTTTCTTTCCAAATTGAAGCACTTTCCTCCAATGAGACACTTTCAGAAAGACCTTATCACCCACATCAAACTCAATATCCTTTCTCTTAAAATTCGCAAAAGATTTTTGCCTGTCACTTGCAGCTTTCAACTGCTGCTGAATAATCTTCACTTTCTCTTCAGTATCTCTTACCAAATCAGAACCAATTATCTTATGCTCATTCAATTCTGTAACGCCCCAATACCCCTCGGAAGGAATATCGGGTTGCTACGCACTCACATATGCATACATAGACACTCATGCAAAAACTATAACGGTAACATGCTTATACATACACACGCATCCTATAAGCGAAAGCATCATATAAACAAAACATACTTTCACTAATAAATTCTTAAAATGTACACATTACAAAAATAATATCATTCTTACATTATAAGATCGAAGCCTAATAACATCTATTATAAAACATTCTCTTAACATATACATTGTAATCATTACAAAAATAATCATAAACAAAAGCAAAAACTTCACTTCAACTCCTAGTGGCCAGCAGATGGATGACCCTCAAAACCGAACCAAACCTGCATACTTACACGGGAAAACACCCGTGCTAAGCGATAACGCTTAGTGGGGATATACAGATACAAAGACTTCTCACGAAGTCGCAACAATACATATATATATAACCAAGTATACACACTTGCAACATATATCAATAAGCAAAGGCATAAACATCAACATGAACATAACTAACAATAGCACATGCCTTTATCATATCATTATCATATACATTTACTAAAGCATGTACTTTATCTCAAGCTTTTACATGTATATTCATATACACTAGGTAGATCACAACTTTACATGCTTATAAATAATCATTCAATAACTAAGCCATAGTCTGAATTCTCATTAATGGTGGATACGGGTGCACTAGATACTGACTAGCAGTATTAAACATTTAGAGACCAAAATCTCAAATTACTAGTTACCCAAAGGTAGCAAACACTAGACCCTTATAGGCCAAACACTAGACCCTTGCGGGCCAATCACCAGCAGCTGCAAAACACTAGCCCTTATATATATCACATTTAAACTTTACTATGTATGATCATACATAAACCAATGCAATGCTATACACAAATAAGAGAAAAAAACTTAAATTACAACTCTGCACAGTGTCGCGTTCGCAATAGAACCCAACACATGCAAATAACATGCTCGCGACCAGTGTCGCGCTTGCGACAGAATGCCCAAGTAGCTCGGCAAGGATAGACGATGCTCGGCAGGTAGACCTCGCCCAAGGAGTGTTTTGTCGCGCTCTCGATAGAACCGAACTAAGTGTTCAATCCTTCGAGAAACACAACTCTTATGCACATACTTTCACTTGCCGAACTCACAAAAATCATGTCATACACACTACAAAGCTCTACTACAACTTTAAACACAATCAATTACTATTTTCTATCAAATGATAACTAACATAGTAATCATAGCAAGTATTCCCTGCATGCAAAATCTATACATATACAACATGCAACAATAGCATACTTGACTACAACACTCAATTGAATTATAACACTAACTTAAAGCTCATCAAAATGCCATATAATCAATCATGCATCTAGTAGCAGAATTTCAATAACAATATCTCAACTAACAACACATGCGTTTGTTCAAAAAGTACACAAACTCAACATGCCCTTACTACAAATTACAACTACTAACTCAAACACAACACATGCAACTACTTAAAATGGCACACGATCCTAACCTCTAGGAAGCAACTCTAAACTCTTCTCTTTAAGGTTACACCTTCTCCTTGCCCTTCTCTTTCCTTTTGTCCAAAGCTTCATACACAATCCAATTCAAACACACACACACTCTTAGTCCATTAACCCAACCAACTTAAACACATAAGAAGAATGGAGTAGAAGAAGACCACACTAAACCAAATTGCACTTACCTTCTTTGCTTCATACGAAAATCATATCAATCCATCCAATTGTAGAAATTAAACTACCAATTGAAGAACAAGGGTTGAAAATGAAGAAGAAAGATCAAAGGAAACCAACAGAAAAATGAGAAGTGAAGAAACCATACCACATGCAAGAAATGGGACAGAAATTCCCACTAAAACCCCTTTATATTGCATGTACTAATCTATGTGGCACTCTCTCCTTATGCCACATAAGCCTTTGTTGACAAGTGACCCACTCAAGCAAACTTCCTCTACAAGTCCACGATAATTCTCTCTTAAGTCCCTCCATCAAAATTCTACTTTACAATTACTTTACTTTTCTTTTAATTAAACCCTATAAACTCATAAAGTCCTACTTAATCCAATTACTATAACACCCTTACAATACAATTACACTATAATTCCTACTAGGAAATAATTTGGGTTGTTATAAATTCTGTCCAACATACAGGAGTTCGACACTTCCTTCCATAAAAAACTTCATAAGGTGCCATGCCAATACTCACTTGATAGCTATTATTATAAGCAAATTCCATCAATGGAATGTACTTATCCCAACTCTTAGAAAAATCCAAAACACAAGCTCGGAGCAAATCTTCTAATACCTGAATTACCCTTTCCGACTATCCATCAGTTTGCGGATGAAAAGCTATACTGAAATGCAATCTTGTACCCAGTGTAGATTGCAGACCTTTCCAGAACTTAAAAGTAAACCTCGGGTCCCTGTCAGATACAATATATAAAGGAATACCATCCAGTCTTACAATCTCATTCATGTACACTTCAGCCAACCGATCTATAGTGTAATCAAGTCAAATCGGTATAAAATGAGCTAACTTGGAAAATTGATCAACTATTATCCATGCAGAATTGTGCTATTTCGATGTTTTTGGAAGACCTGTGACAAAATCCATGGTAATGTTATCCCATTTCCACTGTGGAATCGGAATAGGATTCACCAAACTCGATAGAACTTGATGTTCTGCTTTAACTTGCTGACAAGTCAAGCACTTGAAAACATACTCAACCACATCTCTCTTCATACCAAGCCACTAATAAAACTATTTCAAATCTTGATACATCTTTCTTAACTCTTTATCACTTGCCACACATAACCGATCCCGATAATACAAAACATCTTCCTTATCTACTGAATAGTTAGTCTTGTCACCATTCCTGACTGATAACTTAGGATCACCTTTTTGCGCATTCACTATCTCATACCTCAAACTAGGTCTTGCTCTCAACTGAGCTATTAAAGCTCAATCAGAAGTAAATCTCCATTTAATATGTTGCAATGTCAAAGCTGAGACTGACTTCCTACTGAACGCATCAGCCACTACATTAGCCTTACCAGGATGGTAATCTATAATGCAGTTATAATCCTTAAATTGTTCAAGCCACCTTTTCTGTCTCAAATTTGACTCTTTTTGAGTTAGCAGATACTTAAGACTCTTATGATCAGTGAAAATCTTGCATCTTTCACAATACAAGTAATGGCGCTAAATCTTTAAAGCAAACACTACTGTAGCTAACTCCAGATCATGCATTGGGTAATTTTGCTCATACCATGCGGTTTCAACTATCTCGAAGCATAAGCTACTACTTTCCCATCTTGCATCAGTACACATTCCAATCCAATTCTAAAAGCATCGCTATACATAGCGTACTCCTTGCCAGAAATAGGTTGAGTTAGAATTGGTGCTTCAACTAGCATCCTTTTCAACTATTCAAAGCTAGCTTGACACTTATCTGACCACACAAACTTAACTCCTTGACGAAGCAACTTGGTAAGCAGAGAAGCAATGACTGAAAATCCTTTCACAAAACGCTGATAATAACCCGCTAAACCCAAGAAACTCCTAACTTCAGGCACATTTCTGGGCGGTTTCCAATTCACAACTACTTCTATCTTAGCTGGATCAACTTTAATGCCTTCAGAAGAGACAAAATTCACACTTACTAAGCTTAGCATATAACTGATGTTCCCTCAAAGTTTGAAGCATAATTCTCAAATACTGCTCATGTTCTTTCACATTCTTCGAATACACCAATATGTCATCAATGAACACCACAATAAATTGATCCAAGTACGGCCTGAACACTCTATTCATCAAATCCATAAATGGTGCAGGTGCATGTTAGTGGTTATGCCCTAGGCCAAATATTTGGACCTTAATATAATAAATACGTTTTCATTTATAAGATGGTTTTCTTCACATTAATATTATTGACATGTTACATTATTGTAATGTTTATGAATAACAATATTATTCATGTCGTCCCTAGTCATTTATCACTAAAGGGTATAAAGATAAATTAAGACTAGTATAGATTTGCATTGATAATCATGGGATGATTATGTATATGATGATATAAATCAAATCTATAGGTACTTGTTAGAGAACAAAGTACTGGATAGATCCACTGTGAGATCATTACATGGGATAGTGTCATAAGTGATCTTATAATATATATGTTATTAAATCCTTTGACCTGAGGTTATCACAGTTTCCTACATACGGAACATTATGTTTTGACATAATCAAACATTATCTTTAATCGGATAATTACAAAGTTTATGATCGAACATAATGAGAATTATGCAGAGGAAAGTGAATAAACAAGATGGAATTTGTCCCTCTCTTATGAGAGAGATATCTATTGGGCCCCTCGATAAGTAGGACTATAAAATGCATGGCCGTGCTCGAATGAATTGATAGTGTGATCAATGTCATTTGAATTTATCAGTCTACTTAGTGATCGGGAAATTATATGTTTGAACAATATAAGTTTGACATGGACCATGACTTATGTTCAAATAAGATATCGTGTGACAAAAAGATAATAGCATGTTCTATTGTCAGGTTAAAATTGGACTAACGATATTTATATTATTTGAGTAGTCATAATGTCTTGCTAGAGACAAATTATGACTTGTGGGCCTATTATGGTATTGGATCCACTTCCAACTTAATATAAACCTATTGGGTCACACACCAAGACCACAATGAATGGATTGGATTTTAATTAGGGTATTATGAAGTTATATAAATATGGGTATTTATATTTAAATTTCGTAATGATATATAAATATATATATTCACATATGATATTTCTTATTTTGAATAAGAAATATATATATATATATATATAAATATCTCTTATTTTCAATAAGAGATAATATCCCTAATTTATCTCTCTAGGGTTTACATATATAAATAGATATATGTTTAAGGAAAAGGATTCACATTTTCTCCTAATTACGTTTTCCTAAGAAAGGTTATTTTGAGAAACCATAGCCACCACTTGAAAAACCCTAGCTACTATTTTCTTTTAGAAAGAAAACACAGAAAATCCAGTCGCACGTGAAGGGAGCTAGCACCCCTGTGATAATCTGTTCGTCGGTTCCGATAGAGGGCATTCGTGGTTGGAGCAGCGCCTACAATCCGTTATAACTAAGAGTTAGTTCATTTTTTTAGCACACTAAAAGGTCAGTAATTTTAATCCCTCTTTTTGAATCAATTGAAAATACATGGATCCTATTTGGGTTTCGATTTATATTCTGCTGCATTTAATTTGAATTATTGCGATGAAACCCAACAGTGCATTGGTTAACTCGAATGGCATTACTAGAAATTCATAGTGACCATATCGAGTCCTGAATACAGTCTGTGGAATATCCTCCTTCTTAACTTGTAGCTGATAGTACCCTGATCTCATATCGATATTTAAAAACACACTAGCTCCCTTCAACTGGTCAAATAAATCCTCAATTATCGGCAAAGGATATATATTCTTTACTGTCACCTTATTGAGCTATCTGTAGTCAATACACATTCTCATTGTACCATCCTTCTTCTTAACAAATAACACTAAAGCTCCCCAAGGGGATACACTTGGTCGAATAAAATCCTTATCTAACAACTCTTGCAACTGAGTCTTTAATTCCTTCAACTCAGTAGGGACAATTTGATAAGGTGTCTTAGACACAAGTGCGGTACCCGGCATAACTCAATTGACAGCTCCACTTCCCTTACAGGCGGTATACCAGCCAACTCTTCTGGAAACACATCAGGAAATTCTTTCACTACTGGTATATCCTGTATTCTAACTTATTCCCTTTTCAAACTGAGCACAAGTGCTAGAAAAGCTTCACATCCTTTTATCAAACATAGATACGCTTGCATAGCAGAAATCACATCTACTAATGGATTAGAATGCACACCCCTTACCATCACATTAGACTATTTTGAATTTCTAAGCATAACTGTTTTCTTTCTACAGTTAACTACAACCTAATACTTACTTAACCAATCTATGCCCAAAATCAAATCAAACTCATCAAAAGGCAGTTCTATCAAATCTATAGGAAATATCTTACCTTAAAACACTAAAAGGCAATCTCTGTATACCTTATTCACTTTAACACTATTCCCCAATGGACTAGTCACACATATATCAAAATCTAAATGATCAATAGAGGACATCTTATCACATAATTTCTTAGAACACACATATGAATGCGTAGATCCAAGGTCAATTAATGCAAACATTTTTATATCAAAGAGTAGAAATGTACCAGCTATAACCTTTGGCACATCCTGCTCCTCACGAGCTTTCATAGCATAAGCCCGTGCTGGTGCTGTTGGTGGTCGATCAACAAATTCTGACACTACACCACCTATGGACTGGCTACCTCTACCACGTTTTCTACCTCTTCCACGGTTTGTTGGAGGCAAATTAAATCCACCTCTACTAGCTTCCCGTTGATTCCCTGTCACTTCATAGGCTTTAGGACAGTTAGCCAAGAAGTGCTCAGTACTCCCACATCTGAAACATGCACCAGTCAACTTCCAATAATTGCCTCTATGATGCTTACAACAATGGGGACACTCAGGCACATCACTTCTATTACCAGACACACCCCTACCAATACTAGATGCATAAGAAGTTCCTTACTTTTTGCCTTTATTAGCTGGGTTACTAGTTGACTCAGCATGACGTGCCACTTGAGAATCTCTCTATCTCTTACCCGAATGTGCCCCACCTCTACCAGAATTCCTCCTCTGCATTCTTTCCCTCTAAACCTCTTATGACATTTCAACTCTCATGGCTGCTTAAACTATCTGATAGTAGCTCACAGTCTGAGAAGTAGTCATAGAGATCAACAATATCTTTATTAGCTCATTCAAACCTTCCTCAAATTGTTTGCACCGAAACTCTTCTGTAAGCATGCCTTCAGGTGCATACTTACTGAGCCTACAGAACTCCTTCTTATACTCTGCTACTGATAAAGCTCTTTGCCTCAAGTTCAGAAATCACTTCTAGTTTGCTTCCGGATACGCTTTAGTAATGTACTTATTACGGAATTCATATACAAAGAACTCATAACTGATCGGATTCAGAAGCAATGGATGCCATAGAACCAGCTTTCACCAATCATAAGCAGAACCTTATAGAAGTGATACTACATATTCCACCTTCTGCTCCGGAGGGCATCTTATCTCTTAAAGTACCCTCTGCACTTTCTCGATCTAGAATTCAGCCTTATAAATTACTCATCAAAACTAGTGCCATAGAATTCTTCCGCACCATGTTTTCTCAATGATTCTAGTAGAGCTTTCGGTATTGTCATAAGATCCAACACCCTAGCCATATCCTGAGACATCTTGAACAGAGTTTCCATCGGTACCATTGGAACATCTTGTCCCACACCAGCTGGTACAGATGGACCAGACATTGACACTTTAGGTTCCCTCGAATTCACGCTTTTTGCGGTCCCTTCTATCGCATCGTGAGAAGGATCCATCTATTTGATACATACACAAGGACGTCCATTCCTATTCTACACTTTATTCGGAAATGACTAAACCTATGCTCTGATACCACATGTAACACCCATCCTCGACCGCACATGTAGCTTCGCTATGGCAGCCAAAGACGATCGTTACGTACAACATCACAAGCATCATATTGCCTAAACTCATACAATTGAATCACATACAAGATCCTGAACCAATAAATTTCATTCAAACACAGCAGAATCATTTCAAATGCATACTTTATACATACTATCAACTTGCATTACATGCCATGTTCAGCTGTTACATCACATCTCTCTACATGCCAAAACTACTAATTACATTATACATAGTACAAGATGCTAAAAACCTAATCTAAGCAGCGAACCCTAGTGTGTTGACCAACAATGATGCGGGACCGTCCTTCAATTATGCTTCACTTTTGAACCTACACGGATTAAAAACCCATGCTAAGCGATAACTCTTAGTGGGGAAACAACATACAATATATACATATATATAACAATTTATGAACAATAAAAGATATATACTTTATATTCATGCCTCATTATATATGTGTTTCAAAAACATAGCATTGAGCAGATTTCATTATACATATAGCATCATTAGAAAGTCAGATTCAAATATCACAATATTGCATGACAATGTTATAACACATCACATTCTCATAACATTCACTTTGCTCATTATTGATTAATAATTCATTATTCACCTTGCCTGCAATTATTAGATGCGGATAACGGGTATCGCATTTGTACTCGTAAGTACCACATTTCGCATTTGTATCCGAAAATACGCATTTTTGCATTACTACCTGTGGGTACCGAAATAATTAATAATATATAAGCACTGTTGTGAACTCAAGAAGGGTTCTATACGCATTGGGGATTCCAAAAGGAATCAAACGCTTTGGCTGTAACACTTTGACCCTATAGGCATAGCTATCTATCCACTACTTGATTTGCAGGTTAAATTATTAATTCCAATTGATGTTCATTATTCACATTGTATCACAACTATTCATTCATATAAAATAATATAATTTCATTGCAAAAATTCACATTATACGAGTTTGCATGGTTAAACACATTATAGATCCAATTAAATGTTGTTAAACTTAATTGAATCCCAATTCATACATTTATACAATATTAGATAATTTTTTGAAAGGAATTGTAGAAAATTCAGGTACCTTAAGGTGACAACCAAATGGTTATGACCATGACATATGCACAACCCAAAATAGAATATAAATCAGAAGCATCTCACGGTGACGACCAAATGGTTGTGACCGTGACATGCAAACAATCCGAGGCAGGATAGAAAATAGGCATACCTCACGGTGATAACCTAATGGTTGTGACCGTGACATATGCAAATTTTTGAGGTAGAATGGAAAACAAAGGCATTAACTTACTCCTTTCAAAACCCTTTTTCCTACCGCAAAATACATGACCATTAAAACTCATCAAAACTCTATTTTCAACCAACATATCCTTCTAAAAAAACGTTTCCATACATGTTAAATTTCAAATGACACAACTCTCATTACAATTAAACTATAAATCAAGGAGTTATGGCCAAAGAAACACAACTTGCTCCAAAAGCCCTCCTATAAAATTTTGACAACATTTATAGGCTCTTTTGAAGACCTTAGAGTCCTTAAAACAACAAAGTTATTTCTACAACAATTTAAGGCATGTACAATGTGATTTCAACCCAATTAGTCTCATACATTTTATATTTGTGAAATGCATTTTATAACATAAACAATCCAAATAGGTCAAAATAGAACTCAAATCAATTCCACACTTCCAAATTCAATAATCTTCAAGTTGACTGATTTGGCATAATCAACTCACCAAAACTTAACTTTACTTCCCTAACATATACATAAACACTTTGGCATACTCAAATTTATAGTACATATCCATTCATTTATAGATTACATAACAAATGCCAAGTCTTCAAAAATTAGGGTTCATGCTAACAAATCAATACATGGTAATCAATCTAACACAACCAACACCCATTCTCAAATCCATTCAACACATAACACTAATATACATTTCAAACTATGGCATTTAACAATTACCACACAATCAAGCAAAGTTTCCCAAACCTCTTCTCCTTAGCTCCAATGTGCTCACTTGGCACTAGGCTCACTAACCTTCTGTTTTTCTTTGTCTTGTATTATCTCTACCACTACATTTAAGCATCCAATTTCCAGAATTGGAAACAAAGGGATTACTACCACATTCAATACCGAAAAGAAGAAAAGAGAAGAAGATGAAGAACCTAATACAAAAACTTACCTTAAGAAATCAATGACTCAACTCAGAAATTATCTAATTGAAATCCACCATCAAAATCAACCCAGTAGAAATCAAAGAACATGGAAATAAAGATGAAAAAAAGAAAAGAAAAATAAGAGAGAGTGGGTAGACGATCAAACATGTAAATATGGGAGTATTTCTCTCTCCTCAATTCCTTATATTGCATGGTTAGGATGGGTTGGCAACGCGAATACTTGCCACCTGGATTCCACTTCCATTTCCTTAACCCCAATTAGTCTTAATTAAACCCACTTAGCACTTAATTAAACCAACCTTTAATTAATCATGCACAACTACTTATTAGCCACTAAACTTATTTATTTTATGCAATCAAATCCACATTTACAATCACACTTAGGTTAAAAATTAGAAACTAAAATTAAACTTACCATAAATTAGGTCAAACTACTACTAGGGTAGATTTTGGGTCATTACAAATTTAGTTGAAAATATGTATTTATGTTATGTGATGAATTAAATTTTAGTGATGAGCTTAGTGAGCTAGTATGGGCTTATGCTATGAACGCTTGTGAGGAGCAGGATGAGCCAGAGGTTATAGCTGGTACATTTCTACTCTTTGATATGAAAATGTTTGCATTAATTGACCTTGGATCCACGCATTCATATGTATGTTCTAAGAAGTTAGGTGATAAGATGTCTTCTGTTGATCATTTAGATTATGATATGTGTAGGACTAGTCCATTGGGGAGCAGTGTTAATGTGAATAAAGTATATAGAGATTGCCCTTAAGTGGTTCAAGGTCAAGTGTTTCCTATAGATTTGATAGAACTGCCTTTTGATGAGTTTGATTTGATTTTGGGCATGGATTGGTTAAATAGGCACCGAGCTATTGTTAACTGTAGAAAGAAAATAGTTGTGCTTGGAAGTTTAGAACAGATTGTAAGGGGTGTACATTCTAATCCTTTAGTAGATGTAATTTCTGCTATGCAAGCGTATCGGTGTCTGAGGAAAGGATGTGAAGCTTTCCTAGCTTTGGTGTTAGATTCGAAGAGGGAACAAGTTAGAATACAGGATATACCAGTAGTCAAAGAATTTCCTGATGTGTTTCCAGAAGAGTTGGCTAGTATACCATCTGTAAGGGAAGTGGATCTATCAATTGAGATTGTGTCGGGTACTGTACCTGTCTCCAAGACACCTTATCATATGGCTCCTACTGAGTTGAAGGAATTAAAGACTCAGTTGCAAGAGTTATTAGATAAGGGTTTTATACGACCGAGTGTATCTCCTTGGGGTGCTCCAGTGCTATTTGTTAAGAAAAAGGATGGCACAATGAGAATGTGCATTGACTATAGGTAGCTTAATAAGGTAACAGTGAAGAACATATATCCTTTGCCAAGGATTGAGGATTTGTTTGATTAGTTGAAGGGAGCTGGTGTGTTTTCAAAGATTGATTTGCAATCTGGATACTATCAGCTACAAGTTAAGAAAGAGGATATTCCTAAAACTGCATTTAGGACTCGATATGGTCAATATGAATTCTTAGTAATGCCATTTGGATTGACCAATGCAGCTATAGCATTCATGGACTTGATTAATAGAGTGTTCAGGCCATATCTAGATCAGTTTATTGTAGTATTTATTGATGATATACTTGTGTATTTGAGAGATGAGAAAGAGCATGAGCAACATTTGAAAATTGTGCTCAGACTTTGAGGGAGCATCAGTTATATGCTAAGCTCAGTAAGTGTGAGTTTTGGCTTTAGAAAGTATCTTTTTTAGGTCATGTTGTCTCTTATGAGGGTATTAAAGTTGATCCAGCTAAGATAGAAGCAATAGTGAGTTGGAAACCACCCAGAAATGTGCATGAGATTAGAAGTTTCTTGGGTTTCGGGGGTTATTATCGGTGTTTTGTGAATGGATTTTTAGTTATTGCTTCTCCGCTTACCAAGTTGCTTCATAAAGGGATTAAGTTTGTATGGTCAGATAAGTGTCAAGCTAGTTTTGAACAGTTAAAAAGGATGTTAGTTGAAGCACCGATTCTGACTCAACCCATTCTAGGTAAAGAGTATGCTATGTATAGCGATGCTTCGTGAATTGGATTTGGATGTGTACTGATGCAAGATGGGAAAGTGATAGCTTATGCTTCAAGGCAGTTGAAACCGCATGAGCAGAACTACTCGACGCATGATCTGGAGTTAGCTGCAGTAGTGTTTGCTTTAAAAATTTGGCGCCATTACTTGTATGGTGAAAGATGCAAGATTTCCACTGATCACAAGAGTCTTAAGTATTTGCTTACTCAAAAAGAGTTGAATTTGAGAAAGAGAAGATGGCTTAAACTGTTTAAGGATTATGATTGTATTATAGATTTCCATCCTGGTAAAGCTAATGTCGTAGCCAATGCATTGAGTAGAAAGTCAGTCTCTGCTTTGGCATTGCAAAACGTCAAATGGAGATTTGCTTCTGATGGGGCTTTAGTGGCTCAGTTGAAAGCAAGACCTAATTTGAGGTATGAGATAATGAATGTACAGAAATATAATTCTAAGTTACAATAAATTCTGTAGTCCGTCAGGAATGGCGATAAGACTGAATATTCAGTAAGTAAAGAAGGTGTTATGTATTATCGAGATCGGTTGTGTGTAGCAAGTGATAGTGAGTTGAGAAAGAAGCTTCCGCACGAAGCTCATAACACAATTTTTACAATGCATCCAGGTGGCAATAAGGTGTATCAGGATTTGAAATAGTTTTATTGGTGGCCTGGTATGAAAAAAGATGTGATTGAGTATGTTTCTAAGTGCTTGACTTGTTAGCAAGTGAAAGCGGAACATCAAGTTCCATCGGGTTTGTTGAATCCTATTTCGATTCCACAGTGAAAATGGGATAATATTACCATGGATTTTGTCACAGGACTTCTAATGACATCTAAACAGCATGATTCTTTATGGATAATAGTTGATCGATTTTCTAAGTCAACTCATTTTATACTTATTTGACTTGATTACTCAATGGATCATTTGGCTGAACAGTATGTGAATGAGATTATGCGACTTCATGGTATTCCTTTACCCATTGTATCTGATTGAGACCCGAGGTTTACTTCTAAGTTCTGGAAAGGTTTTCAATTTGCACTGGGTACACGACTGCATTTTAGTACAGCTTTTCACCAGCAGACTGATGGACAGTCAGAAAGGATAATTCAAGTGTTAGAAGATTCGCTTTGAGCTTGTGTCTTGAATTTTTCTAAGAGTTGGGATAAGTACATTCCATTGATGGAATTCGTGTATAATAACAGTTATCAGGTGAGTATCGGCATGGCACCTTATGAAGCTCTTTATGGAAGGAAATGTTAGACTCTTGTATGTTGGATAGAGTTGAATGGGCATAAGATAATTGGTTTTGATTTGGTAAGAGATACAGAAGAAAAAGCGAAGATTATTCAGCAATGGTTGAAAGCTGTAAGTGATAGGCAAAAGTCTTATGCGGATTTGAAGAGAAAAGATATAGAGTTTGATGTGGGTGACAAGGTCTTTTTAAAAGTGTCTCTGTCACACTCCCTAACCACACGTAGAGTTTTACCACGATGGATATGGAGTGTCACCACACAAACACATGCACACGAAGTAGTTTTCACATAAAACTCAGGATTATTAAATTTCGTTATAACAGTATTAGATTACATTCCAAAAACCCATGCATTAGTTACATAATATTGATAATCTTACTACAATTTATACTTTACATAATACAACTTGTTTAATACAAAACTTTAGCTCACTTATACATGCCAGCTTATAATTACACATCTTATACTATTACAAAAAGAACCTACATAAACAACGGACCCTATTGTGTTGGCCATTGGCGATGCAGGACTGTCTTCCAAAATGCTTATCTTTGGAAACCTACATGGATAAAACATCCATGCTAAGCGATAACACTTAGTGGGAAACAACAACTTACAATATCCATACATAACAGTCATTATATAATATCATGAACATGCCTTGTATTAACACAACACATACATATGGTATATCACTTATCATATCTAAGAGATCATATATAATCATATATATACACCACATACTCACGGTTTGATAACTTAACTCTCACATCATGCATAAGTTCACATTATTTATTCACCACACATCATTCATTCTTTACCTTGTGTAGACACTGCCTCGGTGGCCTACCGCCACGTGGCACAGTGCCTGCATGCAGGATCGCGAGGTGCCATGAGCAGCGCGCGGCCTATGGAGCCGTACCTCGTGCATGCGAGGTGCGGCCTCCTGCGCGAGGCAGCACCACGCGCACTCTCGTAGCGTGAGGTACGGCCTCCAGCGCACGAGGCATGGCCTCCTTGTGCGAGGCCGCACCTCGTGCCTGCGAGGAATGGCCTCCAGTGCGAGGGCCGCACCTCGTGCATCTCCTACCTTGCCGGGACTTCATTTTTTCCTAGATTTTCGTGGTTTTGAGTTAAAATTTGAATGAATTAAACTCAAATTGTTTTTTCAGATTTTCAAAAGAATAAAACTTGATTTTTAAAGGATAATTAGGGATTTTTAATGGGATTGAAAAAACTCCTAAAACGTAATTTTTTTTGGAAAAGATCATATAAAAAGAAAAAGTTAGAAGACCATAGGAGGGAGCATTAGAAAGGCAAAAAAAAAAAATTCTGAAAAAGAAGATTTTTGAGAGCTAACAAGGTTTTTTGAAAATTCTAAAATCGTTCTTGAGCCAAAAAAATTAATTATTTGTGTTTAAAATTCAATTTTCATCATCTGATTTCTTTAAAAATAAGAGTTTTGAACTTCAGTTTTAGTGAGAGAAAGCTTTGATCCAAGCTTTCTTTATTCCTTTTTCTCAAGCAATGGACGAGAAAATCATCCGTTCTTCTTTTGCAGCCAAAATCAAACCTCTGAGAGTAAATTTATGGGTTAAAGCCAATCATTTCTCTTTCCTTACTTTGTGTCGTTTATTTGTTTTCTCCATTGTAATTACTGTAAACTACTATTAGTTTATTTGTTGTCGTTTGTTATAATCAACATGAACTTAGATTAATCTAATCAATTTACTGATTTGATGCATGGAATGTAAGTTGAATCTGTAGAATATCTAGCATTAATTTTGTTTTTCATTTGATTCTACTTTTGGTCATTAATCCACTTTGTTAATTTCCAGTGTTTTTTTATCAAACATTATTTTCTCATAGTAATCATAAATATTTTCCTCAATTAGAATTATTTATTGTATTTGTTTCATTTAATTGTTTATTTCTATTATATCATATTCTGTACATTTGATTCAATTTGCTAACATTATTTTTTTATTCTTGTTTTTGTTGTCCACCAAACTTATTTATTTCACTTTCAGTAATATTCCTGGGCAACCTGGAGAATCAAGAGATTAAGAGTCTTCAAAGTTTGGTTTGCATTTTAATTTATGTATTTCCCTTATTTTATTGTTTCGCATATTTTATGCAAAATAGTATTTAGGTGCGTTTCTTTTAGAGAAACTCATGCTTTTTTTACAATAATAAAAATTAATAAAATACGACCAATGTCCTGATTTTAGCAAATAAACTTTCATTTTCAAAAGAGAGTTAATTCTCATAAAATGGGATCAAATTATCCCTATTTTTTATCTCCCAAAATAACTTTAAGATTTTTTAAGTTAACACAAGGGAACCAATGTTCCTAAAATCTAATAAATGTTCCAATTTGTGTATTATGTATTTTATTTTATTCTTTTTTGTGTATTATGTAACACCCCCATACCCCCGGTAAGGAATATCGGGGCGCTACGCGGACACTTACGTATACATGTACATGCATTAGAGGAAGCGATAGCATAAACACATCCATTTAAAAGTAATTAAATACTACACTAGGGCCCAACATGCATTTCATATCAACTATACATATGTACTACTTTCTCTTTATACATGTTCATATTACACTCTGTTTTCATTTAACTTTACATATACATTTACATGTGATTCTTTAACTTTTATTACATAATGATGTTACTCAAAATGTAAAAACTCTAACTCTTTCTTATACAAAAAGCTATAGCAAAAACTCCTAGTGGCCTTGACCCGCAGATGTCCGCTCACTGGTCCGAACCTGGGCAGTTACACTCGGTAATCCCTTTATAAGCATGCTTATCTATCCACTATAACGGTAATCAGTCTCAATACCAACTCACACACTATACACAGACATCAACTCATCAACTAAAATTCAAGTGCATTTATCAAATTCAGAGGCATGTAATTCATATACAATCTTGTTCAACAACTAAAAGCATGTAACACTTAAATTCATTACATAAACATATAAATCATGCAAAGCAAGACAGAAGAAAACACTCTCTTCAAAAAAAATAAAACAGGATGCGAAGAGGTTCACTGTCGCGATTGCGACAAGAAGTCGCGCTCGCGACAGAAGCCAAGTTCATTGTCGCGATCGCGACAAGAGGTCGCGCTCGCGACAGAAGATAGATTACAAAAAGGCTCTATACTCTATACCAAATGCATTATGTAACAATTACTAAGTTCATACATATTTATCATGTCATTTACTATACTTCCTACAACTATACATTGTTACTTTATTAGTTAAATTACCATCTTTAATCATACTCATATGTATTTTTCCATTAACAACTAATTTGTAACCATTTAGGAGCCCTAATCATGTATAAAACGTTAAGGGGAAAGGAAAGGGGTTGACCCATGCCAACCATGGGCTCAAAATGAAGAAAAAAGAGCTTAATTTAGGATGTTCTGTCGCGAGGTCGCGACCTGTGTCGCGCTCGCGACAGAGGCTCCGCTTTGGTGCCTCACAAGACTGCTTTTTACCCTAAACTTGTATCATCTAAATGAACCTCTAAACGTAATATTTAGGCAAAATGTTCTTCTTAAAATTTTTTCTCTAAGATGGTATCTTTCAAATAGGACAATTTTCAGGTCATTTGGACATCTATAACAAAAGATATGATCTAAATAATCCATACTATTCTAGGGAACCCGCCGGAACAGGGTAACCTACGTTCTAATTACTTTTTGGGATGCTTAGGTCCTGCATTCGATCAAGCACCCTCTTAGACATTTTTAGATACGGATCTTATCTTTCTTATGCAATTAAAATCAACACAATTGGAGTCCTATAGCTCTACTTATATTAAATACTATACACAGGGGTCTAATGACAAATAAGCAGAATTTCACAAAATCAAACTCTATCATCAACACAAACACTCAAATGATCAAGTTACATACTTTAAACATATATACACATGTCATGAGCACTGAAAGCAATCAAAATGAACAATAAACCAATATACACTAAAAGAGCAATTGAGCTAGTTAAAGCTCATCATATACATCTACATCCAGTTATGGTTCCTTTTAAACACATATCATTCAATCACATGCCAGGAAAACAAAATCGCACTCGATCCCTACCTTAGGTGGCTTAACCTCTTCTCTCTAATCGATTCAGAGCTTCTCCCTTTCCCTTCACTAGCCTCTTATCCACATCTTTCACAAATCACATAGAAAACACTTGGGTTACTCTTCTTTTTACTTTAAATCAAAAATAAAGAGAAAAAGGAGGTCAGATCGAAAAACAAATTAAGCTAACCTTCTGAAGAGATCTAATCAAGTCTTATGATGCTCTCTATAAGCCACCTCAAATGGTTCTCTCAAAGAACTAAGCATGTGAAAAAGAAAAGGAACAAGAGAGAGGCAAAGCAAGGTGATCGGCTGACCCAAAAAAAAAGAAACTAAAGCAAAAGAATAAGAGGGCCAAAACTCACGTAAAAGAAGAAGAAAGAAGCAAATGGTCAATCCTCATCCTCTATTTACTATTCAAATTAATGCCCACTTACTTTAATTAATTCATGTATATCTCACTTTGACTTTTAATTTCATTTAGTCTTGCCACATGTCACTCCCCTACAAAGCCATGTGTCACTCTCCTATAACCCACACTTAAATCTCTTGCCATGTGTCACCCTCTCAAGTTGCCATGTGTCAACACCCTATGATGCCACTTGTCAAACTCTTATGCCGCCACTTGTCACTCTTCTACAATGACACTTGTCACTCCTCTATGATGACACTTGTCACTCTTCTATGATACCATGTGTCAACTCCCTACAACTCGAAGTCTCTTAGTCCCACTTATGCACACATCTCGTGAGGGGGTTCTGTCGCGCTCGCGGCACTTCTCGCGCTCGCGACAAAATGCTCACACCCGCACCAACCAGTTAAAGTTCGAAAACCGCTGGAGGGCTCTATCGCGCCCGCGACACTGTTCGCGCTCGCGACAGAACTCTCGCACATGAAACTTACCTTTTTCGAATAAAAACTCTGTAATTCTTCTAGGGCCATTTTGGGGTGTGACAAATCTCTCCCCCTTAAGAAATTTCGTCCTCGAAATTTCCCTGCTAATCACTTGTAGGTAAATCTTTAAACAAATCTCTGAATCGCTATCACTTATACCATACAGCTATCAAATCGTGTACACTCCACACTTTCCTTAACACACTGCACTCTAATCCATATACCTCTTTTAAGCATCTAGCACTGAATGTATATCCTATCAGCTTTTCTCAATGAAACGCATGCAATAATTCTTTTTCAAATACAAATGAGGGATGCGGATGGAATGGTCATGTAATGAATTATGTATGCAAAATGATGCGAAAATGCAATGTAAGCTACTGTAATGCACTTTTCCCATCCCAATGTTTCACTATGCTCATGTCAAATGATTTCAAGAAGATAGCTGACAGGAATACAGAGTGTCACCTCAAACTCTTACCCATTCACATCTGCCGCTGTCTCTCCTACGCTCTCACGCGAGTCGGACTCCATCTATACTTTACACAAATGACATCTGCATTAGGCCACAACTCTAGACAAACTCTGACATTTAATCTATACTCTACATCTTATAGACCAGAACCTCCAACCTATGCTCTGATACCACTAAATGTAACACCCCCATACCCCCGGTAAGGAATATCGGGGCGCTACGCGGACACTTACGTATACATGTACATGCATTAGCGGAAGCGATAGCATAAACACATCCATTTAAAAGTAATTAAATACTACACTAGGGCCCAACATGCATTTCATATCAACTATACATATGTACTACTTTCTCTTTATACATGTTCATATTACACTCTGTTTTCATTTAACTTTACATATACATTTACATGTGATTCTTTAACTTTTATTACATAATGATGTTACTCAAAATGTAAAAACTCTAACTCTTTCTTATACAAAAAGCTATAGCAAAAACTCCTAGTGGCCTTGACCCGCAGATGTCCGCTCACTGGTCCGAACCTGTAACCTACACGGAAATAAACATCCGTGCTAAGCGATAACGCTTAGTGGGGCTGAAAATACTACAGAGGACTTCTTTACGAAGTCACAGATAAATCACACAATCATATATCTCATGCATATAACTCTTATACGTCTATAGGTCGTATGCTTAAATATCAAATACTCTGAACTCACATATAAATAACATCTACTCTTTCACTAATTCATGTACACTACATCTTGTACATCTCATTTATTCAAATATACATTATCATGTAACCACATTCATGTCAATACACTCATGTAATCATGTACTTGTATACAGAATTGTAATTTACTTAAACATTACTTTCATGTACTATAGCTTTATTCGAAGCAACACTATAATCATCTCAAGTTCACTGCACACATTTAACAAAACAAGCCTGAGTTACTCTCATGGTGGATACGGGACGCTCTATAAAAAAAATATTTTCGGTAGACCGAAGTCACAAAACAATTTCATATATCTCTATTAATGACCATTCTCAGAGGTCGACCCGCTTCGCCCAAACGGGGCGGAATATGGGCAGCTGCACTCGGTAATCCCTTTATAAGCATGCTTATCTATCCACTATAACGGTAATCAGGCTCAATACCAACTCACACACTATACATAGACATCAACTCATCAACTAAAATTGAAGTGCATTTATCAAATTCAGAGGCATGTAATTCATATACAATCTTGTTCAACAACTAAAAGCATGTAACACTTAAATTCATTACATAAACATATAAATCATGCAAAGCAAGACAGAAGAAAACACTCTCTTCAAAACAAATAAAACAGGATGCGAAGAGGTTCACTGTCGCGATCGCGACAAGAAGTCGCGCTCGCGACAGAAGCCAAGTTCATTGTCGCGATCGCGACAAGAGGTCACGCTCGCGACAGAAGATAGATTACAAAAAGGCTCTATACTCTATACCAAAAGCATTATGTAACAATTCCTAAGTTCATACATATTTATCATGTCATTTACTATACTTCCTACAACTATACATTGTTACTTTATTAGTTAAATTACCATCTTTAATCATACTCATATGTATTTTTCCATTAACAACTAATTTGTAACCATTTAGGAGCCCTAATCATGTATAAAACGTTAAGGGGAAAGGCAAGGGGTTGACCCATACCAACCATGGGCTCAAAATGAATAAAAAGAGCTTAATATAGGTTGTTCTGTCGCGAGGTCGCGACCTATGTCGCGCTCGCGACAGAGGCTCCGCTTTGGTGCCTCACGAGACTGCTTTTTACCCTAAACTTGTATCATCTAAATGAACCTCTAAACGTAATATTTAGGCAAAATGTTCTTCTTAAAATTTTTTCTCTAAGATGTTATTTTTCAAATGGGACAATTTTCAGGTCATTTGGACATCTATAACAAAATATATTATCTAAATAATCCATACTATTCTAGGGAACCCGCCAGAACAGGGTAACCTACGTTCTAATTACTTTTTGGGATGCTTAGGGCCTGAATTCGATCAAGCACCCTCTTAGACATTTTTAGATACGGATCTCATATTTCTTATGCAATTGGAATCAACACAATTGGTGTCCTATAGCTCTACTTATAATAAATACTATACACAGGGGTCTAATGACAAATAAGCAGAATTTCACAAAATCAAACTCTATCATCAACACAAACACTCAAATGATCAAGTTACATACTTTAAACATATATACACATGTCATGAGCACTGAAAGCAATCAAAATGAACAATAAACCAATATACACTAAAAGAGCAATTGAGCTAGTTAAAGCTCATCATATACATCTACATCCAGTTATGGTTCATTTTAAACACATATCATTCAATCACATGCCAGGAAAACAAAATTGCACTCGATCCCTACCTTAGGTGGCTTAACCACTTCTCTCTAATCGATTCAGAGCTTCTCCCTTTTGTGACGCGCGCCGAACCCGGAAACCCAGCAAGGGCCCTCGCTTTGAATCCGCTTTAGGATTCGAGGTATGAAGGTTCTCGTCTTTTGATCATGGGCGCCATGAAGCATCATCGGTGCATCCCTCCCAATAGAACATTGGGGAGAATAACCTAGCCTATTGACGCCTAAAGGCACCGTTGAGGTATTTGAAGTCGCCACCCAATTTGCAAGAAATTGGGAAAAGGTTTCTCACCTCTATTGGTCTAAACCAGAGATATGGTGTCCGGAACTTCTCTCTTATTTATGCTTTGGTTAATTATAAATGGGTTTTTAACTTCTTAAAATTATATCTCTCATCTCACACGATCAATGCATTTAATTTAAATTGCGCATTTCAAGCACGTAAAGGAAGTAAATAAAAGCGATAAAGCAATAGATAGAGAGAGCGGTAAATGAAAGCGGTAAACACGCAAGCACGCAATTACAAGAGAAATAGGGGCAGAATACAACCCCTATTGGAAGGAAATGAAGCTATAAATGGGATAGGATACAATCCCCAAAAATAAATAAGTTTGCCCCATAATTATTACAAGGGCCCAAAAAAGAAATGAACTTTGAATTTAAAACACTCACCCAAGATTAAAATAAAAGAACATACATAAATCGGGGCATTATTTAAGGAACGTTGGTTCCTTCGCACTTGTTCGAAATTTAGGAACATTGGTTCCTTCGTATTAATTTGAAGAGGGTTCGAAGAGTCATTTTGATTGCTTGAATTGAAAAACCGGGATGAGTGATCCCATTTTTGTAGAAAAGTTGACTCTTCGTTTTAATTGTGACATTTTTATTGTCGGACTAAAACAAGGGACATTGGTCCCGATTTTATTAGTGAAAATTCTAATTTAATTATAGAAATATTTTTGTGATTTTTTATCGCACGCGTACAAAAATAAAACAAGTACTTACGAGTAAACACGTAACACATCAAAGGGGAATTGAAGAGATCTCACCAAAATGGAGTGTCCGTCCACGCGTCGCGACTCATCCGGGGAGCCGCGGGGCGCTCACAAAATCCAACTCCAAATTGAACTCATACAAAAAATAATATCAAAAATATTAGTGAATATTCTAATCGGATCGATCAAATAGATGCAAAACATAATAAAAATAATGCATGATGGTAAAAACAATAATATTATGATGACAAACAAATAATGACAGTAATGATAATGATGATAATAATAATAATAATAATAAAAATAATAATATAAGAACAGAAAATAATAATATAAAAAACAGAAAATGTAACATTAATAATAATAATAATAGGAAAAGAGAAATGATAATAATAATAATAATAACATTAATATAAAAACAGAAAATGTAACATTAATAATAATAATAATAATAATAATAATAATAATAATAATAAGACTAAATAATACAAAAACAGAAAATAGAGTAAATAATAATAATAATAATAATAATAATAAGACTAAATAATACAAAAACAGAAAATAGAGTAAATAATAATAATAATAATAATAATAATAATAATAATAATAATAAGACTAAATAATACAAAAACAGAAAATAGAGTAAATAATAATAATAATAATACAAAAATCAGAAAAGGAGTTTACCGGCGCCGGAGGGTCTCCGGAGGGGAGACGGTCTGCAACACCAACGCCGTCTGATGGATCGTCGCCCGGGGAAGACGGCGGACTGGTCCACGCGCCGGAAGGGGGTTCGCCGGAGCCGGAAATCGCCAAAAACCGTGAATGATGCCTCGCCGGAGATCGCCTACACGCGCCGCCTACCGGGGTCCGTTGGAGGATCGACCGGTGCCGTCGGAAGCGTCTGGGGGTGCTGATGCCGGCGGTGGGGTGCGTGTCGTCGCCGGTGACCGCGGTTGGGCGGCGGAGCCTCCGCCTCTCTCCCCTCTTTTTTCTTCTTTTTTCCGCTCCGGCGCCTCTGGTCTGCGTTTTCCGTGTCCCTCTCTCCTTTGGTCCCTTATTTCTTCTTTTCCCTTTTGTTTCTTTTGCTTTCCTTTGATTTCATTTCACTGTTTTGCTTTCTCTGATTTCATTTCACTGTTGATTTCTTGCTCTCTTATTCTATTTGGTCTGCTCTCTCTACTTTATTTCTTTTTACTTTTGCTCTCAATTTGCCTGTGTTTTCTTCAGTTGCCGAGAGCATCCCCCCTTCAAATGAGTCCATCCTATTCTTTTTATATCCCCATATTAGGGTAAACTTGGTTCCTCTAATAATTTCCCCCATTTTCTAATTTTTTTCTTTTTCTTAATTTACTCAAATTACTACATATATTAATTAATTAATTAAATACTCTATTAATTGAACACTCTATATTTTTACACCTATTTAATTTTAATTAATCTACTCATCACACATATATTTTATCTAACCCTATATTTGTTTTCTCTCTTTTTTTTTTTCAATTTTAAATATACTACAATACTAATTTGTAAATTAACTAATTGACATTTAATTTTACAATATTTTGATTACCTGATAATATTAACTAATTAATCAACTAATTAATTAACTAATTAATTTTTAATTTATCTAATTAAATAAACTTGATCTTTTTTTTTTTTTTAATTTTACCTATATTTTATGTATTTATTATTTTATTTTTTTTATTATTTTATTTTTTTTTTTGGAGGAATTTATCAAGGACCCAAAATTGCCATTGCCATTTTTTTTTTTAAACCTGACTCAGGACCCGGTGTCTACACCTTTCCCTTCACTAGCCTCTTATCCACATCTTTCACAAATCACATAGAAAACACTTGGGTTACTCTTCTTTTTACTTTAAATCAAAAATAAAGAGAAAAAGGAGGTCAGATCGGAAAACAAATTAATCTAACCTTCTGAAGAGATCTAATCAAGTCTTATGATGCTCTCTATAAGCCACCTCAAATGGTTCTCTCAAAGAACTAAGCATGTGAAAAAGAAAAGGAACAAGAGAGAGGCAAAGCAAGGTGATCGGCTGACCCAAAAAAAAAGAAACTAAAGCAAAAGAATAAGAGGGCCAAAACTCACGTAAAAGAAGAAGAAAGAAGCAAATGGTCAATCCTCATCCTCTATTTACTATTCAAATTAATGCCCACTTACTTTAATTAATTCATGTATATCTCACTTTGACTTTTAATTTCATTTAGTCTTGCCACATGTCACTCCCCTACAAAGCCATGTGTCACTCTCCTATAACCCACACTTAAATCTCTTGCCAAGTGTCACCCTCTCAAGTTGCCATGTGTCAACACCCTATGCCTCCACTTGTCAAACTCTTATGCCGCCACTTGTCACTCTTCTACGATGACACTTGTCACTCCTCTATGATGACACTTGTCACTCTTCTATAATACCGTGTGTCAACTCCCTACAACTCCAAGTCTCTTAGTCCCACTTATGCACACATCTCCCGAGGGGGTTCTGTCGCGCTCGCGACACTTCTCGCGCTCGCGACAGAATGCTCACACCCGCACCAACCAGTTGAAGTTCGAAAACCGCTGGAGGGCTCTGTCGCGCCTGCGACACTGTTCGTGCTCGCGACAGAACTCTCGCACATAAAACTTACCTTTTTCGAATAAAAACTCTGTAATTCTTCTAGGGCCATTTTGGGGTGTGACATATTATTTATTTTGGGCCCTAGTAATTACAATTGGGGCAATTTTATTCATTTATTTATTTATGCTTTTTTATTTTGGAGAATGATTTTGTTCCATTTTTCAGTTGTAATTTATTTATCGCTTTCTTTATTATTTTCTTTACTACTTTCCAAAAATACTTGAAATGTGCTTTAATTTTATTGCATGATTGCGTGAGATGAGAGATGAAATTTCAATTGCTAAAAAACTCATTTATGACATAAATTAAGGCATTAATAAGAGTAAAGTTCCGAACACCTTCTCTGGTTTAAAACCCCCGAGGTTAGATGACCTTTCCCAATTTCTTGTAAATTGGGTGGCGACTTTAAAATATCTCAAAGGTGCCTAAAGGTTTCATGGGATTAGATGAACTTCCCAATGTTCCATTGGGTAAAGAATTCCAAAATATCTCGTGTTACCCAAGATCAAAAAGACACCAACCATCCCGGGACCTAAAAGCGGGTATCTGGGGACCCCGGCTTCTAGCCTAGTGCGGGCAGCGCGCGTCACACCTTGCTTCCTTAATATTAGGAATGGACATCAGAATATCACTGTGGTACATAAAAGTACCACTTTCGCTTTTGTATCTGAATATACACACACTTTGAGAATCCAAACAGAATTCTATACACATTGGAGATGTGAATATTCATCAATACAATTCACATACTCATGGAGCGTAAATGCAATTTAGATTAACCATCAACATTACACAATAAGTAGTTATCAATATCACTTAAGCCATTTATAGTTCCTTCCTTTACATCCTTAATTCATGTATAACATACTATTCACTTAAATATTCTTCTATTTATTCACTGTATATCAACAAACATTCCATATACATGCATCACATTTAAATATACGTGTGAAAAAGCAATTATTAACACCGGTATATATGTATATATCATCATCAAGTTATGATCACAAATCCACATTATATGCACCTTAACTTATCAATACCATATACTCACAAATTCACATAATACGTAAAGTTTTCATTCATAACTTGCTTGTTAGTTATCTCATAACTTGCTTGCACTTCCATAGTAGTGGATAATGGGATAATCACTGTAATATCTGTAGATATCTTTAAATATAATCACTCTAGTATCCGTAGATACTTTTAAATCATGCATCGGTATCCGTTGATACCTTTAAATAAAGTCACACACACAATCGCTTTTAGTGATCTAATAAAGGATTACCCTTGACCCAAATGGGGCCGATCAATTGAAAAGCGCTTCGGCTGCAGCACTTTGACCCTATAGGCATACCTACTTATCCACGACTCGACTTGCAGGCTAAATAACTAACCATAATTTGTTTGCATGAACATGTTATATAATATTCACAAAGCTGCGTTAAACAATTATCAAATAAATCGCAACACTATTCATTTTCATATACATATATGACTTATTATCAATCTCACACTTCATCATTAAATGCTTACATTAATATATATATATATATATATATATAATTATATAAACACAGACTCACCTGATTTGCCACATCAATAATCTCCATATAAATAGTAGTTCTTATGCTCAAGACCATAAATCACATCAATACATCAATATTAAATAAAATCATAACATTTGATATCTTGTACACACATATATGATTTTTCACACAAGCCATACCTCATTATGCATAAATTCACATGAATTATATATATTTATCATTTTTCGTATGCATAGCCATTCCTAAACTAATACAATGTTTCACATATATTAAGACAGCCAATAAGCATTTCACAATTTTAGCTATGCCGCGCTCATGACAGACTCTACTCAACCCTAAGTCGCACTTGCGGCATAAGTGGCGCATGCCACAGTACACACTTCTAGCTTCTATCGCGCTCACGCTAATCTCGCACTCGTGACTGAATGCGGTCCAATGGATTTCGTCCTATGGAACGCCCTGTCACGCTTGCGAAACAGCTTGAACTATATGTTCAAAGTCCTAGCACACACACCTCTTTCTAAGTTCTTACCCTTAACCACATATATGACTTCCAAAAGCCACCCAAACTTCCCTTCCAGCCAAAGTGGCCTTCTGACCAATTGTTCACCTATGTTTTATCTTCTCAGTGGCACAAACATCATTACATTAAGACTCAAAACCAAGGAATTATGGCCAAGGGATCATATCTGCTTCAAAGGCCCTTCTACAGAATTTTATCTACACATATAGACACTTTTGAAGACTTTAGAGTCCTCAAACCAAAAAACCATTTCTATGACAATTATAGACACATGCATTAGGATTCTAAAGCAATTGACCTCACATAAATTAGAGTTGTAAAACTCAATTTATAACACAAACAAGCTCTCTAGGTTAAGGTTACCTCAAAACCAAATCTACACTATCAAGCTTATCATGCTCGAAATATACTAAATTGGCATAGCCAATTCTCCAGACTCAATCTAAGCCACCTTAGCACATGCAAGAACACTTCGACACTTTCAACCTCATTATAATATCCATTGATTTAGAAGTTACACAACAAGTTTTCAAACCTCCTAAAACAAGGTTTTCATGCTTAATAGTCAATAAACTTCAAACAGTCAAATTAACATATTAATTCATATCTTCAATTCAATCCAATATATATATATATATATATATATCAACATCATGTATTTCAAATTATATCTGCCTCCAATTAAACACACACAAACACATAGTTTTCCCAAAATAGGTATTAAATGGCATAGCATTATTCAATCTTTTCATCAACATAAAATGCACCAATTGCATACAAGTCTTTCATATACAAATCAAGCCATGTAACTCATCAAACACAATCAATAACAAGCAATCTCTCAAACAATCTGAGAATCAATGATTCCTAAACACTATAAAAATAAAAAGTTCCCAAACCTTAATTCGTTTGCTCCGAATGAGCTCACTTTATACTTGGCTCACTAAGCTTCATCTTCCTTTAACTTTTCTTGTTTATTCAGCTACAACCAATATCTAATTTCTAGAATGGAAGTAAGGGATCAATATCCAATTCGATTTTGAAAAGAAGAAAAAGAAGAAAAAGATGAAGAACCTAATATAATAACTTACCTTAGCAAATCAATGACTCAACTCAAAAATCATCTAACAGAAATACACCATCAAAAATCGACCTAGCAGAAATTAAAGAACAAAGAACTAAAGATGATGAAAAGAGAATAAGAAGAACAAGAGAGAGGATTGCTGATTAAGTCATGCAAAAAATGAGAGCATTTCTCTCTCTCTCATGCTATATATTGAATGAGCTTGATGAGGTGGCAAAAGCAGAACATGCCACCTGGATTCCACCACCACCCACTCAATCTTGATTAGTTAAATTAATCCCACTTAACACTTAATTAATCCAACCTTTAATTAATCATGCACAATTGCTCATTAGCTACTAAACTTATTTATTTTATGCAATTAGGTCCTCATTACGTATTACACTTAGGTCCAACATTAGAAAACTCAAATTAAACTTATCCATTTACCCCAATTAAGCCAAATTACTACTAGGGTAAATTCCAGGCCATTACAACTCTTCCCTCCTTAAAAGAATTTTGTCCTCAAAATTCAAATCTGATTCAAACAATAGAGAATACTGAACTTTCTTCTACCGAGACATATCTATAAAAACTTTATTACCAACTGTATTTTCACCATTCTTCTCTTTCAAATCCGCATACTACCTTTGTCTGTCACCTGCATTCCTTCACTTGATATCTTTAATCACTATGTAATGATCCATAATTCCTCTTTGTCTTTGCAAACCCGATATTATTCACTATGCTAGTAATAACGTCCATCTGTCAAGACAAACACAATTATTGTTCTTTCAATAATCAGCACACAATCCTCATATGCTATTCACGCTTCTGTTTATTCCTAGAATATATTGGTTTATCACCATTAAACACTACCACAATTTGCTCTAGATACGACTGAAGTACCCGATTCACCAATTCCAAAAAAGTGGCCAATGCATTTATCGACCTGAGCATTATTATGAAAAGTCATAATGACTATACCGAGCCTTGTAAGTAACCTTCGGATCATCTTTATTCCTTACTCACAACTGATAGTATTCTCACCGCAAATCAACTTTTAAAAAGACACCAGCTTCTTTTAACTATTCAAACAGATCTTGATTCAGGACAACGGATATAAGTTCTTCACTATTACCTTGTTCAATTGTCAACAATCGATACACATTCTTGTTGTACCATACTGCTTTTTGACAATTATAACTGGAGTTCCCACAAAAGACATACTGAGCTAATGAATTCCTGTCTTATAATTCTTGGAACATAAATTGTTCCCTCCTCGAGTCTCATACAGGAGCTAAGAAAGCCCCACATCTCTTTTTTTTTAACACCAAACACTCGATGTACCCCTATCAGCTTTCTCTCTAAATGAAATACATACACAAATTTTTTTCACACATGATCAAGGGATGTGAATGAAATGAGTATATTATAATGTATGTATGCAAAGTGATGCAAAAATCCAGTTTATGCGATAACAATGCACTTTTCCCATCCCCATGTTTCTACATGCTCATGTTCAAATGATTCCAATGAGACAGCTGATAGGCGTACAGAGTGTCACCACTTTCTCTTATCTTCCACCTTATTCTTAATTCCAAAATTATCCATATCCAGAATTAAATCAAATTCATGGGAGAGCAATTCACTCAAGTTAGTAGAAAATTCCTTACTTTGAATCACTAAAGAAACGGTTCTTATACGCATTACACACATTTACACTATACCTTGAAGAACTAATCACATACTTATCATAATCGAAATAATCAGCATGCACTTTAACACATATATTTTTAGAAAGCAGAGAAGTACCAGGTATGACTTCTGGTCGATCCTGGTCCTCTCTCGCCTCCCTTGCAAGAGCCGGTGCTGGTACCATAGAAGAACAGTCAACAGATCCTGACACTGTACCACTTCTAAGCTGATTACCTCCACCTCGACTTCTTCTTCTACCATGGATTGCTAGAGATTCATTAAATCCACCCCTACTTACTTCTTGTTGTCTTCCACACAATTCATAAGCCTTAGGACAATTTGCTAAAATGTGCGCAGTACTTCCATAACGAAACCACCCACCAATTAACCATCTGAATTTGCCTCCATGACGCTTACCACAATGGAAACACTCAGGCATAATACCCTTCCACTTACTAGTCGAACCTTTGCCAAACCCAGATGCAGTAAAGGATCCTTGTTATCTACCTCTGGTAGCAGGTCCCCTATCAGACACAACTTGAGAAATCTCTTGTAAATCTCTAGACCTTTTCCCTAACGGAAGACCACTCCTTGAAGCTTTTGGAATTCTAGGTGTAGTCATTTGATCTAAGACTTTTGCTAACTCTTGTGATATTTTAAGCAGAGCCTCTAGAGGTATAATTGGGACATCACTAACATCACTTTCTGGTTCAGACAGACCAAGAACTGACGGTTCCGGATCCCTAGGATTACCACTTCCTAAAATATCTTTCATTGCTTCCTAAGAAGAATCCCTCGACATTTTAAGAAAAGCAAAGGCATCCGCATCAGGCCAACACAAAACTATTCGCATTTTTATCTGTACTAGTCTAGAAATGACTAAGCCTATGCTTTGATACCACTAATTGTCACACCCCCTAACCACACGTAGAGCTTTACCACGATGGTTATGTAGTGTCACAACACAAACACATGCACACAAAAGCAGGTTTCACATAAAACTATGGATTATTAAATTTCGTTAAAACAATATTAGATTACATTCCAAAAACCCATGCATTAATTACATAATATTTATAATCTTACTACAATTTACGCTTTGCATAATACAACTTCTTTAATACAAAACTTTAGCTCACTTATACATGCCATCTTATAATTATACATCTTATACTATTACAAAAAGAACCTATATAAACAACGGACCCTATTGTGTTGGCCATTGGCAATGCAGGACTGTCTTTTAAAACACTTATCTTCGGAAACCTACATGGATAAAACATCCATGCTAAGCGATAACGCTTAGTGGGGAGAAACAACTTACAATATCCATACATAACAGTCATTATATAATATCATGAACATGCCTTGTATTAACACAACACATATATATGGTATATCACTTATGATATCTAAGAGATCATATATCATCATATATATACATCACATACTCATGGTTTGATAACATAACTCTCACATCATGCATAAGTTCACATTGCTTTATTCACCACACATCATTCATTCTTTACCTTGTTTCCTTAATCTTAGGAATGGACATCGGAATATCGGTGTGGTACGTAAAAGTACCACTTTCGCTTTTGTATCTGAATATACACACACTTTGTGAATCCAAACAGGATTCTTTACACATTGGAGATGTGATTGTTCATCAATACAATTCACATACTCATGGAACATAAATGCAATTCAGATTAACCATCAACATTACACAACAAGTAGTTATCAATATCACTTAAGCCATTTATAGTTCCTTCCTTTACATCCTTAATTCACGTATGACATACTATTCACTTAAATATTCGTCTATTTATTCACTGTATATTAACAAACATTCCATATACATGCATCACATTTAAATATACGTGTGCAAAAGCAATTATTAACACCGGTATATATGTATATATCATCATCAAGTTATGATCACAAATCCACATTACATGCACCTTAACTTATCAATACCATATACTCAAAAATTCACATAATACGTAAAGTTTACATTCATTCTCTTGTTTGCTAGTTATTTCATAACTTTCCTGCACTTCCATAGTAATGTATAATAGGATAATCACTTTGATATCCGTAGATATCCTTAAATATAATCACTCTAGTATTTGTAGATACTTTTAAATCATGCACTGGTATCCGTAGATACCTTTAAATAAAGTCACACACATAATCGCTTTCGGGGATCCAATCAAGGATTATCCCTGACCCAAATAGGGCCAATTAGTTGAAAAGCGCTTCGATTGTAGCACTTTAACCCTATAAGCAAGCCTACCTATCCACGACTCGACTTGCAGGCTAAATAACAAATCATAATTTGTTTGCATAAACATGTTATATAATATTCACAAACCTGCATTAAACAATTATCGAATAAATCGTAACACTATTCATTTTCATAGATAGATATGACTTATTATCAATCTCACACTTCATCATTAAATGCTTACAAATGATGAAGTTTGAGATTGATAATAAGTCATATGTGTATATGAAAATGAATAGTATTACGATTTATTTGATAATTTCACAATTTTAGCTATGTCGCACTCGTGACAGACTCTACTCAACCCTCTTCGCGCTTGAGGCATAAGTCACGCACATGACAGTACACACTTCTAGCTTTTATCGCGCTCACGCTAATCTCGAGCTCGCGACTAAACGTGGTCCAATGAATTTCGTCCTATAGAGCCCTCTGTCGCGCTCGTGATAGAGCCTGAACTGTATGTTCAAACTCCCAGCACACACACCTATTTCCAAGTTCTTACCTTTAACCACATATATAACTTCCAAAAGCCTCCCAAACTTCCCTTCCAGCCAAAGTGGCCTTCTGACCAATTGTTCACCTATGTTTTAAGTTCTCAGTGGCATAAACCCCATTATATTAAGACTCAAAACCAAGGAATTATGGCCAAGGGATCATATCTACTCCAAAGGCCCTCCTACAGAATTTCATCTACACATATAGACACGTTTGAAGACTTTAGAGTCCTCAAACCAAAAGAACCATTTCTATGATAATTATAGATAGATGCATTAGGATTCTAAATCAATTGACCTCACACAAATTAGAGTTGTAAAACTCAATTTATAACACAAACAAGCTCTCTAGGTTAAGGTGACCTCAAAACCAAATCTACACTATAAAGCTTATCAAGCTTGAAATCTACTAAATTGGCATAGCCAATTCTCCAGACTCAATCTAAGCCACCTTAGCATGTGCAAGAACACTTTGACACTTTCAACCTCATTATAATATCCATTGATTCAGAAGTTACACAACAATTTTTCAAACTTCCTAAAATAAGGATTTCATGCTTAATAGTCAACAAACTTCAAGCAGTCAAATTAACATATTAATTCATATCTTTAATTCAATCCAATAAATATATATATCACCATGATGTATTTCAAATTATATTTACCTCCAATTAAACACACACAAATACATACTTTTCCCAATATAGGTATCAAATGGCATAGCATTATTCAATCTTTTCATAAACATAAAATGCACCAATTGCATACAAGTCTTTCATATACAAATCAAGCCATGCAACTCGTCAAACACAATCAATAACAAGCAATCTCTCAAACAATTCGAGAATCAATGATTCCTAAATACTATAAAAACAAAAGGTTCCCTAACCTCAATTCCTTTGCTCCCAATGAGCTCTGTAACACCCCGTTACCCCCGATAGAGAGATGTCAGAGCGTTACGCGCACAACTCACTTAAACGCATATATATACGCAAACATGTTAAGAAAACAAGTACATTTAATCAAAAGATAACAAATCCATATACATATAATAATATTATCATCTCATTTTACAAAAAGGGATTTGTAAATAAATACATATACAAAATAATCCTTTACAAAAATTACATTTCCAAAATCATACTCCATATACAAAAGTACAGTGGAAGACAAAGTAACTCTAATTCTAGACTTCTAGTGGCCAACCTGCAGATGTCCGACTCCACGAAGAACCCGCCACCTACACGGGAAAAGAGCCCGTGCTAAGTGATAACGCTTAGTGGGGAGGAACAACACATACATGTATATATAATCGCAATAATATATATATAAACTTAATAATAACAAAAGCATAAAAACATATACTACTCATGCATATAACAATTGTTCATCATACTCAAGTATATTGGAAGAATAACCATTCATATTCGAATACAAGTATTACATCTCATCATGTCATAACGCATATACATATACATGTAACATATATTCATTTCATATAAATAACGGCTGCATAAATTAAACTCGTATAATAACTTCAAGTAATAGCCTGATTACTCGCTAACTAGTGGATACGGGTACTAATGATACTGATAGGACACAGTATCCCAAGCATATGGAGACATGAGTCTCAAAACATTTTATAATCATGTATACCCGAAGGTATACCGGAGACCGAGGCCTCATACATCTTATATGACCCAAACGGGGCCCGAATGTAGCAAATAACATATATCAGCTGCACTCACACTCTGACCCTGGATAAGCGCTTATCTATCCACTAACTATGACTACCAGGCTCAAATAACAACTCAATCATGATTTAAAATAATTATCATATAATAGAGAATAAATCAAGTATAATCATGTCATTTTATGAATACATATGTATTTAATCAAGATGAAGGCATATAAATCATGTACAAATCTAATTAAGAACTTATAATTTATCGAGTAATAGGCCATATAAGACAAATCATATGTCATGTAGTAAAAACCCATGTAAAAGCGGCTTAAAACTCTTTTTCAAAACAGGGCAGGAGAGGCCTCACTGTCGTGCTCGCGATAGGAAGTCGCGCTCTCGACAGTGAGAGGAAGAGAAGCCAGTCATGAGTTGCACATGCTGTGGTGACTCGTGACGATAGTGTCTCGCAAGCGCCTTATAGAAAGGGTGGTCATGAGTCGTGATCCTCCCTCACGACTCATGACTGCCAAGGGAAGAGGGTCATGAGTCGTGATCCTCACTAACGACTCGTGACCTTCCTCTCACATCTGTAGAGCGGTAATCTCGCTAGAAGGAGAAGAACTGGTTTTGTCGCGCTCGCGACAGAATCGATTCTCCTCGATCTCCAGAAACGCAAAAACGGAAATTGAAGTAAAATCAAAACCCAACTATACCCAAACCCATTTTTCATGCTAAAACATGTAAAAGCATACCTTTTTGGCCTCCAAAGCACATTTACAACCATAATAACACAAATCAACCAATATTATTTCACATCAAAATAGCATTTACAGAGATTCAAAGCCAGAATTTTCCAGCTCATACTCATGTACTTAATCTCAAAATTTCACATACAAAACATCAAAACTCTATCATCATAAATCATATGCACGAAGTCATTTTACTCATGTAATTTTGTATACCACCAATACACAAATAATATTAACATTTACTCAAGAACAGGATCCAGATGAGATGGACAATATACTTCAAATATACTCCCTAACCTGAAATGGAGCTCAAACTTCCACTGACTTTAATCCACCAACTTTCCTTTTCCTTTATCCTTTCTCTTTTCTTCAGCTTCTTGCATCAATCAAATCAAAATAAAACCCAATTAACCCATGCAAAACAAAACCATATTACCATTACAAATCCAAATGAAGAAGATGCAGGAGAAGAAGATCCCAAACCAAAATAATACAGCCACTTACCTCTTAGAACCCTCAAATTCAAAACCCTAGCTTAAAGCTTGAGAAACACCCCCATGAAAGGAAGAGAGAGCAGAAAATGGAGATGAGAGAGTGAGAGAGAGAGAACGTGAGAAGGAAGAGGGCAAAATTAAGTGGCTTCCACGGGAAGCTACCACTTCTTCCTCCCCTCTCTCTTCTCCTATCAAATCTTTATTCAATGCTCCCAACAACCCAAACACATGTCACTCTACAAATGGTCCTTTTTCTCTCATCTTTGACTAATATCCAAGGCACCAACCTTGACTCACACCATATAATCTCCAAGAAATCACTTTTACATCCAAGTTACCATACACAAATACTACTAGATTATGCCACAACCAAAAGTATCCTACATCCATACATCACATGTACACCATATAGTTTCATCCACTTAACTTAACTAATTAATTCCTTGCAATAAAGTCCTTATTATCCAAATTTTCTTATGCTAAAATTACTGAAATGCTCTAAATATTTCGACATACCACACAGATTCCGACTAGGCCTATTTTGGGTTATTACAAGCTCACTTGATACTTGGCTCACTAAGCTTCATCTTTCCTTTAATTTTTCTTATTTCTTTAGCTACGACCAATATCCAATTTCCAGAATGGAAGTAAGGGATCAATATCCAATTAAATTCTAAAAAGAAGAAGAAGATGATGATGAAGAACCTAATACAATCACTCACCTTAACAAATCAATGACTCAACTCAAAAATCATCTAATAGAAATCCACATCAAAAATTAACCCAGTAGAAATTAAAGAATAAAGAACTAAAGATGAAGAAAAGAGAATAAGAAGAACAAGAGAGAGGATTGCCGATCAAGTCATGCAGAAAATGAGAGCATTTCTCTCTCTCATGCTATATATTGCATGAGCTTGATAAGGTGGCAAAAGTAGAACATGCAACTCGGATTCCACCGCTACCCACTCAATCTTGATTAGTTAAACTAATCCCACTTAACACTTAATTAATCCAACCTTTAATTAATCATGCATAATTACTCATTAGCCACTAAACTTATTTATTTTATGCAATTAGGTCCTCATTACCATTTACACTTAGGTCCAAATTAGAAAACTCAAATTAAACTTATTTATTTAGCCCAATTAAGTCAAATCACTATTAGGGTAGATTTCAGGTTGTTATAGTCTCCCTAGAGAAAAGTGCTTCGATTTGAAAGAAATGAAAACTGAGTTCGAGGTTCATTGGACCTTATGAAGTATTGGAAAGAGTTGGGACAGTGGAATACCGGTTAGCCCTACCCCCGGCTTTGGCTAAACTTCACGATGTCTTCCATGTGTCTTTGCTCCGAAAATATCATTCAGATGAGTCACATATCTTCTCAATACAAGATGTGCAAGTGGAACTGGATTTCTCCTATAATGAGAAACCTAAAGCAATATTGGCACAGAAAGTGAAGCACCTTTGGAATAAGCAAGTTCCATTATTGAAGTGATATGGCAGCATCATGGGATAGAAGAAGTGACATAAGAACCAGAAGCAGTGATGCGAGCTTAGTATCCTCACCTATTTTATACAAATATGAATTTTGTGGACGAAATTCTTTTTGGGAGGGGAGAGTTGTAATGACCCAAAATTCACCCTAATAGTAACTTGGCTTAATTGAGGTAATTGGACAAGTTTGATATAGGATTTCTAATTTTGGACCTACGTGTAATTGGAAATGAGGACTTAATTGTATGAAATAAATAAGTTAAGTGGCTAAAGTGTGGGTGTGCATGATTAATTAAAGGTTAGATTAATTAAGTGCTAAGTGGATTTAATTTAAGCTAATCAAGATTAAGATTAAGGGAGTGGAATCCAAGTGTCATGATTTACCTTTGCCACCTCATCAAACACGTGCAATATATAGCATTTGAAAGAGAGAAGTGGTCTCATCCTTTGCATGCATTGGTCCGGTCATTCCATTCCATTTTTGTTCTTCCTCTTTATTGTTCTTCTTCTTCTTTCATTCTCCTTCTTCTTTAGTTTTAATCCATTGAATTTTTACTATTAGGTCAAGTAATTCTAAGTTGTGTTCTTGGATCAAGGTAAGTAGTTGAGTTTGATTGTTCTTATTCTTCTTCCTTTTCTTTTGATTTGAGTTAGAAGTGATCCTTTGTTCTAATTCTAGAATTGGATTGTGCATGTAGAGGTAGAAACTAGAAGAGTCAAGGGAAAGGAGAAAGTTGGAGAACCTAGTGCCAAGTGAGCTCATCGGAGCAAAGGAGATTGAGGTTTGGGAAACTATGAATTTTGTACGCTAAATTGATCGTAGATAAACTATAAAATGCATGTTTGTATTGTGTGTGCAATTGAGTTGAAAATGTGTATTTATGTTATGTGATGAACTAAATTACAGTGATGAGCTTAGTGAGTGTGACACGCGCCTAATAGGCCCTAAGGAAGGCTCCCCTTTTCGAGGCCTGCTTTTAGGGCCCTGGGAATGGTTCGCATTATTTGATCTTGGGTAACACGAGACATTTTGGAATCCCTACCCAATAGAACATTGGGAAAGTTCATCTAGTCTTATAAAACCTACGTGCTCCTTCGAGGTATTTTGGAGTCGCTACCCAATTTACGAGAAATTGGGAAAGGTCGTCTAACCTCTATGGTCTAAACCAGAGAGTAGTCCGGAACTCCATTCTTATTAATGTCTTAATTAGTTATAAATAAGTTTTTAGGTTAGAAAATTCCATCTCTCATCTCACACGGTTGATGCAATTTATTAAAGGCGCAATTCAAGCATCGAGAAAATGGTAAATGAAAGCTTTAAATAAAGGGGTAAATACGCAAAGCCACACCATTACAAAATAGAAATTGGGACAAAAGGGGATCGAAGAGTTGTTTCGGCTATTTGCTTAAAAACCGGGATGAATTACTCCCATTTTGAGAAAATTAACTCTTCATTTTAATTCGTGACATTTTTGCATTCCTTGGCTAAAATCAAGGACATCGGTCCAAATTTATTAATAAAAATCTCGATTCAGTCATAAAAATATTTTTGTGATTTTTATTTAACGCGCCCATAAAATAAAACTATTTTATTTATAAACAAACACAATCGTACAAATAGGAAATAGGTAAGATCTCACCGAAATAACATAGCCTCCTACACGTCGTGACCCCTCCATTTGGTCATGAAAATGCTTAAACAAGCAAAACCATATTTTAAACCCAAATAAAAATAATAATAAAAATATTAGCAATAATTCTAAATTTGACTAAATAAAAATGAAAATAAGTGAAATAAACATCATAAGGAAGAAAATAACATTTAAATTAAAAAGGAAAAAAAATTATCACAAAAAAGGGACACGAAACATGCATCGAACAGGCTAAAATCGAGCTAAAATGGGAGAAAGGTGTGTGAAGGGACACTACAGGGGGTGACGGGTGGACAGCCCGCCCCTCACCTCCTTCCTGCCCCTAAGAGGGCAGGGGGAGAGCAACCTACAGGATCTTAAGACTTTCCAAAGAAAAGCAAACACTAAACTTGATTTTTCACACTAAAATCATATACATTTATCCATTTTCATACAAAAAAAAAATTAAGATTGGAAAATTATACCAAAAGAATAAATCTCAACTCCGAAAATACATATTCATCAAATCATTATTCATGTATTCATCAATGCAAGGAAAATAAATTAAAATAACAAAATGAGATAATAAAAATGGCTCTAAAATCCTTTACCCTCGGAGTAGATAATCTGGAAACAAGATGTCTCAATCCATTCTCCTCGTCAAGGTTTGAAATCAGATCCAAAAGGATTCAAAAAGCCTAAGTTTTTGTTTTAAAAAAAAAACTCAAGAACACTAAAACTCAAAAAAGTTTTTTATTTATTTTTTTTTTTGTGTTGTTGTTGTTTGATGAGAAACCCAAGCTAAGGGAATTGATTTTCCCTTTCTCAAGTTAAATCTAACCTCAACAAACATTTTTCTAGATCCAAGAAAATCAAAGATGGAATCACTAATGATGAATCCCCAAAGACTTCAATAGTAACAAACTTTCCTCCTTGACTGTCCATTCCTCCCTGATCTGATGAATCACTAATGATGAATCCCTAAAGAATTCAACGGTCGCTGCCCCCAAGGCTAAAAGTGCTTCCAACCCGAAGGCATAAGCCTCATACTCAGCTTCATTATTGGTGGCCTTGTACCTCAATTTCTTAGCTAAAGGTAGCTTTTCACTGCTGGTTCACAGGAAAAAATATTAGAAGTGAAGATTTCCTTATCAAAACCTTTCTTTTTAAATAAAAATTATAATTACTGTGGTTTTTCGAGTTTTTGGTGGATTGCCGCCGGGTGGCATGCGCGGTGCGCGACGCTTGGTGGCAGCGCGAGCGAGTTGCAGCACCTGCATGTAGGCTCGTGAGGCGCGGTGCCTGCATGTAGGCTCATGAGGCGCACATGTAAGGCCTCGCCTCGCACAGCGGGCGGCCCCCTGCACGAGGCCGCACCTCGCGCAGCGTGAGGCCCGGCCTCCTGCATGAGGCCGCACCTCGTGCATGCGAGGCACGGCCTCCCAGCGTGAGGCTGCACCTCGTGCTTGCGTGGCACGACCTCTAGCACGAGAGGCGTACCTCGCGCGTCTCCTACCTCGCCAGGACTTCATTTTTTTTGTATTTCTCTGGTTTTAAGTTTGAATTAAATTCAAACTCTTTTTTCTGATTTTCAAAAGGATAAAGCTTAATTTTTAAATGATAATTAAGGATTTTGAATGGGATTAAAACTCCTAAAACCTAATTTTCAAAGATCATATAAAAAGAAAAGATCAGAACCTTAGGAGGGAGAGAGAATTACAACGGCGACATAAAAATTCTGAAAAATAAGATTTTTGAGAGCTAAGGTTTCTTTCGAAAAATTCTAAAGTTGTTCTTGAGCAAAAAAAAATAATTCTTTGTGTTTAAGATTCAATTCTCATCACTTATTTTCTTCAAAAATAAGAGTTTTTTAACTTCAATTTTGGTGATAGAAAGCTTCGATCCAAGCTTTCTTAATTATTTTTTCAAGCAATCGATAGGAAATCAATTTTTTCTTCTTTTGCAGCCAGAATCAAAACTTCTAAGGGTAAATTCACGGGTTAGTCCTAATTCTCTCTATTTCCTTACTTTGTGTCGTTCATTTGTTTTCTCCATTATAAATACTATAGATTAATTTTAGTTCATTTGCATTGTTGTTTGTTGTAATTAACATGAACATAGGTTAATTTAATCAAATTATTGACATGATGCATGGAATGTAAATTAAATCTGTAGGATATCCAGCATTGATCTTATGGTTTTTTTTTTGTTTGATTCTATTTTGGTCATTGATTCACCTCGCTAGTGTACATTGCTTTTCAACAAACATTATTCTTCCATAGTGATTAACAAGTATTTTCCTCAATTAGAATTATTTGTTGTATTTGCTTCATTTAATTACTTATTTCTATTATATCATATTTCGTTCATTTGATTTAATTTGCTAACATTTTTTTATTCTTGTTTTTGTTCTTTTCCAAACTTATTTACTTCACTTTGAGTAATGTTTCGGGTGCGCTGGAGAATCAAGAGATTAGAAGCCTTCAAAGTTTGGTTTGCATTTTAATTTCTGTATTTTCTTTATTTTATTGTTTTGTATGTTTTATGCAAAGTGGTATTTAGATGCGTTATTTTAGAGAAACTCATGTTTTTTACAATAATAAAAATTGGAATTTTTGTTAATAAAATAGGACCAATGTCCTGATTTTAGCAAGTAAACCTTTTTTTTCAAAAGAGAGTTAATTTTCATAAAACGGGATTCAATTATCCCTATTTTTATTTCCCAAAAATAACTCTCAGATTTTTAAGTTAACACAAAGAAACCAATGTTTCTAAAATCTAATAAATGTCCCGATTTATATATTGTATATTTTACTTCATTCTTTTTGTGTGTTTATTTATTTCGGGCCCTTGTAATTAATTTTGGGGCAATTTTATTCCTTTATTTATTTATGCTTTTATTATTTTGGGGGATTATTTTGTCCCATATTCAATTGTAATTTATTTATCACTTTCTTTATTGTTTTTTTATTGCTTTCCAAAAATGCTTGAAATGCACTTTGATTTTATTGCATGATCGCGTGAGAGGAGAAATGGAATTTCAATTGCTAAAAAATTCATTTATAGCTTAACTTAAGGCATTAATAAGAGTGAAGTTCCAAACACCTTCTCTAGTTTAAGATCCTCGAGGTTAGGTGACCTTTCCCAATTTCTTGTAAATTGGGTGGCGACTCCAAAATACCTCAAAGGTGCCTAAAGGTTTCATGAAACTAGATGAAATTCCCCAATGTTCTATTGGGTAGGGATTCCAAAATGTCTCATGTTATCTAAGATTTAGACATAAACCCTTCTCGGACCCTAAAAGTGGGCCCTTTGAGAAATATAAGCGAGTTCCCGCACGTCACAGTGGCGACTCCACTGTGGATAATCAAAACTTTGCTTTGAAAGTGACTTAAGTTAAAATTATAATTGAGTTTTTAAGAATTGAAAATTCCATTTCTATTCAACAAATTACATTGCATTCATTAGAGCCTTAGAACTATGCTAGTTGGTCCCTTATTTTACCCCGGTGCATTCCTAAAACACAACCCTACTTTCATTCATTGTAGGAAAGCGCTCAGGATAATCACCAGCCCAAGCCTTGTACCATCAATAGTATATCAAATGGAGACCCGATCTATCATTATGCTCACGATGAGCTAGACCCGTTGGCAGGACAAACCTAAAGTAACACCACCCTTGACTAAAGCTCATGTAATGGCAATAGAAACTTCCACTAAGTGATATGTACCTTAACAATGTGCTTACTACGTGGGCCCTTATATATTGAACAAATTCAAACATATTAATTAGACATTCATCAAAGGCTCTCATGCCCCGATGGGCCCATTTTTAGTCTGTTTGAAAGATCCAAATACATAATGGCCAAAACCCATACGCATATGCTTTAAATTAAGAGTGTTATGCTGTTGGTTTCTCACCATGCACCATATGCACCCACTGGGTTCCCCGCTGACCCATG
Organism: Excoecaria cochinchinensis; assembly: GCA_947683425.1. Taxonomy (NCBI): domain Eukaryota; kingdom Viridiplantae; phylum Streptophyta; class Magnoliopsida; order Malpighiales; family Euphorbiaceae; genus Excoecaria; species Excoecaria cochinchinensis. The sequence continues at coordinate 1,004,685 of CANTUQ010000022.1, forward strand.
GGTCAAGCCCACCTAGGAAAGAAACTGCATAACCTCCTGTGTTGGAGTAATAAGGTTGGAAGGATCTACCTATTTGTATGTGGTTGTCTATGCTGCATCAACCTGACCATGCATCTTTAATGTCATTCACGCATCATGCTAACAATTTGAGTCTTTCAGCCATCATAGGTACGAATCAGTAGTCTAGGTGTCTTGATGGCCAATTAATAATGGGAAACCCATTCTTCAAATTGCCAGAAAGGGTAGAATATTCGGACTAATCTTCCGAGAGCAGTCACGCTACCTCCTCTCAGTTTTCTATAAATAGTAAAATGGCTAATTCCCCAAGAGGAACAGACGCCTCCCGGGCTATTGTCATCGAAGAGATGGACCGAAGGGCCCAAGAAATGGAGTGCAGATTTGAGGAGTTTAAACGTAGAATGATGGCAATGATGGGCAACTTAACTGCTACTCTAGCACAGCCAGTTGGCCAACAACCTACCGTTCCTATCGGGGGACAGGCCGAACAGATTCTGATTAAGGAGGTACCTCCGGCAGCAGTTGTAGAACCACCCCCTGTTGCTAAGCCTAGAGCTCTTACAAATGTTGAGCCTAAAAGGGTTAGAGGACATAGACCTGAGGAGGATTTTGTAGAGGATGAGCAGGAGGAATCCAGGGTAGTGAGAGCTAAGCCTCCTAAAGAGGATGCCGCCTTGAAGAAGATACAGGAGAGAGTGGAGGTAATGGCATGCTTACTGTCTATCAAAAAGGGGATAAGCCCCGAGGATAGGGATTTGGATGACAAGGAGATGCTTTCTCAGAGGTTTAAAATGCCCGATCTACCCAAGTTTGATGGCACCTCAGATTCGTCTGCTCACATCAAGTAGTACACACTTGTGATAAAGGGGACCATGCATACCAAGAGATAGAAGGTGGAATATTTATGCCTCAGCTTGACTGGGCTTGCTATAGACTGGTACCGCTATTTGGATAGGAGAACAAGAGAAGATTGGGACTTATTAACTAAAGAGTTCCTTAAACAGTATGATTATAGCACCCGAATGGAGGTTACTTTGAAGGATTTGGAGTTATTTCAATAGAGATCTAATGAGTCATTCCACGGGTATCTTACTCAATGGAGAAATCGGGTAATGGAGATGAAAAGGAAGCCGGATACTCCAGATCCGATTAGGTTATTCATCTATAATGCGAGTCTATATCTTAAGAAAGGGCTAAAGATGAAGGGGATCAAAGATTGGGAGTCTCTAAAGGATATAGCTATCGAAGCAGAAGGTGAGTACCTAGCAAAGAAGGCAAGCCAAGATAGCTTTGTTAGGAAAAACTTTGGGAACCAATCAATAAATAGATTGGCTAACACTAGAAGTAATAGCAAGCGTGGCAAGACAGCTGAGGTCTCGGCCACAGAATCTAACCAAGGCCAAAGGTATTATTTGACCTCTGACTTGGATTTTGGAAAGGTTAGTGAAAGAAGGGTAGTTAAGACCTTTCAAGCCAAGGACAGCTAGAAACCATGGTCTAAGACACAGGGGGGATCGATTTTGTCCTTATCATCAACACACAGGGCATCTAATAGACTTTTGTAGAACTTTGAGAAACATGATCCAGGATCTCATTGAGAAGAAGCAGATCATGGATCCAAAAAATAGGGAGAATAAAAAGAAGTCTGGTAACCATGTGGTTCCTCCACCAGTGTACATGATCGGGTCTAGCTTGCCTGAATGGTATGTATTGCAAGATTTATATGGTAATGAGTATGTCACTATTACTCGTAAAACAAGTGAAGAAGGATTTCCCGTGGCGATGATAGATTGTTGGTCCACTAGTGAGAGTGGAGAAGAAGACGAAGATTCTGAGAAAGATAAAGAACTTGCAAATCCTTGGGATTCAGAGGATGAAGAAAAGAGAAAGGCTGGTGCTGTAACCCGAAGTCATAGGGTAGTTCCAGAGGTAGAGAGGCCTTAAGACCCAGCGCCTATGGTTACAGGAAAAGAGCTCGAGGAGGATGGGTTAATGAAACAGTTGAAGAAAACAACAGCCTAGATATCCATTTGGGATTTGTTGAGGCAATCCCCATCACATAGGCATAAGTTAGTGGGAGCCTTATGTGAGTCCATTATTGCCACCACTATTTTGCCATCTGAGTTACTGGACGTAGTTAAAGGGGGTTCAGGGGAAAACTTGGTTTACTCTGATGCTGACTTACCAGCTGAAGGCCGCAAACACAGTCACCCATTGTATTTCAAAGCACAGATTAATGGCAAGCATACTGCTTGCATAATGGTTGATGACGGATCTTCTATAAATGTATGCTCTTTGGTTGCACTTCCGGCTTTTGGGTTGGATGAAAACATGTTGAGCGGATCAGACCTAACCATCACAGCTTATGATAACTCCTGAAGACAAGCCTCTAGAACTTTTAAAGCAGTAGTCAAGACTGGGCCCATTGAAATAGAAGCGAAGTTTGTAGTCATATCAATTCTCGCTAATTTCTTAGCTTTACTCGGAAGACCCTAGTTTCACAAATTGGGAGGAGTGCCATCCACCCTACATCAGATGATTAAAATATCGCACGAGGGGGAAGTAGTAACTATCAGCGCCACTAGGGAAAATTAGGTTTCTACACTAGAGATCTCCAAATAGCCTTTCAATGATTTCTATGTGTCAGTAGTCAATAAAGAAGGGGGTTCAGAGGGTAGCTCCCAAGCGGTAAATATGATGAAGCGAATGCATTTTCTTCCAGGAGCCGATTTGGGCAGGAATTCACAAGGGCCACAGTCACCCGTCACAACGAAAGGCCAGAAGGACCGAAGAGGACTAGGCTATGAAGGTGTGAGTGGTAAAGGAAAGGGAAAGTTAGCAGATATTCCTCATATTCTGGAAAGTTTCGTGCCAGCAGCGCCTCTTTGTGCTCATTGTGGAGAGGCAGAGCCTCAGTTTATTAATAAACAGATTGTCCCAGGATTTTAAGTTTTTAATGATGTGTTTGATTGGGCTGATGGGACCATTAAGTCAGTTGAAGATTTTTGGGATGAAGAGATTATGACCCAGAGCACCATCAAAGACAAAAATGAGTTGGAAGAGGTTTATACTGAAAAGTTGCTTGCCACCAGGGTGAAGGGGAAGGAAAAAATAGAAGTTGAAGCACCAATGCAGAACCTAAAGATCCATGATCTAGAAGCTCTACCAGAGGTAGTTGGAAAGCCACCACCAAGTCAAGACAACAGCGACTAGATGACTTCAATATCTGCATTAACGGATAAAGAAGACCGTAGTTATTTAGATGTACTTTTTGTTCCAGAACTTTTTAATGATGACAATGTGTGCAATTCCAATTTTATTAATGACATGAACAATTTTGCTTACTTGTGCGATGTTTTTGATGATTTCATTTCACATGATCATATACATGGTGCATTCATTTTTGACATTAATTTAACTAATACAACTCCATTTAATCTCAGAACTTTGGAAAACCCTAAGCAAATCTTGATAGCGTCTGAAATAACTCCTGAAGAGAGGTTAAAATTTGAGAAAATCTTAAAAAAATATGAAAAAGTATTTTCTTAGACCTATGAAGATATGCTGGGGATTGATAGAAACATCGCTGAACACACAATTCTGACTTATCCAGAGTCTAAATCTATCAAGCAAAAGCTTAGAAGGCTTAGGCCAGAATGGGCACAGAAGGTAAAAGAGGAAGTTCGTAAGCAGATTGAGGCTAAATTCCTAATAGAGGTTCAATACCCGATGTGGCTAGCTAATGTAGTCCCCGTAGCTAAAAAGGATGGGAAAGTTTGAGTATGTGTGGATTATCGGGATTTGAACAAAGCTTGTCCAAAGGACGATTTCCCTTTGCCTTATATTGATGTTTTAATAGATAGTGCAGCTTCTTGCGTGATGTACAGCTTTGTAGATGGTTATGCTGGATATAATCAGATCCTTAATAGGATTATAGATCAGATTAAGACGGTGTAGAAAACGGGTCCTGAGGCAGCCCAGACCAAGGTTACCCAATGATGAAAATGATGCATGTTCACAAGTAAAATGGTTAAAAGTGATGATTTCCTCGTCGAAACATTTTTTTTAAATATTATTATTTTTTAGGTTTTTTTTGGGTTTTCAGCGACCTGTCGCCACACGAACTGCGCGGCGTGTGAGGCAACACATGCTGGCAGCACGCGCCTGTGGGCAGTACTCGCTAGCTGCGGCACCTGCGTGTGAGTCACGGTGCCTGCGCGCAGCGTACGACCCCTTACGTGGAGGTGCATGTCGCGCAAGTGACATGCACGCAGGTGGCATGCTGCCCCCTGCACAAGGCCACATGTCATGCAGGTGACACACGGCTCCCGCGCGGGGGGCGCATGCTGTTATACGGCCCCCGTGCAGGGGGCATATGCCGCGCAAGTAGCATACGGTCCCCTATGCAAGGCCGCATGTCACGCAGGCGATATGCGGCCTCCCGCGCAGAGGTACATGTCACGCTGTGACGCGCGCCGAACCCCAGGGCGCCTTGAAAGCCTGCTTTTAGGGCGATCGAGAGAGGTTCTTTAAAACTTGTAAGAGATTACAAGTGTGTCTATGTTGGGCAACAAGGAGGTTTCTTGGAGTCGCCACCCAGTAGAACATTGGGAAAGGTCGTCTAGCCTCAGTGAGCCTAAGATAGCGCATATGCATCCATTTTGGGCAAGCCAGAGATATTTTGGAGGCCCCACCCCAACAGAACTTTGGAGTGATCCTCTAACCTAGTGGAGCCTAGGATTATGCAAATTGGGCCTTTTTGTGAGCAACAAGAGATATTTTGGAGACCCCATCCCAATGGAACATTGAGATGGTCCTCTAACCTTGCTGAGCCTAAGACTAGAGTAGGTTCGGGACTTCTCATTTATTCATACCTTGGTTAATATTATAACTGAGTTTTGAATTTATCATTTCATCCAATTTCTCATTCAATGAAATTAATTAAAGTGCAAGTCATCCATACAAAGGAAGCAATAAATGGGCGTAAAATAGAAAATTATGAACGTAAATTACAATAAAACTAGGGGAGGAATACAACCCCCCTTGTAAATAACGTACGAATCATACACAAATTAGGAAATTCATTGAGGATGAAGATATTGGTCATCGCATGCACATTTATTAAAAAACAAGTTTAAAATGTTAATTTTATTTGGCTAAAAAAACAGGACATTGGTCCTTAGTTAGTAATGAAAATCCCAATTCAATTACTATAGCATATTTGACCATTTTATTTTAGTGGGATTAAAATAATATTTACAGCAATAATGAATAAATAAGATAAAACAAAGATAAGGTTGAAGAATGAACCCGAGTGAGGATCCTCAGATCATTGTAATAGCCACCATTTAACCGTCCCAAATCCACCAAAAATAGTCAATTAAAACTCACAAAAAATGGAAACCATGTTAGTGTCAAAATTGAGAGCAAAATAAAATGCTAGAAGTTAAATATCAATAAAAAATGTGAAATAGCCATGAAAACAATAAGAAAATAAGTAAAAAAAGAGAAAGAAAAAGATATAGAGGAGAAAAGGCCCAGGGACGGCCCAACACCTGCGACCGACTGGCATCGCTGGGTTGACCGGTGGGCAGAAGCGATAACCATCGATGGCCCATCGCTCGCGTGAGCGACGACCGTCGGTGGATTTTCCACCCGTCGGTCACCCTTGATTTTGAAATTAAAACGGAAAAAAGTCCAAAAAATTGATTTTAATCTTTAATAAATAAAAATTCTATTTATAAAATTAGTGTGAAATAATTAAACTGCACAAATGATAAGTCCAGAATATTTACCCTCGGATTTTACCTTTAAAGGTGAACATTGAGTGATTTCGGTTCCTTGAGTTCTACAAGGACTGATCCATGATTGTGTGATTTCAGGAGATTTTTTATTACAAAAATCGTATTTCGAAAATGAATCAAGAAAAGAAAATTATATTTTTCTTTCTCAAAATTTTGACAGCAATTAAATGTCGGGAATAGCTAAATCGGATAGAAATGAATGGATTTCGTTACCTCGGATTAGCTTAATTCGGACATAAAAAATGAGAGAAAGAAGAAATTTTGAAAGAGAATTCCTTTATAAAATGTGAAAATAAAATCTCTGTGAAAAACTGCTAAGATTTTGTTTTCTTCCAAAATTCCTAACCTCGAATTTTCTCCTCCGAATAATGAGGTTTAACCCCCTATTTATAGAGTTTAGAAGATAATTCAAATAAATTTAAGATTTAAGATTTAAATTTGAAAAAGATTTTTGAAATCAAATCGAAACCGAATCAATTTCCAGAATATTCACAAAATCAAATCTAATATTTGAAAAGATTTGGGGGATTTTGATAAGATTTAGAAAATATTTGATAAATCTAGGAAATCCTAACAAAATCTCAAAAAATCTCGTGAGAAAAACTGACAGATCAAGGACCGATGGCCGTCTGTCGGAGAGGTGCACCAGGTCTTTTGACCGGCGGTCCACCCACGGGACTCGAAAGCGAGCGATGCCTGTCGCTCGAATGAGCGATGGGCGCCGCTCAATCACGAGAGACGGGCCCCACTGCCGAGCGACAACTGGTGCTCATCGCGAGAGATGGGTCTCTCGTGCGAGCGACGGGCATCCCACCACCGACGGGTATCCCGTTGGTTGACCAAGATTTCCATTTTCAAAGTTTTGACCATACGAAACCTCCTGTTACTGAGAAAAATCCTCAATCCTTATAAAACCGAAGAATGAAAACTCTCGATTTCCATCCATTTATTTAAAAACAGACGTTAGTCTCTTCATCACGTAACTCTGATCTGGACTCCCTCAGGACCCGGTGTCTATAGTTGCCCCCAATTTTGGGGAAACTAGTACAGTAGTGTCTAGATGAGCCAAAATTTAGAGAAGAAAGGAAGAAATGCGTACTTGAGGCAGTCCTTACCTTCTCAATGTTGCGTGAAAGCAAGTGATCTCTCGTCTTCATCCGGCGAGCCTCGTCTCGGCCTGCTCAGTGTCTGAGTGTTCTGGGAGGCAGTGTGTGACGTGCGCTGGAACCCAGCAAGGGCCCTCACGTTGAATCCGCTTTTAGGATTCGAGGGATAGGTTTGCGTCTTTTGATCATGGGCGCCATAAGACATCATAGATGTATCCCTCCCAATAGAACATTGGGAAGTACCACCTAGCCTAATGGCACCTATAGGCACCTTTGAGGTGTTTTAGAGTCGCCACTCAACTTATAAGAAATTGGGAAAGATATCTCACCTCTATTGGTCAAGACCAGAGATATGGTATTCGTAACTTCACTCTTATTTATGCTTTGGTTAATTATAAGTGAGCTTTTAACTTCTTAAAATTGTATCTCTCACCTCACACAATTAATGCATTAAAAATAAAAGCGCGTCTCAAGCATCCAAAAGCGGTAAAAGGAAAGCGATAAAAGAAAGTGATAAACACGCAAGCACACAATTACAAGAGAAATGGGGGCAGAATACAACCCCAATAAAAGGAGATTGAAGATGTGAACGGGGACGAAATACAATTCCCCAAAATTAAGTAATATTGCCCCAAAATTAATTACAAGGGCCCAAAAAGAAATGAACATAAATTTAAAATAATCAAACAAAATCAAGTATAAAGAAAGGCATACATAAATCGGGTCATTTATTTAAGTTTTGGGAACATTGGTTCCTTCGTGCTTACTTGGATGTTTAGGAACATTGATTCATTCGTGTTTATTTAAAGAGGATTCGAAAATTCATTTTGGTTGTTTGATGAAAACGGGGATGAGTGATCCCATTTTGGGAGAAAATTGACTCTTCGTTTTAGTTGTGATGTTTTTATTATCGGGCTAAAACAAGGGACATTGGTCCCAATTTTATTAGTAGAAATTTCAATTTAATTGTAGAAATATTTTTGTGGTTTTTTATCGCACGCGTGCATAAATAAAATAATCATTTGCAAACAAACACAACATAATGAGAGGGGATCAAGAAAGATCTCACCAAAACCGACGTGATCCTTTACGCGTCATGACCCATCCGGGGAGCCACGGAGACACTCACATAATGCAAGGCACAATAAAGCTCAGACAGGAAAAAATAATATCAAAACATTAGCAACAATTCTAAAAATTAATCAAGCAAAGACAAAATGAATATTGGGCACAATAATGAATAATAATGACAATAATAATAATGATGATAATAATGATAAAAATAACAACAATAATGATAATAATAATAATAATAATAATAATAATAATAATAATAATAATAATAATAATAATAATTATGATAATAATAATAATCATAATAATAATAATAATAATAATAATAATAATAATAATAATGATGATAATAATGATAAAAATAACAACAATAATGATAATAATAATAATAATAATAATAATAATAATAATAATAATAATAATAATAATAATAATAATAATAATAATAATAATAAGGCCAATAATACTAATAGCTTAAAACAGAATAATAGTAGTGTAATTCAGATCAGAGATTACCCGATGAAAAAATCGATGCCCGAGTCCGAATGAACTGTTGAGATTCGGGGATTTTGGCCCTCTAGATTCACGAGAAATATGTTTTCTTTATTCATGACAAAGAGAAAAAGAGAATTGGGAGTTTTAGGGTGAAAAAGGGAAGTTTACCTTCACCAGCGGCCAGCCCGTCGATCTCGGTATGCTCGTCGCTCGACGGAGAGTCCCGACGCCCATCCGTGGTCCTCCAACGCCCGTCGGTAGAATTCGATTTCTTATAGGAAAATGGATTGAACCGATGCCCGTCTGTGGCTTTAGACGTTCGTCGGTAATTCAAAGCCTATAAAAAGCTATTTTTCACCCGTTTTTGGGGTTGGCTAGTTGGATGAATTTGCATACCTAAAAACACATTTTCCAGCATTCTTTTTTATCTCAAGATTTCTCAATTCTATTTTTGATTTTTGTGAATCAAAATTAATTCAAAGGAGCTAAAATTGATTAGTTTCTAAGAATTTTAATTCCAACATTTGTGCACTTTGTGAAAACCAAGAAAAGAAAAATCCAAACCCTTCTTTTCTTGATTTTTACCCATTTCTCGTGAAGCGTGCGGGATCCGAATCATCAAGAATCCAATCTAAAAGGTAAAATCCGAGGGTAAATATTCTGGACACACATCTCATTTAGTTTATTTTAATTATTTTGCCCTTTTTTGGACTTTTGTGTTGAAAAATTATTTTGTTTGAGAAAATTTGGTTTTTACTGTCTTTTGAAGAACAGTAGTGACCGACGGGTTATAAGGCCACCGACGAAACGAGCGACGGCGCGTATATGACGCGTTATTGCCTGCCGATCATCCCAGGATATGCTTGTCTCTCGGATGAACGACGGCATGCCAATCTGTCGGTCGCTTCCAGCGACGCCCGTCTGTCATTCGTTAGAGGCTGTCCCTGGGATCTGTTTGCAATTCTCAAAACCTTTTTCCACATTTTCTTTCTATTATTTATTTCTTTTATTTCTAAATCTTTTCTCTTCCGTCTTTTATCAATAGTTTTATTCTCATTATTTCAGTTCTGAATTTTAATCTTTATTTTCATTAATATTTATTAATATTTTGTTTTTTTTATACATATTAACATTATTGATTATTTTGTGAGATTGTTTTTATGTCTTTGGGACGATTTGGAGCTTAAGAGGAGTTTTGTCATGGGAGACTTCATTTGGTTTACCTCTTTATCCTTTATTTATTTATTTGTTTATTTATTTATTTTTTTGTTTATTTAATAATTTATTTATTCGTTTTTTTATTGATTATTTTATGCTCACAATGAATCATTTTATTCCGCGTTAAATAAGAACGGATAAATATTTTATAGTAAATAAAATTGGGATTTTTTTTTCAAACTCAAGGATCTAACGTCCTATTTTCCATCCAATAAAAACATCACGATAAAAATTAGTTTCTTTTATAATAAGTGCATGTGAGGACCAAAGTTCTCAAAATAAATGAATTCCCCGTTTTGTGTATGTATCGCACTTTTATAAATGGGAGTTGTATTCCGCTCCTAGTGTTATTGTAATCTATTTTATAGACATTATTGTTGTATATTATTTTATTTATTACGCTTTTAACGTGAATAAGTGCGATTTTTGATTGAATTGCATCGTGTGGAGAGAGAGCGAATTAATAAATTCAAAATCTAATCGTAAAATTAATCAAGGTAGAAATAGATGAGAAGTCCCGAATCCAGCTCTTGTCTTTGGGCTCAATGAGGCGAGAGGTATCCGATCACTCATTGGAACCTCCAAGACACCTTTTGTGTCCCATTAAAAGACTCAATTAACAATCCTAGGCTCCATAGGGTTAGAGGGTCATGCCCAATGTTCTATTGGGGTGTTCACCTCCAAGACCCCTTTGGTTTGCCCAAGATGGATAAAAGCGCCGTCTTAGGCTCACTGAGGCGAGATGAACTTTCCTAATGTTTTGTTGGGTGGCGACTCCATGAAACCTCCTTGTTGTCCAAAATAGATGCACTTGTAAATACCTTACAAGTTATCAACGGACCCTCACTTGCCCGATCACCCTCAAGCGTGTCGGTCGATGGGTGCCCCCAGGGGTCTGGCACGCGTCACAGTGGCGACTCCACTGGGGACTCTGGTTCGAGACTTTGATTTGAAAATGCCTTGATTAAAATTTACCATTAAGTTTTGATTTATAAAATTCGCTTTCTCTCAAAATTTGCATTACATCCCATTAGAGCCTTAGACTATGCTAGATTGGTCCCTTCTAAACCTTGGAGCATTCCCGAAGCACAGCCCTATGTTCATTCAATGTAGGGAAGTGTTAAGGATAATCACCAGCCCAAGCCTCGTACCATTTGGTATATAAAATGGAGACTCGATCGGTCGTTATGCTCATGACGAGCTAGACCCGTTGGCAGGGACCATGCTTGGGTAGACCTAAAGTAACACCACCCTTGACCAAAGCTCATGTAATGGCCATAGATACTTACCGTAATACCGTGCCTGCTGTATGGGTCCTTATGTATTGGGTGAGTCCAAATGTCTTGCTTGGTTACCTAGCCAAAGGCTTTCATGCCCCAGTAGGACCACGTCGATATATTTGGATTACTTAAATATGTAATGACCATTTCCCATGCGCTTGTGCATTAGTTTAGAAGTGTTATGCTGCCGGTTTTTCGCCGCGCACCACGCGTGTCCATTGGGTTCCCTGTTGACCCATGGGCTAATCCTGCCTAGGGAAGAGCCTATGACTACGTGTGTGGAAGTAATAAGGGTGGAAGGACCTATCTGCTTGTATGTGATTTATGGGTGTTGCATATCACGATCATGCATTTCATTTGCATTCATGCATCATTCTAACTCCTTATTTCTACAGCCATCATAGATCTGCCCAGGTGGATGAGAGGACCCGCGGGGCGATTGATCCGAACTTCCGTGTCTGAATCACCAGAAAGGGAGAGCTTCTTAGAGAACTATCCAGAGACCAGCTGTACCGCATCAAAGATGGCTAACTCGCCAAGGGGAAATGACGCCACTAGGGCTTTGGTTGCTGAAGAGGTTGGTAGAAGATTTGAGGAATTTGAGGGTCGAATGATGAATATGCTAGCCGCGATGACCCGGCGTACTGCTCCGTAGGACCCACCTCCTCCTCCCATGAGACAAAATGAACAGGGGGAGGATAGAGAAGAAAGGCAGGAAGAGATCCGACCACCGCCGGTGGATTTGAGGTCAGTAGCATCGGGGGTTCAGAGGAGAAGATCGGTTCAGAGGTTAGAGGATGATCGTGTGGATGAAGATTATGAGGAAAGTATTATGTCAGAAAGGGGAAAGGCGCCTCAGTCAGAAGAGACCATGTGGAAGAAAATGGAAGAGAAGTTTGAGGCAATGGCTCGAATGTTTAGTAGGGGTCAAGGAATGAATCCTGAGGATAAGGAGCTAGAAGGAGAGGATCCGATCCCATACAATTTCAAAATGCCAGATGTTCCCAAATTCGATGGTACCTCCAACCCAACTGCCCATGTGAAGTAATATTTATTGATCATGAAGGGGACCACCTTGACAAAGAGATAAAAGGTGGAGTATTTTTGCTTAAGTCTGACTTGTCCGGCTATAGATTAGTACCATGGTCTTGACCGTAGAACCAAAGAAGACTGGGATCTGCTGATGGAAGAGTTCTTGAGGCAATACGATTGTAATACGAGGATGGACGTGACCCTCAAAGATCTAGAATTGCTGCAACAAAAGGTTGGAGAATCTTTCCTTGAGTACTTAACTTGCTGGAGGAATAGAGTGATGGAAATGAGAAGGAAGCCGAAGACTCAGGACCAGATTAGATTCTTCATCAAGAACGCAAGCCCATACTTGAGAGAATGGTTGAAGATGAAGGGATTAAAAGACTGGGAGTCCTTGAAGGATATAGCCATTGAAGCGGAAGGAGAGTACCGGGCCCGAAGAGAGAACAGTGATAGCTATGTCAAGAGGGGGAATGGTAGCCAGGGGGCAAGTAGGCCGGTGGGTCCCAGCGGTAGCACCAGAGGAACGGTTGAGGTCTCTGCTGCTGACGCAACCACGAGACATTTTTCAAACTTGGGGAGATCCTTGTCATGGGTTCTGAGAAAGCTGATGAAGGAAGGAAAATTACAGCCATTGCCTCCTAGACCTCCTAGGACACAAGGAATGCCGGGTCACAAGGAGAATGATTACTGTGCTTACCATCAGCACACGGGTCATGTGACAGACAACTGTAAGGCTTTGAGGCATGCAATCGAAGACCTGATTGATACAAAGCAGATTACAGACCCTAAGAAGAGGGAAGGCCAGAAGAAAGCCGGATATAACAAGGTGCCCCCACCCGTGTTCATGATCGGATCCAGTTTACCGGAGGAGTTTGTCTTGAATGAATTATACGGCATCGATGTAAACACTGCTGTCACGAGCCTCTATGAGGTAAGTGAAAAAGGGATGCCCGCTGCAGTGATTGATTGCTGGTCCACTAGTGAGAGTGGAAGTGATGATGATGAAGCTGCTGAGTTTCCTGACCTGTGGGGTTCAGAGGAGGAGGAAGCGAAAGAGCGTAAAGGAAAAATGAAGGTAGGAGCGGTGACCCATAGTGGGAGAGTAGTGCCGGAAGTGGCAGCGCCTCAAGAGCCAGTGGAAGGTCAAAAAGAGAAGGGAAAAGAGCCAGAAGGAGATCAAATAGTCAAACAGTTGCAGAAGACACCAGCCCAAATTTCCATTTGGGATTTACTGAGACAGTCCCCCTCTCATAGGCAAAGACTGGTAGAGGCTCTATGCGTGACGACTGTGGCTACAACGATTTCACCCACTGAGCTGCTGGAAGTGGTGAAAGGAGGGGCTGGAGAGAGTGTGGTGTTCATGAATGCTGATTTACCAGCGGAAGGCTGTAACCACAATCGCCCCTTGTACATTTGGAGTGACGGGGGACATACTAGCCAAGTCAGATTTAATGATCACAGCCTATGACAATTCTCGTCGGAATGCTTCAGGGACTTTCAAGGCTTTGGTCAAGACAGGGCCAGTGGAGACTGAGGTAGAATTCGTAGTCTTGCCCATTCCTGCCAATTTTTTAGCATTGCTGGGGAGACCGTGGTTCCACAAGTTGGGAGGTGTTCCCTCTACTCTCCACCAGATGGTCAAGATACCGCATGAAGGACAAGTGGTGACCATCAAGGCTGCAAGAGAGAATCAAGTGTCAATACTCGAGATAGCGAGGCAGCCTTTTAGTGGATTCCACGTGGCTATGATCAATGAAGAAGAGGCAATGAAAGGAAGCCTGTAACACCCCCTACGTCCCCGTTGGAAGGTCGCGGGCGCGCTACCGACGCACACTCACATACATGCACACATGCGTTAAGCGAAAGCATATGCTTATACAAAACATACATACGAAAATACGGGGTAATTAAAATTTACCTAACTTACCTTGCGGCATAGACTTATCATGCAATAACGCACACACGCGCAGACACATAGCTGAAACATATACACGTGTATACATATGATCATTCAGCGGAAACATAAAGCGGAGAAATAACTGAGAGCTTAATTACAAATACCATAATACAGGAACACAAAAGCTGAAATACAGAAGCTGAACAAAATACAAAACTTCTAACTCCTATGTGGCCGACCTTGCAGATGCGCGACTCGATCCGAACATAACCTGCCACCTGCACGGGAAAAGAGCCCGTGCTAAGCGATAAACGCTTAGTGGGGAGAACACACAAGCAATATGGACGACCATTCACAATGATCGCCAAGGCATAACACATACACAAATGGCATATGAAAAATAAGCACAACAGATGGATATACAAGCCTGCATATGAAAACAATGCATTCGGGAGTTCATACTCACATACTTATACATATTAGCTGAGTGCTTAACTCAATATCATAATCGTCCTAACATTACACTTCTCATATCGCTTAAGCGAAGCCTCAAGCAGACAAGGAATCAAAGTAGATACAAATATTCATGTAAAAATACATACAGATTCTCATGCATATACTTACCGGGGCATCCAGTGTCAGTACCTTACCGTGCACAGACACGAGAGATAATACACATACAACTATCATGCCGAGGACACTAGGTATCAAAACATACTTTTATCATACTACAAGACGCATACACTAAAAGAAACCCAGGGCATAGTACCAAATCACCACACTTCCACTGCGCAACTCTAAACCATACAATATCATGCCATAAATTGCAAACACATAACAACGTACCGAAAACACCACGGTGACTGAGTTCAAAGGAGCAAATAGCATATCAATACATTATGGCCCATGCACTTACCGGACGTCGACCCACATGCATTGCATCATAATAGTACATATACTTATTCACACATTCAACCTTAGCATTCAAGTCAGAGTACTTATACATATTAGTTCACATGCTTACAATTCTCACCAATTGAGTCAAACATGTTCACAATACGATATATATATATATATACGGGAAAACAGATACAAAATACATATTGAGTCACATTCAGGAACTCATAATCTTATTCAGAAAGATAGCTGATTCATATTACTGAAATCTTACTCATTCGGTTATCATATTCTCATATTCATATCAGACAAAGTGAACAGAATACCTGCTGACTCAAAATAGTGGATAACGAGTTTACTATCACCATCTTACGGGTGCAAATCGAATACAATACTATCACCACCTTACGGGTGCGAATCGAACATATAAAAGGGTTCGCGAGGAACCAAACGGGGGACCTGATCAGGGTCTAAACATTCAAAGGGCGCTGCAGCTAAGAGACTCTATTAGGCATGCCTAACTATCCACTAGACTGACTCTCGCAGGTCATGCGTAATACAGATCATGTCTCACATCATGGCACATAATTTAACATATTACATTCATATAATTCATAACATTGTCCATGCATAAAACACCCAATTATATTAATATACTTCATAAAATAGTCCAAGTATAAACCTAAAGGCATCACAAGTTCGGAATTCACACATTGGCATCACAAAAGAAAATTCAATTTGGAAAACAGGGAGTGTCGCGATCGCGACGGATGTCGCGCTCGCGACAGAGGCGACTTGCCCCAGGTCGCGATCACGGCAACCTTCGCGATCTCGCAAGGGAACTAGGGCATCTCGCTGTCGCGCTCGCGACAGTGAGCTGCCAACCCAAATAATTCGGCAACCGAGCTCCCTGTCGCGCTCGCGACATGTGTCGCGCTCACGACAGAGGCTCTGCTGCACGGCTCGGCGGAGAGCTCGGATTCGTGCGAGGGCTGCTTTCATCGGGCTCTGTCGTGACCTCGCGATGATGTCGCGCTCGCGACAGAGTTGGGAATTTCAACCCTTGCCCAGAAATAAGCAAAAAATTCCCTCTTCACAACACCCAAATCTCAAACCAACATCGAAACATCAACTTACCTCGCCTCCAGAAAGCCACACATCATTGACAACATAAACACAACATCCATATCAAGGATTCCAATAAAACATGCCACTAACAATATCCATTTACACAATCTATAATCACAGCACTATACATCATTCATCTCAATCACACCCATGTTAATATGCATTCATACATATGGTACATCATGGTTAGGTTACTCATGAGATCAACACATATTAATACTCATCAATATGCCATCCTTCACAGCATTATATCTATTATTATTTACTAGTTAAATCACCAATCTTAATCATAATCATAAGTTTTCCCAAAGACAACTACTTATCTAGTCATTTAATTACCCTAAACATGCATAATAAGCTGAGGGGAAGGTACGAGATTGCTCCGGGTCAACCCAAGACTCAAAAATAAAGAAGAAAAGGCTTAAAACAAGTTTTCCTATCGCGAGGTCGCGACCTTGTCGCGCTCGCGACAGAGGCTCACCTCTGCTACCTAAAAAGACTGCTTTACGCCCCTAACTTGTGTTGCCTAAACCACCCTCTAAACCTCATTTTTAGCGAAAACGTCCTTCTTAAAACATGTTCCCTAGGATGTTATCGTTCAAATGAAACAAATATCAGATCAAAATGACATCTAAAACTCCAGATATACTCTCCACAACCCATACTATTCGAACAACCCGACACAAATAGAGACACTACGATTTAATCCAAATATCAGGGTCTTAGAGAAAGAATTAGCCCAAGGCTATTTCTAGGACATTTAAAGGATGGAAGTCATGGTTATAATGGCTCAAGAATCACACGATTTAGAGGTCTACAACTCTACTTAGGACAAAAACAACACACGGAGGTCAGAAAAAAATGGAACAGAATTGTCAAAACTCATGCATTTCAATAACAACCCTCATAAACATTTATCTCAATCAATAACATGGATTACGAACACATTTACCCAAACTAATTCATGCATAAACTCATATCAAAGCACTCAAATTTCTGAAAAACAAAAACAACACAAACTCATGATCCAAGGAGATTTAGGCGAAAACAAATTAAACTCCCAAACCTCTTTGAAGCACAACCCAGCTGATCTTCACTCTTCAATCTTCTCTTTGCCTTTAATCTTCCTCTTGGTACCCAAAGCTTGCACAAAACCAAAACCCACAAATTACTCTTCCAAAATCCTAGCTTAAATAAAATTAAAAGAAGAAGAGGAAGAAGAATCCAAACACAAGAACCCTAAAACCCCAACTTACCTCTTCAATCTTGTTCCAAAACTCAATCAAAATCACCCAAGCAAAGCACAATCCAAGCCAAAAGAGAAGAAGAGAAAACGAGAGAGGGAGGAGAACGGGAAATGTAAAATTTCTGTGTTCTCTCTCTCTCATTCCCTTCCTTTCTTACTTACCCATCAATGCCCACCTACCATGCCACATGGTAAGCTCCCATAGGACCATTAAACCCACTTTTGACTTTCTCATACATGCACCATACACCAAACGCACACAAGCACCTCTTACAAAATATTTTCAAGGCACCATACATACAAACAACACTATAAAACCTCTTAACCCACTTATATCCTACTTCCATACACAACTAGCACACTCTAACATTTCCCTCACTTAACTTAATTAATAATTACCTTGCAATTAAATCCTAATTATCCAAAATCTTCATTCATAATTTACCGAAATACCCTTCACATATCCGACTTAACGTGCCGATTCCGACCAGGCCTGATTTGGGGTGTGACAACTCTTCCCTCCTAAAAGAATTTCATCCTCGAAATTCACTCACACCGGAAAGATTCTCAACACAACGTTCCAAGCCACCATCAAACTCATACACTTCACTTCCAAACTACTCACTACTCAGCTGCACATCATAAACCAAACACAAACACTTTCCTTAACAGCTGATATACTCGTCACTTGTCACCCTTAGTCATAATATCAAATACTCCAGTACACTCTGTCAGCTTTCTCTCAAACAAAACACATATGCAAACTTTTCCCATGTATGGTCAAAGGGATAATAATGCAATGAAAATGCGATGGCTCATGTATGTAGAGTGATGCAGAAGAAATGCAATTGATGCTATAGTGATGCACTTTATCCCATCCCCATGATTTAATATGCTTTCATTCAAAAACTTTTTCTGGAGATAGCTGACAGGTATACAGAGTACGACCAAATCCTTACAAAATCCAAAGACCCTTGCATCCAAAAGTTACCAAACAAACTTACCGGAAGGCTCTGCGGGTTCAATCCCTTAACTGCGGTGCGCAACAACTCCGGTTGGCACACGGGCGGCCCTATGCAGTTCGTCTACATCCTTTCTAGCTTGCCAAGCTAGATTATCATTCATCTTCTTAGGACCATCGACTATCTGATGTTCTAAGCCGTCACATCAAAAACAAGCTCCAGTCATCAACCGACACAAGCCCGGATGTCGCTTCCGACAGTGCTGACACACTGAAGGTTCTCGAATCCTCTTTCCCACTGACACTTCTCTATCCGATACTTTCCTTCTGAGGCACATTCCAAACAAAATCTTGAGGAAACCGAGGAGTAGTCAACTTATCCAAAATTCCGAATCAACCCTTGCACTAACGTCCTATCATCGGAAGCAGGACTAGAATCTTCAACTAGAGGATGCTCGGGAACATTCTGATCAACACTAACTGGGTTCACACTTTTCGTTGCCTCGCCCATATTCTCACTAGGATCAGACTCCATCCAGACATGACACAAGACACGACACATCTGCATTAGGCCACTACACGAAACCAACTCACATGCAAAGACACGACACATATCAAACAACACAACCAGAACCACCAAACCGCGCTCTGATACCACTAACTGTAACACCCCCTATGTCCCCATTGGAAGGACGCGGGCGCGCTACTGACGCACACTCACATACATGCACACATGCGTTAAGCGAAAGCATATGCTTATACATAACATACATACGAAAATACGGGGTAATTAAAATTTACCTAACTTACCTTGCGGCACAGACTTATCATGCAATAAAGCACACACGCGTAGACACATAGCCGAAACATATACACGTGTATACATATGATCATTCAGCGGAAACATAAAGCGGAGAAATAACTGAGAGCTTAATTACACATACCATAATACAGGAACACAAAAGCTGAAATACAAAAGATGAACAAAATACAAAACTTCTAACTCCTATGTGGCCGACCTTGCAGATGCGCGACTCGATCCGAACATAACCTGCCACCTGCACGGGAAAAGAGCCCGTGCTAAGCGATAAACGCTTAGTGGGGAGAACACACAAGCAATATGGACGACCATTCACAATGATCGCCAAGGCATAACACATACACAAATGGCATATGAAAAATAAGCACAACAGATGGATATACAAGCCTGCATATGAAAACCATGCATTCGGGAGTTCATACTCACATACTTATACATATTAGCTGAGTGCTTAACTCAATATCATAATCGTCCTAACATTACACTTCTCATATCGTTTAAGCGAAGCCTCAAGCAGACAAGGAATCACAGTAGATACAAATATTCATGTAAAAATACATACAGACTCTCATGCATATACTTACCGGGGCATCCAGTGTCAGTACCTTACCGTGCACAGACACGAGAGATAATACACATACAACTATCATGCCGAGGACACTAGGTATCAAAACATACTTTTATCATACTACAAGACGCATACACTAAAAGAAACCCAGGGCATAGTACCAAATCACCACACTTCCACTGCGCAACTCTAAACCATACAATATCACGCCATAAATTGCAAACACATAACAACGTACCGAAAACACCACGGTGACTGAGTTCAAAGGAGCAAATAGCATATCAATACATTATGGCCCATGCACTTACCGGACGTCGACCCACATGCATTGCATCATAATAGTACATATACTTATTCACACATTCAACCTTAGCATTCAAGTCAGAGTACTTATACATATTAGTTCACATGCTTACAATTCTCACCAATTGAGTCAAACATGTTCACAATACGATATATATATATATATACGGGAAAACAGATACAAAATACATATTGAGTCACATTCAGTCCATTCAGGAACTCATAATCTTATTCAGAAAGATAGCTGATTCATATTACTGAAATCTTACTCATTCGGTTATCATATTCTCATATTCATATCAGACAAAGTGAACAAAATACCTGCTGACTCAAAATAGTGGATAACGAGTTTACTATCACCAGCTTACGGGTGCAAATCGAATACAATACTATCACCACCTTACGGGTGCGAATCGAACATATAAAAGGGTTCGCGAGGAACCAAACGGGGGACCTGATCAGGGTCCAAACATTCAAAGGGCGCTGCAGCTAAGAGACTCTATTAGTCATGCCTAACTATCCACTAGACTGACTCTCGCAGGTCATGCGTAATACAGATCATGTCTGACATCATGGCACATAATTTAACATATTACATTCATATAATTCATAACATTGTCCATGCATAAAACACCCAATTATATTAATATACTTCATAAAATAGTCCAAGTATAAACCTAAAGGCATCACAAGTTCGGAATTCACACATTGGCATCACAAAAGAAAACTCAATTTGGAAAACAGGGAGTGTCGCGATCGCGACGGATGTTGCGCACCTGACAGAGGCGACTTGCCCCAGGTCGCGATCACGGCGACCTTCGCGATCTCGCGAGGGAACTAGGGCATCTCGCTGTCGCACTCGCGACAGTGAGCTGCCAACCCAAACAATTCGGCAACCGAGCTCCCTATCGCGCTCGCGACAGAGGCTCTGCTGTACGACTCGACGGAGAGCTCGGACTCGTGCGAGGGCTACTTTCATCGGGCTCTGTCGCGACCTCGCAACGATGTCGCGCTCGCGACAGAGTCGGGAATTTCAACCCTTGCCCAGAAATCTGCAGAAAATTCCCTCTTCACAACACCCAAATCTCAAACCAACATCGAAACATCAACTTACCTCGCCTCCAGCAAGCCACACATCATTGACAACATAAACAAAACATCCATATCAAGGATTCTAATAAAACATGCCACTAACAATATCCATTTACACAATCTATAATCACAGCACTATACATCATTCATCTCAATCACACCCATGTTAATATGCATTCATACATATGGTACATCATGCTTAGGTTACTCATGAGATCAACACATATTAATACTCATCCATATGCCATCCTTCACAGCGTTATATCTATTATTATTTACTAGTTAAATCACCAATCTTAATCATAATCATAAGTTTTCCCAAAGACAACTACTTATCTAGTTATTTAATTACCCTAAACATGCATAATAAGCTGACGGGAAGGTACGAGATTGATCCGGGTCAACCCAGGACTCAAAAATAAAGAAGAAAAGGCTTAAAACAAGTTTTCCTGTCGCGAGGTCGCGACCCTGTCGCGCTCGCGATAGAGGCTCACCTCTGCTACCTAAAAAGACTGCTTTACGCCCCTAACTTGTGTTGCCTAAACCACCCTCTAAACCTCATTTTTAGCCAAAACTTCCTTCTTAACAAATGTTCCCTAGGATGTTAAAGTTCAAATGAAACAAATTGCAGATCAACATTACATCATCCAGAATGCAAGATATGCTCTCCACAACCCATACTGTTCGAACAACCCGACACAAACAGAGACACTACGATTTAATCCAAATTTCAAGGTCTTATTGAAAGAATTAGCCCATGGATATTTCTAGGACATTTAAAGGTATGGAAGTCATGGTTCTAATGGCTCAAGAAACACATGATTTAGAGGTCTACAACTCTACTTAAGATAAAAACAACACACAGAGGTCATATAAAAACGGAACAGAATTGTCAAAACTCATGCATTTCAATAACAACCCTCATAAACATTTATCTCAACCAATAACATGGATTACGAACACATTTACCCAAACTAATTCATGCATAAAATCGTATCAAAGCACTCAAATTTCTGAAAAACAAACACAACACAAACTCATGATCCAAGGAGATTTAGGCAAAAACAAATTAAACTCCCAAACCTCTTTGAAGCACAACCCAGCTGATCTTCACTCTTCAATCTTCTCTTTGCCTTTAATCTTCCTCTTGGTACCCAAAGCTTGCACAAAACCAAAACCCACAAATTACTCTTCCAAAATCCTAGCTTAAATAAAATCATAAGAAGAAGAGGAGGAAGAATCCAAACACAAGAACCCTAAAACCCCAACTTACCTCTTCAATCTTATTCCAAAACTCAATCAAAATCACCCAAGCAAAGTGCAATCCAAGCCAAAAGAGAAGAAGAGAAAACGAGAGAGGGAGGAGAACGGGAAATGTAAAATTTCTCTGTTCTCTCTCTCTCTTTCCCTTCCTTCCTTACTTACCCATCAATGCCCACCTACCATCCCACATGGCAAGCTCCCATAGGACCATTAAACCCACTTTTGACTTTCTCATACATGCACCATACACCAAACACACACAAGCACCTCTTACAAAATATCTTCAAGGCACCATACATACAAACCACACTATAAAACCTCTTAACCCACTTATATCCTACTTCCATACACAATTAGCACACTTTAACATTTCCCTCACTTAACTTAATTAATAATTACCTTGCAATTAAATCCTAATTATCCAAAATCTTCATTCACAATTTATCAAAATACCCTTCACATATCCAACTTAACGTGTCGATTCCGACTTGGCCTGATTTGGGGTGTGACAAAGCCCACAAGTGCTAGCTATGATGAAGAAGATGTCGTTCCTTTCGGGTGCTAGATTGGGTAAGAACTCCCAAGGGATGCTAGAGGCCATCGCCACTAGGGGTCAAAAAGATAGAAAGGGCCTGGGCTATAAACGAGGAGTGCAGAGAGGAGTGAAGCCAGCAAAGGGGATTCCCCACCTTTGGGAAAGTTTTGTGCCCGCAACAGCACTTTGCGCTTACACCGGGGAGGCCGAGCCTCAGTTAGTCGATGGAAGGATTGTGCCAGGTTTTGAGGTATTCAGCGATATTTATGACTGGGACATCGGGATGATCAAGCCAGCTGATGACTTTTGGGATGAAGAGGTCTTGACCAACAGAGCTGTTTGGGACAGGGAAGAGTCTAAGGAAGTGGTGACCGAAGCTATGTTGACCGCTCATGTCAAAGGGAAAGCGAAGATGGAAGAAGCTGCTCAAGAGGTGGATGAAGAGCCTCTAGTCAACCCAAATGATGCAGGACCGTCGGCATTGGCAAATCCAGCAGGATATGAGGAAGAGACCGATTTAGATTGTCTTTTCATTCCTGAACTTTTTAGTGATGTAAATGACTATTATAATTTTATTAATGAAATGAATGATTTTGCTTACTTGTGCGATGTGTCTGATAATTTCAACATGCATGATCATGATCACATTCCATCCATATTTGATATTGATTCTACTGATACTACCCCATTTAATCTTGGACCTCAAAAAATTCAAAAGAAATCTTGATAGCATCAAACATAACTCCTGAGGAAAGAGAAAAATTTGAGAGAAAAATTAAAAAATATGAAAAAGTCTTTGCCTGGACCTATGAGGACATGCCAGGAATCGATCGGAACATCACGGAGCACGCCATTCTGACTTATCCAGACCACAAGCCGGTGAAACAGAAGCTGAGAAGACTTAGGCCTAAATGGGCAGATAAGGTGAAAGAAGAGATTCAGCAACAGATTGAAGCTAAGTTTTTGGTGGAAGTACAGTATCCCACGTGGCTAGCCAATGTAGTCCCTATGGCCAAAAAGAATGGAAAAGTGAGGGTATGCGTGGACTATCGAGATCTGAACAAGGCATGTCCTAAGGATGATTTTCTGCTACCCCATATAGATGTATTGATAGACAGTGCCGCCAATTGCGCGATGTATAGCTTTGGGGATGGTTATGCGGGCTACAACCAGATCCTCAATAAGATAATCGATCGGATCAAAATGGCTTTTATCACAGAGTGGGGGACATATGCTTATAGAGTGATGCCTTTTGGTTTGAAGAACGCAGGGGCTACCTACCAGAGGATGGCAACGAAGATTTTAAGTGACTTGATCCATAAAGAGGTGGAAGTATATGTAGATGACAGATGGTCAAGTCAACTACTAGAGAGGGCCACTTCGAAGCCTTAGAGAAGTTTTTCACCATATTAGATAAGTACAACCTGCGGCTAAATCCCAAAAAGTGTATCTTCGGAGTAACTTTAGGAAAGCTGCTAGGACATGTGGTCAGCCAAAGAGGGATCGAAATCAACCCGGATAAGTTGAAAGCTATCAGGGAAATGCCAGTCCTGCAAAAGGAAAAGGATGTGAGAAGTTTCCTGGGCAAGTTACAGTATGTTAGCCGGTTCATTACAAAGCTCACCTCAATATGCGAGCCAATTTTCAAGCTGCTTAGAAAGAATCAGCCTGTGGTATAGAACGAGGACTGCCAAAAGGCCTTCGACAACATCAGAGAGTATTTGCTAAACCCACCAGTACTGAGGCCGCCACAACCAGTCAAGCCGCTCATTTTGTATTTGGCAGTGGAAGATGGCTCTGTAGGTGCCATGATGGCTCAGGAAGATGAATTCGGAGTGGAATTTGCAGTCTATTATCTCAGCAAGAAATTCCTCGCTTACAAGGTAAAATATGCAGAAGTAGAAAAGATCTGCCTCGCCGTGATTTGGGTATCCAAGAAGCTGAGACACTATTTCCATTCATACAAAGTACAGGCAGTGGCAAAGCAAAACCCTCTGAGGTATTTGCAAGAAGCACCGTCTTTGCTTGGGAAAATGGGAAGGTGGTTGTTGTTGCTACAAGAGTTCGATATCAAGTATATCACTCGAAAGACTATCAAAGGGCGGGCAGTAGCCGAGTTTCTAGCCGATCATCCCATCCAAGGCGATTCACTTGAGTTCAATTTTTCGGATGAAAACGTAGCGGCAATCTCTGTTCAAGGTTGGCAACTGCACTTTGACGGGGCTGTTAACAATAAGGGGGCAGGAGTAGGAATCATCCTGATAACCCCGGATGATGAAAAACTCCCTTTGGCAAAAAAGTTGAGATACAGGACCACTAACAATTAAGCTTAGTATGAGGCATGCACTTTCGGACTAGAAGCTTTAATTGCCCTGGGGACAAAGGATGTGGAGGTGTATAGAGACTCATCCTTAGTAATCAACCAGATTCCGGGAGAGTGGGCTATCAAGGAAGAACGTTAAGTGCCGTACGTTGAATATATGAGGGAGCTATGTAGTCGGTTTGAGACTTATACGTTCCATTTCGCGCCAAGGGATGAAAACCGGTTGGCTGATGCACTGGCAACCCTAGTGTCAATGTGGGATAATCCGGAAGGAGTAGCCATGAAACCAGTTCTAATCTCGAGTTTTGAGAGGCCTAGCTTTGAGGTCAAACCGATAATGGAAATAGAGGTAGCGGACGGAAAGCCGTGGTATTTTGATATCATGAATTATTAGGAAAGCGCGAAATTTTCGGAAGAAGCTACTGAAAAAGACCAAAGAATGATCTGCAAGCTGTCCACTCAATTCATATGCATAAATGGGGCATTATATAAGAGACAGGCCGACGGTATTTAGCTCAAGTGCCTGGATGAAAAGGAGGCCCAGAAGGTGATAGAAGAAATTCATGCAGGTGGGTGCGGGACTCACATGAATGGGTTGACACTAGCCAAGAAAATCACGAGACAAGGATTCTACTGGCTCACTATGGATAATGATTGTTCAAAGTATGTGAAGCAGTGCCAGCTGTTGTGACGCGCGCTGGATCCCCGCGGCCGCCCATGGGACCGCCCGCTTGAGGGCGATCGGGGCATTTGTGGGTCCGTTGACAGCTTGGAATAAATCGCAAGTGCGTCTATGTTGGGCAACAAGGAGGTTTCATGGAGTCGCCACCCAAAAGAACATTAGGAAAGTTTCTTTCGCCTCGGAGAGCCTAAGACTGCGCTTAGTATCCATTTTGGGCCAGCCAAAGGGGTCTTGGAAGGTAAACCTCTCGCCCTAAGGAGCGTAGGATTAACGTCAACGTCTCGTGACACAAGAGGTGTCTTGGAGGGTAAACCTCTCGCCTCTTTGAACCCAAAGACCAGAGTGAGTTCGGGACTTCTCATTTATTCATACCTTGGTTAAGTTTATAGTTGAGTTTTGAATTTATTATTTCATCCCATTTCACATACATTTAATGCAATTAATTAAAGCGCACAACATACATTTAAGAAAAAGCGGTAAAAGCATAAGTAAAATAAAGCACATGTAAAAATATTACAATAAAACTAAGGGCGGAATACAACCCCCATTGTAAATAAAATACAGATCATGCATAAATCGAGATATTCATTAATGGTGAGGACATTGGTCCTCGCATGCATATTATTATGAAACAATTTTTATGTGATGATTTTGGATGGAGAAAATTTAGACATTGGTCCCATTTTTATTTAGAAAAAATACCAAGTTAATTAATAAAAATGGTTTAGTGATTTTCTTTCTAGAGGGCCTAAATAAACAATTTTACAAGAAAATTATGTGGCAAAAATAAATAGGAAAAAGCCAAATAAATAAAATATTACAAATAAAGAAAAATAAATATTCCGAACGAGCCTTTTGGACCTCCCCGTGTGCTCGTGAAAACGCCCAATCAAAAAATGAGTTTAAACATAAAAAATAAAATACAATAATGTTAGTAATTAAATAAATTAAATCAATTAAACATACAAAATAATGAATAAGAAAAATAAAATATAATAAGATGACATGAAAAGAATGATAATTGAATCAAAATGTTAACAAACCAAAATAAAATGAGAAACATGCATTATATGTGATAAATGATTAAATGATGTGATGAAAATAAAATAAAACATGTTAATCAATTAGTACATGAAAATATACACATGATCAAAATAATGATGATAAGTGAAAAATAATAAATGAATAAATAAACAAATAATAATAAATCAATCATGTAACAATGATAAAAAGAATAATAAAAATTAGTAAACAAAAGAATGATGAAAATAATAATGATATATAACAAGGTTAATTGATGTGTTCATAATTAATTAATTATTTACATGGCAAAAAGATTAACAAAAATTAATTAATTATTTGCATGTTAAAAATAATTAGGAATCACAATAAAATAAATTATTTACATGTTAGGAATTAAAAGAAAACAATATTCACATGAATAAAAATCAAATCATATATAAACAATTAAATCGAACAAATATAAGATCAATACAACAAATGAATAGATGAAAACAATAAATAAATCAATAAAAACAACAAAATATACATGAATACATTAAATAAAAATAAAATAGAATAGAAATTGAGCCTATAATATTTACCCTCAGTGTATTGGATTTGATGAAGGAAAAGTGATGATTTTCCGAAAAATTGCTTGAAAGAATAATTTAGCAATAAAATTAATTCTCTTTGTTTATGGAGAAAACAAAGGAATTGATTTGTATGCTTAAAATTGAAAGGAAATTGATGTCAAAAAATGATGATTAATTTCTTTTATTTATGGAAGAAAAACAAAGAAATTAATTGGAATAATTAAGAATTGAAAATTGATCTTTCAATTCCAATTAAACCTTATTAATTAAAAGAGAAATCTGAAGTTTTTAAAGAGAAAATAGAAGAAGAAGAAGCCTGGAAATTTTAGGTCTAAAAAATGTGGAGGCCTCCTTGATTTTTCATCATAAAGTCTTTTTAAAATAAAAATGGTTGCCCTAATTTAATTAAGGAAAACAAACCTATATTAACACAAAATTCTTTTATTTTTAATGATAAAATCAAGTTTTATTAATTAATTATCTAAAAAAATATTTTAGAATTTAATTTGAACTCAAAAACCCAAAAAAAATTGGATAAAAAATGGATTTTTGGGTGAAAAAATCAGAAAAAGGGGTGAAAAATCGGAAAAGAGGGTATCAGACCCTATAGCGACGGCCAGGGGAGGAGGGAAGCCCGTCGCTATAGAGCGACGAGCTTCACGCAGCGAGGATGTGCGAAATCCGCGCGCAGAGGCGTGGAAATCGCGCGCTCCAGCGCGCGGTGCGGCGCGCAGTGCGCACAACGCTGCGCGACGCTCTTTAGCGACGCGCAGCATTGGCGACGCTGCGCGTCGCCTCTTCGCTCCCAGCGCGCTCGGCGCCTGGGCACCTGCGTGCTAGGCGGGGCGCCCGCGAGCTGGGCGCCAGCGCACCTGCGCGCTGCCGCAGGCGCGCCGCCGCTCCCGACACTCGCGATCCGAAATTTTTTTATTTTTTTAAATTTTAAATTGACTAAAAACACTATAATTTTAAGCCACCATTTTTCAAAATTAATTTTTTAAATATTTTTTTATTATTTTCTAATTTTTCACTCTAAAATGCAAATTTGATGAGAAAACCATAACTTTTAACCTTTTAAGCCTGTGAAGGCAATTATCATCATTGGGTAACTTCGATCTAGGCTGACTCAGGACCCGGTGTCTATAGTTGCCCCCAGTTTAGGGGAATCTAGTACACTAGTGTCTAGGTGAGCCTAAACTCAAAGAAGAAAAGGAAAGAGACAAGTACCTGAGTCAGCCGTCTTTCCGAACTGGAGAATTCTGATATCGTGGTTATTACCATGGTGTGTTTTCGTTTGTTGCAGCGGTGCTATCTGTGAGCCCTTCGGTTGATTGCCCCCTGAGAGGTCTTCGGTTCATCGATCGTTTGCCCCCTGAGAGGTCTTCAGTTCATTGCCCCCTGAGAGGTCTTCGATTTGCTGCTCCCTGAGAAGTCTTTTGTTGATTGCCCCCTGAGAGGTCTTTGGTTCATTGATCGTTTGCCCCCTGAGAGGTCTTCAGTTCATTGCCCCCTGAGAGGTCTTCCGTTCATTGATCGTTTGCCCCCTGAGAGGTCTTCAGTTCATTTATCGTTTTCCCCCTGAGAGGTCTTCGGTTCATTTATCGTTTGCCCCCTGAGAGGTCTTCGGTTCATTGCCCCCTGAGAGTTCTTCGGTTCATTGATCGTTTGCCCCCCAAGAGGTCTTCAGTTCATTGCCCCCTGAGAGGTCTTCGGTTTATTGATCGTTTGCCCCTTGAGAGGTCTTCGGTTCATTGCCCCCTGAGAGGTCTTCGATTTGCTGATCGTTTGCCCCCTGAGAGGTCTTCGGTTCATTGCCCCCTGAGAGGTCTTCGATTTGCTGCTCCCTGAGAAGTCTTTGGTTGATTGCCCCCTGAGAGGTCTTCATTTGCTCCTCCCTGAGAAGTCTTTGGTTGATTGCCCCCTGAGAGGTCTTCAATTTGCTGCTCCCTGAGAAGTATTTGGTTGATTGCTTGGACTGATGTCATCACTCGGCTTTGGTCGGTGTCCGCATCAAATCTCTCTTTCTGCAAAATAGGAAAACTAAAATATGCAGGAAAAATAGTGAGCATGCAAGTGAAATGCATGAGTCATGCAGGAATGTAGGATAAAAATTCATCTATGTGGACTTGGAGATGATAGCTAGGCTACCTGCAATTTGCAATAGGATCGATGCCTTTTAAGCTGCTTTTGAATTTCATGCCCTTCGGGATTGCGAGATTCTCATCCGGTACCTGTAGTCATTATTTGAAGGTAGTGCGTCCCTTGTGATTTTCACACTAGCTTTTCTTAGTGGGAGATGCGTCCTTTGTGGATTTTCACATAACTCTGTGCCTTATTTTTTGCCTGGAATGGACCCAACCCAATCCAGCGGCTTTTCTCTTTCTTATTTTTTTTTATTTTTTTGTTTTTTTTTTGAAGGACAGACTGCCTGTTTTCAGGTTTTCACCCTATCCTTTTGCCTAGTTTTTGCTTAGAGCGCCAGTTACGGTTTTCACTCTAACGGCTCTTTTGTTTTTTTTTTTTTTTAAAGATTGCTGAAGTTGTTGGCAAGAATCTTTCGGGAGTCTTAGGACATGGTTGCATGAGCTTGATTCTTCTCATTTGATAGCAAGATGAATCGGTTGAAGCGCTTGAGCGGTGGACAATAGGCGACTTTGGTCACACAAAGTAAACTGCTCTGATCACATCATTGTAGAAATGCATATGTTTCAATTTGATTTCATTAAGCATGATCATTATTTGTCATTAGTTTCAAAAAATACAAGACCTCAGCTAACCTCGGGATAGATCTTGAAAGCATCAAACTCCTGTTATCAATCAGCCCTCTCGGGTTTTCATGATTGAAGACTTTCTCTCAATTTTTTTTTTTGTTATTAACCTTCTTCAGTCCATCGGTTTTGATTAAACTTGCATTCGTCTTTATTAATTGGGGAAGCTGCCCTTTCTGACGATGATTCTTTTTAGCACCAAAGTTTTGTTATTGGGCATTGTGCAAGCCAGTTGAAATAGTGAATTTCTTTGCTTGGATTTTAGATGTGAAAGTCTGTATCTTCCTTTTGTTGGCTTTAGGTGGCTCAATTTCTGAAGTAACCTTTAATGGTTTGAATGGAATTGGCCTTAGATGGTTTAAGACCAAACTATGGCTTAGGATAGGACTATGGTTTTTTTTTTCATTATTTTTTTTTGGGAACGAGCTGTCCTCCTAAGTCACAAGGGTCACTGCTGGCCTTATATGATTAAAGATTGGTCTTGATTGGCTCTGAGGTGCATATCTCAAAAGGTTTGGAAAGAAAGAAATTTCCATGGTTTGACTCCAATGAGGGATTGGATTATGTTTGGCTGCACTGCATTCATCTTGAATGTTTGAGGAGAAAAGATTGGCTTTTGTAAGCTTCGTTCGTTATTATATTGAAGTAGCATCGCCCCCAAAATATCTTAGTCAAGTGTCATGTCATTTCAAGTCCAAGCAAAGGCCTCTTTTTTTATTTTTTCATCTTTTTTTTTCTATCTCTCAAGAATTTCCTTTCTTCAGGAGTTATATTAGATGCTATCAAGATTTTCTTTGGGATTTCCCAAAGTTTCGAGATTAAATGCAGCTATATTATTTGAATTAATGTCAAAATAAATGTGTTATGATCATGCGAAATGAAATCAATAGAAATATCATACAAATAAGCAAAAGTTGTTCTCTTTATTATAAACAGAAAATTGTAACATAAAAAGTTCCAGAAATAAAAAGATTCCAGCATCTAAAAGCAATATCACTAGTGGACTACAAGACACGGTCATGTTTGAGGTGGAGGGACTGTATTATAACCTGCTTTCTTCTTTTTCTCTCTCTTCTCAGGATCTGTGATCTGATTGGTGTCAATGAGATCCTGGATTTTGTTTCTCAGAATACGGCAATGGTCAGTCAAATGGCCGGTGTGCTGGTGGTAAGCGCAGTATTGATCACCTCTATGTCCCGGCTGTCCCTGACTCAAGGTTGGTCTGGGTGGCAATGGCTGCAATTTGCCTTCTTTCATTAGTCTCTCCAGTACCCAGGATAGAGAGCGGCCTAAGTTGGAGTAGTATCTCTGACCCTGCCCAACTCCAGTAGCTGAGACCTCTGCCATCCTACCGTTTCTGCTGTTGCTGCTCCCGGCACCTCCTGATTTGAATCCCGACTGGTTCCCATAGCCTTTCCCAGCAAAGTTATTTTGGCTTGCTTTCTTTGCTAGGTAAGCCGCCTCATCTTCTATAGCGATATCCTTAAGCGACTCCCAGTCCTTGAGCCCCTTAAAACTGAGCAAGTCCCTTAAGTAAGGGCATGAGTTTCTGATAAATAGCCTGATCTGGTCTGCAGTGTCAGGCTTCCTCTTCATCTCCATGACCCTATTTCTCCATCTTGTAAGGTACTCATGGAATGACTCATCATTCTTCTGTTGTAGAAGCTCGAGGTCTTTTAGGGTGACCTCCATCTTAGTGCTGCAGTCGTACTGCTTCATGAATTCTTCGGTCAAAAGGTCCCAGTCCTCTTTGGACCTCCTATCCAACCCGTGGTACCAGTCAACTGCCGGGCCCACCAGACTAAGGAAGAAATATTCCACCTTCTGCTTCTTGCTCAGCCCTGTGCCTTTCATGACCAGGGTGTACTGCTTGATGTGGGCGGATGGGTCAGAGATGCCATGAAATTTTGGCAGCTCGGGCATCTTGAATCTTTGGGGCAGTAGCTCTTCATCCCCCAGATCTCTGTCTTCTGGGTTGACCCCCTTTCTAGCTGATAGCATGCGGGTGATAGCTTCGATCTGCTGTCTCATACCTCTTAAAGCTTCATCCTCTACTCTGGGTGCTATGGGCCTTGCAGCTTGGTGGACTATCGGTACCTCTTCTTCTTCTTCCTCCATCAGGAAATCATCGTTGGGGTTATGAATCCTTTCCCCTCTTGGCTCGATGGGTGCGGCAGCTCTGTGCTCATTGTTGGGTTGGCTAGCAGCAGCTCCAACGAAGGGAGCCTCCCCACCAGCAGGTGGTTCGGCTTGCCCCCGAGGAGGGGCTGCCTGTGGCTGTAGAGCAGCAGGCGGCTGTGGGGCAGTAGGTGGATGGGCAATCCTTTCAGACATGACACCCATCATGTCTAGCACTCTCCGTTCGAACTCCTCTAGCCTCCTAGCTAGGTCTTGAGTGGTCAAAACTCCAGGTTCTTCTGCCATTGATGATTCAAGAGAGGATTCACTGATTGATGAGGATGACTCAGAATCCCAGTCAGACACTAGTTCCGGCAACTCAAAGAGCAGATTTGTCCTTACAAGCCGACCGTCGGAACCTCTAGTCCACTTAGATGAATCTATAATGGCTGAAAAAATTAGATTGTTAGGATGATGCATGAATGACATATACAATGCATGATAGTGTGCTATGTAATATTTACAATCACATGCAAGCAAGTAGATCCATCCAACCTTATTACTCCTACACACGAGGTAATGCGGTCTCTTTCCTAGGTGGGCTTAATCCATGGGTTAGCGAGGGAACCCAATGGATGCGTATGGTGCTCGATGGAAAATCGGCATCATAATATCTCTTATCTAATGCGCATACATATGAATTTTGGCCTTTATGTATTTAAACATTTCAACTAAATTAAGATGGGCCCACTAGGGCATGAAAGCCTTTGATAAAAGCCCATTTAATTGAGTTGAATTTGTTCAGTATATAATGGCCCACATAGCAAGCATTGTATTAAGGTACATGTCACCTAGGGGAAGTATCTATTGCCATTACATGAGCTTTGGTCATGGGTGATGATATTTCAGGGTTACCCAAGCATGGTCCCTGTCGACGGGCCTAGCTCATCACGAGCGTAACGACCGATCAGGTCACCATTTGATATACCTTGATGGTACGAGGCTTGGGCTGGTGATTATCCTTAACACTTCCCTAAATTGAGTGAAAATAGGGTCGTGCTTCGGGAACGCATCGGGGCTAAAAGAGGGACCAAACTAGCGTAGATCTAAGGCTCTAATGAGATGCAATGCAGTTCTGAAAAAGGATGAAATGTTTAAATTAAAACTCAATTGTAAATTTTAACCAAGGTACTTTCGAATCGAAGTCTCGAGTATGTCCCCAGCGGAGTCGCCACTGTGATGCGCGTCGGATCCCCGCGGCCGCCCATGGGACTGCCCGCTTGACGGCGATCGGGGCATTTGTGGGTTCGTTGACAGCTTACAATAAATCGCAAGTGCGTCTATGTTGGGCAACAAGGAGGTTTCATGGAGTCGCCACCCAATAGAACATTGGGAAAGTTTCTCTCGCCTCGGAGAGCCTAAGACTGCGCTTAGTATCCATTTTGGGCCAGCCAAAGGGGTCTTGGAAGGTAAACCTCTCGCCCTAAGGAGCCTAGGACTAACGTCAAAGTCTCGTGACACAAGAGGTGTCTTGGAGGGTAAACCTCTCGCCTCTTTGAGCCCAAAGACAAGAGTGAGTTCGGGACTTCTCATTTATTCATACCTTGGTTAAGTTTATAGTTGAGTTTTGAATTTATTATTTCATCCCATTTCACATACATTTAATGCAATTAATTAAAGCGCACAACATACATTTAAGAAAAAGCGGTAAAAGCATAAGTAAAATAAAGCACATGTAAAAATATTACAATAAAACTAAGGGCAGAATACAACCCCCATTGTAAATAAAATACAGATCATGCATAAATCGAGATATTCATTAATGGTGAGGACATTGGTCCTCGCATGCATATTATTATGAAATAATTTTTATGTGATGATTTTGGATGGAGAAAATTGAGACATTGGTCCCATTTTTATTTAGAAAAAATACCAAGTTAATTAATAAAAATGGTTTAGTGACTTTCTTTTTAGCGGGCCTAAATAAACAATTTTACAAGAAAATTATATGGCAAAAATAAATAGGAAAAAGCCAAATAAATAAAATATTACAAATAAAGAAAAATAAATATTCCGAACGAGCCTTTTGGACCTCCCCGTGTGCTCGTGAAAATGCCCAATCAAAAAATGAGTTTAGACATAAAAAATAAAATACAATAATGTTAGTAATTAAATAAATTAAATCAATTAAACATACAAAATAATGAATAACAAAATAAAATATAATAAGATGACATGAAAAGAATGATAATTGAATCAAAATGTTAACAAACAAAAATAAAATGAGAAACATGCATTATATGTGATAAATGATTAAATGATGTGATGAAAATAAAATAAAACATTTTAATCAATTAGTACATGAAAATATACACATGATGAAAATAATGATGAGTGAAAAATAATAAATGAATAAATAAACAAATAATAATAAATCAATCATGTAACAATGATAAAAAGAATAATAAAAATTAGTAAACAAAAGAATGATGAAAATAATAATGATATATAACAAGGTTAATTGATGTGTTCATAATTAATTAATTATTTACATGGCAAAAAGATTAACAAAAATTAATTAATTATTTGCATGTTAAAAATAATTAGGAATCACAATAAAATAAATTATTTACATGTTAGGAATTAAAAGAAAACAATATTCACATGAATAAAAATCAAATCATATATAAACAATTAAATCGAACAAACATAAGATCAATACAACAAATGAATAGATGAAAATAATAAATAAATCAATAAAAACAATAAAATATACATGAATAAATTAAATAAAAATAAAATAGAATAGAAATTAAGCCTAGAATATTTACCCTCAGTGTATTGGATTTGATGAGGGAAAAGTGATGATTTTCCAAAAAATTGCTTGAAAGAATAATTTAGCAATAAAATTAATTCTCTTTGTTTATGGAGAAAACAAAAGAATTGATTTGTATGCTTAAAATTGAAAAGAAATTGATGTCAAAAAATGATGATTAATTTCTTGTGTTTATGGAGGAAAAACAAAGAAATTAATTGAAATAATTAAGAATTGAAAATTGATCTTTCAATTCCAATTAAACCTTATTAATTAAAAGAGAAATCTGAAATTTTTAAAAAGAAAATAGAAGAAGAAGAATCCTGGAAATTTTAGGTCTAAAAAATGTGGAGGCCTCCTTGATTTTTCATCATAAAGTTTTTTTAAAATAAAAACGGTTGCACTAATTTAATTAAGGAAAACAAACCTATTTTAACACAAAATTCTTTTATTTTTAATGATAAAATCAAGTTTTATTAATTAATTATCTAAAAAAATATTTTAAAATTTAATTTGAACTCAAAAACCCAAAAAAAATGGGATAAAAAATGGATTTTTGGGTGAAAAAATCGGAAAAGGGGTGAAAAATCGGAAAAGAGGGTATCAGACCCGATAGCGACGGCCAGGGGAGGAGGGAAGCCCGTCGCTATAGAGCGACGGGCTTCACGCAGCGAGGCTGCGCGAAATCCGCGCGTAGAGGCGCGGTGCGGCGAGCAGTGCGCACAACGCTGCGCGACGCGCAGCATTGGCGACGCTGTGCGTCGCCTCTTCGCGCTTAGCGCGCTGGGCGCCTGGGCCGGGCGCGCCGCCGCACCCGACACTCGCGATCCGAATTTTTTTTTTTAATTTTTAAATTTTAAATTGACTAAAAACACTATAATTTTAAGCCCCCATTTTTAAAAATTAATTTTTTAAATATTTTTTTATTATTTTCTAATTTTTCACTCTATAATGCAAATTTGATGAGAAAACCATCACTTTTAACCTTTTAAGCCTGTGAAGGCAATTATCATCATTGGGTAACTTCGATTTAGGCTGACTCAGGACCCGGTGTCTACAGCTGTGCTAGCAGTATTCGGATTTGAGGCACCTGCCTGTGTCAGAACTACATAGCTTAACGTCGACTTGGCCGTTTGCAGCCTAGGGAATAGATATTATTGGGGAGATCCGTCCTACAGTATCTAATGGGCACAAATATATCATAGTCGCCATCGACTACTTCACCAAATGGGTAGAGGCGAAGTCCTTTAAGAAGATTGATGCACGGGATATGGCCAAGTTTATTGAGAAGAATTTGATTTGCAGATATGGCCTCCCGCATCATGTAATGTCTGATAACGGGGTCCAATTTATGGGAGAAACGAGGAAGCTGCTTGAGAAGTATGGGATTAAGCACCATAAGTCTTCTCCATACCAGCCGCAGGCTAACGGGGCAGTAGAGGCCACTAATAAGAACGTCAAGAAGATTCTAGCCAAAATGGTTCAGACCTACAAAGATTGGGCAGAAAAGCTACCTTTCGCGCTTTGGGGCTACATGACGACGGTTAGGACATCTACGGGTGTTACGCCGTTTTCTCTGGTATATGGGACGGAAGTAGTGCTGCCAGTGGAAGTAGAGCTTAAGTCACTTAGGGTGGTCATGGAAGCCCAGATTCCTGAAGCTGAATAGGCACAGCAAAGATTGCAACATCTGAACCTGCTGGATGAGTGCAGATTGAAAGCCTACTACCACAACCAGGTCTACCAGAAGAGACTCACCCGGTCCTTTGGGAAGAAGGTTAAGAAGCATCCATTGAAAAGGGGTGACTTGGTGTTGAAACAGATGAGACCTGGGGCACCGGATATTCGAGGGGAGTTCAGACCAACCTAGGAAGGTCCGTTCATCCTCAAGAAGATGCTATCTAAAGGAGCTGCAATTCTATCGGATAGCGATGGCAACGAATTTAAGGAACCGATCAATATAGACAGACTCAAAAGGTTCCATGGCTAAAGACTAAAAATAAAATAAAAAGAAGAGAATAAAATGCCCTGCGGGTCGAAAACCAAAAAAAGGCGGCTTTGCTAAAATTGGGCGCCTCGACAGGGTGAAAATCGAAAAAAGGCATCCTATGAAAAAATTAGAGGCATGAGAGAAAATGTCCGATCGAGAAAACCCGAGAGGGCCGATTGGTAACAGGAGTTGATGCTATCAAGATTTGGTTTCATGAATTAATAGGGCGTACACAGTCGAGTTAACGTCAAAAATTGATCATGTATGCTAAAATTCTGTGGAAATGTACACAATTTTGTGAAATAAAATAAGAATTATTCTTTTCATTTCCGTCATTTTCTAGTTCTGTTTTGAAAAGAAACATAATGCCCAAAGGGGTGTACATGTGTAAGATAAACTAGGTCCTACAGCTACTCTCGCCGGCCAAATGTTTAAGTCCTCGTGTCCTATTGTCAGACGCCAGGCTGAGGTCCCATCTCTTATATTCGCTGGTGGAGGCCACAGAATGAGCTCCGAATCGAGGTATGATGGTCTTAACTGGAAGTTGGCTCCATAACTCATGATAGCGAGAAGCAAAAGAAGCAGAAAAAGCTCCTCCCTGAAAAGATAACGGGACCCTCACCACGTCCTGGGTCACCCCGAGCTGACGAGCACATCGGGCTATAATGCAGAAGGTGGCCTGGCAAAGCCCGCATAAGGGAATGCACCCTGATGATCCGTCGATGACTGCATGGGACAGAGGGAGCCAGGCAGACATGAAGCTGATGTCATTGTCCGATAGCTCGACAAATCTAGCAGTGCCTTCATCAGGAGTTGCGAAGAAATACAACTGTCGACGCGAGAGGAAGTGTCTCGGCGAATATTCTGCAATGACTCGAGGAGGTGGCTCTGACAGCATCCTCAGCTTTTCCTGCAGCCATATCTAAAAAAAAAAAACCCGCTGGAGTAAGTTGGGTTTACTTTAGGAAAAAATTAATTAAACACTTTACATATTAACTAATTAATCTTTAATCTTTCATGCATTTTAATTATCTAATTAAACTTACAATATTAATAAATTAAATTAACGCAACATTAATAATTAATTTCTAATATTACCTACCTAATCTATATTATATATATATATATATTATTATTTTTTTCGGAGGTAATTACTAAGGACCCAAAATCACTTTTTGACATTAAACCCGACTCGGGACCCGGTGTCTACAGGTACGCTATTCTTCCTTTTGTTTTCTTTTTTCTCTGAATTTTGGCTCTTCTAGGCACTTGCGCACTAGTTTCCCCAAAATTGGGGGCAATTGTAAGCACCGCGTCTCGAGGTGGTCCAGATCAGAGATTACCCGATGAAGAAATCGATGCCCGAGTCCGAATGAACGGTTGAGATTCGGGGATTTTGGCCCTCTAGATTCACTAGAAATATGTTTTCTTTATTCATGACAAAGAGAAAAAAGAGGATTGGGAGTTTTAGGGTGAAAAAGGGAAGTTTACCTCCATCGACGGCCAGCCCGTCGATCGTGGTATGCCCGTCACTCGACGGAGAGCCCCGACGCCCGTCCGTGGTCCTCCGACGCCCGCTGGTAGAATTCGATTTCCTATAGGAAAATGGATTGAACCGACACCCGTCTGTGGCTTCAGACGTCCGTCGGTTGAATCCTGTTTCCAACAGGAAATAGGATTCAACCGACGCCCGTCGGTATGCTTCCGACGGCCGTCGGTAATTCAAAGCCTATAAAAAGCTATTTTCACCCGTTTTTGGGGTTGGCTAGTTGGACGGATTTGCATATTTTTCTACCTAAAAACACATTTTCCAGCATTCTTTTTTATCTCAAGATTTCTCCATTCTATTTTTGATTTTTGTGAATCAAAATTAATTCAAAGGAGCTAAAATTGATTAGTTTCTAAGAATTTTGATTCCAACATTTGTGCACTTCGTGAAAACCAAGAAAAAGAAAATCCAAACCCTTCTTTTCTTGATTTTTACCCATTTCTTATGAAGCATGCGGGATCCGAATCATCAAGAATCCAACCTAAAAGGTAAAATCCGAGGGTAAATATTCTGGACACCCATCTCATTTAGTTTATTTTAATTATTTTGCCCTTTTTTTGGACTTTTGTGTTGAAAAATTATTTTGTTTGAGAAAATTTGGTTTTTACTATCTTTTGAAGAACAGTAGTGACCGACGGGTTATAAGGCCATTGACGCTCGTCGCTCGTTTGAGCGACGGCGCGTATGTGACGCGTTATTGCCCGTCGGTCATCCCAAGATATGCCCATCTCTCGGATGAACGACGGCATGCCAATCCGTCGGTCGCTTCTAGCGACGCCCGTCTGTCATTCGTTAGAGGCTGTCCCTGGGATCTGTTTGCTATTCTCAAAACCTTTTTCCTCATTTTCTTTCCATTATTTATTTCTTGTATTTCTAAATCTTTTCTCTTCTATCTTTTATCAATAGTTTTATTCTTATTATTTCAGTTCTGAATTTTAATCTTTATTTTCATGAATATTTATTAATATTTTTTTTATTCATATTAACAGTATTGATTATTTTGTGAGATTGTTTTTATGTCTTTGGGACGATTTGGAGCTTAAGAGGAGTTTTGTCATGGGAGACTTCATTTGGTTTACCTCTTTATCCTTTATTTATTCATTTGTTTATTTATTTGTTTATTTAATAATTTATTTATTCATTTTTTATTGATTATTTTATGCTCACAATGAATCGTTTTATTCTGCGTTAAATAAGAATGGATAAATATTTTATAGTAAATAAAATTGGGATTTTTTTTTCAAACTCAAGGATCCAACGTCCTATTTTCCATCCAATAAAAACCTCATGATAAAAATTAGTTTCTTTTATAATGAGTGCATGTGAGGACCAAAGTTCTCAAAATAAATGAATTCCCCGTTTTGTGTATGTATCGCACTTTTATAAATGGGAGTTGCATTCCGCTCCTAGTGTTATTGTAATATATTTTATAGCCATTATTGTTGTATATTATTTTATTTATTACGCTTTTAACGTGAATAAGTGCGTTTTTAATTGAATTACATCGTGTGGAGAGAGAGCGAATTAATAAATTCAAAATCTAATCGTAAAATTAATCAAGGTAGAAATAGATGAGAAGTCCCGAATCCAGCTTTGGTCTTTGGGCTCAACAAGGCGAGAGGTATCCGATCACTCATTGGAACCTCCAAGACACCTTTTGTGTCCCATCAAAAGACTCAATTAACAATCCTAGGCTCCATAGGGTTAGAGGGGCACGCCCAATATTCTATTGGGGTGTTCACCTCCAAGACCCCTTTGGTTTGCCCAAGATGGATAAAAGCGCCGTCTTAGGCTCACTAAGGCGAGATGAACTTTCGCAACGTTTTATTGGGTGGCGACTCCATGAAACCTCCTTATTGCCCAAAATAGACGCACTTGTAAATATCTTACAAGTTGTCAACGGACCCTCACTTGCCCGATCGCCCTCAAGCGGGCTGGTCGATGGGCGCCCCCAGGGGTCCGGCGCGCGTCACAAGTAGCATAATGAAATAATAAATATTAGTGGTATTAACGATAATCATGATAATGCTTCAATATAATAGTAAAGACAAATAAGAGTAGTAATAATAATAATGAGGGGACATGGAGGCCAACGACAACCACAAAAAAAGGATAAAAACACAAGGCTCACATTAAATCACTACAAAGATATTAAACTAAAAAACTAAAATGCCAACAGTAGCAAAGATACCATGAGAGCTAGAAAATAAACATGGCAAAGTAATAAAATCAACAAAAATAACAACCAGCAAATGATAATAGATGAGAAATTAAGGTGGTTCCAAAGTGTTTACCCTCAGAATTTTATAGATCAGAGAAACGGTGTCTCGATTTGTTTTCCCTGTTGAATTTGTGGTGATGAATATTTGAAAAAAATGTAGAAATTGATATTTTAAAATAAATTAAGAGAATATTTTGATAAAAAAATATTTTTGGTGGATGATTGAGAAAAGGAAATTAATTTTTCAAGCTCAAATCA
This sequence comes from Excoecaria cochinchinensis, assembly GCA_947683425.1. Classification (NCBI taxonomy): domain Eukaryota; kingdom Viridiplantae; phylum Streptophyta; class Magnoliopsida; order Malpighiales; family Euphorbiaceae; genus Excoecaria; species Excoecaria cochinchinensis. The sequence goes on from CANTUQ010000022.1 coordinate 1,045,744, forward strand.
CCCAAGAAATGAATTATATTTTTTGAAGCAAAATAAATAAATTAAAGCTTGAGAAAAAGAAACAAAAGAACTTAAGAATATTTTGAAGAATTTTTGAAGAAGAAAACAAGACTTTTGCTGGAGAGAAGAGAAACTAGAGAGGAAAATTAAAATTCTCTTTTGAAACCAAGTTGTCTGTCCTCTTTTTTCCAAGGGAAATTCCCTTTAATTTTTGCCCTGGTCCAAAAATGGGAAGAGGACAAAGTACTTTCTTTTTTATTTAACCAAGAATTGCACAAAAGGATGAAACAATGCAAAGAAATCAGACTGGAAAAAAAAAGGAAATCAGAAAAAGCATAAAAAGGGACAGCACAGGGCAGCGCGGGGCAGGAGGACCTGCGCGCGCAAAGGGGCGCGCGCGGCGCCCCTGCCGCGCTCAGGGCCACGCGCAGCAGGCCCCACGTGAGCAGGCCTTGCCCTGCGCGCGCCCGTCCCTTCCTGACGGGCGCGGCCTGCACGCGCGGCGCACGAAATAAAAATAAATAAAAAATAAAAATAAATAAAAAAAATTGAAACAAAATGAGAGTATAAAAAAAAAACAAATTTTCGCATTGAAATTTTTAGAGGAACAGGAGGGGAATTTTTAACAAGGGAAGCGTCATTTTTGACACCTTCATTGGCAAGTATTGCTTTCATCATCGGGTAATTCTAATCTTTGACCCCCTCAGGATCCGGTGTCTACAATTGCCCCCAATTTTGGGGAACCTAAGACTTAGGTGCTTGGGTGAGCCAAAATTCAGAAAAGAAGGGAAGAGACACATACCTGAGGCGATCGCTTTCCAAGACTGGAAGAGATTATTGGAGTGTTATCCTTTCTGAGGTGGTGCCCCCTGGGAGTTCTTTGGCTGATCGGTGTCCCCTGAGAGTTCCTCGGCTGGGTGATGCCCTCTAAGAGGTCTTTGACTAGCTGGTGCCTCCTGAGAGGTCTTCAGTTTGCCGCTCCCTAAGAAGTCTTCGGTTTGCCGCTCCCTGAGAAGTCTTCGATTTGCTGCTCCCTGAGAAGTCTTCGGTTGATCGCCCCTTAAGAGGTCTTCAGTTCGCTGCTCCTTGAGAAGTCTTCGGTTGATCGTCCGCTGAGAGGTTTTCGGATAGCTGCTCCCTGAGAAGTCTTCGGTTGATTGCCCCCTGAGAGGTCTTCGGTTAGCTGCTCCTTGAGAAGTCTTCAGTTGATTGCCCCTTGAGAGGTCTTCGGTTAGCTGCTTCCTAAGAAGTCTTCGGTTGATTTCCCCCTGAGAGGTCTTCAGTTAGCCGCTCCTTGAAAAGTCTTTGGTTGATCGCCCCCCGAGAGGTCTTCGGTCCTGAGAAGTCTTCGATTGATTGCCCCCTGAGAGGTTTCGATTAGCTACTCCCTGAGAAGTCTTCGGTTTGCCACTCCCTGAGAAGTCTTCAGTTGATTGCCCCCTGAGAGGTCTTCGGTTGATTTCCCCCTGAGAGGTCTTCGGTTCGCTGCTCCTTGAGAAGTCTTCGGTTGATCGGCCCCTGAGAGGTCATCGGATAGCTGCTCCCTAAGAAGTCTTCGGTTGATTGCCCCCTGAGAGGTCTTCGGTTAGCTGCTCCTTGAGAAGTCTTCAGTTGATTGCCCCTTGAGAGGTCTTCGGTTAGCTGCTTCCTAAGAAGTCTTCGGTTGATTTCCCCCTGAGAGGTCTTCAGTTAGCCGCTCCTTGAGAAGTCTTTGGTTGATCGCCCCCCGAGAGGTCTTCGGTCCTGAGAAGTCTTCGATTGATTGCCCCCTGAGAGGTTTCGATTAGCTACTCCCTGAGAAGTCTTTGGTTGATCGCCCCCTGAGAGGTCTTCGGTTGATTGCCCCCTGAGAGGTCTTCGGTTGATTTCCCCCTGAGAGGTCTTCGGTTCGCTGCTCCTTGAGAAGTCTTCGGTTGATCGGCCCCTGAGAGGTCATCGGATAGCTGCTCCCTAAGAAGTCTTCGGTTGATTGCCCCCTGAGAGGTCTTCGGTTAGCCACTTCCTAAGAAGTCTTCGGTTGATTTCCCCCTAAGAGGTCTTCGGTTAGCCGCTCCTTGAGAAGTCTTTGGTTGATCGCCCCCCGAGAGGTCTTCGGTCCTAAGAAGTCTTCAATTGATTGCCCCCTGAGAGGTCTTCGATTAGCTGCTCCCTGAGAAGTCTTCGGTTGATCGCCCCCTGAGAGGTCTTCGGTTAGTTGCTCCCTGAGAAGTCTTCAGTTGATCACCCCTTGAGAGTTCTTCGGTTAACGGCTCCTTGAGAAGTCTTCGGTTGATTGTCCCTTGAGAGGTCTTTTATTAGCTGCTCCCTGAGAGGTCTTCGGTTGATTGCCTCCTGAGAGGTCTTCGGTTGATTACCCCCTGAGAGGTCTTCGGTTGATTGACTTGGATTGAATTGATGTTTTGATCGATATTGTTGCTTCCCCTTTCATTGGCATTGGCATTGATTCTTTCTTTCTGCAAGACTTAGAAAGCAAAATATGCAGGAAAAGTGGTGAGCATGCAAGTGAGATGCATATGTATGCAGGAATGCAGGACAAGAATTCGTTTAAGTGGATTTTGGAGGCGACAACTGGTTTGGTCGCGATTTGTAGTAGGATCGGTGCCCCCTAGAATTACTTTTGAATTTCATGCCTTTAGGGGATTGTGAGGCTCTCTTCTGATACCTGTAGTCAATATTTGAAGGTAGTGCATCCCTCGTGGATTTTCACACTAGCTTTTCTTAGCGGGAGATGCGTCCTTGTCGGATTTTTATATAACCCTGTGCCTTATTTTTTTGCCTAGAATGGACCCAACCAAATCCAGCAGCTTTTATTCATTTTATTTTTTTATAGGACAGACCGCCTGTTGCCAGGTTTTCACCCTACCCTTTGGCCTAACTTTTGCTTAGAGCGCCAGTCACGATTTTCATCTCTAACGGCCTTTTTTTTTGAGATAGAGAAAAGCTGGAGTTGTTGCGAAAGATCTTTTGGGTGTGATTGGCATGTGCTTATGTCTCAGATTATAGTTGTATGAGCTTGGGGCTTTATTGTGAAGGTGCTGTAGGGTTGGCTTCACAGTTGACGGATGGATGAGTCGACTGAAGTGCTTGAGTAGCGAGAATGGTAGAGGGTAGATAGTAACAATGTGCTAGTTTTATATCGGACTCAGACAACTTTGAGTGTGCGAGATGAACTGCTCTGGTCATACAAATACATCTTTGCATAAATGCATATATTTCAATCTGATTTCATAACACATGATCATTATTTGGCATTAACTCAAAAAAATATGAGACCTCATCTAATCTCGGGATAGATCTTGAGAGCATCAAACTCCTGTTATCAATCAGCCCTCGCGAGTTTTCTTGATTGAATATTTTCTCTCTTTTTTATTCTTTATTTAGCCTTTGCGATGAACCCTCTTTCAGTCCGTCGGTATAGATTGAATTTGCTTTCATCTTCGTTAGCCAAGGAGACTGCTGCTTCTGAGAGTAGTTCCTCTTGGTATCAAAGTCTTGGTCTTAGCCCTTGTGCATACTGGTTGAGGTGATGGTTTCCTTATTTGGGGCTTGCATGTGAAATCTCACACTTGGCCTTTATTGGTTTTGGCGGTTCAAACCCTGGAATGACCTTTCAATGGTTGAGATAGGGTGATAGGTTAGGCTTGGATGATCTGGGGTACTTTTATCAGTTTTGGTGGCTTAAGCTCTGAAAGGGCTTTTGACGACTGGAATTGGATGGATGGTTTGTGAATTAGTATTTTAGGTCCTTTTCAGTAGTAGAAGAAGAGCGGCAAAACGCAGATACGTGTAGACTAACGGGATTTGAGCAAAGCTTGCCCCTAAATAGCATTCCCTTGCCCCCTGATCAATTCTCTCTTTTCATCTCTCTTTTTTTTTTATATAACCTAAATTTTATTATTATTATTATTATTATTTATTTATTTTTTTGCTCCCCAATTTTCTTTTAGCAAGCTTCGTTCGAATCCTAAAGTTTACACTTACGCGCACTTTTCTTTTTAACCATTGGGACCATCGTTGTTCAATTTAGTCGGGCATTGAACTTTAGCAAGAATTTTGGCTATAAGGGTTCTGAATGGTGAAGAGCCGATCATAATTAGTTTTGGGGTACACATTTCAAATGGTTGAGAGGAAAGGGTTCACGTTGTTCGGTTTTGATGAGTTATGTTTTCCTCGTGAAGGTCTTGCGTTTCATTTGCCTAACTCCTGATGTAGCTTTCGAAGTTTGATTTTATTCGGCAGCACCATATGTAGCTCAGATGTTGTGGATGCAAATAAATGGCTTTCAAAATTCGGTTTGTCATTATGTTGGCACGTGGAAGTAGTGCTGATCTCAAGAACATCCTTGTCAATTTTCAGTATGTCACACCAGGTCCAGGCAAAGGCTCTTTTTTCTATTATCTCTCAAAATTATCCTCGCTTCAAGAGTTATTTAAGATGCTATCAAGATTTTGTTTGGATTCCCCAAAGCTCGGAGACTAGATGGAGTCGTATTAATTGGGTTAATGTCAATATAAATGGATGCATTGTGATCATAAGGAATGAAATTATTAGAAATATCATACAAATAAGCAAAAAGCATTCATTTCATTTAACAAAAACTAGAAATAAAAATGTCATCATCTAATAGTTCTGGGATAAGAAGAACATCTGAATAGCTAACACCCTCCTATTTCCACTAGCACAACTGTTTTGGCTAATGGTTCATCACCATCCATGGGAATCACCTTCCTTCTCCACTTAGGTACTCAATTTATCTTCCTCTCCTCCTTTCGCTCTTCTGGATCAGACATTCATTCTTGAATACGATCTCTCAGAGGATGACAATAGTCTATTCTATGCCCTGTGTATTGGTTATATGCACAATACTAGTCTGTTCTGTGTCTAGGCTGTCCTTGGCTTGAGGCAGGCCCGGTTGGCAAGGGTTGTAACTTCCCTTCCTTGACGAGGCGGGTAAAATACCAAGACAATGGCCTACCTGAGATGGTGAGGTGGCGTCAAGTCATTCCCATGGCTGAAACTTCTGTTGCCCCAGGTCTGCTCCGATTACCACTACTACCAACTCCTTGACTTGCGGGGCTGGTAATAGTCTTATTGAGGGGTGTCTAGGTAGTTTCCATGAGTTGAGCTTGAGGAACTAGCACCATGGCATCCATCCTTTCCTTAATTGTGGCCAACAACCTCTTTTTAAGCTCCTCGAACCTTCTATCCATTATGAAATCCTCATCAAGGTTTGGGATCCTTGCTCTTCTTGGCTCAACTGGCACAGCAGCAGCTTTAGGCTCATCTATAGGTTGATGGGCAACACCTCCAACAATGGGAGCCTCCCCACCAGCAAGCGGTTACCGGTGGCTGCAGAGCGACAGGAGCTTGTGGAGCAGGGGGTTGAGCAATCCTTTTGGCCATTGCTCCCATCATGTCCAACATCCTTCGTTCAAATTTCTCGAGTCTCCGGGCGAGATCTTGAGTGGTCAGGTTTTCGGTCTCTTCTGCTATTGAGGATGATTCACTGGTCGTTGAGAGTGACTCAGAATCCCAAACAGGCACTAATTCTAGCAATCCAAAGGGCGAGTCTATCCTCACTAGCTGGCCGTCAGAACCCCTAGTCCACTTGAATGAATCTATGGTGGCTGAAAGATCAAGATTGTCAAAATGATGCATGGATGACATGTATAATGCATGATCGTGAGTTGTGAAACATTTCACAAACACATACAAGCAAATAGATCATTCTGACCTTATTTCTCCCACACACGAGGTCAAGTAGTCCATTCCTAGGTGGGCTTAGTCCATGGGTCAACAGGGGACCCTATGAACGCGCGTAGTGCACGGTGAAAAAGCGGCAGCATAACATCTCTTGATCCAATGTGCATTCGCATGAGTTTTGGCCATTACGTATTTGGGCAATTCAATTAAATCAAGGTGGGCCCAACAGGGCATAAAAGCCTTTGATGAAGACCATTTAATTTGGTTGATTTTTGCTTAATACGTAATGACCCACACAACAAGCATCGTATTAAGGATCATGCTACATAGGGGAAGTTTCTATTTGTCATTACATGGGCTTTAGTCAAGGTGATGATTCTTTAGGGCTACCCAAGCATGGTCCCTGCCAATGGGTCTAGCTCTTCACGAGCATGACGACCGATCGGATCTCCATTTGATATACCATTAATGGTACGAGGCTTGGGCTGGTGATTATACCTAACACTTCCTTATAATGAGTGAAAGTAGGGTCGTGCTTCGGGAATGCATCGGGATAAGATAGGGGACCAACTAATATAGTTCTAAGGCCCTAAAATGCAATGCAATTTTTCAAAAAGAGATAGAATTTTAAGCTTTAAAAGCCTAATTATATTTTAACCAAACCACTTTCAAAGCGAAGTCTCAAACAATTCCCCAGTGGAATTGTCATTGTGACGCTCGCCGGAACCCAGCAAGGGCCCTCACTTTGAATCCGGTTTTAGGATTTGAGGGATAGGTTCGCGTCTTTTGTTCATGGGCGCCATAAGACATCATAGATGTATCCCTCCCAATAGAACATTGGGAAGCACCACCTAGCCTAATGGCACCTATAGGCACCTTTGAGGTGTTTTGGAGTCGCCACCCAACTTATAAGAAATTGGGAAAGATTTCTCACCTCTATTGGTCAAGACCAGAGATATGGTGTTCGGAACTTCACTCTTATTTATGCTTTGGTTAATTATAAGTGAGCTTTTAACTTCTCTCACCTCACGCAATTAATGCATTAAAAATAAAAGCGCATCTCAAGCATCCAAAAGCGGTAAAAGGAAAGCAATAAATAAAGCGATAAAAGAAAGCGATAAACACGCAAGCACACAATTACAAGAGAAATGGGGGCGGAATACAACCCCAATAAAAGGAGATTGAAGATGTGAATGGGGACGGAATACAATCCCCCAAAATTAAGTAATATTGCCCCAAAATTAATTATAAGGGCCCAAAAAAGAAATGAACATAAATTTAAAACAATCAAACAAAATCAAGTATAAAGAAAGGCATACATAAATCGGGACTTTTATTTAAGTTTTGGGAACATTGGTTCTTTCGTGCTTACTTGGATGTTTAGGAACATTAGTTCCTTCGCGTTTATTTAAAGAGGGTTTGAAGAGTCATTTTGGTTGTTTGATGAAAACGGGGATGAGTGATCCCAATTTTGGAGAAAATTGACTCTTCATTTTAGTTGTGGTGTTTTTATTGTCGGGCTAAAACAAGGGACATTGGTCCCAATTTTATTAGTAGAAATTTCAATTTAATTGTAGAAATGTTTTTGTGATTTTTTATCGCACGCGTGCATAAATAAAATAATCATTTGCAAACAAACACAATATAACGAGAGGGGATTAAGAAAGATCTCAACAAAATCGACGTGATCCTCTATGCATCGTGACCCATCCGGGGAGCAACGGGCACACTCATATAATGCAAGGCACAATAAAGTTCAGACAGGAAAATATAATATCAAAATATTAGCAACAATTCTAAAAATTAATCAAGCAAAGACAAAATGAATATTGGGCACAATAATGAATAATAATGACAACAATAATAATGATGATAATAATGATAAAAATAACAACAACAACAACAACAACAACAACAATAATAATAATAATAATAATAATAATAATAATAATAATAATAATAATAATAATAATAATAATAATAAAAAATAATAATAATAATATTAATAGTAGTGAAACTAATGGTGGCAGTAACATGAAGCAATAATAACAATGATAACAAGCCAATAATGCTAGTAATGATAATGCTAATAGCATGAAATAAATAAACATAACATAATAACACTAATATAAATAAATCAAATAGTAATAATAATAATAGTAATAATAATAGTAATAAAACAGAATATTGAACAATAACATAATAATAATAATAATAATAATAATAATAATAATAATAATAATAATAATAATAATAATAGTAAGGCCAATAATACTAATACCTTAAAACAGAATAATAGTAGCATAATGAAATAATAAATATTAGTGGTATTAACGATAATCATGATAATGCTTCAATATAATAGTAAAGACAAATAAGAGTAGTAATAATAATAATGAGGGGACATGGAGGCCAACAGCAACCACAAAAAAAAGGATAAAAACACAAGGCTCACATTAAATCACCACAAAGATATTAAACTAAAAAACTAAAATGCCAACAGTAGCAAAGACACCATGAGAGCTAGAAAATAAACATGGCAAAGTAATGAAATCAACAAAAATAACAACCAGCAAATGATAAATAGATGAGAAATTAAGGTGGTTCCAAAGTGTTTACCCTCAGAATTTTATAGATCGGAGAAACAGTGTCTCGATTTGTTTTCCCTGTTGAATTTGTGGTGATGAATATTTGAAGAAAATGTAGAAATTGATATTTTAAAATAAATTAAGAGAATATTTTGATAAAAAAATATTTTTGGTGGATGATTGAGCAAAGGAAATTAATTTTCCAAGCTCAAATCACCCAAGAAATGGATTATATTTTTTGAAGCAAAATAAATAAATTAAAGCTTGAGAAAAAGAAACAAAAGAACTTAAGAATAATTTGAAGAATTTTTGAAGAAGAAAACAAGTCTTTTGCTGGAGAGAAGAGAAACTAGAGAGGAAAATTAAAATTCTTTTTTTGAAACCAAGTTGTCCGTCCTCTTTTTTCCAAGGGAAATTCCCTTTAATTTTTGCCTTGGTCCAAAAATGGGAAGAGGACAAAGTACTTTCGTTTTTGTTTAACCAAGAATTGCACAAAAGGATGAAGCAATGTAAAGAAATCAGACTGGAAAAAAAAGGAAATCAGAAAAAGCATAGACAGGGACAGCACAGGGCAAAATTGCCCCGTGTGAAGGAGGACCTATGCGCGCGGCGCCCGGGTTGCGCACCTGGCCGCGCGCGCGCCCGTCCCTTCGCTACCGGTGCGGCCCGCACGCGCGACGCGTGAAAGAAACAAAAAAAAAGAAATAAAAATAAATAAAAAATAAAAATAAAAATAGAAACAAAATGAGAGTAAAAAAAAAACGAATTTTCGCATTGAAATTTTTAGAGGAACAGGATGGGAATTTTTGACAAGGGAAGCATCATTTTCGACACCTTCACTAGCAAGTATTGCCTTCATCATTGGGTAATTCTGATCTTGGACCGCCTTAGGAACCGGTGTCTACACAGTGTTATCCAGCTATAACCCTTTTGCAATTTGTTCTATTGCATGTGCACCGCTAACCTCATTTCGGCTTGCACGGTGTCTGAGTGTCGTGGGAAGTAGTGTTCTCTAACTATAACCCACTTGCGATTTGTTCTATCGCGTGTGTCCCACTGGCCTCATCTCGGCTTGTATGGTGTCTGTGAGATGTAGTGTTATCTAACTACAATCCCGTTACGATTTATTCTATCGCAGGTGTCCCGCTGGCCTCACCTCGGCTTGCACGGTGTCGGTGAGATGCAGTGTTATCTAACCACAATCCCGTTGCGATTTATTCTACCGTAGGTGTTCCACTGGCCTCATCTCGACTTGCACGGTGTCTGTGAGATGCAGTGCTTTCTAACTACAACCTCTGTTGCGATCTCTTCTATCGCTGGTGTCCCGCTAGCCTCATCCCGGTTTGCATGGCATGTGATTAAATATTCTATTTTGCTGGCCTCTTCCGAGCACGACATGATCTTGCTAACCCCCATCCCATTTGCAAGACGTGTGATTTTCAATTTTCTGACCCCCGTCCGGCCTTTAAGGTGTGACTTTTGATTTGCTGACCCCCATCCGATCTACAAGATGTGTGGTTTTCAACTTTTTGACCCCCATCCGACCTGTGAGGTACGACTTTTGGTTTGCTGACCTCCATCCGATCTGCAAGACATGTCTTTTGATTTACTAACTACCATCCACCTAGCAAGGTATTACTTTTGATTGAATATGATCTGAGCGATGTAGTGTCTGATTTGCTAATCATTACTTAATTATTGACCATCCTCGGGTCAGTGAGAAAATCATGTTCCTGTGTTCATAAAAGATTTTTGTTAATTTTTTGTGAGTTGACCTGATTCGTAGATTAATAAACATCTTTCATATTGTCATTCATTTTTTTTCCTATCTTATCAGATCATCAAATGTCCATCAAGAGGAAGTAAGATAATAACAAGATAAATATACAAAATGAAATGTAAATTTAACAAAACGTAAAATGTGAGTTCCACTAGCAAAATATAAATTTTTGTACAATGCATATACAAATACGACAAAATAAAAATACAAAAAATAGTCTAACAAGCTCCCTGAATAAGCTAGAGAGGACCGTAGTCTGAGGACTCCTCCTCTGGGTCCTCGTCGTCGTCTGATATGTGCACAGGCTGGCTCTGCGATGAAGATGCAGAGGGTCAAGCTCTCGAGATAGAGGGCTGATGAGGTGGCGCTGAGGGTCCAGGCCATGGCTGGTAATGAGGTGGAACGACGATCGGCGCAGATAATGGCTTTCCTCTCGTAGGGTCCCCCTACTAAAACTGTACCTGGGCGTACCCATCGAGGAAGGGCTAAGCACACACTGCCATAAACTCCAATGAATCCCTAACCACTCTGCCTAGCTCTGTGAAGGCTGTGGATAGCCTAAGAGTCTGGTCCTAGCTGTATCCCTGATGCGCTCGAGCCTCTCCTCTGTCTGCTCCTTAAACTCTCTGATGGATTGGGAGATGGGCGGTATAGCACCCTCCAACACCTCAACCCTGAACCAAAGAGTGCCGACTGACTCATCCACCATCTGGATGGCTGCGTCTGTCCTTTGAGCTGCGGCATCATGGGAGGCACTCAAAATCAGCCTCAGCTCCTCAATGAGCCTCCCATGATACCGTATGACTATATCCTGTTGATGTAGCCGCTCCAGAATCATCCTATCCCGCTCCTCCTGCCTGCGATCTATGGAGGTCAAGAGGGAGGTAACTGCTGCTACTAGATTTGGCTGGACCGGCTGGGGCTGTAACACCCCCTACGTCCCCGTTGGAAGGACGCAGGTGCGCTACCGACGCTCACTCACACACATGCACACATACGCCACGCGAAAGCATACGTTCATGCAAAAACACGGGAAATTAAAAACTTATCTTGAGAAGCAAAACTGGACATACATTAACTCACACACGCGCATCCACTAAGCTGAAACATATACACATGCATACATATGATCATTCAGCGGAAGCATAAAGCGGAGAAATAACTGAAACTTAATTACAATAAGATCCTTACATAATCAAAGGCTACAAATTACAGAAATCAAAATACAGAAGCTGAACGGAATAACATAACACTTCTAACTCCTATGTGGCCGACCCTGCAGACGCGCGACTCGAACCGAACCAAACCTGCCACCTGTACGGGAAAAGAGCCCGTGTTAAGCGATAAACGCTTAGTGGGGAGAACACACAAGCAAGATGGACGGCCATTCACAATGGTCGCCAGAACAAATTACATACACAAATGGCATATGCAAATAATCACAACAGATGGATAAACAAGCCTGCATAGGAAAGCCCTGCATTCAGAAGTTCATATACACATACTTGTACATATTACCTGAGTGCTGGTCTCAATATCATATTCGTCCGAATACTACACTCTTATATCATATTAAGCAAAGCCCCTAGCAGACAAGGGATCACAGTAGATACAAATATTCATGTAAAACTACATACAAACTCTCATGCATATATTTACCGGGGCATCAAGGGTCAGTACCCTGCCGTGCACAGTCACGAGAGTAATACACATACGACTATCATGCCAAGTACTCATGCATTTAACGGAAACCCATTCACGTGCAATACAATTATCAGGTAATACGCACCCAACTATCATGCCGAGAATGCTAGTTAACTAAACATACTTTTATCATGCCTTGAAATGTAAATACATGACCACACGCTGAAATCACTACAATAGGAAAACTAGAGGGAGGAGGCACGTAACATAACACAATATATATAACATTCCAAGGTCAAGAGCACATTCATTACGTATCTTGATTCACATAATTCACTATAACCGTCAAAAGTACAAAATCACATTTGTGCACATGCTTACTAATCATAGCATTCAAAACCTATTAATTCATATTCTTATAGACATAACTAATCGAATTCATGGCATTCAAAAGATCATGGTCACAGTCACGCACGTCTTAATTCCCGTACCTATATTCACAACCTTTGGCATACCATACATTCACAATATGTTATGCATATACCCATATATGCAGATAAATATGTCCAATTCACATATCCTGAATCATGCTTAATCGAATATCACATTCTCTTGTTCATATTAAGCAAAACAAACAGAATACCTGCTGACTCAAAATAGTGGATAACGAGTATACGGACAGTACTTTACGGGTACGAGCCGATACAGACAGTACTTTACGGGTACGAGCTGATAAATCAGATACTTTTAACTTTTACAAAATATTTCCAAAGGGGACCTTAAACAAGATCCTTTCACATAAAGGGTTCGCGAGGAACCAAACGGGGACCTGATCAGGGTCCAAACATTCAAAGGGCTGCAGCTAACGGGACTCTATTAGGCATGCCTAACTATCCACTAGACTGACTCTCGCAGGTCATGCATAAAACATTTCACATTTCGAATCGCACAACGCATAAATATATATACATCATGCAAAAACCAGAGTACGATAGACATATAAACATGCTCATAAGGTCGGTCATATATATATCACACAATTCCTATTGCAAAACATAATACAGTCAACACACTTTAACATTAAACAATATTCTAAAGCGTGTCAAAATCAGGTATAGAAGCACTACCATGCCAATGATTATCAATACAAAATCCTAATCATGCGGTAGGTGAGGATAACTAAGTGTAAATCATGCGTAATCCAAAATTACATTTAAGCATAACACATTGAGTTCCAAGGCTAAAGCATATTAATGCATTCAAACATTAACCATATTATTCAAATAAATTTGGCATAGCATAATATCGATCATACCTCATACCATTCATATTCTGAAGCATGCAATTGTTCAATCAATCACATTTTAGCATTACTCAACATACTAAAGCATGTCAGGAACACATGTGGAATCATATTATGCCAATGATTAATAACGCATAATCTTAATCGTGGAATGATACAAGAAACTCTTAAGTATGGCAGAATTATTCTTAGAGGAGGATCTAATCAATATACATAACATATTGTTAATCACAAATAAATTAGGATAACCATTCATATAAACAAGGTAATATAGCACACAGTAGGTGAAAAAGCCATGAAAGCATTTGAAAGTCATTTTATAAGAAAACTAGTCACTTGGGGAACACGGCAAAACAGAAAAGGGCATATAAGAGCATGTAAAAGTATGACATGAATCATTAAGTAGTAAAGGTCCATACAAGTCCATACAGAAGAAATAGGAAATTCATTTTGGTTGAAACTGGGCTAAATCAGAAAAATGGATCTGAAGGGGGTCGGTCACGAGCCATGTCACGACTCGTGACTGGCCTCAAAGGAGGGTCACGAGTCGTGACTCTATGTCACTGTCACACCCCTTACCCATACGTAGGCGATCCCATCCGATAAGGAGTGAGATGCCGTATGAGTAAAGGTGCCACCACACAGATACAGAAATATACATACATTCATACATAAACATACATACCGCAATACAGGGTAATTAAAAACTTTACAAGACCATTCATAGAAGTTGATCATGCATTAATATAATAGAAGCATTACATTACTGTTCTGATCAACTAAGAGATACAAAAGATAATTACAAATCCCAAAATACATATACAAAAGCAGAAGCTATTACAAAATCATATGAGAGTTCTATACAACAAGAATCCTCAAAAGTACAACAATAAGCCCTACACTAAGACCCTGCTGTGTTGGCTTTGATGGCGACGACTCTCCCAAAAGCAACTCCTTCCGCACCTGCACGGGTGAACACACCGTGCTAAGCGATAAACGCTTAGTGGGGAAAACACACATATAGCATAAGGACAACCATTCACAACGGTCGTCAAGGCAAATCACAAGTGTACTTCATGTACATACGATAATCATGGCATAACAATAGCATAAACTCGTACTCACATACATAAAGCCATTCATCAGGAGATTAATATCAATAATCATATCCTCATAATAGATTATACTTCACCGTTGAATCCATACAGATACAACATATGATTCCTCATATCATAATTCCTACAAAGCACTTTAAGCATTGAAACACCTGCTGACTCAAGGTAGTGGATAATGAGTGAACAGAAAGTACTTTACGGGTACCAACCGATTACGGATCGAAAACCATTTAAATACTCATTCATAAACATTTTCAGAAGGACCTTGAACAAGATCCAAACACATTACAGAAGTTCGCGAGGAACCAGACAGGGACCTGATCAGGGTCCAACCGGAAACAGAAGCTGCAGCAAAGACTCTATTAGGCATGCCTAACTATCCACTTACTAGACTCTAGCAGGTCATACATAAACCATTCAATCCATTTCATAATTTCCAAAATTATCATCGTATATGTGCATAATCATATCATGTTTCCATGTTCATAAAATTCCAAGTCAAATATCTCATAACTGTCAAAAGAAATGGAAGTTCAAACCTCACGCAAAGAAGAGGACTCAATTAGCATACAAGGGACTGTCACGCTCGCGACAGAGACTGAAGTCTCTTCGCTGAGTGCGCGCGACGGACTTCGCGACCGCGAAGAGGACGGAAGGGCCAGACTCTGTCATGCTCGCGACAAATATCATGATCGCGACAGAGAACCATTGGTGCTGTCGCGGTCTCACGACGGATCGCGTGCTTGCGATAGCACTTGGCCAACAATACGCTCTGTCGCGATCGTGACAGTTGTCGAGGTCGCGACAGAGGGTACACAACACTTCGGCTGTCGCGGGCTCGCAAAGGCGTCGCATGCTCGCGACAGCGAAGCTCCCAACACCGCTCTCTGTCGCGATCGCGACAGCGTCGGGACTTCGAAAATCTGCAGAAATTCTGCAGATTTTCCCCTTCCAAATCCTCATCCAACCACACAAATCTCAATCCAAGGTTACTTACCTCAAATCCAGCCATTCATTAACATTAACAACCATAATACAACATTTATTAACATTAAACTTCATACAATCCAATGATTTAAACATTCAATTTCAAGAATCAATCAAAAACCCAATTATGCATCAAACCACATCAATTCCAAAATTGCCATAGTTACTCATGCTTTTGGAAGATTCACACTTCAAAGCAAATACCCATATCATATACATTAAAATAAAGAACATCTAACAACCTAATTCCAATAAACCATCAAGAACACATACATGAACATATTCACATGCAAAAGCAAGAAATTCCCAAACCTTCAAAATCCTTTGCTCCTATTGCTTAGTTCCACTTGGCCCAACCTTCTCTTTACCCTTCGGTTCACGAGGAGGCTCAACTAAGCATCAAAAACAACAAAACACACAAACACAAAACCCAACTTCAAACCCACTTCTAAAAATGAGAAAAAGAGAAGAAGATGGAGAACCAAATGAAGAAAAGAAGAATAATACAGTAGATTTACCTTTAAAATGCTATGAAATGATCAATTTCCACCACTAGAGGCTTGAATCTAAGCTAGGGCACTTAAGAGAGTGCAAAGGAGGAAGAAGAAGAAGGAGAAGAAGGAAAACGGGAAATGGGTTTCCCAAAAATCTAATTTTCCCTTTTCATCTTTTTCTCTTTCCCACTTTACACATGTCAATCATCTAGTGGAGGAGATTGCTCACTCACACCCTAACTAAGTGCATCACACACACACAATGAGACACCTTAATAATGCATCCTACTCATGTATGAGCAACACACACAAGATTCTCCCAAAACATGCACACCCTACATAAGTGCAAATGCACACACACAATTAATCCACTAGTGCATATCCTATTATGGTGCACTCAACCACACATGATGAAACTCTCATGAACACACACTACAATGGTGCACTTGAGCACACACAAAACTATTCCAACTAAATAGCACCATAGTGCCAAACACACACACACGCACCAGAAAAATCCCAATTCATGCAATATTACCAAAATGCCCTTATGATACAAAACTTATGCAAATGCACACATATACATTTATGGCTCATTCAACTAGGGGGCAAACGGGGTGTGACAGTCACGCCTCGTGACATGCCTCACCAGGGAGTCACGGGTCGTGACTCTAAGTCACGACTCGTGACTTGCCTCTCACAAGGCAGTCACGCGTCGTGACTGGTGAATCACGCCCTGCGATTGTTTCCAGCCGGCCGAAGAGTCACGCGTCGTGACTGGGAGACAGAGTCACGTGTTGTGACTGGGAGTCACGACTTTTGACTTGCCTTACAAGGGAGTCACCAGTCGTGACTCTGAGTCACGACTCGTGACTTGCCTCTCACAAGGCAGTCACGACACACATGAACACTGGAAACGAAAATTCTACCAGAATCACGATTTTCCGTTCCCAGCATGCCCAGAATTCAAAGAACTCTATAAAAACCATTTCAATTTGATTCAAAACACTAGCAATCTCATCTTACCTTCCAGTCGATCTTCCATACATCAAAAATAACATAAAACCAACTTAATTCAACATCAAAACAACCAAAATCATGCATGAGCACATTCATCTCCCTTAAGAATAGGAACCCTAAAAGTTACAGTAAGTTCAAATCACAAACTCAGTACCTTCAATTCAATCCTTAACATGCATTACTAACACATCAACCCACATAAATCATGCATATACACATTCCAAAACACACCAAATTCCAGAAATTAAACAATGCAAATACATTTACAACCTAAGTGAGAATAGGGCAAAACAATTCAGAAGTTCAAATGCAGGAATCACAGCTCCCAAACCTGATTTCTTTAAAGCTTCAAAACCCCATCTTCACCTTCTCTTTGCCCTTCTCTCTTTCTTCCTTCCTCCAATTCTTGTACAAAGCCCAGCCAAAACACAAAATCAAACCATGAGAACCCCTTTCACAACCCAGAAAATGCAGGAGAAAAAGAAGAAGAAGAAGCCACAAATACCCATGATCTTACCTCTTGAACTCAGCTCACAACTTAGAAATCCAACTCCAATCTTGAAAACCCACGTTGAGCACACACAAGAGAGTAACTAGAGCAAAAAATTGAAAGAAAAGGAAAAGAGAGAAGAGAGAGACGTGAGGAAAGAGTAGAAAATCTGCCCTTTTCTTTCCTCTCTCCTTTCCTCACTCTTCATTCAATGCTCCTACCTACCCCTTCCATGTGTCAAGTCACTATAGGACCCAACAATCCACTTAAGACTTAATCACTCGTTGCACCATACACCATCCACATATTATCATTTCTTATAACACACTTACATCCTTATTACCATGCATCCACCTCACTAGATAAACCTTCATCAAAATATCTTACATCTATAGTACCAAACACATAAACCACTAGATCAAACCACAATAAACACCCTACATCCATACACACATGCACACCTTATAATTTTCCCCTCTTAACATAATTAATTATTTACTTTGCAATTAAATCCTAATTATCCAAAATCTTCATACACAAATTATCGAAATACCCTTCACTTATCCGACTTAGCTTGCAAAAATCCAACTAGGCCCAATTTGGGGTGTGACAGGGGCGACAGAGATGGTACGGGAGGCACTGGCTCTGATGTCTGCTCAGGAGGTGGTGCCGTAGATGTAGATGCCCCCGGGTGTCCTGCCATACTATACGGGTGGAACCTCTCGGGAACCCGGGGTGCTAACCGCTGTACCTGTGATGGAGGAGGAGGAGTGGGATTCTGCACCATCTGTGCTGGAGAAGTCATGATCAACTCATCCACACTAAACTCAATCCCCATATCAAACGGGGTTTGTGGCTGATCCTCATCTGCTTGCTGCTGTGGAGGCTAGCCCTCCTGAAACTCTAGCTGCTGGGAAGGCTGGCCCTCTTGATAGTTTGGCTGCTGGGGTGGCTGCTCCTCCATCTGAGGCTCCTCCTCTACTGGCTGAAGAGAAGGAAGGCCAAAGGCATGTCTAGTCTTATGAATAGTGCACAGCCTGTACTCCTCAGCCTGTCCTGGCAGCTAAACTATCATCCCCATAGTCAGGGCCAATGAGGTGTCCACATAAATACTCTCGTCCATAGCGGGCCAAAAACTGTCTGGCCGAGCCCCCAACTGTAGCAATAATCACGCGGAATATGACGTCGCGGAGGCATCCTGAAAAGAAAATAAAAAAATTAGCTTTGCATTATGGCCGTAGACAGGCCTACCGAAAGGCATATAAATAAATTTTGTAAATCTTTGGCCATATTTCGGCTGGAATATGTCTAATAAAATCTCGGCAACATCCAGGCAAGGATGTGCCTACCTAGGAAATTTTTAAAAAAATTGGGCAGCACCGCGGCAAGGATATGCCTACTTAGAGAAAACAAATTGGGCAGAATGCCGACAAGGATGTGCCTACCTAGAAAAAATAAAAAAAATTTGGGCAGCATCCCGGCAAGGATGTGCCCAACTTCCTGCATAAAAAACAACAATTGGACAGGCCTCAGGCCCCAATCAACATTTCAATTTATTTGTCTTATTCAATTCGTGCTAGTCTTAAAAACTAAGTCAAACAGAGTCAACTGCACAAGTTCAATAGTTTTTTTTATTGGTTCTAATGTGCATGCATTTCTATAACTATATTTTATGCATAGTCTAAAGAAATTGAGTAGAGATAGGCAGAAAATACTACATTTTACTAAATTACATTACACATGCATTCTTCATGCAAATTATTTAGAAATAAATAAAGAAAGGAGTAGAAAAATTGACAAGCTAACCTGTAAGTTGACGAAAATAAAACTCGATTAAACACCAAAATAATTACTCCTAAATGTGCGTGAAGGTGTGGGGATTATTTCGATGCAAATGGCGTGTAAAACGGATGAAAAATAAAGAAAAAATGAGCCAAAAACCGAAAGGAAGCGTTGGTTGGTGAGGAGAAGAAGAAAAGAAGAAGAAAAGAAATGAAGCGCATCGGTTGCCCGCGCTTTTATAGATTTGGCTGACCGACGGGCTGACCGTCTAAAGCATCGAGTGACGAATAGCCCGTCTGTCGTTCGAAATTCCGTACTAATCCCCTCATTAATTACACAATTAATTTCTAATTAATTACTGACTCATTTAATGTTTTTTTAAATACTCCCTAAATATTTTTTAACTTGCGCCTCAGGTGCGTATCCCTGTCAAATTGATAAAGCAATAGAAATATGCGAAAATTATTTTATGCGCGTGACATGCATGAAAATATGCAGGGAATAGATCTACCAGTGGTCAACTAGTTTGACCGATGAGCTTTTCGTCAGAAGAATGACAGACGGGCATCTTGTCCGTCATGTCTTGCTTATAAATTGCCCCTTTTCTCTTGGATTTCGTGCCATTTCATCACTCCAAGCCTACATCCAAGCTTCTTTCTCAGGTTTTTTCCTTACTCTTCCTCATTTCCTTTGCTGATTTACATTTTTGATTATATCACTTGAAAAATGTCTTCCCCTAAGATGCACCGAATGTTAGATAACCCTCAAACTTGGGAAAACACCATCCTTACTCCGCTTTTTGGTCTGAAATTTTTGAGGAGAGTTAGAATAGATTACAACCTCCTTTTGGCTGCAGTCCATTTCTGGGACCCGCGCTTCCATGTTTTTAGGTTTACTTATCAGGAATTGTGTCCCTTACCTAAAGAATTTGCCGCCATTGTCGGGGCCTGGTATCCTCCCAGTGCCTTACCCTACATTCCTCGCTGTGGTCTGATTCACACTCGAGATGTTGCCTTAGCCTTAAGCATAGCTCCTTTCGATGCTGCTCGCTTGGTTCCTCAGGGTCCTTCATTCGCCTTAGAGCCACTGATCGAGGCGCTGGACGGATTTTTTGACGTTCCACCATACCGTGCGAGTGTCATCTTCTTATTCTGTCTGATGAGATACTTGACTGTGACTTTAGAGGAGCTGATCGGTGACCCTCGTCTGTTCGGGATTCTGGATGACTTTCATCGCAGGTTGACCCCTTTTCCATTAGTTCTTGCTAAAACTATCTTAGGGCTGGATTCTGTCTGTGTTGGGTCCTCTACCTCCTTCTTTGGAAGCCCCTTATTGCTCTAAGTAAGTCATTATTTTAAAGGTAATGTGTCCCTTGTGGATTTTCACACTAGCTTTTCTTAGCAAAAAGTGCGTCCTTTTCGGATTTTCACACAACCCTATGCCTTACTTTTGCCTGAAGTGAACCCAACTCACTCCAGCGGCTTTTATTATTTTTTATTTGTCTTTCTTTTTTCATATTTTCTTTTGTTCTTTTTAGATATGGTTGCAAGAGAAGTTGACACTGCTGTCAGAACCACCTCCCAGGGTCCTTAGTCAATATTCTCCAAGGCATTTTCTTCCTCGTCAGCGACTGTACTCATTTGTGACCCCCGAAGAGGGCATTACCAGATTTAGCGAGGTAACAGACGAGGACATTAGCTTCATGAGCGCTTGGCTTCCCCTATCTGCTGCGATAGTTGATGGCTCTTCAGGATGTGTTCCCTTATGTGGGCTACGTGAGGCTACCTTTTACATCACGGAATAATGCGCTCGACAGCTCGGGATGACTCAAGATGTGGTGAGAGTCCCTCTATCTTTCTAAGGCAGAGTTCTGTCTACAGCTTTTGCCTCCCGGTATCATGATCTTTGGGCTGAACTACCGATGAAGACTGTTATTCCCTCTTTTGGAAATCATTTTGTCGCTTCTACCAGCGCATACAAGAGATGGGTGCTTAGCCCTGTTGTTGACAACAGGACTCGATGACTCATACATTTGGTTGACGAGAGTAGTAGTAGGGTTTAGTTCATATTTGTATGCATTTTGAGCAATATGTTTCTTTTTAGAACGGAACTAGAAAATAATATAAATAAACGAATTCAGTTTTATTTCATCTCACAAAATTGTGAACATCTCAGTATGATTTTAATATACATGATCATCATTTAACACTAATTCAAAAATGCAAAACTACATTCTTTCATGGAACCAAACCTTGATAGTATTAGCTCCTGTTACCAATCAGCCCTCTTGGGTTTTCTTGATTAGACATTTTCTCTCAAGTCTCTAATTTTTGACCAGGAAGCCTTTTTTCGGTTTTCACCCTAACGAGGCGCCCAATTTTAGCAAGGCCACCTTTTTTCAATTTTTGACCCGTGGGGCTTTTATTCTCTTCTTTTGATTTTTATTGTCCTTAGCCATGGAACCTCTTGAGTCTATCAATGTTGATCAGCTCCCTGAATTCATTGCCATCGCTATCTGACAGAATCGCCGCTCCTTTTGATAACCTCTTGAGGATGAAAGGCCCTTCCCATGTTGGTCTGAATTTCCCTCTAATATCAGGCGCACCCGGTCTCATTTGCTTGAACACCAAGTCCCCTTCCTTTAATGGGTGTTTCTTGACTTTCTTTCCGAATGACCTAGTAAGCCTTTTCTGATAGACCTGATTATGATAGTAAGCTCTCAATCTGCTCTTGTCTAGCATGTTCAGATGTTGTAGCCGCTGTTGTGCCCACTCAGTTTCTAAAATATGAGTTTCCATGACTACCCTAAATAATTTTAGCTCTATCTTGACTGATAGTACTGCTTCCGTCCCATACACCAAGTAATACGATGTGGCTCCCATAGAATTTCTGACGGTCGTTCTGTACCCCCAGAGTGCAAAAGGCAACTTGTCAGCTCAATCCTTATAGTTCTGAACCATCTTGGCCAGGATTCTTTTGGCGTTCTTGTTGGCAGCTTTTACTGCTCCATTAGCCTGCGGACATAAGGAGAAGATTTGTGATGCTCAATGCCATATCTCTAGAGTAACTTCTTCATTTCGGCCATAAATTGGACCCCATTATCGGATACCACACGATGTGGAAGGCCGTATCTGCATATCAGGTTCTTTTCGATTAATTTGGCCATATCCAGAGCATCGACCTTTTTGAAACATTTCGCCTCTACCCATTTTGTAAAGTAGCCGATGGCGACTATGATAAATCTATGCCCATTAGATGCCGTGGGGAGTATTTCTCTAATGATATCGATCCCCCAAGCTGCGAACGACTAAGGTGATGTCAAACTGTGTAACTTCAAAACTGGTAAATGCCTCAAATCTGCATATTGCTGACACAACTGACATTGCTTTACGTATTTTGAGCAATCCGTGTCCATGGTGAGCCAGTAAAACCCTTGTCTCATGATCTTTTTGGCTAGCATTAAGCCATTCATGTGGACTCCGCACACCCGAGCATGGGTTTCTTCCATTACCTTTTTAGCTTCTTCCTCATCCAGACACCTCAACTGAATGTCGTCAGCTTGTTGTTTGTACAACACCCCGTCTATACAGATGAATTGAGTGGAAAGCTTGCGTATCAGCCTTTGATCCTTCTCTGTGGCCTCTTTTGGGAATGTCGCATTTTCTAGATAATTTTCGATGTCATGGTACCACGGCTTTCCATCTGCTACTTCTATTTCCATCACTGGCTTGGACTCAAAGCTAGGCCTCTCAGAACTAGAAATCAAAACCGGCTTCATAACCACCCCCTCTGGGTTATCCCATATTGACATTAGAGTTGCGAGTGCATCGGCTAATTGATTTTCGTCCCTTGGAACAAAGTGGAATGTACATACTTCGAACTGATTGCTCAAATCCTTTAAGTGTTTGACGTATGGCATCAACCGCTCTTCTTTAATGGCCCACTTGCCCCAAATTTGATTAATAACCAAAGATGAATCTCCGAATACCTCGACGTTCTTTGCCCCCAAAGCTATCAACGCTTCCAACCAAAAGGTGCATGCTTCATACTCGGCTTCATTGTTAGTCGCCTTGTATCTTAACTTCTTGGCCAATGGGAGTTTCTCATAATCTGGGGTTGTTAGAATAATTTCTACTCCTACCCCCTTGCTGTTCACAGCTCCGTGAAAATGTAACTACCAACCTTGATCTATGATTGCTGCCACATCCTCATATGGGAAGTTGAATTCATCTGAGTCTCCTTGGATCGGGTGCTCAGCTAGAAACTCTGCCACTGCACGCCCATTAATAGTCTTCCGAGTAATGTACTCAACGTCAAACTCCTGTAATAGCAACAACCACCTCCCCATTTTTCCAAGTAAGGATGGAGCTTCCTGCAAGTATCTTAGAGGATTCTGTTTTGCCACAGCTTGTACCCTGTAAGAGTGGAAGTAGTGTCTCAACTTCTTAGAGGCCCAAATTACCGCGAGGAAAATATTCTCTACTTCTGCATACTTGACCTCATAGGCCAGGAACTTCTTACTGAGGTAATAGACTGCGAATTCTACCTCGACCTAATCTTCTTGAGCCATCATGGCACCAACAGAACTATCATCAATGGCCAAATACAAAATAAGCGGCTTGACTGGCTGTGACGGTCTCATAACTAGTGGACTTAGCAAATATTCTCTGATAGTGTCTAAAGCTCTCTGACAATCTTCGTTCCACACTACAGGTTGGTCTTTTCTAAGTAGCTTGAAGATCGGCTCGCAAATCAAAGTAATCTTGGTGATAAACCAGCTGACATACTATAATTTACCAAAAAAGCTTCTGACATCCTTTTCCTTCTGAGGCACTGGCATCTCTCAGAAGGCCTTGACCTTATTTGGGTCGATTTTGATTCCTCTCTGGCTGACTACATGTCCTAATAGCTTCCCTGAGGTGACACCAAAGATACACTTCTTGGGGTTTAACCATAAGTTGTACTTACCAATTCTCTGAAAGAACCGATGGACTCAGCAAATATTCTCTGATAGTGTCAAAAGCTCTCTGCCAATCTTCGTTCCACACTATAGGTTGGTCTTTTTTTAGTAGCTTAAAGATCGGCTCGCAAATCAAAGTAAGCTTGGCGATAAACCTGCTGACATACTGCAATTTACCCTAAAAGCTTCTGACATCCTTTTCCTTCTGAGGCACTGGCATCTCTCGGATGGCCTTGACCTTATTTGGATCGATTTTGATTCCTCTTTGGCTGAATATATGTCCTAATAGCTTCCCTGAGGTGACAACAAAGATACACTTCTTGGGGTTTAACCGTAAGTTGTACTTACCAATTCTTCGAAAGAACTTTTCTAGAGCCTCGAAGTGACCTTCTCTGGTGGCTGACTTGATCATCATATCATCTACGTAAACTTCTACCTCCTTGTGGATCAAGTCATCTAGAATCCTTGTTGCCATTCTTTGATAAGTTGTGCCTGTGTTCTTCAGACCGAAAGGCATTACCCTATAAGCGAATGTATCCCATTTTGTGATGAAAGTTATTTTAATCCGGCCGGCTATCTTATTGAGAATATGATTGTAGCCTGCATAACCGTTCACGAAACTGTACATCATACAAGCAGTTGCACTGTCCACTAGCACGTCTATGTGCGGCAATGGAAAGTCATCGTTTGGACAAGCCGTGTCCATGGTGAGCCAGTAGAACCCTTGTCTCATGATCTTTTCGGCCAACATTAAGCCATTCATGTGGACTCCGCACACCCGAGCATGGGTTTCTTCCATTACCTTTTCAGCTTTTTCCTCATCCAGACACCTCAACTGAATACTGTCAGCTTGTCGTTTGTATAACACCCCGTCTATACAGATGAATTGAGTGGAAAGCTTGCGTATCAGCCTTTAATCCTTCTCTGTGGCCTCTTCTGGGAATGTCGCATTTTCCAGATAATTTTCGATGTCATGGTACCGTGTCTTGCCATCTGCTACTTCTATTTCCATCACTAGCTCGGACTCAAAGCTAGGCCTCTCAGAACTAGAAATCAAAATTAGCTTCATAACCACCCCCTCTGGGTTATCCCATATTGACACTAGAGTTGCGAGTGCATCGGCTAATTGATTTTCGTCCCTTGGAACAAAGTGGAATGCACATACTTCGAACTGATTGCTCAAATCCTTCAAGTGTTTGACGTATGGCATCAACCGCTCTTCTTTAATGGCCCACTTGCCCCGAATTTGATTAATGACCAGAGATAAATCTCCAAATGCCTCCACATTCTTTGCCTCTAAAGCTATCAATGCTTCCAACCTGAAGGTGCATGCTTTATACTCGGCTTCATTGTTAGTGGCCTTGTATCTTAACTTCTTGGCCAATGGGAGTTTCTAATCATCTGGGGTTGTTAGAATAATTCCTACTCCTACCCCCTTGCTTTTCACAGCCCCGTCAAAATGTAACTGTCGACCTTGAACTGTGATAGCTGCCACGTCCTCATCTGGGAAGTTGAATTCGTCTGAGTCTCCTTAGATCGGGTGCTCAGTCAGAAACTCTGCCACTGCACTCCCATTAATAGTCTTCCGAGTAATGTACTCAACGTCAAACTCCTGTAATAGCAACAACCACCTCCCTATTTTTCCAAGTAAGGATGGAGCTTCCTACAAGTATCTTAGAGGATTCTGTTTTGCCACTGCTTGTACCCTGTAAGAGTGGAAGTAGTGTCTCAACTTCTTAGAGGCCCAAATTACCGTGAGGCAAATCTTCTCTACTTCTGCATACTTGACCTCATAGGCTAGGAACTTCTTACTGAGGTAATAGACTGCGAATTCTACCTCGAACTCATCTTGTTGAGCCATCATGGCGCCTACAGAACTATAATCAATGGCCAAATATAGAATAAGCGGCTTGACTGGCTGTGGCGGTCTCAGAACCGATGGACTCAGCAAATATTCTCTGATAGTGTCAAAAGCTCTCTGCCAATCTTCGTTCCACACTATAGGTTGGTCTTTTTTTAGTAGCTTAAAGATCGGCTTGCAAATCAAAGTAAGCTTGGCGATAAACCTGCTGACATACTGCAATTTACCCAAAAAGCTTCTGACATCCTTTTCCTTCTGAGGCACTGGCATCTCTCGGATGGCCTTGACCTTATTTGGGTCGATTTTGATTCCTCTCTGGCTGACTACATGTCCTAACAGCTTCCCTGAGGTGGCACCAAAGATACACTTCTTGGGGTTTAACCGTAAGTTGTACTTACTAATTCTCCGAAAGAACTTTTCTAGAGCCTCGAAGTGACCTTCTCTGGTGGCTGACTTGATCATCATATCATCTATGTAAGCTTCTACCTCCTTGTGGATCAAGTCGTCTAGAATCCTTGTTGCAATCCTTTGATAAGTTGTGCCTATGTTCTTCAAACCCAAAGGCATTACCCTATAAGCGAATGTCCTCGATTCTGTGATGAAAGCTGTTTTAACTGATTGTAGCCTGCATAACTGTCCACGAAACTGTACATCATATAAGCAGTTGCGCTATCCACTAGCACGTCTATGTGGGGCAATGGAAAGTCATCCTTTAGACAAGCCTTATTCAAGTCTCGATAGTGTACACATACCCTTACCTTGCCTTTTTTCTTAGCTCCCGGGACAACGTTGGCCAGCCGGGTTGGGTACTATACCTCCATTAGGAACTTGGCTTCGATCTGCTTGTGAATCTCCTCTTTCACCTTATCTGCCCATTCTAGCTTGAGCCTCCTCAACTTCTGCTTGATAGGCTTACAGTCTGGGTATGTCAGGATAGCTGATTCTACGATTTCCCGTTCTACTCCTGGCATATCTTTGTAGGTCTAGGCAAAGACTCTTTCATGTTTTCTTAATATTCTCTCAAACTTTTCTTGCTCTTCAGGAGTTATGTTAGATGCTATCAAGATTTCTTTCGGATTTTCCAAGTTTTCAAGATTAAATGGAGTAGCATCAGTTGAATCAATATCAAATATAGATGGATTATGATCATGATCGTGCATAATAAAATCATCAGAAACATCGCACAAGTAAGCAAAATTATTCACTTTATTGATAGAACTAAAAACATCATTAACATTATTAAAAAGTTCTAGAGTAAAAAGAAAATCTAAACTATTCTCTTTTCCTTCTTCCACCGGCTCAACTGTTGAAGTTGACGTCTCTGCATCAATCTAGCTTTTTGGAGGCCCTGCAGCGACCCCTTGCGTGGATTCTTCTACCATTGCCTTCCCCTTCAGCTGGGTAGTCACCAACCTCTTAGTGATAACTTCCTCAGGCGCTTCTCGGTCCCAAACTGTTTCCTTGGTCATGATTTCTTCATCCCAAAAGCCCTCTGCTGGCTTGATCAATCCGATGTCCCAGTTGAAAACATCATTAAAGACCTCAAACCCTGGTACAATCCTTCCGTTGACCCATTCAGACTCCGCTTTCCCTATATAGGCACATACTGTAGTGGCCGGTACAAAGTTCTTCCTGATATGGGGCACTTCACCCCCTGGCTTCTTTCCCTTCTTCAAGGCACCCTTACATCTGAGGCCCCTCCTATCCTTCTGACCTCTAGTAGCAATGGCCGTAGGTGATCCCTGAGAGTTCATGCCCAGACCTGCGCCAGGGAGGAATGACATCCTCTTCATCATATTTAGCACCTAGGGGCTTCCTTCCACCTGCTCCTCCCCATCTATCACAGCAATGTGAAATCCACTAAAAGGTTGCCTGGCAATCTCTAAGATAGAGACCTGGTTCTCCCTTGTAACCCTTATGGTCACAACTTACCCCTCTTGAGGAATCTTGACCATCTGATGTAGAGCAGAGGGGACTCCTCCCAGCTTATGGAACCATGGCCTTCCCAAAAGGGCTGAAAAGTTATCGGGGATAGGCAAGACTACAAACTCCACTTCCATTTCCACTGGTCTGGTCTTGACTACCGCTTTGAATGTCTCGGAAGCCTGCCTTCGTGAATTGTCATAAGCCGTGATCGTTAGATCATACTTAGCCAGCATATCCTCATTCACCCCAAAAGCAGCCATCGCCACTAGTGGGCACACATTAATTGATGAACCATCATCTACCATGACACAAGCCATGAGCTTTTGGTTAATCTGTGCCCGTATGTACAAGGGCCGATTATGGTTGCAACCTTCTGCCGGCAGGTCAGCGCTTGTGAAAACCACATTTTCCCCAGCTCCTCCTTTCACCATGTCTTTCAGTTCTATGGGTGAGATAGTCGTGGCCACTGTTATCTCACACAAAGCCTCCACTAATTTCTGCCTGTGGGATGGAGACTGTCTCAAAAGATCCCATATCGAAATCTGAGCCGGCGTCTTTTTCAGCTGCTTTAAGATTGGATCATCTTCCTGCTATTTTCCTTTTTGGCCAATTGTCGGATCCTATGGCCTTTTTACCTCTGGAGCTACCCTTCCACT
Source organism: Excoecaria cochinchinensis (assembly GCA_947683425.1). Taxonomy (NCBI): domain Eukaryota; kingdom Viridiplantae; phylum Streptophyta; class Magnoliopsida; order Malpighiales; family Euphorbiaceae; genus Excoecaria; species Excoecaria cochinchinensis. Next base: position 1,074,053 of record CANTUQ010000022.1, read on the forward strand.
CTAGGTCACAACTACTGCCTTTTTCCTGTTCTCCTTCCTCTCTTCTTCTTCCTCTTCCTCCGAACCCCAAGGGTCGAGAAACACTTCATCCTCAGAATTGTTATTGTGTTCATTTCCACTGTCATCAGTGGATCAGCAGTCGATCTCTACCACGGGAAGCCCTTCTTCACTTACCTCATGGAGGCTTTGTGATAGCAGTGTTGGCATCGATACCGTATAAATCTCTCAATACAAATTGTTCAAGCAGGCTAGACCCGATCATAAATATAGGTGGGGGCACATTGTTATACCCAGATTTCTTTTGATTCCCTCTCTTCTCTTGGTCTGTGATCTGTTTTGAATCAATTAAGTCCTGAATCGCATGTCTCAGTGCCTTGCAGTTATCAATTCTGTGTCCGGTGTGCTGATGATATGTACCGACTCGTGACTGACCAACCTTGTGCGATTGGTCACCTCTGTTAGGCCTATTTCTGAAATTGCACAGTTTTAACTAAAAATGAATTTCGTATCTCTTTTGAATGGACTTATACTACTTTATGATACATGTCATGCTTTTATATGCTTTTATATGAGTAATACCATGATTTTTCAGATGAATTGTATACTGTACGTTGAAATATGATTTGTATTATACATGACATGCGAGAGTCAATCTAGTGGATAGTTAGGCATGCCTAATAGAGTCTCTTAGCTGTAGCCCTCAGTTCTGTCTGGACCCCGATCAGGTCCCTGTTTGGTTCCTCGTGAACCCCTTATGCGTTTTGGATCTTGTTTAAGGTTCCCTTTGTAAAATATTTTGAATGCGACAAAAATAAAATAGTTTTTGATTCGTACACGTAAGGTACACTATGTGTTCGATTCGTGCTCGTAAAGTATGCTATGCGTTTACTCGTTATCCACTATTGTGAGTCAGCAGGTGCTCTTTTTATTTTGTTTCGCTTTGATATGTTTACAAGAATATGGTATTCGGATGTGTATAATGATAAGAATGAGAAATTAACTAAAGTGTAAGTGAATGTGGATGTGAACTTCTAAATTCATGTCTTTATTATGCAAGTATGATTATATAGCTGATATCATTATTCGCATTGGTCATATTGTATGTGTATGGCATAGACGACCATTGTGAATGGCCGTCCACTCTTCGTTGTGTGTTTCCCCACTAAGCATTTATCGCTTAGCACGGTGTTTTATCCGTGCAGGTGCGGAGGATGATGTTCTTTTGGGAGAGTCGTCGCCAGTCTAGCCAACACAGAGGGATTAGTGTTAGGGCTTCATTTTTGATAGCATGACTGATTCTTTGTATCAAAACTCTCTTTGTACCATTATTTTGTAAAGCCTCCGCATTTATATACTTTTTGGTTATGTAATTATGTTATTCTAACTTTTGATCAGAACATTTTTGTAATAAATTTTGCTATTGTAATGATGGATCATTCTAATGCTTAGGAAAGTTTTAATTTTCCCGTAATGATGTATGGTTATTATGTATGTATGTATGCTTTGTATCTGTATATGCTTGGTAACACACCCAACTCATATGGCTTCTCACTCCTGGAGGATGGGTACGCCTATGTATGGGTAGGGGGTGTTACAGTTTTTGGTATCAGAGCCTAGGTTTAGGCATTTATGGGTGTTGTTGTTGTGTTGAGGTGCATAGATGTGTATATGTCTAGATCTGTGTTGGCTGACGTGATTATCTTCTCGTTGTTTTAGATGGCTTCTAACTCTGTTCGTGGATCACTTGAGGAGTCTGCCGAGAGTGTGAACCCTCAAGCTATGGATCCTTCGATTTCTGTGTCGGCTCAACATGCTAGGGTCCAGTCCGAGGCCGCTGCCATACATTTTGAAGCTATGTTCAGGCTATCACAGGATATGGCTAGGGTCTTGGAGAGAGTGGCTGCTCTTAGAGCCCCGATAGAGAACTTGAGAAGGGCTGGTGTTGAAGACTTCTATGGCACAGGGTTGGATGAGTCAGAGTTGGCTGAGAAATGGGTAGACAAAGTGAAGCGTGCTTTGAGAGAAGTCCGGTGTCCTCCTGACCAGCAGGCAGAGTGTGAAATGGCTTTACTGCAAAGGTCCGCTTATAAATGGTGGGAATTGGTTTGTAGGCATCCTCAGCTACCCGATCCGATTACTTGGGATTTCTTTGAGGGAGAGTTCACGAAGAAGTACATAACTCAGACCTATAAGGATGCTAGATGGGCACAGTTCCTGAGCTTGAAACAGAGGGCTTTGTCGGTTTCGGAGTTTGAGAAAGAGTTCAACCGGTTATCTAGGTATGCTCCAGTAGGTATTATGACTGATGAGTTCAGGTGCCGTCATTTCGAGGCAGGGTTGAATGAGTCTATGAGGGTTATGCTGATTTCCCTGATGAGCACACCGGGGGTGAATTACTACCAGATAGTAGATGCTGCTATGAGGGCGGAGAGATCAGAATCTGTGCTGAGAGAGAGGGCTAAGAGGAGGAACCCTTCTCACGGAGGATCTTCTTCTTCATCCTCGGGTAAGAGATTGAGGAACCCGCAAGATGAGTCATCATCTGGTCCAGCCACTAGAGGTAGAAGGCAGGGTTCAGGCAGGGTATCTGGTTTTAGTAGAGGTGATTTGTGTTTTAGGGCAGAAGTGTTACCTGAGTGCGCACACTGTGGCAAGCCGCACAGGGGTGAGTGTAGGTGGCTCACTGGTGGGTGTTTCCGTTACGGGAGCACCGAGCACTTTTTGGCAAATTGTTCGAGATCGTATGAAGCTTCGGGTGATCGGAGGGAGGCCAGTAGAGTTGGATCGAATGCCACCCAGGCTATTCGCAGTAGAGGCCGAGGTAGAGGTCGAGGCGGTCGACCTAGAGAAGGAGCTGCATCAGAGTCTGTTGAGCGGCAGTTACCAGTCGCAGCTAGAGCCTACGCTGTGAGAGCAAGAGAGGAGCAAGACGAGCCTGATGTTATTGCTGGTAAGTTCCTACTCCATGACACTGAATTATATGCTCTAATTGACCCTAGGTCCACACACTCATACTTGTACATAGATAAGATTGTTGATAAGTTGCATGTGGTTGATCAGTTAGATTATGAGATATGTGTGACCAGTCCATTAGGGTATAGTGTTAGTGTGAGTAGAGTCTATAAGAATTGTCCTTTGTTAGTTGAGGGAGTTGTGTTTCCAGTGGATTTGATTAAGTTGCCTTTCAGATAGTTTGATCTAATTCTGGGTATGGACTGGTTGGGTAAGCACCGGGCTGTAGTTGATTGCCATAGGAAGATGGTGGTGCTTCGGGATAAGGATCGGTCTTCTGTGTTTGTTAAAGGTCTGGGGGCTAGTTCTTTGAACAATGTAATTTCGGCTATGCAAGCTAAGAGGTTCATTAGGAAGGGTTGTGATGCCTTCCTAGCGGTTGTGTTGGATTCCAAGAGGGATCAAGTTCAGATTGAGGACATCCCGATTGTACGGGAGTTTAGTGATGTGTTTTCGAGTGAATTGCCGGGTTTGCCTCCTGAGAGAGAAGTTGAGTTGTCCATAGAGATTATGTCGGGTACCACTCCCATATCGAAAGCACCTTATCGGATGGCTCCTGTAGAGTTGAGAGAACTGAAAACTCAGCTACAAGAGCTATTAGATAAGGGGTTTATTAGACCCAGCATATCTTTGTAACACCCCGCCATCCCCATTGGAAGGATACCGGAGTGCCACGCGGGCAAACATATAAACCAATCCAAATACATGCTAATAAAATAAAACAAAAGATAATATGTAAAGAAACTTTTAAATCGTTTATAGAAAAACCTGTAACATATACATATACATATCACTGGCGTTTTACAAAAAGGGCTCGTAAGCAAATACATATACAAAAAAAAAAATACTTGTTCCTTTACAAAAGATTCATTTTGCTAATTACAAGCCATATACAAAAATAATTACAGCGGAAGACTTCAAAAATAAAACAACTTCATCCAAAAAGACTCCTAGTGGCCGACCTGCAGATATCCGACTCTGAACTGCACTCGCCACCTGCACGGGAAAAGAGCCCGTGCTAAGCGATAACGCTTAGTGGGGAGGAACAAAACAAAATAACAATATGCATATAACATTTGTGCAATAATACTATAATCAATATAAAAGGTGCATATCATCAAGTTATACAGGAATTCATATGCATCATATCCATTTAATCTTGTTAATAAACATCTCAACCTATACAATACATATACACATATAAACACGTAGCCTGATTAGTCTGGTATAAACCTAAGAAGTGGATACGGTCATTTGGATACTGATAGGACACAATATCCCAAGCATATAGAGACATGAGTCTCAAACATGTATTTTTCATATAGAGACCGAGGTCTCGCTTTATTTCCATATAGACCAAACATGGTCGGAACAAGGATCCAAACGGACCCGCATATAACATTTTTATCATATAGCAGCTGCACACACACTCTGACCTAAGTAAGCGCTTACTTATCCACTACTATGACTTATACAGGCTTATATGACACAACTCAATAATTCATATATCAAATCATGAGAATTTCATTAAATGCTAGCTTATAAATCATGTATACTGGTATAATAATCAAATTCAGAAACATATAAACACATAAATATTAACTACAGAAAGTAATAAGAACAAATAGCTCATATTGAAAAAGTCCCTGTTAAATAAACTATAAACGTGTAAATTATGTATATTAATTATTAATCATGTGTACAAAACCCAATATTATGCAATTATTAAAATACAATCAGATTTTAAAATTAATTAATCGTCATGTAATGTAAAACCCTTGAAATCAGAAGTTAAAAATCATGCTTTTAGAAAACAGGCAACTGAAGGAAGGCTGGTCACGTCGTGACCTCAAGTCACGTCGTGACTCCAGCTTCATGCGAGCGCCAGGGAAGAACGGCAGGCAGTCACGGCGTGACCTCCAGTCACGTCGCGTGACGCCTGTGAGAGGAGAGGAAGAAATCGCGCAGGCAAAGGGCGAAAGTCACGGCGTGATGCCGCTTCACGCCACGTGACCTTCAGCAAAGAAGGAGTCACGGCGTGAAGCTGCTTCGCGCCTCGTGACCTTCAACCGAGAAGGGGGTCACGGCGTGATCACCAGTCATGTCTCGTGACCTTCTTCTCACAGTTCTTCATCTTCTCCAAATACTCTTCAAAATTTCCAGAAAACGTAAAACCAGTAAACTGTGAAAGCAGAGTACCATCAAAACTCAAATCCCCATTTTGTCTAAAACCATTTTTCATGCAATAATCATTCAAACACATACCTTTACGTCCTCTGAGCACCATTACAGCAATTTCACTCACAAATTCACAATATCATATAATCACAGTAAATTAACAGAGAAAGTCACAACTCAGAATTTTGCATTCAAACTCATACATATTCATCCTATTTACATACTCATCGATATTCATTTCCTCAGAATTCAGATATACACATCATATTTTTCATGCATATAAATAAACAAACCCACATACTCATTCACATTAACACAGTAACTAGAATCCAAAAATGAGCAAAAGAACAGACACTCCCAAACCTGTTACTGAAGTCCCAAAATGCCCACTGTATCCTCTTCAATCCAAAATCTTATCCTTTCCTTTGTCTTTCCTTTTTTCCTCAGGAGCTTGCAAACAGATTAAAACCACATTTCAATAACCCAGGAACAGATTCTCTATAAACCCATATGAGAATAAGAACCTCACGAAAATTAACAGTACTTACCTTCTGTAGCTTCTTTTCCACTAAACCCTAGTTCCTCAACAGCAATACTCACATGCAGATAATAGAAAGAACAGAAAAATAAAGAAAAGGCAGAATGTGCTTCGCGTGAGAGAGAACCAGAAAAGAAAGAGAAAACCTTTTTCCGTTCTTTGTTTTCCAACTAACTACATTTTCTCAGACTTTTCCTTTCCCTCTCCACGTGCACATCCTCCTTCCACATGGCACACATGCACAAGAGTCACAATCCCACTAATTCCTCTCTTTTACAATTTGATCCTCATAACTCTAATAGGTCCCTATTAATTTCTTTTTACTCACCTGAATAAAATCTGCATTCTAATTAAATCCCATCTAGCAATTAAATCCTCTTTCCACTTGTAAATTACCCACTTGCCCTTAAATGTCCATATAAAATTCTAATTTCCAAATAAGCCACTTGTGGGGTGTGACAACTCACCCCTCCTTAAGAAAATTTCGTCCTCGAAATTTCCTTGCTTACCGAATACAACTCAAATATCAAAATCCGAAACGAGACAAAACTGAATATGTAAACACTTACCCGAAGGACCCGCTGTACCCGTCGCATCTCTAGCAATCATAGCATAACCTCTATACTGATTATGATCCTCAGTAGCACCAGGTCGCTGCACTGTTTCTGATGGTGCTCTCGGAGCTCGACTTCCTTCACGATTGCTTTGGATAACATTGGATTTTCGGCTTTCTTGTTGATTCTGGTTCTCTTGTCGACTAGGGCAAAAGGCAAATCGATGATCCATGCTTCCACACTGGAAACAAGCGCCGGTAATCTTGCGATACGTACCCCAATGGTACCTATGACAGTGCTCACATTCTGGTGCTCGATTCCCTCTATTACCCTGTGGTGCTACACTCTAAACCTGTGAAGGCATCTGAACACTCCCTCTAGATCCTTGCTCAACTGGTGTACCCTTTGCTTTCTTAACACTCACATTTCCTCCTTCTGGTGCTCTCCTCTTGCTAGCCATTCTCTGCTTGATCTCTTCAGATTCCTCTAACCTCATTGCTGCAGCCACAATCTGATAATACCCAACTGGCTGCAAGACAACCATCGCAGACAAAGGGCCTCTGAATACCTCACGCAATCCCTCTAAAAAGTGCCTACATCTGAACTCATCTGTCAACAACTGCTCAGGCACATACTTACTTAGTCTATTGAACTCCTTATCATACTCACTCACTGTCATTCCCCTCTGCTTCAAAATTAACAGCAAAATAAAATGCTAGAAGTTAAATATCAATACAAAATGTGAAATAGCCTTGAAAACCATAAGAAAATAAGTAAAAAAAGAGAAAGAAAAAGATATAGAGGAGAAAAGGCCTAGGGATGACCCAACACTCACGACCGACGGGCGTCGCTGGGTTGACCGGCGGGCAGAAGTGATAACCGTCGATGGCCCGTTGCTCGCGTGAGCGACAGCGGTCGGTGGTTTTTCCACCCGTCGGTCACCCCTGATATTGAAATTAAAACGAAAAAAGTCCAAAAAATTGATTTTTATCTTTAAAAAATAAAAATTCTATTTATAAAATTAGTGTGAAATATTAAACTGCACAAATGATAAATCCAAAATATTTACCCTCAGATTTTACCTTTAAAGGTGAACGTTGAGTGATTTTAGTTCCTCAAGTTCCATAAGGACTGATTCGTGATTACGTGATTTCAGGAGATTTTTTATTACAAAAATCGTATTTTGAAAATGAAACAAGAAAAGAAAATTATATTTTTCATTCTTGAAATTTTAACAGTAATTGAATGTCGAGAATAGCTAAATCAGATAGAAACGAATGGATTTCGTTACCTCGGATTAGCTTAATTCGGACATAAAAAATGAGAGAGAAGAAATTTTGAAAGAGAATTCCTTTATAAAATGCGAAAATAAAATCTCTGTTAAAAACTGCTAAGATTTAGTTTTCTTGCAATATTCCTAACCTCGAATTTTCTCCTCCAAATAATGAGGTTTAACCCCCTATTTATAGAGTTTAGAAGATAATTCAAATAAATTTAAATTTAAGATTTAAATTTGAAAAAGATTTCTGAAATGAAATCAAAACTGAATCGATTTCCAGAATATTCGCAAATCTAAATCTAATATTTGAAAAGATTTAGGGGATTTTGATAAGATTTAGAAAATATTTAATAAATCTAAGAAATCATAACAATATCCCGAAAAATCTTGTGAGAAAAACTGACAGATCACAGACCGACGGGCATCTGTCGGAGGGGTACACCAGGTCTTTTGACTGGCAGTCCACCTGCGGGACTCGAAAGCGAGCGATGCCTATCTCTCTCGAGGAGCGGGCGCTGCTCGAACTAGCGATAGGTGCTGCTCAATCACGAGAGATGGGCCCCACTGCCGAGCGACAGCCGGCGCTCGTCTCGAGATTTTCTTTCAAGCAATCTACAGGGAAATCGGCTTTTCTTCATTTTGCAATCAAAAGTCATACCTCTGAGGGTAAATACATTGGCTAAATCAGTTCTCTCTTTTTATTCATTCATTGTCGTCTAACTGTGTCTTCTCCATTGTTGATTTTGATTAATATGTTCTTTATTACTCTGTTAGTTGTTGTCGTGGTTCCTAATCAATTTAGTTATTTGTTTATCATTAATATTCATTTTTAATCTGTTTACATTTTATTATATATTTATTGTTGTTTATTATTAACATTGTCATTGTATATACTGTATATATTTCTGGTTGTTTGTTATATTTGACATAAACTTAGTATTGATTATTATCTACTGCCTATTGCTGTTGTATATTACTAATATATTTGTTGTGTAATCACTAAGCTATTTGTTCATTGTAATTAACATGTATGTTGCCACTGTTTATTATTTACTTAATATTGATTCATTTTTTTATTTGTTTTTTGTGTGTTGTTATTAAGACATATTCGTTATTATTTATTATCAATTGGTATATTGCTTGTCCGATGTAATTAACCTTATTTTAGTTTAATCCAATTAATATATTGGCATGATGAATGAAATTATGTAGATTTAACATTGATTTTGTTTTTATTGGATCTTGCTCTGCCTTTAAGTGCTAATTAATCTCTTTAATTTCCTTTTTCTTATCCAATTTATACTCTTGTTGTATTGGATCTCTTTAATAAATGGCTTATTATGACATATTATGTATACTTGCTTTTATTTAATCGTTGGTTTATATTTTATTCATTTGAGTTAATTTACTAACATTTTTTTTATTGCCTAAAAATTATTTATTTCAACTTTGGGTCATATTCTTGGGCGAGCCGAATATCAAGGGATTAAAGACCTTTAGAATTTCGGTTTGCATTTTTAATTGTTGGATTTTCTTTATTATATCATTTTATGTTGTATTTAAAATGTATCTTAAATCCGTTTACATTATAGAAGTTAACGTTTTTTCTACAATAATTAAAATTGGGGTTTTTATTAATAAAATAGGACCAATGTTCTGATTTTATCCAATAAAATATCACTTTCAAAGGGAGAATTAATTTTCATAAAATGGGACCACCCATCCCGATTTTTTCAATAAATGCCCGAAAATAGTTCTCCAATTTTTGAGTTAATAAAAGGGAACCAATGTTCCTAAACACTAATAAACGTCCTGATTTATGTATGATATATTTTATTTTATTTATTCTTTTGTATAGTATTTATTTATTTATTCATTTTGGACCCTTGTATTTAATTTTTGGGCAGTATTATTTCTTTTATTTATTTATGCATTTTTATTTTAGGGGATTGTTTTGTCCCATAATTTTCGCTTGTAAATTATCGCTTTCTTTATCATTTTCTTTATTGCTTTTTGAAATGCTTGAAATGCACTTTAAATTTATTGCACGATCGCGCGAGATGAGAGATGGAATTTCAATTTCTTGAAAACTCATTTATAAACTTAACTTAAGGCATTAATAATAGTGAAGCTTCGAACACCTTCTCTGGTTTAAGACCCCCGAGGTTAGATGACCTTTCCCAATTTCTTGTAAATTGGATGGCGTCTCCAAGATACCTCAAAGGTGCCTAAAGGTTTCATGAGTTTAGATGAACTTCCCAATGTTCTATTGGGTAAGGAATTCCAAAATATCTCATGTTATCCAAAATCTAGACGCTAAACCCTTCTCGGTTAAAGCGGGCCGGGGATGCAGGCCGCGAAAGTCACAGTGGCGACTCCACTGAGGATGATAGAAACTTCGCTTTGAAAGAGAATTAAGTTAAAATTATAATTGAGTTATTAAGAATCAAAAGTTCCATTTTTACTCAAAAATTGCATTGCATCCACTAGAGCCTTAAAATTATGTTAGTTGGTCCTTGATTTTACCCCGGTGCGTTCCTGAAATACGATCCTACTTTTACTCATTGTAGGGAAGTGCTTGGGATGATCACCATCCCAAGCCTTATACCATCAAAGGTATATCAAATGGAGACCCGATTGGTCGGCATGTTTGAGATGAGCTAGACCCATTGGCAGGAACCATGCTTGGGTAGACCTAAAGTAACACCACCCTTGACTAAAGCTCATATAATGGCAATAGAAACTTCCACTAGGTAATGTGTACCTTAACAATGTGCTTGTTACGTGGGCACTTATATATCGAACTAATTCAAACATATTAATTGGACACTCATTAATGACTCTCATGCCTCGGTGGGCCCATTTTTAGTCTGTTTGAATGGTCCAAATATATAATGTCCAAAACCCATACGTATGTGCTTTTAAATTAAGAGTGTTATGCTGCTAGTTTCTTGCCATGCACCATATGTGCCCATCGGGTTCCCCGCTAACCCATGGGTCAAGCCCACCTAGGAAAGAGACCGCACTATCTCGTGTGTGGGAGTAATAAGGTTGGAAGGATTCATTTGCTTGCATGTGGTTGTCTATGCTGCATCAACATGACCATGCATTTTTAATGTCATTCATGTATCATGCTAACAATCTGAATCTTTTCGCCATCATAGGTACGAATCAGTGGTCTAGGTGTCCGGACGGCCGACTGGTAAGGAGAAACCCGTTCTTCGAGTTAGTAGAGCGAGTCGCGTATTGGGGTTCAGAGTCACTTTCAGATAGCACCAAATCCTCATCTTCAGAATTATCACTGGATATGACCAACCCAGAGTCGAACGCCACTCGGGCTATGGTTACTGAAGAGATGGATCAAAGGGCCCAAGAAATGGAGCACAGATTTGAGGAGTTCGAACTTAGAATGCTAGCAATGATGGGCAACTTAACTGCTGCTCTAGTATTGCCAGTCGGCTAGTAACCTACCACCCCTGCTGGAGGACAGGCCGACCAGATTTCGATCAGGGAAGCACCCCCGGCAGCAGTTATAGAGCCACCTCTTGCTGTTGAGCATAGACCTCTTGCAAATATTGAGCCTAGAAGAATTGGGGAGCATAGGCCTAAAGAATATTTTATAGAGGATGAGCATGAGGAATCAATGTTAGTAATAACTAGACCTCCTAAAGAGGACACTGCCCTGAAAAGATAGAAGAAAGAGTTGAGGCGATGGCCCGTTTATTATCTGTCGGAAAGGGGATAAGCCCTGAAGATAGGGATTTAGATGACGAGGAGATGCTTCCTCAGAGGTTTAAAATGCCCAACCTGCCCAAGTTTGATGGCACCTCAGATCTGTCTCCTCACATTAAGCGGTATACGCTTGTGATGAAAGGGACTATGCTTACCAAAAGGCAGAAGGTGGAATATTTTTGCCTCAACTTGACTGGGCTTGCTATAGACTGGTACCATGGTTTAAATAGGAGAGAAAGAGAATATTGGGACTTGTTAACATAAGAGTTACTTAAATAATATGATTGTAGCACTCGGATGGAGGTTACCTTGAAAGAGTTGGAGCTACTTCAACCGAGGCCTAATGAATCTTTCCATGAGTATCTTACTCGGTGGAGAAATCGGGTGTTGGAGATGAGGAGGAAGCCGAATACCCCAGATCAGATTCGATTATTCATCTGAGATGCGAGTCCATACCTAAAAGAGGGGTTAAAGATGAAGGGGCTCTGAGATTGGGAATCTTTAAAGGATATAGCTATCGAAGCAGAAAGGGAGTATTTACCGAAGAAGGCAAGCCAAGATAACTTTGTTAGGAAAAAATTTTGGAATCAATCAGGGAATAGATCAGCTGGCGTTGGAAGTAGTAGCAAAATTAAAAGAGTGGCAGAACAGCTGAGGTCTCAGCCACAAAATCTAACCAGGGCCAAAGGTATTACTCGAATTTGGGCCGACCCCAATCTTGGGTTTTGGAGAGGTTAACGAAAGAAGGGCAGCTAAGACCTTTAGAGCCAAGGCCAGCTAGAAACCAGGGTCAGCCAGGACACAAGAGTGATCAGTTTTGTGCTTATCATGAACACATAGGGCATCTGACCGACTTCTGTAGAACTTTGAGAAATAAAATCTAGGATCTCATTGACAATAAGCAAATCAAGGATCCGGAGAAAAGGGAGAAGAAAAAGAAGCCTGGCAACCATGCGGTCCCCCCATGAGTGTACATGATAGGGTTTAGCTTGCTCGAATAGTATGTGTTGCAAGATCTATACGGTAATGAGTATGTCACTATCACCCGTGAAACGAGTGAAGAAGGGATTCCCGTGGTGGAAATAGACTGTTGGTCCACTAGTGAGAGTGAAGATGAAAGCGAAGATTGTGAAGAACTGGCAAATCCTCGGGATTCAGAGGATGAGGAAAAGAAAAAGGTTGGTGCTATGACACGAAGTGGCAGGGTAGTTCCAGAAGTAGAGAGGCCTTAAGATCCAGCGCCTATACTCACAGGAAAGGAGCCCGAGGAGGATGGGTTACTGAAACAGTTGAAGAAAATAATAGGTCAGATATCCATTTGGGATTTGCTGAGGCAATCCCTATCACATAGGCAGACGTTAATCGAAGCCTTATGTGAGTCCACTGTTGCTACCACTATTTCACCATCTGAGTTACTGGACTTAGTTAAAGGGAGCTCGAGAGAAAGTTTGGTTTATTCTGATGCTGATTTACCGCCTGAGGGGCGCAAACACAATCGCGTATTATACATCAAAGCATAGATCAATTGCAAGCATACTGTTAGTGGTTATGCCCTAGGCCAAACATTTGGACCTTGATGTAATCATTACATTTTCATTTATATAATGATTTTCTTCACATTAATATTATTGGCATGTTACATTATTGTAATGTTTATGAATAACAATGTTATTCATGTTGTCCCTAGTCATTTATTAATAAATGGCATAAAGATTAATTAAGACTAGTATAGATTTGCATTGATAATTATGGGATGATTATATATGATGATATAAATCAAATCTATAGGTACTTGCTAGAGAACAAAGTACTGGATAGATCCACTGTAAGATCACTACATGGGATAGTGTCATAAGTGATCTTATAATAGATATGTTATTGAATCCTTTGACCAGAGGTTATCATGGTTTCCTACATAAGGAACATTATGTTTTGACATAATCAAACGTTATCTTTAATCAGATAATTATAAAGTTTATGATCGGACATAGTGAGAATTGTGCAGAGGAAAATGAATAATCAAGATGAAATTTGTCCCTCTCTAATGAGAGAGATATCTATTGGGCCCCTTGATAAGTAGGACTGTAAAATGCATGGCCGTGCTCAAATGAATTGATAGTGTGATCAATGTCATTTGAATTTATTAGTCTACTTAGTGATAGAGAAATTATATGTTTGAACAATTTAAGTTTGACATGAACCATGACTTATGTTCAAACAAGATATCGTGTGATAAAAGGATAATAACATGTTTCTTGCCAGGTTAAAATCGGACTAATGATATTTATATTATTTGGGTAGTCATAATGTCTTACTAGAGACCAATTATAACCTGTGGGCCTTTTATGGGATTATGCCCACTGCCAACATAATATAAACCTATTGGGTCACACACTAAGATCAAATGAACATAATGGATTTTATTAGGTTATTTCGGAATAAAATATAAATATAGGTATTTATATTTAATTTCGGAATTACATATTTATATATATATTTATATATGTACATATGCATATATCTCTTATTTTGAATATGAGATAATAGTATGTATTAATATAATATTTCACATTATTTTGAATAAGAAATAAATAAATAAATAAATATATATATATATATATATATAATGAAAACATCTCTTAATTTTGAATTAGAGATAATATCATTATTAAGGGTTTAAAACTTATTTTACATGTATATAGATATGTGTTAAGAACAGAAGAAAAACCCTAATAAAACTCTAATCACGTTATTCAAATAGGAATAAAGATTAGAGTGGCTGTACAACTTCATATTAGAGAATAAGAAGTGGAAAAACAAGCTACCATTCTGCTTTGAAAAGAAAATCAAAAGCTAACCCAGCCACCTTTTCTTTGAGAAAGAATCTTAAAATCCATTCGCATAATAAGGGAGCTAGCACCCCTGCGAAGTTCTGTTCATTTTGTTCGTGCGTGTGGATACCGATAGAGGGTGTTCGTGATCAAAGCAGCACCTATAGTCCGAGATAAGGCGTTATTTCATTATAAAGGTTAGTAATTCTTTATCTCTTCCTTTTGAATCAATTGAATATACATGGATCCTGTTTCGGGTTTCAATTTTATTTCGCTGCGTTAATGTTGAATTAATCCGATGAAACCCAACACATACTGCCTGCGTGATGGTTGATGACGGCTCTTCTATAAATGTAAGCCCTTTGGTTGCGCTTCTGGCTTTTGGTTTGGATGAAAACATGCTTAGTGGGTCTGACCTAACTATTATAGCTTATGATAACTCCCAAAGACAGGCCTCGGGAACTTTGATATGAGTCCAAATATGTAACACCCCTCACCCACGTGTAGCATACTGTGTGGAAGACATAGACAGTATGTGACGATGGGTGAGGAATGCTACGGCAAAGCAAGCCGGGAACAGTAATATAAGCAGAACTATCAAAAATTTTCTCGTAACATACAAACATCCACAAACACAAAAAACATTCCTATACTGATTAGTACATTGTTCATAATATTTTATTACATCCCAATCGCTTCAATACAATGCTCATTAAGAATTACATTATAAAGATAGACTATAATTCCTAAACACTAGCTATTACTACGGACTGGATGGCCAGACTGTTGCGGATTATCCTCGTCGACACGATTAACTCCAAACCTGCATGGATAAAAACCCATGCTAAGCACAAAGCTTAGTGGGGAAAACACATAGTATGGGCGACCATTCATAACGGTCGTCAGTCACAACACACAATAGATAACCAACATCCAGTCATTTAACACATATATACATAATTGATCATAATTAGAATATTTGAATCACAATCATTTATAAGATTAAACAGGGTGATAGTCTTGCTTGATACATGCTTTTCATATTTTGTTACTCATATATCGCATGTCATACACATCATTTTGTTCAGCCTATACTCAGATCTCTACTTACAATAATTCTCACATATCAAGGAGGTCATGATTAAGCCGCTAATGATCTAACTTCATGTTCAAAGCATATAAATGTATCTCATATATATATAATCACTTTCGTTTAATTACTTCCTTCAAATTGATGCATTACTATCGTATCATTAACTCATGTTAGTAGTACAAAGAAAATAGTCAAAGCTGAAGCATATGAACTATTAAAGACATTACCACATTTACTCATAGGGATCCCATTGGACCCAAAACCATAGATGCGCGAAGCGCAACTCATGCCACAATATAAGTCTTATCGCACAAGGTGATCACATTCTCATTGAGTGCATAAATTTATACAAAGCTTAACATATCTTTATCAAGTTACACGTATCATTCCGTTCACATAATTATGCTCGTTAATGCCTGCTAAGTCAAAAGGGTGGATAACGAGTAACACATAGATACCCGAGGGTATCAAAACAATCTGTTTATTCTTGTTCCAAAGTATTTTCACATATAATCTTAGGTAAGATTCAACAGAAAGATCACGAAGATCAATTCGGGGGACCTGATCAGGGTCCAAATCGTACACATGGCCGCAGCTACACATAACTCTATTAGGCATGCCTAACTATCCACGACTCGACTAATGCAGGCTAATACTTAATTGTTTCTGTTTGGAATGCTCATGCCATAATATAAAATCTTTTTCAAAAGTACATACTTTTATTATAATCGCATAATAATCCGATACATAAATTGTTCATAAAAATAATGGTTCACTTAATTATAACTATCTGTAACCTTTAATTAAAATCACATTTAATTTTAGTACATGCTCCACAAATTATTATAACTATAACTTGCATGGTATCGCACATCTTAAATTACACACTATGTCACATGTGAATCACAAGCCAAAACTCATGTCAAATAACTCAATCAATCATCTATTCATGGCATAGAAAGGAATTGCGCTCGCGACCCTTGTCGCGTTCGCGACAGAAAGTTAAATGGCCTCTGTCGCGCTCGCGACAGAGCCCAACTAAACACTAGGAATCGCGCTCGCGACCTGAGTCGCAACCACGATAAACCAGATGATCTCTGTCGCGCTCGCGACAGAGCTAAACATCATCCTTCTTTCTTCTTTCACTTGCATACACTTCACATAGAAACATACTTACTTTTGTCATGTCCATAACTAATTTTCTTAAACATTACTTTCCTAAATTCGTGTATAGAATTAAAGAGTTCCAACACAAATATCCCAAACTACTCAATTGCCTAAGAGTCATTTCGTAACTAAATAGTCAAATTAAAAGTCGTCGAGATACGAAAGGTTCATTTTAATTTTTGTTTACGACACACTTAATTCCATCATTTACTTCATTCTTAACATCTCATATAAATTCTAAACTATAAATAAATCTCCTCAAGTCTTGAATCATTAAAGACTAGCAGACTTTTGTCGGTCTTATACAAATGGGCCACAATTAAGGCTAACTCTAGCAGCTGCACTCTAACCCTTTATAAGCACGCTTATCTATCCACTATAACGGTAATCAGGCTCAAAAGACCGCAACTCAATTATACTCTACTTTGATACCACGTATGGATTATAATTCAAGTGCACTCATCAACTTCGGAGGCTTTTAATTCATATACAGTGTTTATCAATCATGTTCAACAACTAAAAGCATGTAACTTTTAAATTTCACGCATAAAATCTTGTATCACATCCTCATATATATATGCTCTCATAGGTTCATACATTTTTATCACACCACTTACAATCCTTAATACATTTATACCTTGTTACTTTATTAATTAAATTACCAGTCTTAAACATACTCAAATGCATTTCCCCGTTGATAACGACTTTATAGTCATTTGCTAACCCCAAACATGCATAATAAGCTAAGGGGAAGGGTAAGGGGTTGACCCATGGCAACTAGGAGCTCAAAAAGAAGAAGAACAAGCCTTATATGCATTATTCTATCGCGAGGTTACGACCTGTGTCGCGATCGCGACAGAGGCTCACCTCTGGTGCCTCACAAGACTGCTTTTTCCCCTAAATTTGTATCGCCAAAACCACCCTCTAGACCAAATTATTAGGAAAAGTGGTCTTCATAAAAATTGTTCACTAGGATGTTATCGTTCAAATGGGACAAGTTTTAGATCAATTGGACATCTAAAACTCCAGATATGAGCTACACAACCTACACTGCTCCTGTAAACCCGTTTAAGTACAAACACCCCGGTTTTTACCAGTTTCAACGGTCCTAGAGTCAGAATTAGGTTCCGGTCCTTCAGAGATAATTTTAGATAAATGAATTAGCTTTTAAATGGCACTATTCTGATCTCATTTGGACATCTATAGCTTGACTTATAACTAAAAAGAACACTAAAGATCCAGTGGAATCTGGACAGAGTATCCCTAGAAAATTCAAATTCGCTAATCCCAAGCCAATCCACACAACCACATCAACACAACTAATCAATTTTAAATAAAATACACTTCAAAATAGAAACTCATTCATACACAAATCAATAATTAAGAATTCACACCAAAACATATAACTTTTCCCAAACCTCAAACTCATTTGCTCTATTAGCTTCAATGGTTGCTCTTCTTGCTTCCACACTCTTTCTTCAGTTTTATTATTCCAATTTCCTCATCAAAACATAAAATAATACTTAAGATTTCTAATTGAACAAAGAGGAATTGCAGAAATCAAAAGTTATAACTTACCTTTCTATCTCTAATCTCTTATAAAAGTACTTGAGCTACAATCCATTATACACAACTTGGGCTTGCAAGAACAGAGAGAGAGGGGCTGGCGTGAGATGAAGAAGAAGAGGAAGGGAAGAGGAGAAAGGCAAAACGTGAAGAAAGAGAGGGAATGAGCAGAAATCTGTTCTTACTCCCTTTTAATTAAGTCAAGCTTATCCCAAATGCCACATGGCACCCCCCTATTGGCCCTAGGTAGATTTTTATGACAATTCTCCTTGTTGGTCCTCCAACTCTTCTTTAACCTTTCCTTGGCATAATACATGTTTATAATTCATACATTTGCCAACAATTAAATCTTATCCCCTTCAATTAAGTCCTAAATTGATATCTTACAAATTTGCAATTGGCCGCACTTGCCGAAACTTTTGCACTAATACCGAATTCGTCCTTTCGGCACACCTGACACCACATTTCACATACATTCGACATATAAATGATCCATTCTCAAAATTCAGCCCTCTTATTTATTTATTTCACTCAGTTAAATCCATATATATATGAAATTACCGAAATACCCTTGGCTCTCTTTTTCTTGATTCTAATTATATCTTTTCCTACTACTTAATCACTTCGACCATCACATCACACGATTTCCATCGTCAAAATCCCCGAAAATGCACAAATCCTTCTTGGGTACATTTCGGGGAGTTACAAATCTTCCCTCCTAAAAGAATTTCATCCTCGAAATTCACAATCATCGGATTTCTCGTATTGTATTGTTTATCACTACCATATTTATGCGTTAACATCCCACTATAACTAACTTATACACTTTGGTCAGACTTTTTCACTTCTTAATCACTACATCATTCACATACTACATCTTAACATCCGTATGACGGAACATATTCTTAAACAATGTCAACTTGAACTCACTAGAACTATCTTACCAAATCAAGTAAACGCTATCTCCATAAATCGTCACTTCATTATCACAACAATAATCGTACCATTGGTGGGGATCCAACACAGGGCTTCTTATGTAATCTACTTACATATAAACGTAGAATCTTATCTCCGTAATATCTATTACCTTAATTGCCAAACTTCACTCATGGTAACCTACACTTTACAGTTCCTCAACATTTCCACAAAACGATCTCGTACTCAAAGCACAGCCTGTCAGCCACTTTTAATTGAGTCAAATCAGAGTGCTTGTCACATATGAATGAGGGATGTGAGTAAAACGAATGTACAATGATATATGTATGCAAATGATGCAAATGCAATTTATGCAATGATAATTACTTTCCCATCCCCATGCTGATACATGCTTATGTTCAGAAAATCTCAATTAACATGGCTGACAGACGCACAGAGTGCTGACAATATCCTCAAATCAAAATCATTTACATTCTTACTCTGCATCCTTTTTAAAATAAGAAATTCCTTCCAAAATTCCAACTATACTAGAAAAACTCTTTAACAAAATTTCCTAAGATACTGTTAATGCTAATTTCCATATCTCTCAACTATAAATAATCCAAAACAGACAAAAATGTGATCTATTAACTTTACACTTTCTAACTTTCCACTTAACTTATATAAAACTTACAGTTTCTAACACCAATACAGAACGAGGAAATCCGCTTTGGCCGACACAAAAGAGACAGACACACTTTAAACTCCTAGTTGTCCAGAACCGACTAAACCTAGGCTCTGATACCACTAAATGTAACACCCCTCACCCACGTGTAGCATACTGTGTGGAAGACATAGACAGTATGTGACGATGGGTGAGGAATGCTACGGCAAAGCAAGTCGGGAACAGTAATATAAGCAGAACTATCAAAAATTTTCTCGTAACATACAAACATCCACAAACACAAAAAACATTCCTATACTGATCAGTACATTGTTCATAATATTTTATTACATCCCAATCGCTTCAATACAATGCTCATTAAGAATTACATTATAAAGGTAGACTATAATTCCTAAACACTAGCTATTACTATGGACTGGATGGCCAGACTGTTGCGGATTATCCTCGTCGACACGATTAACTCCAAACCTACATGGATAAAAACCCATGCTAAGCACAAATCTTAGTGGGGAAAACACATAGTATGGGCGACCATTCATAACGGTCGTCAGTCACAACACACAATAGATAACCAACATCCAGTCATTTAACACATATATACATAATTGATCATAATTAGAATATTTGAATCACAATCATTTATAAGATTAAACAGGGTGATAGTCTTGCTTGATACATGCTTTTCATATTTTGTTACTCATATATCGCATGTCATACACATCATTTTGTTCAGCCTATACTCAGATCTCTAATTACAATAATTCTCACATATCAAGGAGGTCATGATTAAGCCGCTAATGATCTAACTTCATGTTCAAAGCATATAAATGTATCTCATATATATATAATCACTTTCGTTTAATTACTTCCTTCAAATTGATGCATTACTATCGTATCATTAACTCATGTTAGTAGTACAAAGAAAATAGTCAAAGCTGAAGCATATGAACTATTAAAGACATTACCACATTTACTCATAGGGATCCCATTGGACCCAAAACCATAGATGCGCGAAGCGCAACTCATGCCACAATATAAGTCTTATCGCACAAGGTGATCACATTCTCATTGAGTGCATAAATTTATACAAAGCTTAACATATCTTTATCAAGTTACACGTATCATTCAGTTCACATAATTATGCTCGTTAATGCCTGCTAAGTCAAAAGGGTGGATAACGAGTAACACATAGATACCCGAGGGTATCAAAATAATCTGTTTATTCTTGTTCCAAAGTATTTTCACATAGAATCTTAGGTAAGATTCAACAGAAAGATCACGAAGATCCATTCGGGGGACCTGATCAGGGTCCAAATCGTACACATGGCTGCAGCTACACATAACTCTATTAGGCATGCCTAACTATCCACGACTCGACTAATGCAGGCTAATACTTAATTATTTCTGTTTGGAATGCTCATGCCATAATATAAAATCTTTTTCAAAAGTACATACTTTTATTATAATCGCATAATAATCCGATACATAAATTGTTCATAAAAATAATGGTTCACTTAATTATAACTATCTGTAACCTTTAATTAAAATCACATTTAATTTTAGTACATGCTCCACAAATTATTATAACTATAACTTGCATGGTATCGCAAATCGCGCTCGCGACCTGAGTCGCAACCACGATAAACCAGATGATCTCTGTCGCGCTCGCGACACCAGTCGCGCTCGCGATAGAGCTAAACATCATCCTTCTTTCTTCTTTCACTTGCATACACTTCACATAGAAATATACTTACTTTTGTCATGTCCATAACTAATTTCCTTAAACATTACTTTCCTAAATTCGTGTATAGAATTCAAGAGTTCCAACACAAATATCCCAAACTACTCAATTGCCTAAGAGTCATTTCGTAACTAAATAGTCAAATTAAAAGTCGTCGAGATACGAAAGGTTCATTTTAATTTTTGTTTATGACACACTTAATTCCATCATTTACTTCATTCTTAACATCTCATATAAATTCTAAACTATAAATAAATCTCCTCAAGTCTTGAATCATTAAAGACTAGCAGACTTTTGTCGGTCTTATACAAATGGGCCACAATTAAGGCTAACTCTAGCAGCTGCACTCTAACCCTTTATAAGCACGCTTATCTATCCACTATAACGGTAATCAGGCTCAAAAGACCGCAACTCAATTATACTCTACTTTGATACCAAGTATGGATTATAATTCAAGTGCACTCATCAACTTCGGAGGCTTTTAATTCATATACAGTCTTTATCAATCATGTTCAACAACTAAAAGCATGTAACTTTTAAATTCCACGCATAAACTCTTGTATCACATCCTCATATATATATGCTCTCATAGGTTCATACATTTTTATCACACCACTTACAATCCTTAATACATTTATACCTTGTTACTTTATTAATTAAATTACCAGTCTTAAACATACTCGAATGCATTTCCCCGTTGATAACGACTTTATAGTCATTTGCTAACCCCAAACATGCATAATAAGCTAAGGGGAAGGGTAAGGGGTTGACCCATGGCAACTAGGAGCTCAAAAAGAAGAAGAACAAGCCTTATATGCATTATTCTGTCGCGAGGTCGCGACCTGTGTCGCGATCGCGACAGAGGCTCGCCTCTGGTGCCTCACAAGACTGCTTTTTACCCTAAATGTGTATCGCCAACACCACCCTCTAGACCACATTTTTAGGCAAAGTAGTCTTCATAATAATTGTTCACTAGGATGTTATCGTTCAAATGGGACAAGTTTCAGATCGATTGGACATCTAAAACTCTAGATATGAGCTACACAACCTACACTGCTCCTGTAAACCCGTTTAAGTACAAACACCCCGGTTTTTACCAGTTTCAAGGGTCCTAGAGTCAGAATTAGGTTCCGGTCCTTCAGAGATAATTTTAGATAAATGAATTATCTTTCAAATGGAACTATTATCATCTCATTTGGACATCTATAGCTTGACTTATAACTAAAACGAACACTAAAGATCCAGTGGAATCTGGACAGAGTATCCCTAGAAAATTCAAATTCGCTAAACCCAAGCCAATCCACACAACCACATCAACACAACTAATCAATTTTAAATAAAATACACTTCAAAATAGAAACTCATTCATACACAAATCAATAATTAAGAATTCACACCAAAACATATAACTTTTCCCAAACCTCTAACTCCTTTGCTCCATTAGCTTCAATGGTTGCTCTTCTTGCTTCCACACTCTTTCTTCAGTTTTATTATTCCAATTTCCTCATCAAAACATAAAATAATACTTAAGATTTCTAATTGAACAAAGAGGAATTGCAGAAATCAAAAGTTATAACTTACCTTTCTATCTCTAATCTCTTATAAAAGTACTTGAGCTACAATCCATTATACACAACTTGGGCTTGCAAGAAGAGAGAGAGAGGGGCTGGCGTGAGATGAAGAAGAAGAGGAAGGGAAGAGGAGAAAGGCAAAACGTGAAAAAAGAGAGGGAATGAGCAGAAATCTGTTCTTACTCCCTTTTAATTAAGTCAAGCTTATCCCAAATGCCACATGGCACCCCCCTATTGGCCCTAGGTAGATTTTTATGACAATTCTCCTTGTTGGTCCTCCAACTCTTCTTTAACCTTTCCTTGGCATAATACATGTTTATAATTCATACATTTGCCAACAATTAAATCTTATCCCCTTCAATTAAGTCCTAAATTGATATCTTACAAATTTGCAATTGGCCGCACTTGCCGAAACTTTTGCACTAATACCAAATTCGTCCTTTCGGCACACCTGACACCACATTTCACATACATTCGACATATAAATGATCCATTCTCAAAATTCAGCCCTCTTATTTATTTATTTCACTCAGTTAAATCCATATATATGAAATTACCGAAATACCCTTGGCTCTCTTTTTCTTGATTCTAATTATATCTTTTCCTACTACTTAATCACTTCGACCATCACATCACATGATTTCAATCGTCAAAATCCCCTAAAATGCACAAATCCTTCTTGGGTACATTTCGGGGTGTTACAAAATAGCTCATATTTAATCCATGTTTTAGGTTTAAAATAATGTTTATGTGTAGTTAATTGTGTTAGAATTAGGTATGTTTTATGTTTTTATTTGAGTTTTGTGTGGGTAGGAGAAAATGGAGAAGATTGGAGAAAAGGAGCAAAAATGAGCTAAGGAAGAGAAGTAATCTGTCGCGAGCGCGATGGATGTCACGAGCACGATAGGATGCGCAATTGAAGGGAGCTAAAGAGAAGGAGGAAGGAAGCTAGCAGGCATTGTCGCGAGCAAGGCCGTCTATAGCGAGGTCATGACATGGTGTGGAGGAAAGCCAGCGTGAGGAAAGTGGAGCGAAGATTAAGGCGTGTTTTATCGCGAGTGTGATAGACATCATGATCGCGACAAAGAGGACCGTTGGGAGTTGAATTCAAATTTTGCCTTGAAGAAGTATGACTTTCCACCAAGTCTTGCAACCCTTCTAAGAGACACTTAAAAGGACATATCTTTTAGAACATTATAAATATTAGTTTTAACTGTAATTTTAAAGGTTGAATATTTGTTGAATTATTATTAAGTATTGTTGTAAGTTTGAGAGTATATTTTTAGTTAAAGTTTTTAAGATAGTATTTTTATGTTTTGAAGAGAAGAATATTGCAAGGAAGAAAATATCCTTTGTGGAAGGGAAAAGGGTTGAAAGATCTCTTTCTTCATTTCTCATGTTTTACTTCTTCTTTGTAATTATTTAATGATGAATTTATGAACTTGATTATTTAATGTTATATTTTATTATTCATATCGATTTTATTATTCTTTCTTGTAGAATTTTCTATTAGAATTTTTATGCATGATCATTATAAGTAAGTGTTTAGTTGAAAAAATGAATTCTTACTTAAATCTAATAGAATTTCATCATTGAAGTATTATTTGAGAAATCATAATATTAAATGGTTGTTATAGATTGTTTCTTATTCCTGAAATTTGCATATATAACACTTTAATTCATTAATGAAAATTGTGAGTTAGAATTATAAATGCATGTTTTAGACACTCTAGTTTATGTTGAAAGAGTAAATTGGAATCTTATTCAGCTTGGCTTGCATGATAAGAATATATTCATAATCAAAAATAATTAATTCAAGTTTTATTTATTATTTTATAATCACTAATCTATTGTCTTCTCCGATTATCTATGACTAGGTTAAATAGAATTAGACGTAGTATTTCCACTTTCATTCAACAAATTTATGATCATTGTAAACAAGATTAAAATTGAGTAGTAATAGTGTGTAATAATTAGCACATTTCTCGTGGGATCAACATTTTTTGTACTATAACCAGTACATCGTATACTTGCGAAATTAGCACTTAGAATTAGGCTAACAAGTTTTTGAAACTTTTAAGGTGATAGTCACAACTGGGCCCATTAAAGCAGAAGCAAAATTTGTAGTCTTATCGATCCCTGCTAATTTTTTAGCTTTACTTGGAAGACCTTGGTTTCATAAGCTGGGGGTAGTGCCATCTACCCTGCATCAGATGATTAAAATACAGATGAGGGTGAAGTAATAACTATCAGGGCTTGTAACGCCCCCAAATCTACCCTAGTGGTATGTTGGCTGATTAGGGTAATTAGGCGAATTTAATAGCGAGTTACTAACTTGGACATAAGTGCAATTAAGAAATCAAGGACCCAATTGTATAAGATAGATAAGTTTAAGTGGCCAATTTGTAAATATGCATATAAGTTAAGTGAATTGATTTGAATTAATATGGAATAATTAAGTGGAAGAAATCAGATTTAAGAGTAATTGGGAAATGGAGGCCTTTATTGAAGAAAGTAAATAAGTTTAAGTGACTTATGGGTAAATATGTATGATTAAATTAATGAGGGATTAATCAAGAGTTAGTGGGGACTAATTAGGTTAATCTCAATTAAGATTGTGGGAGTGGATTCTAAGTGGAGATTACTGGAGGTGCCAACTCAGCATTTTCATGCAATGGAGGATGTGAGTGGTGGGTTCCAGCTGCCAATTTCTGCCTTTGCCACTTCATCTACCTACATGCAATGTAAAGCTTAAGGAGAGAGAAAACCCACTAGTTTTGCATGTGTATTCAGTCATTCTTTCCTCTCTCTAAAATCTGCTATTCCTTCTTCTTCTTCAACGTGAATTTCCTTTCAAAGTTACCATTTTTTTCTACAAATTCTGCTGGTTAATCATATGTCTAGCTGGTTAATTAAACTGTTGATTATTGCAAAGGTAAGTGGCTAATTATAGTCCTTCATATTCTACTTCTTCTTATTTTGGAATTTATGGGATTGAGGACTGATTATGGTGTTACAATTCTGGAATTTGGTTGTACATGTGGTGGTGGTTATGATAAAAGAAAAAGGAAAGATAGAGGTTGATGAGTCAAGTATCAAGTGAGCATTGGAGCAAAGGATAGAGAGGTTTGGGAACTAACCATTATTATATGTGTGTAAATTAGTTTATCATGTGACAATTGAAAGATGATATAGTTGGAATATATGATTGATTTGAGTTGAAACTGATGATTGAATTGTTGTGTGCTTAATTAAAGTATAAACCCTAGTTAGGGAAAAATTCTCTTTATATGTCACCAGACCTCCGTGTAGTGTTTTGGTCATAACTAGAGTTTGAGAACTCCAAATTGAGTTATTGTTGCGCCATTTTAACCATGACTCGCATAACTACAAAATTCAGAAATGATTATGAGCTAATTCTTACTCTAAGAAACCTAAAAATTTCAAAACCAGACGTATCTCTACCTTGGTAGGCTCACTAGAACAGTTTGTATTGTTTAATTAATAAATGATGTTTTATAAATCCAATTGACTTGAAAATTGTCCTATTTGAAATATAAGACATAGATGAAGAAATGTTAAGAAGAGACCCTTGCCTAAAATTAAGTGTAAGATATTCGTTTGGGCTGTACAAAATTGGGGTGTGAACCAGTGTCGAAAGTTAGCTTCTGTTTTGCTTAATTTAGTATGTCACGGTCACAACCAATCCATTGTCACCGTGACCCATCCCTGTTTTGTCTATTTAGAGTGTTTTTCTTCCCGAAATGCACCCGAACTTCGCTACGAGTTCCCATAGCTTGTGCAATCCATGTTTATCATTATAAAATGAGTATCTTAAGCATGATGAACTATGCATGCGAATGTATATAAATATGTATGAGCTTTAAGTGTTCTAAGGGTGATGAACTAAGTATGTGAAAGGGGATAATTAAGGATGAAAAACCATGGATGCAAATATGATAAATGAAGTATATAATCATATAATTGAGATGATTATGCGAATATGTTACTATGCGAAATAGAGATGCATGATAGCCTAACTAAGCTTGAATGCATCATCATGCGAATATGTGACTATGCGAATTAGAGATGCATGATTAGCCTAACTAAGCTTGATTGTATCATAAAGTAAAATAATTACATATGCGATAAATAACCTATGTGCTTGGATTTTAACATGAGAAGGAGCCTTGTCATGAGAATGTACAATGCTATTAGAATGAATTATTATGCAAGATATTTAAGGATGTTATATTGGTTCATGCGGATAAATGAGTGATTGTATATTATGATATTGATAAATGTGATTAAATGCTTTTAGCTTGTGAAGTGATTATGAATTATATGAATGTGTACTTTGGAGAGGAATGTGAACATGATTGTATGCTTACAAACATGTGTGAGCTATTATGCGTTATGAGCTATTTCATATGACTATATGAATGAGTTATACCATGCGAATATGTTAACTATGATAGTGAATTATGAAGTGACCTACCCTGTTTTGGCATTAAACCCTAATGTGTTTGGACTTCCAAATGCCAAGGCTTTAAGCTGTATTGAAAGACATTATGGGTAAGTATTATGTGTGTATTAAGTGATGTATATTCGCATACAAACATGATGATTCTTGAATGTGATTAAATATGTGATTATCAACTATGAAAGAATGAGTTTGGAAACACAATGAGTATGCAAGTGAAGTGAATAGCTATGTGCTAATGCGAATGTGTAAAGTGAATGTGATGTTGGTCAACGACATATGTGATGTGAAAAGTGATCAACGTGAAATCGATAAGATGTTTAACAACTTAAACCTGCGAGTCAAGTAGTGGATAGTTAGGCATGCCTATAGGGTCAAGTGCTGCGACCCCATGCATTAAATGTGTCTGATTCCTTGGGAATCACAATGCGAAAACCATGCGAATAATCCTTGCTGGATTTTATTATATGTGGATTGATATTATGTACCTAAGGGTACCAATGCGTAAATGAGATCTCAATGCGATTCTAGTACCTGAGTGGTACCAATGCGTAAATGAGATCTCAATGCGATTCTAGTACCTGAGTGGTACCAATGCGATACCCGTTATCCGCGTCTTTGAATTGCAGGCTAACCAACTAATTAATAAGTGGAAGTGATTGTGATACAATATAGTATGTGATATGTTATGATTGTCATGCGTTGCAGTTATGTGGTTATGACTCATCAAGAGGATGTAAGTGTATGTACATGAAAATTTGTATAAATCAAGTTGCGAATATGCTGAAATAACATTAAGAGAATTGATGTGAATGAGATGTGTTAAGATTTGTCTTGAATTGCGATTATGTGAATGTGATTCCTCAGAATGAGTATATATGGGTGTGAAATCAAAATGTAAGGATGTCATAACAATATTATGTGCATGTTGTTGAGTGTTAACAAGGCATGATTGTAGGAGCATTTTTAAAGTGTATATCTGTTAAGTATAGCAAAACAATGATGGATCTGTCACATAAATGTATGCATATGCTGAATGTGATGCTTAAAGATTAATATGTGCTTCAAATAATTTTACATGCTATAAAATATATGTATATATATTGTATTGGTTCCCCACTAAGCGAATATCGCTTAGCATGGATGTTTTGTCCATGTAGGTATTTGAAGATAGTAATTGGAAGACAGTTCGGCATCGCCAACAGCCAACATATAGGGATCACTATAGTCATAGGTCATCTTGTTAAAAGTGTAGGAGATGTATCTTTAAAGAGAAATTGTTATAGAATATTATGTATTTTGTAATATTATGTATGGAAATTCAGACATAGTTGTATGTATATCTGAGGAAATTTATTTATCCTGAATTTTCTTTTATTAAACTATTTGATGTGCATGTGTTCGAGTTGTAACACTCCACAATTCCTGTAGTGAATCTCTACAGGTGGTTAGGGGGTGTTACAGGGCTGCTAGAAAAAATCAGGTTTCTGAACTAGAAATCTCCATACAGCCTTTCAGTGGTTTCCATGTGTCGGTAATCAATGAAAAAGGAATTTTAGAGGGTAGCTACCAAGCGGTTAACATGATGAAGCAAATGCATTTTCTTCTAAGAGCAGGTCTGGGCAGAAATTCGTAGGGGCCACAGTCACCTATCATAACGAAGGGTTAGAAGGACCGAAGAGGACTAGGCTATAAGGGTGTAAGCAGTAAAGGGAAATAGAAGTTAGCAGACATTCCTCATATTTTGGAAAGCTTTGTGCCAGCAATACCCCTTTGTGCTTATTGTGGAGAGACTGAACCTCAGTTTATCAATAATCAGATTGTCCCATGCTTTGAAGTTTTTAATGATGTATTTGACTGGACTGATGGAACCATCAAGTTAGTTGAAGATTTTTGGGATGAAGAGATTATGACCCAGAGCAACATTGAAGACAAAAATGCACCGGAAGAGGTTTATACTGACAAGTTGCTTACCGCTAGGGTGAAGGGAGAGGAAAAAATAGGGGTTGTAGCACCAATGCAAAACCTAAGGATCCAATACCTAGAAGCTCCACCAGAAGTAGTCGAAAAGCCACCCCCAAGTCAAAACAATAGTGTCCTATCGGCTACAACATCTGCATCGGCGGATGAAGAAAACCATAGTTATTTAGATGTTCTTTTTGTTCCAGAACTTTTTAATGATGATAATTTGTGCAATTCCAATTTCATTAATGAAATGAACAATTTTGCTTATTTGTGTGATATTTCTGATGATTTCATTTCACATGATCATACACATGATGCATCTATTTTTGACATTAATTCAACTAATACAACTCCATTTAATCTCGGGACTTTGGAAAACCCAAAGCCAATCTTGATTGTGTTTGACATAACTCGTGAAGAGAGCTTAAAATTTGAGAGAATCTTAAAAAAATATAAAAAAGTCTTTGCCTGGACCTATGAAGACATGCCGGGGATTGACAGAAACATTATTGAACATGCAATTATGACTTATCCGGAGTCTAAAACGATCAAGCAAAAGCTTAGAAGACTTAGGCCAGAATGGGCACAGAAGGTAAAAGAGGAAGTGTATAAGCAGATTGAGGCCAAATTCCTAGTTGAGGATCAGTACCCGATGTGGCTAGCTAATGTGGTCCCTATAGTTAAAAAGGACGAGAAAGTTTGTGTATGTGTGGATTATCAGGATTTGAACAAAGCCTATCCAAAAGACGATTTACCTCTGCCCCACATTGATGTTTTAATAGATAGTGCAGCTTCTTGCATGATGTACAGCTTTGTAAATGGCTATGCTGGATATAATCAGATCCTCAACAAAATTGTAGATCGGATTAAGACAGCCATCATCACCAAATGGGGTACATTTGCTTATCGAGTCATGCCTTTTGGACTAGAGAATGCAGGCGCGACTTATCAAAGGATGGCCATTAAGATTCTTGATGACTTGATTCACAAGGAAGTAGAGGTGCATGTAGATGACATGATGATTAAGTTGGCTACTAGGGAAGGTCACTTTGGAGCCTTGGAGAAGTTCTTTCAAAGGATTGATAAGTATAACCTTCGCCTTAACCCTAAGAAGTGCATTTTTAGAGTTACCTCTGGAAAATTGCTTGGTCCTGTAGTAAGTTAAAGGGGAATTGAAATAGATCCCGACAAGGTCAAGACGATTAGAGAAATGCCAATGCCTTAGAAGGAGAAAGATGTTAGAAGTTTTTTAGGAAAACTGCAGTACATTAGTCAATTCATAGCCCAGCTATCTTTGATTTGCAAGCCAGTGTTCAAGCTTCTCAGAAAAGACTAGCCTATTAAATGGAACAACGATTGTCAGAAGGCTTTCAATGATCCGCCAGTCTTGAAGCCACCTTGACCGATCAAGTCACTAATCCTCTATTTGGCAATTAAAAGCAGCTCAGTAGGCGCATTGATGGCTCAAGAAGATGAGTTCGGTGTAGAATATGCAATCTACTATCTCAGTAAAATGTTTCTCCTTTATGAGGCAGGGTATGTTGAAGTTGAAAAGATCTATTGGCAATAATTTGGGCCTCAAAAAAATTGAGATACTATTTCCACTCATTCAGGGTTTAGGCAGTTGCTAAACAAAATCCTTTGAGATATCTTCAGGAAGCGCCTTCTCTGCTCGGAAAGATGGGTAGGTGGTTAATACTACTCCAGGAATTCGATATAGAATACATCACTAGGAAAACCATTAAAGGGAGAGTTGTAGCTGAATTCTTAGTTGATCATCCTATCGAAGGAGACCATGTCGAGTACAACTTCCCAAACGAAGATGTCATGGCCATTGAAGTTTAGGGATGGCAGATGTATTTTGATGGAGTAGTTAATAACAAGGGGGCAGGTGTCGGGATCATTCTGATAACCCTGGATGGTGAAAAGTTACCACTAGCTAAGAAGCTGAGATATAGAGCCACTAATAATAAATTCGAGTACGAAGCATGCATTTTCAGTTTGGAGGATCTTTTGGCCTTAGGGGCAAAGTCTGCAAAAGTTTTTAGAGATTTGTCTTTGGTGATCCATCAGATTTGAGGAGAATGGTCTGTTAAAGAGAAAAGACTGGTACCATATGTAAAACACCTCCACAAGCTGAGTGGTCAGTTTGAAACTTGTACTTTCCATTTCATGCCTAGAGATGAGAATCAGTTGGCCGATGCCCTCGCAACTCTGGTGTCCATGTGGGATAACCTAGAAGGAAGGATTATGAAGCCCGTGTTAATCTCAAGTTCGCAAAAGCCGTGCTTTGAACATGAAAAGGTGATGGATGTCGAAGTCACTAATGGAAAACCTTGGTACTATGATGTTCAGAATTACCTGGAGAGGTTGGTATTCCTAGAAGAGGCTTCTGAAAAAGATCGAAGAATGATTAGAAAATTGTCCAATCAGTTCCTCAGTGTAGATGGCATGCTATACAAGAGACAAGCAGACGACATTCAGTTAAGATACATAGCAGAGAAAGAATCTAAGAAGGTTATGGAAGAAGTCCATGCTGGTGTTTGCGTAACTCACATGAATGGCTTGTTCTTAGCAAAGAAAATCATGCGCCAAGGGTTCTATTAGATCACTATGGATACAGATTGTTCAAAGTTTGTGAAATAATGTCATCTGTGCCAACAGTATGTAGATTCGAGGCATATGCCAGTGTCGGAGCTACATAATTTATCCTCACTATGGCCATTTGTAGCTTGGGGGATAGATATTATAGGGGAGATACGCCCTACCGCCTCTAATAAACATTGATTCATTATAGTCGCCATCGATTACTTTACTAAATGGGTCGAGGCTGAATCTTTTAAGAAGGTAGATGCCCAAGACATCGCCAGGTTTATAGAGCGGAATTTGGTATGTAGGTACGGCCTCCCCCATCATATCGTGTCTGACAATAGGGTACAGTTCTTAGCTAAAACTAGACGGGTATTGCCGAAGTATGGAATACAGCACCATAAGTCCTCTCCATATCGACTTTAAACTAATGGAGCGGTTGAAGCGGCCAACAAAAATGTCAAGAAAATTTTGGCTAAGATTGTACAGAATTACAAAGACTGGGCAAAAAAGTTACCTTTTGCACTATGGGGCTATAGAACTACCATCAGAACATCAATAGGCACAATAGGCACAACACCATTTTCTTTAGTGTATGGAATGGAGGCGGCTAAAATTGAGCTCAGGTTTCTGAGGGTGATTATGGAAGCTGAAATTCTAGAAACAGAATGGGCCCAATAGAGATTACTGCAGTTGAACTTGCTTGATGAGAGTAGGTTGCGAGCTTACTATCGCAACAAGGTCTACCAAAAGAGGTTATCCTAGTCATTCGGTAAGAAGGTTAGAAAGCATCCGCTAAAAGAAGGAGATCTAGTCTTCAAACAGATGAGGCTAGGAGTACCAGACATTCGAGGGAAATTTAGGCCAACGTGGGAAGGTCCGTTTGTGCTAAAGAAGCTGTTGTCAAAGGGGGTGGCAATTTTAACAAACAGTGATGGGACCGAGTTCAAGGAGCCGGTCAACATTGACAGATTAAAGAGGTTCCATGGCAAAAATGTGGGCTGGCTAAAATTGGGCGCCCTGTCAGGGTGAAAACCGAAAAAAGGCACTCTGGGCAAAAATTTAGGGCTGAGAGAAAATATTCAATTATGAAAACCCGAGAGGGCTAATTGATAACAGGAGTTTGATGCTCGCAAGACCCATCCTGAGACTAAGTGTAGTTTTGTGTTTTTGATTTTTTTTGTCAAAAAATGATCATGTGTGATGAAATCAAATAGAAATACTCATAAATTTGCAATAAAAGACTCAGTTTGCACTTTTCATGATTGTTTAGTTTTCTTACAAAAAGCAAAAATAAATTGTCATTTGCAATCTAAAAACTATTATTTACTGCATTCATTCAGTCAGATGTTTATGCCAATTGGTCCAGTTGTCAACAGCGGGGCTAGTCACCCATTGTTTGTACTCGCGTGAGCTGGTAAAATCTGAATCTTCAGCCCTCAGAATAGTGGTACTCAAGGGAACTGCGCCCAAAGTCCGCAATAGCCAGGAACCCACTATGAAAAGCCAGCGGCGGAGTCATAATTGTCTGACACCCTCCGAACTGACGAATGCAACGGGATGTGATGCAAAAGGAGGCCCTGTAAAGTCCGCATAATGGGATACATCCTGAAGGCCCATCCTAAGTCACATAGTCAAGATGTATCCAAGGACTCATAAAGCTGATATCTCCGTCCGCCAAGGTGGTTGTCCATGCAAAGCCTTTATAAGGAGAGTCGAACTGATATGTCCTCTGTTTGTAGAAAAGGTGCACCAGTGAGTATGCACTGATCACCCTAGGAGGGGGTTCTGTCAATAACCTTAACTTCTCCTACAGCTACACTTGAACAAAAAAGCCGCTAGAATGATTTGGATCCATTTCGGGCAAAAATAAGGCATAGGGTTATATGAAAATCCCTAATGGGATGCATTTCCCAATAAGAAAAGTTAGCGTGAAAACTCACAAGGGGCGCACTACCTTTAAAAATAATAACATAAATTACCTGGAGTAACATGGGACTCCCGGTCATAAAAGCAGTAGGGTTAGTGCAGAAGGCATCCAAGCCAATGATCATCTTGACTAGAATGATTGGGAAAGGGGTCAGCCTGCGGTGGATGCCATCTACAATGTTAAATAGTCGATAGTCACCGATTGTCTCATCTGAGGTCACTAGCAGATATCAGGATAAGCAGATCAATAGAACTACACTAGCTTGATAAGTAGGCACATCTGGAAAGCCATCGAGTGCATCGAGTAGAGGCTCTAGAGAAAAGAAATCCCCTCTAGGAACTAGTCGAGCAGCCTCGGAGGGTGATATGCCCAAGGCGAAGGCCAAATCCCTAAGCTGATATGGCCAATAACTTGGGACACAAGGAAGGGTACCAGGGGAAAACCTCACATCGGTAATTACGGTAAACTCTTCGGCCAGAGGACATAGTTCTTGATGAGTAAACCGAAAATATGAAACTGGGGATCCCAATGGTGGATGGCAGCCAGTAAAAGATCTCGGTCTAACTTGATCCTTCTTAAAAGCCTCAGACTTGAATAGGGAGCTAAAGCGCCCGTTTCCTAAGTCTTGGGATCATTCAGTAGCCGGCGCAGTTTATCGAAGACGTGCATGGACATTTCAGATAGCTGTATAAAGAGTAAACAAGTTGGATTAGTGAAAAGGATAAAAGGGAAGTGACATTAAAAAGGAAAAAAGGAATCAGTCTGGCTCGCCTTAAAAAATTAGACCACGTTTTCGTGCATTTTCAAACTCATGCATTTCCACCAGCATAGTTTACTTTTTTCTTGTTATTTTTTGGCATATATAATTTACTTGCAGGAAAATGCTCAATAAACGGTGTCAACTGCAAGAATGGAGCCCAAGAGAATATTCAGGAAGTAAAGTAAGCAATCAAGCAAGTTAAAAAAAATATAAAAAAAGAATAGGGAAATAAAGTAAAAAAAAAAATCTTTGGCCGAGGTGCGGCCACTTGGCCGCACTTCACATGGCTGAGATGCGGCCATGAGGCCATACCTCACATGTCCAAGATGCGGCCACAAGGCCATATCTCGCGAGGGTGACATGCGGCCTCACCTTGAGGCTGCATGTCAAGGGGTATTTAAACCCCCTTTTGCCCGTATATGGGCTCCTCTCTCCTCATTCAAAATTTTTTTTCTTACATTTCTTTGTTTTTTCATCCGTTTTCTGTCTCTCTTTTTGCTCATATCTTGCCCTTTTGTGATCCATTTCGTGTATTTCTCACACCAAAGCGATCCTATTTTAACTGTCTTCAAGGTGATATAATTTTTTTAGAGTTTCTCTATCATTTTTTTAGTGGATATTTCACCAGAAGGTTAGTTTTTTTCCCTTTTTCATATTTTTTTTATTTATTCTACATGATACATTTGCTATTTATTTTCTTTGTAAATAGAAAAAAAAAGGAATGAGAAATGCTTACCTTGTTCCTTACGCGAACTAGTGGGAGAAAAAGTGAAAAACACAGTAGAAATAATTTGTAAATGTGGAATACGTAGAAACTAGATATTTATATGATTTTTCAGCATGTAATTAGATCCTGCTGTTATGTTTATTTTTATTGCTTATTTAAATAATATGTTAAAGTGTAAGTAAGTAAAGATAATGCCATCTACAAATGCAAACGAGTAGAAAATAATAATTGCTATTTTTGAGTTATATGCTTACAACAGAAAAAAAATGTACATAATTTGGACATTGAAATTGGTTGAGTAGGACTCAAACCTTGTTGGAATCTTTTGTGCGTATACGGATTTGGTGCACTTTAGTTAAAATGTCGCCCAAACTTAGTCAAAATGCTGTGCTAATTTAGTCATAATGCTGCCCGAATTTAATTAAAATGCTTAAATTTGCAGCATGAAAAGGTAGTTTAATATAGAAAATTAGTCGATAAAATAATATTGAATAATTTATCTCGCATAAACTAACTGTCAATTTATTTCCAAGATGCCTCAACAGCGTAGAGTGCGCCAGAGATGTGATGTACCTCTGCCTCCAGAGGAGATGACGGACGCGCAGATACAACATTTTGAGACCTTATGGCAGATAGGGCTTGTACCTAGTAGATTCATGTCTAGACTGTTCCTACAGCAGATAGGCATGTGGGACGAGGTGAGCGCCCTGATAGCATCGGCTGGCTGGACTGAGTTCTTGAGATTGGCTTACCAGACATATCCAGAGATCATTAGAGAGGTGTTGGCCACATTACAGTGTAAGGGGTATCAGAGGCCAGACATGGAGCCGGGGACTATATCATTCTGGGCTAGAGGCCATTATCACGAGATGAGCCGCTTAGATTTCTCTCGGGCGATGGATCTCCTGACAGGGGAGCAGGTCATGGTACCAGATAGGGCCGTCCCCACACATTGCTGGGAGTAGATCGCTGCACCAGGTGTCCCTTACCGCTCTGATCAGGCGAAGAGCACTCTGTTGTGTTCACAGGCCCTAAGGTACATTTAGAAAGTATTGGCCAGTAGTTACCTTGGCCGAACTGGGAGTCAAGGTTCAATAAATGCAAGAGAGATTTGGAGTCTGTGGGCCACTGGGCATATATGCGTCAGAGGAGTGGTGACTAAGTTACTTCTTCATTTGAGACATGATCCCAGCACATTTGGAGGGAGATATATCTGTTGATCTTGCCGTTGCCGGTTCTATGGGTATGGTAGAGCCGGTATCGGAGGAATCAGATGAGTACAGGCTACTCAGTATGGCAGAGACCAGGAGGTGGTACTTCAGGAGGTGACTACCTATTGCCAGATGAGGAGGAGCCATGTACGCCATAGGATGAGTAGGGTGTATATGACACTACAAGAAAACTGATTTTTAACGATCAAAATTTAGCGAAGGGATAAAAATTCGGTCGTAAAAAGATACAAACAACGAACAGAATTTAATTCGGTCATTAAAACTCAAATTTTATTATTATTTAACGAAAGGTTTAATTCTGGTCGTTAAAAAACTCAAAATCCGGTTGTTATTTACTTGGAACGAAACGAAGGAACAGGAACTTCCAAACCATTTACCTCCAAAAATAACCTAAAATCACAAAAATGCATTTTCCCATCTACTGAACTTCTTCAACTCTCTACTCCTCTCCCTCGCGTAGCCCCCTCCATCGCACGTCCTCTCCCTCGTGAGCCACCAGATGCCAGATCCGACATCGCCCCCCATGTCGTCGCCGCTCATCCCCACCCCTCCATTGCAGATCTGATCTCGCTGTTGCCGCTGCCTCGCGCATCGTCTGTCTCTCACGCTATCAGTTCACCGCCGTGGCCCATCACCATCGCCTCTCGTTCCTCCTCCCTTACTCGCCAGTGACTCCGCCCTCTCTCGCACCGGTTAGTGTTTGCCATTTTCTATCTTAAATTTTTATTTATTTATTTATTTATTTTTGTTTTATTTTATCATCATTTAAAACATGGCCTTCTTCCTCCTCTTCTTTCTCAACAACCTTTCGGCGGATCAATAATTTGGTGAGTTAATCATTTTTTTTGTTGTGTTCCCTCTAAAAAAAAAGATAGAAGAAGAAAAAATGGGGCAGCTTCAACTGCAGAAATTATTAGTAACTTGATAGTGAATTGTATCAGTTTTTAAGGAGCTGATTGCTAAAGACTCAAACTTTGAAATTTCTCTTCATTTGTTTTCAATTTTGAAATTCTGGATTTTTGGGTTTTGATTGTATTTGTTTTGAGGTTTGTGGGTTGGGTTTGATTTGGATTTGATATAAGTGGGTGTTTTCCTTGTTTTGGATCATCAAACAAGGAGGGCAGTGATGGAGGTGGTGGTGCCGTCAAAGAAGTGGCCAAAAAGGATTCGGTCAAAGAAGGTTATGTTGCTCAGTCTCATGTTAATAGAGTTAGCTCAGGTAAAAAAGTTTGTTCTTTAAGAAGTTTTTGGTGAATATGCTATGATGTTCCTTTCAAAGATTAATTTAGTTGTAATTGGAGTTGAATTATGAGTTTCTCGGTTTTAATAGAGTAGTGTTTCTGATAAAGTTCATTGCTACTTTGATCTATTTCGTTTATTGGTAGTTTACTTAATTGGAGGTTTCTTAAAGCTCTGTTGCTAGTTCTTTGATGGTTTGTATGTTTAAAATTGCCTACTGCTTGTGCTATTTGAGGTTTACGCTAATGGAGTGCTGCTAGTGTTGTTTTAGAGATCTGCCCTTAGTTATGGGAATTGATGTTTTGGAATTTCTTATTATTAGGTCTTCTTTTCTATCATAATTGTCTAGTTAGAACCGGATGGTAGTACTTGGAAACTCTTTAATGCCCCTTTAAGTGGATGGTACAAATTGTTGATACTTTTTGTTCTTCTTTAAAAAATGTTGAGTATGAAAAACTTATGCTTTAATTAGCATTTTATTTAACGTTATATTGTTACAGTCAATTTCATTTGGAGAAAAAGGCCATTTGCTTATTTACTTGATTATAGACATGCATTTTAATATCCATTAGGTTATTTAAATATGTTTACAATAAGTTGCATCTCTATTTCGAACTGATGCATTTAGTCATACAGACAAATCGAAATCTCGAAATGGTTCTGATCATAAGAAGGAGCCATCAATTCCTAAAGATGGACCGACTGCTCATATTGCAGCACAAACATTTACATTCCGAGAACTTGCTGCAGCAACGAAGAATTTCATATCAGAGTGTCTGTTGATGAAGGGGGTTTTGGGCGCTTTTATAAAGGTTGCTTAGAAAGCAGTGGACAGGTAATTTGAGAATAGTTGAAATGAATGTTCATAGTATTATTATATGACATACATTGTGACACTGTTTTGTATGAACTTTCTGCATTTATTTATATTTTTACCTTTTTAAGCATCTATTACCAACAAGAATCATCAAGAAAAGCTGCTACTGGTGCTAAGTTCATTCTTATGGCATAAATTTGGGCTAATTAGGGATTTGGTTTTGCAAGTAGTTGCTGTAAAGTAGCTTGATCAGAATGGCCTTCAAGGAAATAGGGAATTTCTAATGGAGGTTCTCATGCTCAGTCTCCTTCACCATCCAAACCTTGTTAATTTGATTGTTTATTGTGATGACGTGGATCAACGCCTCCTTGTATATGAGTTTATGCCACTTGGATCATTGGAAGATCACCCACACGGTTAGATTTTCTACTTTCTTTTGGTAAATATGCAGTATTTGTAGAACCTTTCTGCTCCTTGTTTGATTATGCTCTCATAATTCATTACACATATATGAAATTTCATGGGATCAACTTCTTGTTTTTGACTTTTATTGGATAGCATCATTTTTTCTCTGTAGAGATCTTACAGTTTTGCTAATATGTAGAATTATCATTTTGTAATAAACATCATTTGAGAACATAGATTAGTTATTTGTCCATTTAAGGCTTTTATATACTTTTTAGGAAGTTATATTTGTTTGGTTATTCCTGATATCCCAACAAATTTATTCATGTAAATATTATGCGCTGCTCATGGTTGCTTGTAGTTCTATATGTCTAGAATCACTTGGATATGTTAAGGATGTTAAGCTCTAGAACTGAGTGACTTCCCAAAACCTCTTGCACCTTTTTTTAATAAGGTGTGTCATAGTATGGTACAATATGGTATATAGTATAGTATTTATTCTTAGCAAGTCATGGAGGATAGTATAATCTCTTGATAATATGGTACAATATGGCTCAAAATCTCTTGATAAAAGGAAGAAGCCACCAAAAATGAAAAATAAACAATTTTTTGTAAGCTAGAAAAATAAGATTAGGCCTATATATTATGATATAAACGAGTTTCAAACGTTAAATAAGAATAGTAAGAATAAAATATATTGAACCATGATCAATTGCCAAATACTTTTGTTGTATGCATTATTCTTTTATTTAATTGTAAATAATTGAATATTGCATTGTCCCTCCTTCAAGAAATTATTTTCTATAATTTTATTTTTCACATAAACTCTCTTTCTCCCTTGGTTGGGTTTTAAAAGTAATATACAAGAATAGACTATGCTATTTTGACGTTCTCATATGCTTGTCTTATTTATTTATTTATTTTAATTTATAAAATTATATCACAAATTTATTTATTTATTTTAATTTATACAATTATATCTTTATTTCTTTTCTATATAACACTCAAACAAGTCTCTCCTTATCACACTCCCCTTTCATTAATCTTAGATTTATTTTGATAAATAATGTAGGGATGGTGTTGCTGCGAGAGGAAATAAAAAAGATAACAACTACTAGACTTGATTTTGTTGTGAAAGAGGAAGGCTAGATACTTGGCAAGGCCTTTTCATTTTT
This sequence comes from Excoecaria cochinchinensis, assembly GCA_947683425.1. Lineage (NCBI taxonomy): Eukaryota > Viridiplantae > Streptophyta > Magnoliopsida > Malpighiales > Euphorbiaceae > Excoecaria > Excoecaria cochinchinensis. Next base: position 1,114,237 of record CANTUQ010000022.1, read on the forward strand.
TAAATTTTTTGAAGAGTATATACAATTATACTTGTTGGATTTTGGATATTTTGAAATGTATATATAATTGCACTTGTTGTGAGATTTTGGATATTTTGTAACTGGTATTTTCCAATCTATGAAAACACTAATAATAATTTTGGATTTATGTGTGTGTGTAAATGATATGTACAGGTAATATTTAAATAAAATATTTTATTTATTTTGAAAATTTAATATTAATGATAAAATTTTCTTTCAACGAAAGAAAATCCGGTCGCTAAAAGGGATCTTTAACAATCAAAATTCTCTTCTTTAAAAATAAATACAATTAGCAAAGGGCAAATCCGATTGCTAAAAATGAAATACAATTAGCGAAGGGAAAATCCGGTCGCTAAAAGGTATCTTTAACGACCGAAAATTCCCTCGTTAAAAGTGAATACAATTAGCGAAGGAAAAATTCGGCCGCTAAAAATCAATATTCAACAACCAAAAATGTTCTGGTCGTTAAAAACATTAACGACCGGATTCAATATCCGATCGTCTATACCTTTAACGAATGGGCTTTTACCGACCGAATTTTTCGATCGTTATAGGTCTTTAACGATCGGATTTTGACTTTTAACGACCGGATTTCCCTTTATTAGAAAGCAATTTTCTTGTAGTGTGATTTGGAAGTCACATATCTTATCGGCACTCCCCCTTCACAGTGGATCCTGCATGAGAGCGGAGCCCATACCACTCCTCCACCACAAATTCATTACAGTCAGCCAGGCTATCCGAGGGCATCCTCCTCCACAGCCTCGGCGCCACCTGAGTACAGGGCGGAGCAGAGTCAGCCCACTCCAGAGATGTCATTCCAGGATATGTTGTCTGCATTTATTGCTCTAGGGCAGCGCCAAGATGAGAGGCTCACCCTATTTTGCCAGTAGATAGCAGAGGGGTTCGGAGAGATCGGTATGCATTTACACAGGATAGAGGAATTTATGACTACCTTGCCGGCTACGACAGCACAAAGGGTTGATGAGTCCTTCCAGAGGATGGATGATTCGTTGGCCGCCACTTGACACCCGATGGATGTATTGGAGCACACTTCTGCAGGGATATCCCACGGTGTGAGGGATCTGCATGAGGATTTAGGGAGAGACTTGCCCATCATCCGAGAGGATTTAGGGTTGCACATTGATGGATACGCTTCTGCTATATCTAGTCTAGCCTCTAGTTTTCAGGAGCTGTCTCACACTGTTGTGAGCATGGCTAGCCCATTCCTCAACAGATAGGCAGAGGTTAGATTTCGGGTATCCCATCAGTCATTATCGAGGCCACCGCCTGAGGATGTCACACATCAGTCAGCACCTCATCCAGCTCAGCTTGACGATCCAGATATGCCCATAGATTATCCTCCTCTATAGATGTGTATTTTAGGGAGATATTGGATATTATTTTTGTAAGATGTACAAAAATTTTCACTTATAGTATAACTTTATATTTATGTTTGTTATAGGTTTGCTATTGAACATAACGAACAAAAAAAAATAAAAAAATACAAATAATAAAAAAATAATAATAATGACAAAATGAAAATAAAGAAATATTAAAATAATAAAAACAAATTGATTCATATAATACTGGAATAGGTTAATGCGATCAAGTAAACCATTTTCTTTTAACTTTTAGGCACACGACAATAATATCTAACTGCCATTTGGATAAATGGTCAACTTGCCAACAAAGGAAATGAAGATTACTATTACACCGCATCAATAGGTTAGATACTAACCTGGCTAGAGCTAGACACCGCATAAGTTAGACGCTGCAACGAGGAATGTTAGACACCGCATAGGTTAGACGCTGCAACGAGGAATGTTAGACACCGCATCATCAGGTTAGATACCAACCCGGCTGGAGCTAGACACTGCACAGGTTAGATGCTAAATCGAGGAAGGTTAGACAGCACACCAACAGGTTAGATACCAACCCGACTAAGGCTAGACACCGCACAGGTTAGATGCCACAACGAGGAAGGTTAAACACCGCACCAAAGTCAGTTACAGACCAACCCGGCTAAGGCTAGACACCGCACAGGTTAGATGCCGTAACGAGGGAGGTTAGACACCGCTTCAAAGTTGGTTACAGACCACAACAACTGGGGCTAGACACCGCACAGGTTAGATGCCGCAACGAGGGAGGTTAGACACCGCATCAAAGTTGGTTACATACCACAATGGCTGGGGCTAGACACCGCACAGGTTAGATGCCCCAATGATGAAGGTTAAATACCATAACGACATAGACTAGACATCGTACAGGTTAGATGCCGCAGCAACAAAGGTTAACACATCGACAAAAAGATAGTAAAAAACCCAGTAACTTCTTTCAGGTCGGAAAGACAACTGGCTCAGGTACGCGTCTCTTCTTTCTTTCTTTGAGTTTTGGCTCACTTAGGCACCCAAGCACTATGTTCTCAAAAACTGGGGGCAACTGTAGACACCGGGTCCTGAGACAGCCCATACCAAGGTTACTTAATGATGAAAATGATGCTTGATCATGAGTAAAATGGTTTAAAGTGATGATTTCCTTGTCAAAACCTTTTTTTTTAAAAAAAAATATTATTAATTTTTGGGTTTTTTTGGGTTTTCGACGACCTATCATAGCACGAATTGCATGGCGTGCAAGGCAACTCCTACTAGTAGCACGCGCTTGTGGGCGGTACACACTAGCTGTGGCACCTACGCACGAGGCGCGATGCCTGTGCGCAGCATGCGGCCCCCTGTCTGGACGCGCATGTCGTGCAAGCGATATGCGGCCCTCCTACGTGAGGGCACATATCGTGCAGCCGTCATGCGGCCTCCCACACAGGGGGTGCATGCCACGCAAGCGGCCTTGCTAAAATTTGGCGCCCTATCAGGGTGAAAATCGAAAAAGGTACTCTGGGCAAAAATTAATGGCTACGAGAAAATATTCTATCATGAAAACCCAAGAGGGCTGATTGATAACAGGACCCTGACGCTTGCAAGATTTATCCTGAGATTAAGTGTAGTCTTGTGTTTTGAATTTTCTGTCAATAAATGATCATGTGCAATGAAATCATATAGAAATGTTCATAAATTTGCAATAAAGGATTTAGTTTGCACTTTTCATGATTGTCTAGTTCTTTTACAAAAAGAAAAATACATTATCTTTTGTAGTCTAAAAACTATTCTCTATTGCATTCGCTAGGTCAGATGTTTAAGCCAACTAATCCTATTGTCGATAGTAGGGCTAGTGACCCACTCTTTATACTCCGGCGAACTAGTAAAATTAGAATCCTCAGCCCTTGAAATGGTCGTATTCAAGGATAGCTGCCCCCAAAGTCCACAGTAGCCAGTAATAAATGCCAGAGATAAGATTCTACCATAAAAAGCTAACGGTAGATTCACAATGGTCTGACACCCTCAAACTGACGAATGCAACGGGCTGTGATGCAAAAGGAGGCCCTATAAAGCCCACACAATGGGACACACCCTGAAGGCCTATCCTGAGTCCCGTAGTCAAGGTGCATCTAGGGGATCATGAAGCTGATATCTCCGTCTGCCAATGTAGCTATCCATATTAATCCTTCATAAGGAGAGTCGAACTGATATGTTTGCTGTCTAAGGAAAAAAATGCACCAATGAGTATGCATTGATCACCCTAGGAGAGGGTTCTGTCAATAACCTTAACTTCTCCTACAGCCACACCTGAAAAAAAAAAGAAAAAAAAGAGTCAAATTGAAAATAATAAAAAAAGAGGATCCATTCCAGGCAAAAATAAGGCATAGGGTTATGTGAAAATCCCTAATGGTACGCATTTTTCGATAGGAAAAGTTAGTGTGAAAACCCACAAGGGGCGCACTAACTTCAAAAATAATGACATAGATTACCTGGAGTAATAAAGAACTCCCGGTCATAAAAGCGGTAGAGTCAGTGCAGAGGGCGTCCAAGCCAATGATCGTCTCGGCTAGAATGACTGGAAAAGGGGTCAGCCTGCAGTGAATGCCATCTATAATGCTAAATAGTCGATAGTCGCTGAATGGTTCATTTGAGGTCACCAACAGGTATCTTCATAAGCAGATCAGTAAAACTACACTAGATCGATAGGTGGGCACACTTGAAAAGTCACTGAGTGAATCAAATAGGGGCTCTAGGGAAAAGAAATCCCCTCCAGGAACTAGTTGAGCTGCCTCAGAGAGGCCACATCCCTAAGCTGATATGGTCCATAACTTGGAACACAAGGAAGAGTACCATGAGAAAATCTCACATCAGTAATTGTATCGAATTCTTCGGCCAAGGGACATAGTTTTTGGTGAGTAAATCAAAAAATGTGAAACCGAGAATCCTAATAGCGGATGGCAGCCAATAAAAGGTCTCGGTCTAACTTGATCCTTCTCAAAAGTCTCAGACTTCAATAAGGGGCTAAAGCGCCAGTTTCCCAGGTCTTTGGATCATCTATGAATCGGTGCAGTTTATTAGGGATGGGCATTGATGATATGAGCTTAAATAGCTCATTATTAATCCATATTTTATGGTTAGAAGTAATGTTTTAAGTGCTTTTATTTGTTAGTATTAGGTATGTTTTATGTTTTTGTTTGAGTTTTGTGTGTAGGAAGAAAATGGAGAAAAGATGGAGAAAATGGAGAAAAATAGCCAAAATGAGCCTAGCAAGAAGAGTTTCTGTCGCGAGCGCGACAGTGGCGCGATCGCGACAAAACGCACTAAGGGAACCCAAAGAAGAAGAGAGAAAAAGAAGGAAGAAGCATTGTCGTGACCAAGGGTGGCGTTGCGAGGTCGCGACGGGGCACGGAGCAAGCAAATGCGAGAAAGGTGGAGCTATGAAAATAGCGCGCTCTGTCGCGAGCGTGACGATGTCGGGATCGCAACAGAAAGATCCGTTAGAGACAAAAGTTCAAATTTCACTTTGAAGAGTTATGCCTTTCCACCAATAGTTGCAATTTTTTCCAAGAGACATTTGAGGAGACATCATTAGAACAGTATAAATAGTATTATTAACTGTAATTTTAAAAAAGAATATTATTTTTAGTAAAATTTCTGTAAGTTAGAATAGTTCTTTCATTACTTTAGTTTTATTTTCTAAAAGTAGAGTTTATGTATTGAAGAGAAGATAGCATACAAAGAAGAAGATTAACTTTGGTGACTTGAAAAGGGTTGAAAAATCTCCTTCTTTATCTCTAATCTTTTTATTCTTCTTTGTATATTCTTATGATGTAAATTCTGAACTTGAATACTTAGTAGAAATATGTTTTATGGTTTATATAAATTCATGTGTTCTTGCTTGTAGAATTTCATATTGGTATATTATTTATGATCATTATAAGTTTGAGTTTGATTGAGAAATGAATTCATTCTTACATCTAATTGGAAATTCATCATTAAGTTATTATTTGAGAAATCATAATATTGAAATGGTTGTTATAGGTTGTGTTATATTCCTAAGATTTGCATATATATTCATCTAGTTCTTGAATGAAAGTTTGGAATTAGACTTATATGTGTATGTTTTAGGCAATCCTATTTATGTCGAGAGAGTAAGTAGGAAATTTATTCAACTTGGCTTGCATGACAAGAGTACCATATTAATCAAGAATAATTAATTCAAGTTCCATTTTTATACTTAGCATCATTAATGTTTCTATCTTCTTTGACTATCATTAACTAGGCATAATTAATTTACATGTTAGATTAGTTAAAATCACTTTTCCAATAGTTTATCATTGTAAACAAGATTAGAATTGGGTAGTAATAGTGAGTAAAACACATTCCTCGTGGGATCGACATCTAAAGTACTATTTCGGTACACCGTATACTTGCGATATAATTAGCATCTATAGAAAATGCTCAACAATTGACATATTCAAATGGCTGGACATGAAAGAAATAAGTTGGATAAGTACAAAAGAGGAAAGAAAATACTTGATTGAGAGCTCTGTCCCAAAAGAATGATAAGCAAGTGACATGGAAAGTAATGAAAGGAACCAGTCTGGCTCGTCTTAAAAAAAATAGACCACTTTTTCGTGCATTTTTAGACTCATGCATTCCCACCAGCATAGCTTATTTTTGTTGTTTTTGTACATATGTAATTTGTTTGCAGGAAAATGCTCAATAAGCAGTGTCAACGGCAAAAATTAAACCCAGGAATATATTCAGGGAGTAAGTAAAAAAAAAAAAAAAAGCCTGGCTAGCAACACCTCGAATGGCCGAGGTGCGGCCACGAGGCTGCACCTCATGTTGATGAGGTGCTGCCTTGCGAGGCCGAAGTGCGTCCTCATTTTGAGGCCGCACCTCGGGAGGTATAAAACCTCACATTTGGCCGTGCCCCACTCCCTCTCTCCTCTCTCAGCTTTTGCTATTTGCTCACCTATTTTCTCTCTAGCCTTAATTGCTTTTTTGGTCATATCTTTTCCATTTGTGATCCATTTTGTGCGTCGTTCACGCCAAAACAATCCTTATTCAGCTGCCTTCGAAGTGATCTAAATTTTTTAAAGTTTCTCTACCAGTTTTTTAGTGAATATTTTGCTTACCAGGTAAGTTTTCATTTGTTTTTTCTATTCTATTTTATTAAGTTCTTTATTTTTCTTTATTTTTATTTTATTTTTCGACAGAATATGAAAAAAAATGAAAAAAAATACATACCTTGTTCATCGCCCACAGTGGAGAAAGAGAAAGAAAAGTAATAAAAAATGTGTATATGTTGTAATGTGATAGAAATAAAGTATTTATGTAAGTTTCTTGTTATGTAACTAGGAGCTGTTTGTTTTCCTTTTATAGTTTATTTAGATTATTAGTAAAAATAATACATGCAAATGCAAATAAATAAAAATTATATCAACAGTTGTTATTTTGTTTAATAAAAAGCATGTGAAGTTATTTGTTTGTAATATGCAAAATGTATATAATTTGGATATTGAGGTTGGTTGTCTGAGGCCTGAACCTTATACGAATATGTTGTGTATATACGGGAAATTGGGCACACTTTAGCCAAAGTGCTGTCAAAATTTTCTTAGATTAATAGCATAGAAAAATGAGTTTAACATGTTAAAATAATTTATAAAACGATGCTGATTAATTTATCTTGCATAAACTAACTGTCATTTTTTTCAGGATGCCTCGACAGCGTAGAGTGCGCCCGAGACTTGATGCACCTCCACCTCGAAATGATATGACAGATGATTAGAGATAATGATTCAACACTTTATGTCAGATGAGGATTGTGCCCAATAGATTCGTTTCTATGCAGTTTCTACAGTAGATGGGCATGTGGGAGGAGGTAAGTGCCCTGATAGCATCTGCTGGTTGGACGGATTTCTTGAGACTAGCTTATCAGACATACCCAGAGATCACTAGGGAGTTCTTAGCCACATTACAGTACAAGGGATACTGTAGGCCAGACACGGAGCCTGGGGTTATATCATTTCGGGTTAGAGGCCATTATCATGAGATGAGCCACCTGGATTTTTCCCTAGCGATGGGCCTTCTGATAGGAGATCAGGTTTTGGTACTAGATAGGACCGTCCCCATGCATTGTTGGGAGTAGATAGTAGCATCGTGTGTCCCTTAGCGTCATAATCAGGCCAAGAGCACCCTATTGCATTGGCAGGCTTTGAGATATATCCAAAAGGTGCTGGCTAGCAGCTACCTTGGTTGAGTTGGGAGTCCTGGTTCCATCAATGCCACTGAGGTTTGGAGTTTACGGGCGATGATGACTGATAGGCAGTTGAACATTGCCCATAAGATCTTATCTGCATTGGTTAGAGCCGGGCGGGGGACGACTGGGCATATATGCATTGGAGGGGTGGTTACTCCTTCACTTGGGACATGACCCTAGTACATTTGAGCCATACTTGGAGGGAGATATAGGTGTCGACCTTGCTATAGCTGGTTATATGGGTATGGTAGAGCCGATGTCAGATCGGCCAGACGAGTAAAAACTGCTTAGTATGGCAGAGACCAGACTTTTCTGCAAGTTGCCTCCACTCCCCAACATAGCAGATACTTTGGGGGATGATCACCTACAGCCAGAGGAGGAGGAGCCACATACACCACAGGATGGGGATGGTTCGTATGATTTGGACTTCACAGATCTCCTCAGCACTCACTCTCTACAGTAGATTCTAAATGAGAGTGGTGCCCGCACCACTCCTTCACCACATATTTTGGATCTTGACTTCGACACTCCCTGGAGACACTACCCTTTCAGTCAGCTAGGCCATCCGAGGGCATCCTCTTCCATAGCCCAGCCATTATTTGAGTTTAGGATAGAGTAGCATCGGCCTACTCTAGAGATGTCATTCCAATCTATGCACTAGGATATGATGTCTGTGTTGGCCACTCTAAGGCAGCACAATGATGAGGCGGTCCGTCTTCTAGGCCAACATGTGACGGATGATCTTCACCTACTGAGCCAATGTACAGAAGGGAACTTTCGCCTATTGAGCCAACGGACAGATGATAGGCTCACTCTGTTTAGCTAGCAGATAGCCACGGGGTTTGGAGAGTTTAGTATGCGTCTAGATAGGATAGAATCTGTAACAGCTTTGCAGGCCGCAACAACACAAAGGGTTGGTGAGTCCCTCCAGGAGATGGATGAGTTGCTGGCCGCCACTCAACATTGGATGGATGTCTTAGAAGGGACTTCTGCTCGTGTCAGTCAAGAGGACCTGGGGCATCACATTGATGGATACACTTCCGCCATATCAGGCATAGCCGCCAGTATTTAGGAGCTGTCCCACACCGTTGCGAGCATGACTAGCCCATTTTTAGACAGGCAGGCAGAAGTCAGATTGCGAGCATTTCATCCGTCATCATCTAGACCACCGCCTGAGGGCGTCACACCTCAGTTGGCTCCTCCTCCAGGTCAGCTTAGCAACCTAGATGAGCACATAGATCATCCTCCTCTGTAGAGGGCATTTCAGGGAGAAATTAGATTTTATTATTTTTTAATGTATAAAAATTCCATTTATGTTATAACTTTACATTTGTGTTTATTGTATTTTTATTATTTAACATAATGAACATATCACACAAAATCAAAGAAAATAGAAGGCAAAAAAACAAAAACAAAATGAAAGTAAAGAGGTATATTAGTAAATAAAAGAAGATGATAACAACTTGATTCATGTGCCACAAGGACAGGTTAATGCAATCAATTAAAACATTTCTTTGAATGTTCACGCATACGACAATGATGTCTAACTGCCATGCAGATAAATGGTTAACTCATCGATAAGGACATGACGACTACCATTGCACCACATCAACAGGTTAGACACCGACACGGCTGGGGCTATACACCGCATAGGTTAAAAGCCGCAATGAAGGAGGCTAGACACCACATCAATAGTTTAGATACCGATATGACTGGGGCTATACACCGCATAGGTTAAATGCTGCAACGAAGGAGGTTAGACACCGCATTAACAGGTTAGATACCGATATAGCTGGGGATATAAACCGCATAGGTTAAATGTCACAACGAAGGAGATTAGACACCGCATAAACAGGTTAGATATTGACACGGCCGGGGCTATACATCGCAGAGGTTAAATATCGCAACGACAGAGGTTAGACCTTGCATCAAAGTCAATTATAAATCATAATGGCAAAAGCTAGACACCGCATAGGTTAGATGCTAAAACGACAAGGGTTAACACGTTGACAAATTGACGATAACTACCCCCAACAACTTCATTCAGATCGAAAAGACAACTGCCTTAGGTATGTGTCTCTTCCTTCTTTTTTTGAGTTTTGGCTTACCTAGGCACCCATGCACTTTGTTCCCTAAAACTGGGGGCAACTGTAGACACCGAGTCCTGAGGCAGCCCAGACCAAGGTTACCTAGTGATAAAAATAATGTTGTTTGATTAGAAGTGATGATTTCCTTATCGAAACCATTCTTTTTAAATAAAAATTATTGTTACTATGGTTTTTCGGGTTTTTGGTGGATTGCCACCGCTAGCCTGCGCGATGCGCGCGAGGTACAGCGCTTGCAATGCACAGTGCAACGCCTATATGCATGCTGGAGAGCAGCCCCTCTGAGTGAGGCTGCACCTCGTGCAGCACGAGGGCCACACCTCGCGCGTGTCCTACCTCACCAGGACTTCATTTTTTCTGGATTCCTCTGGTTTTGAGTTTGAATTAAATTCAAACTCTTTTTTTCGATTTTCAAAAGGATAAAGCTTAATTTTTAAAAGATAATTAAGGATTTTGAATGGGATTAAAACTCCTAAAACCTAATTTTCAAAGATCATATAAAAATAAAAGATCAGAACCCCAGGAGGGAGAGAGAATTACAACAGCGACATAAAAATTCTTAAAAATAACATTTTTGAGAGCTAAAGTTTCTTTCGAATAATTCTAAAATTGTTATTGAGCCAAAGAATTTAATTCTTTGCGTTTAAGAGTCAATTCTCATCACTTATTTTATTAAAAAATAAGAGTTTTTTAACTTCAATTTTGGTGACAGAAAGCTTCGATCCAAGCTTTCTTAATTATTTTTTCAAGCAATCGACAGGAAATCAATTTTTTCTTATTTTGCAGCCAGAATCAAAACTTATGAGGGCAAATTCACGGGTTAGAGCCAATTCTCTCTGTATCCTTACTTTGTGTCATTCATTTATTTTCTCCATTGCAAATACTGTAGATTAATTTTAGTTTATTTGCATTGTTGTTTGTTGTAATTAACATGAACATAGGTTAATTTAATCAAATTATTGACATGATGCATGGAATGTAAATTAAATCCAAAGAATATCTAGCATTGATCTTCTGTTTTTTTTTTGTGTTTGATTCTATTTTGGTCATTGATTCACCTCGCTAATGTACATTGCTTTTCATCAAACATTATTCTTCCATAGTGATTAACAAGTATTTTCCTAAATTATAATTATTTGTTATATTTGCCTCATTTAATTGCTCATTTCTATTATATCATATTTCGTTCATTTGATTTAATTTTCAAACATTTTTTTATTCTTGTTTTTGTTGTTTGCCAAACTTATTTACCTCACTTTGAGTAATGTTCCAGGTGTGTTGGAGAATCAAGAGATTAGGAACCTTCAAAGTTTGGTTTGCATTTTAATTTCAGAATTTCCTTTATTTTATTGTTTTGTATGTTTTATGCAAAATTGTATTTAGATGCATTATTTTAGAGAAACTCATATTTTTTACAATAATAAAAGTTAGGATTTTTGTTAATAAAATAGGACCAATGTCCTAATTTTCGCCAGTAAACCTTCATTTTCAAAAGAGAGTTAATTTTCATAAAACGAGGTCCAATTATCCCTATTTTTATTGGTCAAAAATAACTCTCGGATTTTTAAGTTAACATAAAGGAACCAATGATCATAAAATCTAATAAATGTGTCGATTTATGTATTATGTATTTTACTTCATTCTTTTTGTGTATTTATTTATTTCGGGCCCTTACAATTAATTTTGGGGCAATTTTATTCCTTTATTTATTTATGCTTTTATTATTTTGGGGGATTGTTTTGTTCCATTTTTCACTTGTAATTTATTTATCGCTTTCTTTATTATTTTTTTACTGCTTTCCAAAAATGCTTGAAATGTGCTTTAATTTTATTGCATGATCATGTGAGATGAGAAATGGAATTTCAATTGCCAAAAAATTCATTTATAACTTAACTTAAGTCATTAATAAGAGTGAAGTTCCGAACACCTTCTTTGGTTTAAGACCCCTGAGGTTAGATGACCTTTCCCAATTTCTTGTGAATTGGGTGGTGACTCCAAAATACCTCAAAGGTGCCTAAAGGTTTCATGAGGCTAGATAAACTTCCCCAATGTTCTATTGAGTGGGGATTCCAAAATATCTCATGTTACCCAAGATCTAGACGCAAACCCTTCTCGGACCCTAAAAGTGGGCCCTCTGAGAAACATAAGCAGGTTCCTGTGCGTCACACTACCCCTTTAGTGTTAATTGCACCGTTGAAGAACAACTGCAAACCTTGTACCGCTACGGCCCCAACATCTTTATCTAGGAAGCTGCACTCAAACTGGTCTCCTTCAATAGGATGATCGGCTAAGAACTCTGCCACAGCCCTTCCCTTGATGGTTTTCCTACATACATACTCTATATCGAACTCTTGCAATAGTAGCAACCATCTTCCCATCTTTCCTAGTAAAGAAGGTGCTTCTTGAAGGTATCTGAGTGGGTCATGCTTGGCGACCGCCTATACACTGAACGAATGGAAATAATGCCGCAACATCTTAGAGGCCCAAATTATTGCCAAGCAGATTTTCTCAACCTCAACATATTTAGTCTCATAAGGTAAGAACTTCTTACTAAGGTAGTACACAACAAACTCCACTTCGAACTCATCTTTCTGAGCCATCATGGCACCCATTGAATTGTCTTTTATGGCCAGATACAAGATTAAAGGCTTAGCAGACTGTGGCGATCTCAAAATAGGTCGGCTTAAAAGGTAGTCCCTGATAGTATCGAAAGCTATCTGGTAATCACTATTTCATTTGACCGGCGGATTCTTCTTGAGAAGCTTGAATATCGGCTCACATACCGAAGCTAGCTTAGCAATGAAGTGATTGATGTACTAAAGCTTTCCTAAGAAAGTTCTGACTTCTTTCTTCTTTTGAGGCACGGGCATTTCTCTGATTGCTTTGACCTTATCAGGATCCACTTCGATTCCTCTTTGACTCACTGTATGTCCCAGCAATTTCCCCGAGGTAACTCCAAAGACACATTTCTTAGCGTTGAGGCGGAGGTCATACTTATTGATCCTTCGAAAGAAATTTTTTAAATCCTTAAAGTGATCTTCCCTAGTAGCGGACTTGATCATCATGTCATCAACATACACTTCAATAGAAATTAGGACGAATACAATCTCCCAAATGAAAAAGAAAAGCTAAACCAAATTGCCCTAAAAATAATTAATTACAAGGGCCCATGAGATATATAAACATAAAGCTAAAACAAAATTGCCCCAAAAATAATTAATTACAAGGGCCCATGAGATATAGAAACATAAAATTAAACAATAAAGCAAAATCAATCAAAAGAGATGACATGCATAAATCGAAATATTTATTTGATTTAGGAACATTGGTTCCTTCATGATCACTTAAAAAGGGATCGAAGAGTTCTTTCGGCTACTTGCTTGAAAATCGAGATGAATTACTCCCATTTTGAGAAAATTATTTTAATTCGTGATATTTTTGCATTCCTTGTCTAAAATGAAGGATATCGGTCCTAATTTATTAATAAAAATCTTGATTCAGTCATAAAAATATTTTTGTGATTTTTATCTGACACGCACATAAAATAAAATTATTTTATTCATATACAAACACAATCATACAAATAAGAGATAGGTAAGATCTCACTAAAATAATGTAGCCTCCTACATGTCGTGACCCCTCCATTTGGTCATGAAAACGCTCAAACAAGCAAAACCACATTTTAAACCCAAATAAAAGTAACAATAAAAATATTAGCAACAATTCTAAAATCGACTAAATAAAAATGAAAAGAAGGGAAATAAACATCATAAGGCAGAAAATAACATTTAAACTAAAAAGGAAAAAAAATTATCGCAAAAAAAGGACATGAACATGCATCGAATGGGCTAAAATCGAGCTAAAATGGGACAAAGGTGTGCAAAGGGACACCACAGGGGGTGAGGGGTGGCCTTCCTGCCTCTAAGGAGGAAGGGGGAGAGCAACCTACATGATCTCAAGACTTTCCAAGAAAAAGCAAACACTAAACTTGATTTTTCACACCCAAATCATATACATTTATCCATTATCCTACCAAAAACAAAATAAAGATTGGAAAATCATACCAAAAGAATAAATCTTAACTCTAAAAACACATATTCATCAAATCATTATTCATGTATTCATCAATGCAAGGAAAATAAAATAAAAGAATAAAATGAGATAATAAAAATGGGTCCAAAATCCTTTACCCTCAGAGTAAATAATCTGGAAGCAAGATGTCTCAATCTGTTCTTCTAATCAAGGTTTAAAATAAGATCCAAAAGGATTCAAAAATTGTAAGTTTGTCTAAAAAAAAAAAAAAAAAAAAAAAAACTCAAGAACACTAAAACTCAAAAATAGTTTTTTTTTTTATTGTTGTTGTTTGATGAGAAACCCAAGCTAAGGGAATTGATTTTCCCTTCCTCAAGTTAAATCTAGCCTCAACAAATGTTTTTCTAGATTAAAGAAAATCAAAGAAGGAATTTTTGCTCTTAAGAAAACTTAGTTGTTTTCTCTAAAAATCCCTTTTTTTACAAAACTCTTATCCTTTTTCTTTTTCTCTCTCTTCACCTTATATACATCCACCCCAAATTGCATAAAAACTGAAAAATAGGTTTATTTAGTCCGATTTGGATTATAGCTCCTATAAAATCCGCCAAAATCCCATCTTAGATAGAGGAATAACGCTTCAGAAGGAGAGACAGCAACATAGGTGGCCTGCCACGAAGGGGCAGCGTGGCCGCCTCGCGTGTAGGGGAGCCCTCACGTGAGGGGCAGCCTTGCGTGCGCAGGCCCTGCCTATGTGGCAGCCTCGCAAGTGGCTATCGCGTGGCCGGTTCGCACGAGGGGCAGCCTCAAACGGGGCTGTCGCGTGACCTCCCATGCATAGGGGCAGCTTCGTGGGTGGGTCGGCCTCATGCGCATAGCCTGCCCCTATAAAACAGGCTACCGCAGAGGCCCCTCGCAAAAGGAGCTGCCGCATGGCTACCTGCGGGGCGGGCACTCTCGCGCATGGGGGGGGGGGGGGAGCGCTCCTTGCCTTGCTTGCAGGGCTATGGGCAGCTCCTCGCTCGCGCATTCCTCCTTTTGCGAGATCAATGCGTGTGCACCCTACGCACGCAAACCGAAAAAAAAAACCTTTTTTTCCAAAAATTTTAAAAGAATTTTGAAATAAACAAAAGAACTTAACAAGGAGACGATCAATTCCCATTTTCTTGCCTATAAATTGGTCTTTATTTTCATCATAAGGTAATCCTGATCTCGGACTGCCTCGGGACTCGGTGTCTATAGTGAGATAAATTGATTGCAATGAGTTTGTAGACCTAAGCATGTAACCCTATTTTTGGTAGACTTGAGAAATTGCTATGAATTTGTGAATGTATGGATATTTAATACAAAACTAAAAGTGTCAAAGGGTTTATGTATATGTCAGGGTAATATAGTCAGAGTTTCGAGTATTGGATATTCTAATTTTGTTGATTTCAAGCTCGATGAGCTTAATAGGGCAAAACTGGTTTTGAAGTGTATTTTGACCTACTTGGAATGTGTATGTCATGGGTTGAGTTTTGTAACTCAAAAATGAATAGGGTTAGCTGGTTTAGAATCATAATGTCCATATCTTTAATTACTATAGAGATAGTCCTATTGACTTGAGGACTCTAAGGTCTTCAAAAGTGTTAATAAGTATAGCTAATCTTGTAGGAGGGCTTGTGGAGCATGTGGTGTTCCATTGGCCATAACTCCTTAATCTTAAGTCCAAATATAATGAGGCTTGTGCCATTGTAGAGTTGATTTGTAAGTGAACAATTGGTTATAAGGCTATATTGGCAGAAAATGATGTTATTTTGGCCTTTAGAAGTCATGTAAGTGGATTTTGGTAGAGTACTTGAAAAGAGGTATGTGAAGTGGAGGGTTGAAATTGAAGTTTAGGCTCTGTCGCGAGTATGACAGGGGTTACGAGCACGATAGAGTGCTCTATCCGGCAAAGTTGCCAGTTTGTGTTCTACCATGAGCGCAACAGAAGTCGTTTGGGTGGTCTGTCGCATGAGTGTCGTGTGCTGTGAGCATGATAGAAGAGTTTATCGAGGTCTATCGCGAGCACGACAGAGTCATAAGTTTGGGACATTTAATAAATGTCCTATTTTGTGTAAATTATGATATTGGCCTATGAATAATTATGCTTATAGAAGCTATGATGTGTTGATTCATGTGAACAAGTATAATATAAATATGTATAATGAAGTATGGGCTTGTTTGATAAGCCATGTTGCAAGGTATTTATTTAAATTATATTGCTTCGTGTGAATGTATGGATGTTATATAATGCGAATAAATGAATAATAATTGGAATTAATATTTAGCCTGCAAGTCGAGTAGTGGATAGGTGGGCATGCCTATAGGGTCAAGTACTGCAGCCGAAGCGTTTGATTCCATTTGGAATCCCCAATGCCTATTGAATCCTTCTTGGGTTCACATAAGTATTTATATCTTAATGAATATTTCTGTACTTACGGGTACTAATGCAAAAGTGTGTATTTTCGAATACAAATGCAAAATGTGGTACTTATGAGTACAAATGCGATACCCGTTATACACATCATTGAGTTACAAGCAAGTCTAATAATAAATATTATGATTAAAAAGGGAATGTGAATTTCATGTGTTATGAGAACAATTATATGAGTGCTGAATTTATTGTGAAGTGATGCAAACTTATGCGTGTCGTGAATACTATGTGTTATGAAAATTTTGTGCGATATCTGATTATATGATCATGATCTATTAATGATGTTATATGTGTATAGAGGTATGTACATTGATATGTATAAGAAATATGAATTTAAGGCATGTGATTGTTGTAAATTATGAATGTTATGATTATATTTATTGTATGTTGTTTCCCCACTAAGAGTTATCGCTTAGCACATGTGTTAATCCGTGTAGGTTCTGAAGTGAAGCGTAACTGAAGGACGGTCCCGCATCTTCTTTGGTCAACACTAGGGTTTGCTGCTTAGTGTAGGTTTTGTAATATGTTTTGGTTAAATGAAATTATTAGTTTTGGCATGTAAAAAGTAAATGATGTAATAACTGCATATTATGTAATACAAGTTGACATTTTGTATAAAGTGTGAGTTTTGAAAGTGTTTTCCACTGCATTTGAATGAAATTTGTTAGTTCAAGATCTTGTATATAACTCAATTGTAAGTGTTTGTGCTTTACGTTGCGTATTGTGCTGACCATCTTCGACTGCAGTAGTAAAGCTATGTATGTGGTCGGGAATGGGCGTTACAAAGCTCTTCCAAAATTTTATATCTGGGGCGAAGATAAGAAGTTATTTTAAGAATGACATAAGTGTTAGTGGTTATGCCCTAGGCCAAACATTTTGACCTTGATGTAATCATTACATTTTCATTTATATATAATGGTTTTCTTCACATTAATATTATTGGCATGTTATATTATTGTAATGTCTATGAATAACAATATTATTCATGTTGTCCCTAGTCATTTATCACTAAAGGGCATAAAGATAAATTAAGAATAGTATAGATTTGCATTGAAAATCATGGGATGATTATATATGATGATATAAATTGAATCTACAGGTATTTGTTAGAGAACAAAGTATCGGATAGACCCACTGTAAGATCGCTACATGGGATAGTGTCATAAGTGATCTTATAATAGATATGTTATTGAATCCTTTGACCTGAGGTTATCATGGTTTCCTACATAAGAAACATTATGTTTTGACATAATTAAACGTTATCTTTAATCGGATAATTATAAAGTTTATGATCGGACATAATGAGAATTATGCAGAGAAAAGTGAATAATTAAGATGGAATTTGTCCCTCTCCTATGAGAGAGATATATGTTGGGCCCCTCGATAAGTAGGACTTTGAAATATATGGCCGTACTCGAATGAATTGATAGTGTAATTAATGTCATTTGAATTTATCAGTCTACTTAGTGATCGGGAAATTATATGTTTGAAGAATATAAGTTTGACATGGACCATGACTTATGTTCAAACAAGATATCATGTGACAAAAGGATAATGGCAAGTTCTATTGTCAGGTTAAAATCAGACTAATGATATTTATATTATTTGGGTAGTCATAATGTCTTGCTAGAGACCAATTATTACTTGTGGGCTTATTATGAGATAAGACCCACTGCCAACTTAATATAAACCTATTGGGTCACACACGAAGACCAAAATGAACAAAATGGATTTTAATTAGGATATTTCGAAATTATAATGTGAATTTTATTTAATTTTGAAATCACACACACACACACACACACATATATATATATATATATACATATAAATAAATCTCGTATTTTGAATATGAGATAATAATATGTATTAATATAATATTATTTTGAATAAGAAATAAATAAATAAATATATATATATATATATATATATATATATATATATCTTAATTTTGAATAAGAGATAATATCCTTATTTATCTCTTTAGGGTTTAAAATATATACAGATATATAATTGGATATAGGTTAATAAGTGATTAACCCTAATCACGTTTTTCCAAGAGAGAAAAGGATAGAGAGAGTGGTTGATTTTCTTAAGAGAGAAAAATCTAGCCTCCATATTTTCTTTGAGAAAGAAAAAAAAAACATAAAATCCAGTCGCGACGTCCGGGAGCTAGCACCCCTATGAATTTTATTTGTCGGTTCATGCGTGTGGATACCGATAGAGGGTGTTCGTGATTAAGGCAGCGCCTGTAGTCCGAGATAAGGAGTTAATTTCGTTCTAAAGGTTGGTAAATCTTAATCTCTTCCTTTTGAATGAGTTGAAAATACATGGAACCTGTTTTGGGTTTTGATTTTATTCCTCTGCGTTAATTTGAATTATTGCGATAAAACCAAATAATAAGAGCAATGCAACAACAAAAATTGCATATCATCATTTGAATTTCTAAGCCACCGACTTTCCATTATTAGATAGTAGAAGATGACAATCAAAAACTTGTCAATGGTCTTCTAAGAACCTCCTACTAAACTTGTCAACCAATCGAAAAAAATGAAAAAAAAATAGCTGATACAGAAAAATACAGAGTGGGAGTTGCTGATCGAAGGGGCGAGCATGAGAGGGAGAGCAGATCTACTCAGGGAAGAGCATGAGAGGGTGAGCGGTGAGCGCGGAGGTGGCGAACGGAGCAAATCTACATGCAGGGGGAGATCGCGAATGAGGGGGGAGATAGAGATCACGAATAGCAGCGAGGAAAGACCGACGAAGCGGCGACAGGGTGAGGGTAGTTATAGGCCGAGCGGTGCGGTAATGGGAACGCGCGACACTAACACTAGCAAGAGGAAGAGAGAGCAGCGCACGAAGGATTGGCTAGGGAGAAGCAATGCACTGCACTCAGCGAGAGGGAGGAAACACGGGAGGGAAGCGGCGATTGACAACGAATGGCAGGGGAGGGCCAAAATCGAGCCAGATCCAGGACAGACCAAGAGAGAGAGAGAGAGAGTGAGCGGGCGGGAGGGAGGGAGGGAGAGAAAGGGAGAGAGAGAAAAAAAAGAAATAGTTTATTTATATATATATATATACATATATATATATAACATCTTTAGCTACAGAATATTCCTTTCCATCGCTAAAGTTACTTTTTTTAGCGACGGAGATTCATTACCGTAGCTAAAAATGAAATTTTAGCGACGGTAATTGATTTTCATCTTTAAACAAATATTAATTAATTTTTTTAATTTTTTAGCAAAAGAACAAGAATTTTGTTGCTAAAATTTAACATACATAAAGTCCTTCCGTAGCTAAAACTATATATAAAAAATAAAATTAGCGCACGAAAGACTGGTGAGGGAGAAATAGTGTGCGCGAGGGATAGGTACATGATGCCAAGACCAGCTATGCTTGGCGAGAGGGAGGAAACACTAGAAGGAAGTGATGGTTGATGGCGAAACGTAGGGGAGGGCTAAAATTGAACTAGATCTAGGACAAACGCAAGAGAGAGATAGAAAGCGGGCGAGACGGAGGGAGAGAAAGGGAAGAGACAAAAAAAAATAATTTATTTTATATGTGTGTGTATATATATATATATATATATATAACTAACATCTTTAGCAACGGAATATTGCTTTTCGTCGTTGAAGTTACTTTTTTTATGGACGGAGATTCATTACCATTGCCAAAAATGAAATTTTTGTGACGGTAATTGATTTTCGTCATTAAAAAGACATTAATTAATATTTTTAGCGATGGAACAAAAATTCCGTTGCTAAAAATTAACATTAGCGACGAAAAGGTTCTTCCGTAGCTAAAAATATTAAAAAAAATAAAATTACCTCATTTTAACGATTGAAGGACCTTTCCGTCCCTAATTTTTAGCTACGAAAATCACATTTCGTCACTATTTTCCATAGCAATTTATGTCAGAATATTTTTGTGCCACAAATAGCGACGGTCATTGTTTTCCATCACTAAAAACTTGTGGGTAAATTTCCCTTCAATTTTAGCTTGTCTGTTATAATTAACATGAAACTTAGGTTAATTTAATTAACTTATTTACATGATGCATGCAATGTAATTTAATTCTTTAGAATATCATGTAATAACTTTACTTGTCATTTAATTCTACTTTTTATCATTATTTCCTCCTGTTAATTTCCCGCATAATTTTCATTAAGCATTATTTCTTCTAATAATTATAAATGTTTTTCTCAATTAAGATTGTTTACTGCATTTGCTTCATTTAATTGTTTATTTCTATTGTTCGTATTTTGTTCATTTGATTTAAATTGTTTTATTTTTATCATATTATTTATTTTATTTGGTTCATTGAATTGTTTATTTTTATTATATTTGATCCAATTTGCTAACATTATTTTTATTCTTATTTTTGCTGTTCACCAAACTTGTTTATTTCTTTGTGAGTAATGTTCTAGTGCGAGCTGGAGAATCAAGAGACTAGGAGTCTTCAAGTTTGGTTTGCATTTTAATTTTTGTTATTTTATCTGTTTTGTATATTTTATGCAAAATAGTATTTTGAACGTGCTTATTTTGAGAGAAACTCACTTTTTTTCTACAATAATAAAAATTGGGATTTTTATTAATAAAATAAAACTAATGTCCTGATTTTAGCCAATAAACTTTCACTTTTAAAAGAGAGTTAATTTTCATAAAGTGGGATTCAATTATCCCTATCATTTTTATCGTCCAAAATGACTCTCAAATTTTTAAGTTAAAACAAAGGAACCAAATGTTCCTAAGATCTAATAAATGTCCCAATTTATGTATTATGTATTTTATTTTATCCTTTTTGTGCAGTTATTTATTTCAGGCCCTTGTAATTAATTTTGTGGCAATTTTTTTTCTTTCTTTCTTTATTTATGCTCTTTATTTTAGGGGATTGTTCTGTCCCAATTTTTTACTTGTAAATTATTTATTGCTTTCTTTGCTGCTTTTCGAATATGCTTGAAATGCGCTTTAATTTATTGCATGATCGTGTGAGAAAGGAGATCAAATAATTAACTCTAAAAACTCAATTATATAACATTAGCCAAAGGTATAAATAAGAGTGAGGTCCCGAACTATCGCTGGTTTTGGTCTCATAAGGTTAGAATTCATTTTTTAATATTTTATTGGGTGGCGAATCCATGATACCTGACTTATGATACCCAATAGGCACCCTCATAGGTTGATTTCCAATAATGGAATAGGGGTGATTCCCTATCCATTATGAAGTGATCGGCTTTCACGAGTTCTAACGAACCTCCATCTAGTCTCGAGTCCTAAAAGTGGACTTCCGAAAATGACCCGGATGCCGTGTTGTGGTTCGCGGCATCACACTTAGCTTCGTTAAGTACAAACCACATATATGACTAAATTGAAAGAATAATAACAAAACTCACCACAGCTTCAAAATAGAAATTTGCACAATAAATAGAATGTTCTAGTTAATGAAGACGCAAAATATGAAAAATTAAGCATAAAGCATAGATATAACAAATGAAGCACAAAATCAATGCACAAATTAGTCAAAATTAGAAGATTGCAAAAGAAAGAATTTAAAGAAATTAAAAATGCAAAGCACAAGGTGGAAAAAAAAAATTAAGCACAAGTAATTATACCTTGAAATGTGTATGCCGAAATTAATGTAAATGCAATTTAATGATATATAAGAGAGATAAAATGCAAAGTTCACTTTCAACATTCTTTATTAATAGAAAAATGTATAGGGCAAAATTCAAAGTCGCATGTAAATAAGATTTTAAACATTTGGCATCCAATGCAACTCATTCTAATCCCATCACTTCGAGGGCTAGCAAACATGCATTTGTCTGAACACAATCAAGCACAATTATCAATTGCATCTAAATTTAAAGTTAAAGCAACAACAAATACTTCTAAAACAAAACAATGCCAAGCATAATCTCAAGCAATTTGAATTTAACTTGCAAAATTTTCTTCCCATATTCATGTTATGCTTAATGCCTCAATTATATTAAAACAATTCAATTCAAAATTCTGAAGCTCAAAATCCCAATTTTCAGCAGGCTACTTTTCAAGACAGAATGCAAGAACATATCCCATCTAGCACAATGATCATTAAGTTCAAATTCAATTATAATGGCACCCATCAACTCAACACTGCTGTAAGAGCAATTAAGCATAAACACATATATGAAATTAGGCTCAAAAATGTGATTGCTCAGTGTACAATATGTTCAGATAAAGGCCAATCGTTGAAAGTTCCAAATTAGCTGTGAACATGCCAATAGTGACCTATTTGACTATTTAAGCAACCTGATTCATGCCAACTAAATTTGAAAATTACCTTAACATATCATATTAATAGGTTTGGGATCCAAAATTGACATAAATTTCTCATTTAGGCATTTCATCAAACACCTGCTGAGCAGGATTATAAACTAAATTTTTAAGCACAACTTTCTCATCCTACACACCCATTAGCAAGAGAAGAAACACACCTCAGTTAACAATGTCAAAGCAACATAATTTCTTGATTGAAGCTTAGTATACAATTGAATCGGAAAAAGGAAAAAAATATAAGTGAACAAGGTAGGATAATACGTCAAAAATTAACTAACTGACTTAATAATTTTTGGAAGAGAAATAGTGGGAGAGAGAGCTATTAATTTTTAACCCCAAAATCTAGAATTTTTGCAAAAATTGGGGAAAAATCAGTATCGGGCATAAAAGAGAAGAAATGCAGAAGTAAGATGAAAAGAATTCCATTTAAGCTCTATAAAGATACATAATATCAAAATTACCTGAAATGAGCTTTGGTTTCCAAATGAAAATCGAAGAGAAGATTGAGAGAAAAATTGAAAAATGATGAACAAAGGAGAACAGGGGAGAAAATAGAAGAGAAGTGTAACACCCCCACCGCCGCCCCAGATGGAAGGGCGCCGGCGGGCGCGCTACCCGACGCTCACTCACACACACGCACACATACATTGAACGGAAGCATACATTCATGTATAACATACATACGAAAATACCGAGGAAATTAAAACTTTAAAGAAACAAAAGCTGAGCATACATTAACTCACACACACACAGGCTCTAAGCAGAAACATATACACATGCATACATAAGATCACTCAGCGGAAGCATAAAGTGAACGATAAAACAAAGGGCTCATTTAACTGAAAACTTAATTACAATAAGATCCTTACATATACAAATACATAAGAAAAAGGCTACAAGATTATAGAATCCGAAATACAGAAATTGAAACAAAATAACAAAACACTGCTAACTCCTATGTGGCCGACCTTACAAATGCTCGACTCGAATCGAACCAAACCTGCCACCTGCACGGGAAAAGAGCCCGTGCTAAGCGATAAACGTTTAGTGGGGAGAACACACAAGAAACATGGACGGCCATTCACAATGGTCGCCAAGGCATAGCACATTCAAATGGCAAATGCGGATATTCATAACACATATATATAATCAGACTTGCATAGTAAAGGCATTCATATCCATATACTTATGTCAAAATAAGCCAAGGCAAAAGCAATACCATACATAATACAAATATCATCATGCAGAACTAAATACAATATCACATGCATTATACTTACTGGTTTCGTCGAGGTATCAGATAGCAACACTACACCATGCATAATCTCTTGAAAATATTACACATGCAAATATCATACCAAGGTACCCTTACCTTAACGGAACCCGTTCATATACAACACAAATACCAAGCAACACTACACCCAACCATCATGCACCATTAAGAGGTATTAAAACATACTTTGATCATGTCACATGACGCACACACTAAGTAAAACCCAGTGTATAGCATCAAACCACCACACTTCCACTGCGCAACTCTAATCCATACAATATCATGCCATGAATTGCAAATACACAACAACGTACCAAAAACACTGCGATAACTGAGTTCAAAGGAACATAAAGCATATCATTACATTATGGCACATGCACTTTCCGGACGTCGATCCACATGCATTGCATCACAATAGGACAAATACTCATTCACACATTTAACCAAAGTATTCAATGAAGCAAGCCAGTGTACTTATACATACTAGTTCGCATGCTTACATACCCAACTGATCAATTAAATCCATTCACAATACAATATAGGCAGAATAGCATATACAAATACATACTTAAGTCACATTCAGATCACTCATACTTTCATGATCACATTCAGAAAGATAGCTAATTCACATTACTGAAATCTTACCCAATCGGTTATCATAATTTCATATTCATATCAGACAAAGCGAACAGAATACCTGCTGACTCAAAATAGTGGATAACGAGTAAACGTATAACGGTACCTTACGGGTACGAATCGAACGCATGGCGGTACCTTACGAGTACGAATCGAAAAGCCATTTTACTTTTTAAAACATTTCACTGAGAGGGGGATCTGAAACAAGATCCAAACACATTAAAAAGGATCGCGAGGATCCGAACACATAAAGGGTTCGCGAGGAACCAAACGGGGACCTGATCAGGGTCCAAACATTCGAAGGGCACTGCAGCTAAGAGACTCTATTAGGCATGCCTAACTATCCACTAGACTGACTCTCGCAGGTCATGCATAATACAAATCATGTCTCACATCATGGCACATAATTTAACATATTACATTCATATAATTCAAAACATTGTCCATGTATAACACATCCAATTATATTAATATACTCCATAAAATAGTCCAAGTATAAACCTAAAGGCATCACAAGTTCGGAGTTCAAACATTGGAATTACAAAAGAAAATTCTATTTGGAAACTAGGGAGTGTCACGATCGCGATGGATGTCGCGCTCGCGACAGAGGCGACTTGCCCCAGGTCGCGATCACGGCAACCTTCGCGATCTCGCGAGGGAACTAGGGCATCTCGCTGTCGCACTCGCGACAGTGAGCTGCCAACCAAAACAATTCGGCAACCGAGCTCTCTGTCGCGCTCGCGACAGAGGCTCTGCTGCACGGCTCGGCGGAGAGCTCGGACGCGTGCGAGGGCTGCTTTCACCTGGCTCTATTGTGACCTCGCGATGATGTCGCGCTCGCGACAGAGTCGGGAATTTCAACCCTTGCCCAGAAATCTGCAGAAAATTCCCTCTTCACAATACCCAAATCTCAAACCAACATCGAAACATCAACTTACCTCGCCTCCAGCATGCCACACATCATTGACAACATAAACACAACATCCACACCAAGAATTCTAAATAATCATGCCATTAACAAAATCCATTTACACAATCTATAATAACAACACTATTCGTCATTCATCTCAATCGCACTCATGTTAATATGCATTCATACATATGGTACATCATGCTCAGGTTACCCATGAGATCAACACATATTAGTACTCATCCATATGCCATCCTTTACAGAGTTATATCTATTGTTATTTACTAGATAGATCACCAATCTTAATCATACTCATAAATTTTCCCAAAGACAACTGCTTATATAGTCATATAATTACCCTAAACATGCATAATAAGCTGAGGGGAAGGGTAGGGGATTGATCCGGGTCAACCAAGGGCTCAAAAATAAGGAATAAAAGGCTTAATCGAGTTTTTCTATCGCGAGGTCGCGACGCTGTGGCGCTCGCGATAGAGGCTCACCTCTGTTACCTAAAAAGACTGCTTTACGCCCCTGACGTGTGTTGCCTAAATGGACCTCTAAACCTCATTTTTAGATAAAACTTGCTTCTTAACAAATGTTAATTAGGATGTTAACGTTCAAATGCAACAAATGTCAGGTCAAAAGGACATCAATAACTCCAGATATACTCTCAACAACCCACACTATTCAAACAACCTGACACAAACAGAGACACTACGATTTTATCCAAAATGCAGGGTCTGAGAGCAAGAATTAGCCCAAGGCTATTTCTAGGACATTTAAAGGCATGGAAGTCATAGTTCTAATTGCTCAAGAATCAAACATTTTGGAGGTCTAAAACTCTATTTATGATAAAAACAATACACGGAGGTCAGATAAAAACGGAACAGAATTGCCAAAACTCATGCATTTCAAAGCCAACCCTCATATACATTCATCTCAATCAATAACATGGATTACTAACACATGTAAATAAATTAAACCATGCATATACACATACCAAGTCACTCAAAATTCCAGAAATCAAACTCTACACACACATACTTGATCCAAGAAAGAGAAAAGAGCAGAGACAAATTCCCAAACTTCCAATCCAAAATAACTCAATCACAACCACAAATAAAGCTCCCAAACCTCTTTGAAGCACAACCCAGCTGATCTTCACTCTTCAATCTTCTCTTTGCCTTTAATCTTCCTCTTGGTACCCAAAGCTTGCACAAAACCAAAACCCACAAATTAATCTTCCAAAATCCTAGCTTAAATAAAATCAAAAGAAGAAGAGGAAGAAGAATCCAAACACAAGAACCCTAAAACCCCAACTTACCTCTTCAATCTTGTTCCAAAACTCAATCAAAATCACCCAAGCATGTGCCCAACCACCAGCCACAAGAAAGAAAAGGAGAAAGTGCATAAAATAAAAAAGAAATGGGAAAGGAGAACCAAAGAAGAGAGGAGAACGGGGAGCATAATTGTTCCTGCGTTCTCTCTCCTCATTTTCCCTCTTTTTCTTTCTTTTCATTTAATGCACACCTACCCAAGCCATGTGTCCTATTCTTATTGGTTCTTTAATCCATCTTTTGACTTATTTTTCCTTACACCAAACACAATACACACACTAACACCTCTTACAATAATATCTTAAAGGCACCAAACCTCACAACCCACACTATAAATCCTCTTAACCCACTTATATCCTACTTCCATACACTACAAGCACACCATAAAATTGCTCCACTAAACTTATTTAATTAATTCCTTTGCAATTAAATCCTTATTATTCAATTTTCCTCAAGCATAAATTACTGAAATACCCTTCCGTTCCCGACTTCGCATGCAAATTCCGACTAGGGTCCTTTTGGGTTGTTAAAAGAAGACCAGCGGCTGAAAATTTGAAACAACGAGTTTTAAAACGGGTTTAGAATAAAAGCACATCTATGCTTTTGAAAGAAGCACAACTGTGTTTTTTATAGTGCTTCGTATCGGCGCTTTTTAAATGAAAGTACAACTGTGCTTTTTGAAACACAACTGTGTTTTCACTCTGACTTGAAACGCTATTGCCCTGGATAAATATATGTCACAGTGATAACAAATTTGACTGTCACCGTGAGATACCTATAAAATGCTACTGCTCTACTACATAATTTTTGCTGCAAAATTTGGAATTCCAAATTATTTTCACAGTTAATTTCCAAAACAATAAAACAAACCAAAACCAAATGAAACCAAAAATTAAAACCAGCAAATTAAACATTAAAATAACAAATTAAAATTGTAACACACCAAAAATTTAATTTTTTTTATATAAAAATGCAAAAATAAACAATTAAAAATTAAAACATAAAACACAAAGACACAACTAAATGACAGAAAATTGAAGAGAAAGGGTTAGGAAAAAGTTCTGGTTTATTGAGTCCCAGCTCGACTCATGTTACTCTCGGGTGGACGAGCTGGAGAACCAAATAATGGTCTTTTAAATTTTTGCTCCTCATTTTCCTCCATCAATAAGAGAAAATTATCGAAAGCCATTAAGGTGGGAAATTCCATGTCTTCGATGAAGTATAACTCCATCTTGGGTTCACTATAAAGGAACTCCACATGCTCTTCTAGCCTAAATAAATCCTTCAAATGGACTGAATCCAGTGCGTCCATTTGAGAATTGCATAACTGTTGCTCCTTTGGTGTAATATCCTACACAAAAAAAATTGAAATCAGTTTCCAAACAAACACAAGATTCGTCTTCAAAAATGATTGGCTCCTTTTTTGCTTCATGCAACCCATCCTCAAAAATTTCAAAATTCTCTATAATCTTTATAGGTGCATAACTCAATTCACCACCATCTCTTTGATCACCCGAAGAAACAATTAAAAGCTTCAACTCGGATTCCAAATTTTGGATCCCCAATTCTTGACTCTTCAATAGATTCTCTTGAGTTTTGATCCTCTCCTCTTGATAGTTGATTGTAGCCTGCCACTCCTCCTTTTCCACTTAGAATTGCTTCTCTCTACAATATATGTAGTGTAAAAGAGCATTGACTAGGGAAGAGTTAGACTCTTGTGATTCCCATGGAGGGTAAGGATATTCAAAGGACGGTGAATAGGTGACTGTTGAGGGTGTACGCAATTGTCGTAACTCTTGCATCTCCCTCATCAAATCATTCATTTCAGCTCACAAAAGGGCCAACTCATAGTCTTGGACATTATCTTGCATCATTTTGAAAATACCTCAAATAAACACCAAATTAAAATAAAGAAAAATAAAAATCTCAAACTAACTCAACTAATTATATGAAACAAACAACACCGTTTTTCCTCGGCAACGGTGACAAAAACTTGGTCCGCGTCTGACAAGTGTACTAAATTGACAAGTAATATAGCAAGTATAATTAAAGACCTGCGAATATCGAACCCAAGGGAAAAAGAATTGTCACGTTAAATATCTATGGTTGAGTGAATTTGATATATCCCCAAATTATTTGATGGGAAATTCTAAGCTAAGCAAGAAAATAAAATTATAAAATAGCAATTAACTATAAAATTGTTCATCAAGAAATTAAACGAGGATGAATTGGATGCTTAGGAAATTCTATCCTCACAAATGTAATTGGATATAAGTAAATGACTATTAACATGAATTTATGGACAACTCAACTAAACCCAAGCGTCCCATTTCGGAGCAAGCTACTCTAATTACATAACGTCCCATTTCAGAGCAAGCCTTACAATTAGCCTAAGCACGTGTCATAATCGTAAGTTCGGTTTGCTTTCCCATTCTGGAGCCAAACAACCCATTACTTATCTATTTCTCACAATTCTGAACTCTATAAAACTAACATCTATAAATTAATTGTCCCATTCCAGAGTAAGCAAAACTGATAGATACAGAAATATAAGAATAGAGCATATAAAAATAACAACAATAATTAGATTTGAAATCAATCATGATTTCGAATTAAATCAAAATCAAACCCAATAATCTTCATAAATGCAGAAAATATAAAAAGAGAAATAAAAGAAATTATGAAAATATCCATTAAACGCTTATATCCAAATAGAAAGTATGATTCAAGAATTCCTAAGCATGAATAACTACTCTAACATCAAGAATATAAACATAAAATATAAAAAAAATAAAGTTTAGAATATACCCTTGATGAGAGAGAAAATAGATCTTGAATCTCTTGTTCTTCAACCTTGGAATCTCCTTGAATCCCAAAATAAAAATCTAAACTAAATTAATCCAAATTAATTAAGAACAAAATTGGAATTTAAAATTAAATCAAAGTTAAAAACAATATTTAAGAAGAAATAAAAACACCCTAAAATAAAATAAAAGACTGCTCTCTAAAAACTAAAACTAGGTATGCTTTGGAAGATGAAACGGTGCAATATTTAAAGTCTACAGCAAAGGACAACTGTGCTTTAGAAAGTACAGCTGTGTTTTTAATTAAGATATGCGCTAGGGTTTCATCGCATGTGCATAATTTGGTCAAAACGGGATAACACAGCTATATTTCTTGTTGAAACACAGTTGTGCCTTCGGTGCTAATGTGCGCATCGCTCCTCCCTTGCACGCCTCTTGTTTTTATCCTCTCTTACTTATAAACTCCTAATTACTCAACCAATACACTACAGATCCTACTAGGATCCAAATCGGATTGTTACATTTCCAATGTTCTATTGGGATGGAATTTTCAAAATATCTGCCCAAAATAGACTAAATTTTAGGCTTCATGAGATTAGATGAACTTTTCCAATGTTCTATTGGGAAGGTAATTCCAAAATATCTCATGTTGCCCAAAATAGACTAATACGCATCGTCTTCAGCTGCATGAGATTAGATGAACCTTTCCAATATTTTGTTAAAATGGGAATTCCAAAATATCTCTCGTTTCCCAAAATGGACTAAATGCATTATCTTAGGCTCAATGAGGCTAGATGAACTTTTCCAATATTTTTTTGGGTAGCGACTCCAAAACACATCTCGTTACCCAAAATAGAAGCCCTTGTAATCCTTACAAGATCTATGAACCTCTCTCGGAGACCATAAAAGGGAATTTTTGGGGCCTCCGGGGTTCGGCGTGCATCACAGTGGCGACTCCATTGGGAATACTTGAGACTGCACTTCGAAAATACCTTGGTTAAGGCATATAATTGAGTTTTAAATTAAAATTTCATCCATTTTCAAAGCTGCATAGTATTTTATTAGAGCCTTATAACTACGCTAGTTTGGTCCCTCTTTAACCTCGGTGTGTTTCCAAAGCACAACCCTACATTCACTTAATATGGAGAAGTGTTAGGAATAATCATCAGCCCAAGTTTAGTACCGTTTGCTATATCAAATGATGACCCAACCGATCGCTATGCTCGTGACGAGATAGACCCATTGGCACGGATCATACTTGGGTAGCACAAAAGTATCATTACCCTAACTAAAGCCCATGTAACAAAAATAGATACTTCCCCTTGGTGGTATGAACGATAATACCCTGCTTGCTGTATGGATCACTATGTATTGGACAAACTCAAATAAATTGGATGGTCACCTAATCAAAGGCTTTCATGCCCTGATAGGCCCATGTTGATTTATTTGGACTGCCTAAATACACAATGATCAAGAGCCATGTGTATGCGCTTTAAATTAAGAGATATTACGCCACCAATTTTCTACCGCGTACCATACACGTCCATTGGGTTCCCCGCTGATCCATGGATTAAGCCCACATAGGAAAGAGACAACGTGACCTCTTGTGTGGGAGTAATAAGGTTGGAAGGATCTACTTACTTTCATGTGGTTGTGGATGTTGCATAAAAGCGTGACCATGCATCATATGTCATTCATGCATCATTCTAACAGACTATGTTTTGCAGCCATTATAGATGGTTGTCTAGAGGTCCCCGTGGACGACTAGCTAGAATCTCGTTCTTTGAATTCCCAAAAAGAGTAAAATATTTGGAGTCACTCTCAGAAAGCAGCGAAGCTACCTCCTCCTAATTCTCAATAGAAAGCGACATGGCAAACCCACCAAGAGAGGCAAATGCAACTCGCGCTATGATTACCAAGGAAGTAGGTAGAAGGCTAGAGGAGTTCGAGAACCAGATGATGGCCATGATGGGGAATCTAACAGTAGACATGGCACCCCCTGCCGAGCCAAACCCAGTTACTGTAATAACCAAGATTATATCCTAGTAGGATTTATGGTATAATTGTATTGTAAGTGTATAAAAGAATTGGACTAAGAGTGAATTTATGAGTTATTAAGGACATATTTGAAAAGAGAATTTAAGTTTGTGGAAAAAGAAGTTAAGTGGAGGGAGTAAAAGGAAATTGAGATAAGGAGTAAGTGGGAAACTTTGGTTGAGTGGGACATGTGTCAGATTTGGGACATGTGTTTTGCTGTAGGCATGCCACCTAGGCAACCACATGCAACAAATAGAAATATAGTGGGAAAATCTGTCTCATTACAACATATAACTAGATTTTTCACTCACCCTCACTCTCTCCCTCACGGTTTCTCCTCTCTTCCTCCTTTCTTCATTTTTGGTTCATGATTCTTCAAGATAGGTTTAATTCCTACAATTGGATGTGTTAAGGAGGTTTGACAAGAGATTTGAAGGTAAGTGAGGCTAAGATCTTGTTATGATCTTCTTCTACTCATTTTCTATTCTTGGTCTTGAGTTGCTTGCATTTGGATTAAGTGTGTGTGTTCTTGGATTGTGCAAGAAGCTATTGATAGAAGGAAAGAGAAGGGCAAGGAGAAAGTGTGATCTTGAAGAGTAGAATCTTGAGCTGCATTCTCGAGGTTGGGATGGTGTGCTTTGATAATGAATTGCATGTTTGTTTTGAGCTTGTTGATATGTTATGTTGTTGATGCATGTTTGAATTATTGGTAAATGGGTATGCTTGAAGTAGTGCTATTGTGCAATTGAGGGTCTTAGTTAGCTTTTCATATGGTAAACATATAGATTTTTGCATGTAGAGCACTCGATATGATCTTTATGTCTATTTTGCTATTTTGATTGATATTATTAATTGATTGAGTTTAATTATAAATTAGTGTTTAGAAGTGTTATTGGTATGATTTTGAAGGTGATGCATGTGAGTTTTGAGTTGGTTTATGAAGTTTGTGCTTGAATGTTTATGTTGCTTAGAGTTGAACACTTAGTTTGCTTCTGTCGTGAGCGCGATAGATTACTCCTTTGGCAAGGTCCACTTGCCGAACATTGGTGAGCCTTGCCATGTTTTCTCGTGCATGGCCGAGCCTTATCGAGCTTCATCGCGAGTGCGACAGAAGCCACTTTGGCATTCTGTCGCAAGGGCAACGAGGCCCACGTCTGCGGCCTCTGCGTGTGTTGGGTTCTGTCATGAATGTGAGCACTGTTGTGGGCACGACAGAAGCTAGTTTAGCATTCTGTCATGAGCGCGACACTGGGCAGAGTTGTAAGTTAAGCCTTTTTCTTCTTATTTGTGCATAACATTGCATTGATTACGAATGTATGTGTATATTAAGCCTATATGTATTATATATATATGCATGAACCATGTGATGGTTTGCTTCACTTGTACATGAATGGAATGGCTATGCATTCTTGGTTGGATACTTGGGTAATTATTGTATATGTGATATTGTGATTAGAGTATTTGTTGAGCCTAAAGTGTCAAGGTAGTGGATAGATAGGCATGCTTATAAATTGTTTTGCGTAGCTACTCAGTAGGTTCGTTTGGGTCTTTTATTTAGAGATTTCGGTCTCTTCTGTTACCTTCAGGTATAAGTATGTTTTGGAACTTACGTCTTTTATATGTTCAGATACTATGTCTAATCAGTATCTTTAGTACCCGTCTCTATAGTAATGAGAGTTCAGGCTTCCTTTTTGGTTATTTGACTTTTAAGATATTGCTTTAGTGATTGAATGATTATTTTTTGAGCATTCATGTTAATGCTTGAGATAAGACCATGCTTTAGCAAGTGTATATGATAATGTTATGACTAAGGCATGTGTTGTGTATTGTGAGAATGTACGTGATTATCTGGGCATGAAAGGTACAGGTAATTATTTTAGTTGTGCTATCGATAATTATGTTCATATTATGTTTATGCCTTTAATTATGGCTAATTGTTGCAAGTGTGTATGATTGTTTAATTCTTATATATTGTTATGACTGAATGTGTAATCCTTTGTATCTGTATATCCCCACTAAGCATTATCGCTTAGCACAGGTGTTTTATCCGTGTAGGTATATAGGTTTGATTCGGTTTTAAGAGTCGTCCATCTGCTGACCACTAGTATTGGAGTGAAGCTTTTGCTTTTTGTTAAGATTCTTTTTGTATAGTGTATATGCTAAAGAGATGCTTTGTAATTGTTTATATGTATATTTGAACATGTAATGTAAGAATTGTTATATTTTTGTAATATGAATATCGCTTTAAAGTGTTCATTTATGTAAATATGCTTTTGTTAATCGATGCTTCCGTTTATAGAGTGCTTATGTATATTTTGTATTGCTTTCACTCCAGTATGTGCATGAGTGTTATTTTATGCATTAAGTGTGTGCGTAGCAACCCAATATTCCTCACAAGGGGTATTGGGGTGTTACAATTTAGTGGTATTAGAGCTTAGGTAGATGGTTCTGGACTATAAGTTGTTTAGATGTCTATGAGCCTGTCTAGAGTCGTGGCTTAATGTAGATGTTATCTTATGTAGAGTTTAGATGGAGTCTGATCCGAACGAAGAGATAGATGAGACAACGGGTAGTGTTAATCCAGTAAGAGTTAATCGGCCTGCACATGAGAGACCTCACCTGAAGGATTGGGTCCAGCTCAAGGTGACCCGATTTCGATGCAAGGATCGATGCATCTGTTTGAGAGGTTGACTGCCCCAAAGGCCCCCTACCGATCTTATTAGAAGGAGAGGTGTAGAAGAATTTAATGGTACTATTATGGATCAATCAAAAATAGCTGAGTATTGGTTAGAAAATATGAGGAGGAAGGTAGTTGACAGTAGTGTGCCTAGTAGCAAGAAAGCTAGAGAAGCAGCAAGTGGATAGCATACTCGAGGGTTGGGTCCTGTACAAGAATCGAAGGGAAGTGTTTTGGCACGCCAAAGTGTGGACATTGCGGGAAGTTTCATCGGGGCACGTGTAGAAAGCTCATTGGAGCGTGCTTCAAGTGTGGTAACATGGAGCATATGCTTGCCAACCATCCAGAGTTGAAAGAGAGCACGGTTCTGCAAGGTAGTAGAGACAACATGTGAGTGACTGGATCTACAAGAGGTGGAAGAAGAAGAGGCCGAGCAGCGCATGAGTTATCAAAAATGGTTAAGAAGCCGATTCCTTCGAGTGGTCCAGCTTGATGTTATGCTATGATCAGAGAGAAAAAAGATGAGCAAGTAGGTCCTTCTGTTGGTTTCTATATTGATTAATTTTGTTTGATTTTAGTTATTGGTTAAGTATAAGTATTATCGCATGTCTAGTAACTTGGGAAAAACTTCGAGGACAAAATGTCTTAAAGAGGGAAGAATTGTAACAACCCGGATTATATCCTAGTAGGATTTATGGTATAATTATATTATCGTAAGGGTATAAAAGAATTGGACTAAGAGTGAATTTATGAGTTATTAAGGACATATTTGAAAAGAGAATTTAAGTTTGCGAAGAAAGAAGTTTAGTGGAGGGGCTAAAAGGAAATTGAGATAACGAGTAAGCGGGAAACTTTGGTTGAGTGGAACATGTGTTAGATTTAGGACATGTGTCATGTTGTGGGCATGCCACCTAGGTAACCACATGCAATAAATAGAAATGTAGTTGGAAAATCTGTCTCATTACCAGCTACAACCAGATTTTTCACTCACCCTCACTCTCTCCCTTACGGTTTCTCCTCTCTTCCTCTTTTCTTCATTTTTTCGTTCATGATTCTTCAAGATAGGTTTAATTTCTGCAATTGGATGTGTTAAGGAGGTTTGATAAGAGATTTAAAGGCAAGTCAGGCTAAGAATTTGTTATGATCTTCCTCTACTCATTTTCTATTCTTGGTGTTGAGTTCCTTGAATTTGAATTAAGTGTGTGTGTTCTTGGATTGTGCAAGAAGCTGTTGATAAAAGGAAAGAGAAGGGCAAGGAGAATGTGCGATCTTGAAGAGTAAAGTCTTGAGCTACATTCTAAAGGTTGGGATCGTATACTTTGATAATGAATTGCATGTGTGTTTTGAGTTTGTTGATATGTTATGTTGTTGATACATGTTTGAATCATTAGTAAATGGGTATGTTTGAAGTAGTGCTATTGTTCAATTGAGGGTCGTAGTTAACTTTACATGTGGTAAACATATAGATTTTGGCATGTAGAGCACCTGACATGATCTTTATGTCTATTTTTCCATTTTGATTGATGCTAGTAATTGATTGAGTTTAATCATGAATTAGTGTTTAGAAGTGTTCTTGGTATGATTCTGAATGTTATGCATGTGAGTTTTGAGTTGGTTTATAAAGTTTGTGCATGTTTGTGTTGCTTGGAGTTGAACACTTAGTTCAGTTCTATCGCGAGCACGACAGGGATCGCGAGCATGACAGAATACTCATAGGGTGAGGTCCACCTGTCGAGCATTGCTGCGCCTTACCAAGTTTTCTCGTGCATGGCCGAAACGTGCTAAGCTTCGTCGCTAGCTCGAGCTCTATCGGGGGCACAACAGAAGCCACTTTGGCATTCTATCGCGAGGGCAACGAGGCCTGCGTGCACGGCCTCTACGTGTGTTGCGTTCTGTTGTGAACAACAAGAGCATTGTTGCCGGCACAACAGAAGCTAGTTTGGCATTCTTACGCAGGCGCGACAAGGGTCGCCAGCGAGACACTGGGCAGAGTTATAATATCCCAAAAATGGCCTAGACGGAAAGAGCATGTTAATTGGATTTATTAAGGGTAAATCGGTATTTATACAAGTGAATTGGAAATTAATTAAGGACTAAATTGAATGGGATTTGAAGTATTTAATAAAAGAATTGTTGTTAGTTAGTAATATGTATTTTGCCAAGGATAAAATGGTAAAGTCAAGTTATTTGACTAAGGGAACCTATTGAATTGTGACATGTGGAGTAGTAGGTGAGAGCATTAAATGAGATTTGAAAGAAAGAGAGAGGGAAGAAGGTAGAAAAATCATTTTGCTTCCCGTGGAAGCTTTGCCCCTTCATGCTTTTGCCATTCTCCTCTCTTTCTCTCTTTCTTTTACATTTTTCTGCTCTCTAGCTTTTGCATGTGTTTCTCCACAAGATTGAGCTGGGTTTTAGATCAAGAATTGACTTTGGAAAGGTATGTGGCTGGGTTTATACTAGTTGCTTCTTCTTCTTCTTCCATTCGGTTTTGATGTGGGTTATATGGTTTTGTTCATGGGTTAATTGAATGTGTATTTTTGGTTGATCTCATGCAAGAATCTGAAGAGAGAAGAAAGAGTAAAGGAAAGGAAAAGATTGGATCTTGAAAACAGTGGATTGAGCTCCATTTCCAGGTTTGGGAGTTGTATTTGGTTTGAGAGTGTTTTGCCATTCTCCATTCGGATCATGTATTTGAGTTTGATTGTATTGTTATCAGAGTGTCTTGTTACGTGTAAATATATGTGTTAATAGATATGTGAATATGATTTGAGATATAAGAGTTGTAATGCTTTACATGTCAACTTTGAAGAGTATGTACATGAACATGAGATGAATTTATGGGTTTTGCAATCTCTATATATGTCATTTAGATATGTGTTAATATTGTGTAATTTGAGTTGTTATTGTTATAAGCATGTTTTGAGAGCACTGGAGGCGAGCTTCTTTTTACCTGGGGTTTTACTACATGTTACATGATTTGTCTTATATGGATTATTAAATGATAAGTTATATGTTCATGATAAGATTTGTATATGATTTATATGTTTTCAAAATTGATCAATATACATGTATACATAAAATGATGTGATTATACTTGATTTATTCTCTATTATATGATAATTATACTAGAGCATAACATAGTTGGTATTTGCGCCTGATAGTTATAGTAGTGGATAGATAAGCACTTATTAAGGGTTAGAGCGTGAGTGCAGCTACTATATGTTACAAGTTATATGTTGACCCCGACTGGGTTTATATGATTTGAGACTTTGGTCTTCGGTATACCTTCGGGTATACATGTTTACATGTGATTCAAGACTCTTGTCTCTATATGTTTGGATACTGTGTCCTATCAGTATCATTAGTACCCGTATCCACTAGTTAGTGAGTAATCAGGCTATAACATGAAACTTTTACAAGAGGCTTTTATATGCGACTATTATATTTATGACTATGATATGTATTCCCAATGATATGAAAATGGATATATTTTACATGTATATGTACATGCGATATGACATGATATGATGCGATACTCGTAGTTGGATATGAATGGCTAAATGTTTATATTGTGAAGATGCATATGAAGATTGATTACTTGGATATAAATGATTAATTCCTCTATCTTGTGAATATATATATGATGAATAAGCAATGGTTATATTCCTATATACATGTGTGTGATGAATACTTGTTATAAGCATGAGTAGTATATGCTCATATGCTTTATTTCTTATTAAGCTTATATATTGTTATTGCGATTATATGTTGTTGAGCATTATCTATAGATGCTTATGACCGCAAGTATACGGTGTACCAAAATAGTACTTTAGATATCGATCCCACGAGGAATGTGTTTTACACACTCTCACTACTCAATTTTAATCTTGTTTACAATGGTGAATTAATTTGTTTGGTTAATCTAAACTATACTACTACATAAACTAATTGACCCTAGTTCATGTTCATCAGAGGAAGATAAAATGTTTAATGAAGAACTTAAATAATGAACTTGATTCCATCATTCCAATTAATTATAATCATCTTTTCATACAAACCAAGTTGAACTAAAGTTCTAATTTACTCTTTCAACATAAATTAAAATGCCTAAAACATGCAATTAAATGTCTAACTCACAATTTTCATTAATGAATTAGAAGTTATTAATTACATATTCTAAGAATAAGCACCAACCTTTAGCAACTATCTCAATATATCGATCTCTCAAAATATATCTTGATAATGAATTTCTATTAGATTTCAGTTAAAACAGTCTTTCGAATCTACTTAACTTATAAAGATCATGCAAAATATACTAATAGAAAATCTGCAATCAAAGATTCATAAAGTAGATGGAATTAAAGAATGTTAATAATGAACAAATTCATTAGATTAGTATTCATTAAATGATCAGAGAAGATATAAAAGATAAGAGACTAAGATAGAAGTCTTTCAACCCTTTTCTCAACTCTTCAAATAGATTTTCTTCTCCTTAATCTTCTTCTTCAAAACATGAAAACTAACTAAGAAAATTAACTAGAGAAAAGACTGTTCTAAATTTATAGAAAATTACTTAACAATTATCCTCCCTTTTTTACAGATAAAAATTATATATTTATAGAATACTAAGAGTTATGTCCTTTGGAGATGCCCCTTGCAAATGGTTGTAAAGATTGATGAAGTTAGGTGCCCCTTCAGATGACTTTTCAAGAAAAATTGCTCCAACGGTCACTTCTGTTGCGATCGCGAGACTGTCACGCTCGCGACAGAACGTGGATTTGGCTTTTCCCTCTTTCTTTTCTCCCTTCGCTTTTCTTCTTCTATCTGGTAACTCACGAGTCGCAACCTCCAATCACATGTCGTGACTTCGCGTGTGAGTCGTGACTGGTGCTCACGTCTCGCCTTCTCTTCTCTTTCTCTTTTCTTTCCTCTTGGCCTCTATGTGTCGTCACGAGTCGTGATGGTCTTTCAAGACTCGTGAGCCTACTTCCTCAGCTCCTCCTCTTCTTTTCCTCCTTCCTCTGCGTTCTTCTTTGCCAGTCACGACTCGTGATCTAGCTTCACTAGTCGTGACCCCTCTCTGCTCTCATAATCCTCTCCACATTTATGCTTCTTCTCTTCATTTTTCACCTAAAAACACCAGTAAACACAAAAACACACAGACTAATACAAATAAACATAAACTAACACATATAACATCAAATATACACACAATTACATGATTAATTCCATAAACTCATACAAAACATACACTAAATTATACCTCAATTAAGCTCCTATCATATGTATATGCATGTTTTGTTCCTCCCCACTAAGCGTTATCGCTTAGCACGGGTTGTTCTCTCATGTAGGTGGCAGGTTCAGTTTAGAGTCGAACATCTGCAGGTCGGCAACTAGAAGTCTTTAGTTGGAGTTCTTTTTATCTTTTGCTGTATTTTTGTATATGGCTTTTTGGTTTTGGGAAACTGTAATTTTTTAAAGGAACGATTTATCATATGTTAAATTTTACAAACCCCTTTTGTAAAACGATATGATCATGTATGGATTTGTTATCTTTTGGTTAAATGTATTTGTTTTATATATATCATTTGCTCACATGTATATGATTATATGATTGGTTTGCGTAGCGTTCCATATCCTTCCAAAGGTGATATCGGGGAGTTATAGTTTGGTATGAGAGCGTCGGTTTAGTCGGTTTTGGCCTATGTGATGCTTGAGTATAGAGTATTTGCATGAGAGTCTGTCTAGAGTTATGGCCTAATGCAGATGTTGTTCTATGTAGTCTCTAGATGGAGTCGAATTCGAGTGAGTATATGGGCGACACGATGGAAAGTGTTAATCCGGTTGGAAGTAATTCGGTCGGATAGGATAGACCTGCACGTGAGCGTGCACCAGCAAAAGGTCCGGGTCTTGCGTTTGAGGACTCGGCATTGGTACAAGGGCTATTGCAACTAGTGGATAGATTGACTTCTCCCAAGGCTCCTTCCGGGCTTATGAGAAAAAGGGGAGTGGAAGAGTTCCATGGAACCTCTTTAGATCAATCAGATGTGGCGAAATTCGGGTTAGAGACAATTGATCAGATTCTACAAGAGATTGCTTGCCCTCAGCATCAACGAGTTGTTAGTGCCGTATCACTTTTACAAGGATCGGCATATGATTGGTGGAAGCTTGTGCTTCTCGATCCACCGAGACTAGTTGAGTTGACATGGGAGTTTTTCGTGCAAGAATTTGAGAAAAAGTATGTTACCAAGGCCTATCGAGAGGCAAAGTGGAAGGAATTTATAAGTCTGAAGCAAAGGAACATGTCGATCAGCGATTATGAGAAAGAGTTCAGCTGTTTGAGTAAGTATGTGCCTACGACATTGTTGATTGAGAATTTTAAGTGTAAGCCCTTTCAAGACGGGTTAAGAGAAGTGATTAGAGGTCCGCTGTCGGCTATGGCAGTTATACAACCAGTTGGGTATTATCAGTTAGTGGTAGCGGCAATTAAGTTAGAAGAATCTGAGATGGTGAAGCAAAGAATAGAGCAGAAGAGGAAAGCATCGAATAGTGGAGTTATCGATAATAAGAAGCCTAAAGGTGCTCCGATCGGACAAGTGACTAAAGGGACTTCTCAAGTGCCTTCGAAAATCGGAAGTGTAGCACCGCTTGCTAGTAGGGAAGTAGAGCACCGGAGTATGAACATTGCAAAAGACAACATTGGGGTACATGTTGCAAGATCACAAGAGCGTGCTTCAAGTGCAGAAGCATGGAGCATCGGTTTGCTAATTGTCCTGACCGGAGGGAGAATAAGAGACAACAAGAGAGTAAAGCTGGTACAGGTAGATCCAATGCAACAAGAAGCAATCGGGATAGAAGTAGAGCTCCTCAGGCGCCATCGGAAACCGTAAATCGGATCCCGACCGAAGGAGAGTATGTTCAGCC
Organism: Excoecaria cochinchinensis; assembly: GCA_947683425.1. Lineage (NCBI taxonomy): Eukaryota > Viridiplantae > Streptophyta > Magnoliopsida > Malpighiales > Euphorbiaceae > Excoecaria > Excoecaria cochinchinensis. The sequence goes on from CANTUQ010000022.1 coordinate 1,155,404, forward strand.
ATGGGTTGTATTACTCTTAGCAAGACTCAATGTCCAATGACATTTGATGAGCGAGATTGCATGAGTATGATTCCTTATGCTTCGGCTATAGGATCAATTATGTATGCCATGTTATGCACTCAACCAGATGTTTCGTATGCTCTGAGCATGATAAGCAGATACCAGTCAGATCCCGGTGAAAGTCACTAGACAGCTGTTAAGAATATCCTTAAGTACTTGAGAAGAACCAATGATGCATTATATATGGAGGATTGGAAGATGAGCTAGTAATAAATGGTTATACAGATGCAAGCTTCCAATCTGACAAAGATGACTTTAGATTGCAGTCAGGATATGTGTTTGTATTAAATGGAGGTGCTGTAAGCTGGAAAAGTTCTAAACAAAGCACTATCGCTGATTCTACAACAGAAGCTGAGTATATAGCAGCATCAAATGCAGCTAAAGAAGCAGTATGGATCAAGAAATTCATTGCTGAATTGGGAGTAGTACCTAGTATCAACAACCCTGTGGATCTTTATTATGACAACAATGGTGCTATTGCATAGGCTAAGGAGCCCAGTCAGAGATCAAAACATATACTCAGGCATTTTTATCTCATTAGATAAATAATTGAGAGGGGAGACGTCAAGATTTGCAGAGTACCTACTGATGATAACATTGCTAATCCACTGACCAAGGCTGTCCCACAAGCCAAACATGATGGACATACTAGGTCAATGGTTATTAGATATATGTATGATTGGGCCTAGTGCAAGTGGGAGATTGTTAGTGGTTATGCCCTAGGCCAAGCACTTGGACCTTGATGTAATCATTACATTTTCATTTATATATAATGGTTTTCTTCACATTAATATTATTGACATGCTACATTATTGTAATGTTTACGAATAACAATGTTATTCATATTGTCCCTAGTCATTTATCACTAAAGGGCATAAAGAAAAATTAAGACTAGTATAGATTTGCATTGATAATCATGGGATGATTATATATGATGATATAAATCGAATCTATAGGTATTTGTTAGAGAACAAAGTACTGGATAGACCCACTGTAAGATCACCACATGGTATAGTGTCGTAAGTGATCTTATAATAGATATGTTATTGAATCCTTTGAACTGAGGTTATCACGGTTTCCTACATAAGGAACATTATGTTTTGACATAATCAAACGTTATCTTTAATCGGATAATTATAAAGTTTATGATTGGACATAATGAGAATTATGCAGAGGAAAGTGAATAATCAAGATGGAATTTGTCCCTCTTATGAGAGAGATATCTGTTGGGCCCCTCGATAAGTAGAACTGTAAAAATACATGGCCGTGCTCGAATGAATTGATTGTGTGATCAAAGTCTTTTGAATTTATCAGTCTACTTAGTGATCGGGAAATTATATGTTTGAACAATATAAGTTTGACATGTACCATGATTTATAGTCAAATAAGATATCGTGTGACAAAAGAATAATGGCATGTTCCATTGTCAGGTTAAAATTGGACTAACGATATTTATATTGTTTGTGTAGTCATAATGTCTTGCTAGAGACCAATTATGACTTGTGGGCTTATTATGAGATTAGGCCCACTGCCAACTTAATATAAACCTATTGGGTCACACACCAAGACCAAAATGAACAAAATGGATTTTAATTAGGGTATTTCGAAATTATAATGTGAATTTTATTTAATTTCGAAATCATATATATATATATATATATATATATATATATATATATATATATATATATATATACACACACATATAAATAAACCTCGTATTTTGAATATGAGATAATAATATGTATTAATACAATATTTCTTATTATTTCGAATAAGAAATAAATAAATAAATAAATATATATATATATATATATATATAAATATCTCTTAATTTTGAATAAGAGATAATATCCTTATTTATCTCTTTAGGGTTTAAAATATATACAGATATATAATTGGATATAGGTTAATAAGTGATTAACCCTAATCACGTTTTTTCCTAAGAGAAAAAAGGATAGAGAGTGGCTGATTTTCCTAAGAGAAAGAAACCTAGCCACCATTTTTTCTTTGAAAAAGAAAACATAAAATCCAGTCGCAATGTATAGGAGCTAGCACCCCTGCGAATTTTGTTCGCCGGTTCGTGCGTGTGGATACCGGTAGAGGGTGTTCGTTATTAAGGCAGTGCCTGTAGTCCGAGATAAGGAGTTAATCTCGTTTTCCTGCATTAGAAAAGGTCGGTAAATCTTAATCCCTCCTTTTGAATCAATGGAAAATACATGGATCCTATTTTTGGTTTTGATTTATTCCGCTGCATTAATTTGAATTATTGCAATAAAACCCAACACATTGGTTGCGCCACCTCACCCTTAGACAAGCAATACAAACCTTGGAGGAGAAAGAAAACTCCACTCCTTTGCATGTGAATTTTGGTGCCCTCTATCTCTTAAAATCTGATCTTCTTCTTTTTCTTATTCTTCTTCTTCTCCTTTGCTTCCTTCATAAGCCATTTCTTCAGTTTTGATCTCCATAATTTTTGTTGTTGCTTAGTTGGTGCTTTGGTTGTGTTGAATTTATAAGTTGACAAGGTAAGTGATTAGTGTTAGTTGTTATTCTTCTCCTCCTTCTTGATTCTAAGTTAATGTGGAAATTAATTCTTGGTTCAAATCTGGAAATGGATATTTGAATGTAGTGGTTGATCAAAAGAAGGACAAAGGAAAGGCAAAGATTGGTGAACTAAGTGCAAAGTGAACTTGAGAGGAACTTAAGAGAAGAGGTTGGGAACACTATTTCATGTATTGTTTGATGTGTATGATTACTATGATGCATGATTAAATTATATGGTTGATGAATATAGAAAATGTGTAATTATATGCTTTTGTGAATTGAGTAGAATGATGACCTGATGTGGTGGTTGTTGGCCATAAGATTGAAATTAAGCATGATGTTCTATTTTTAAGTGACTTGTAGTGTTAATATGTAAATTGTATGATTGTGGCTTAATGTGATTTTGAGCATGACGGATTAAGGCTATGTTGATTGGGTAGTCCTATATGTGTTTAGAGTTTTGATTTTAATAATTGAATGAATTTCAAGCTTGATTAGCTTGAGAGGGTAAAAGCTGGATGCGTAGGGTGAATGTCCTAATAGGATAAACTATAAATTTAATTGTACAATTCTAGATTGAATGATTCTAAGGGATTTGGTTCCTAAGAAACATGCCTATAATATGCTAGAAATAGCTATTTTGAATTTGGGGACCCTAGGGTCTTCAAAATGCATGCCTAAGTTGGTTTAAGCATGTATTATTTTTATAGGGGGCTTTTGGACCCCAGGGTAAGTTTTATTTATACTTTTTTATTTTAGGGGATTGTTCTATCCCATTTTTTATTTATTTTTGCGTGATTGCTCTATCCTAATTTTCATTCGTAATTTATTCATTTACTTACTGCTTTATTTATCGCTTTCCAATATGCTTATAAATGCGCTTTAAATTCAATGCACAATCGAGCGAGATAAGAAATGGAATTTTGATTTCTTAAAAACTCATTTATAAACTTAAGTCATTAATAAGAGTGAAGTTCCGAACACCATCTCTGGTTTATACCAATAGAGGTTAGAGACCTTTCCCAATTTCTTGTAAATTTGGTGGCGACTCCAAAATACCTCAAAGGTGCTTAAAGGCGTTGTGAGTCTAGATGATCCTTTCTAATATTCTACTTGAAAGGAGGCATCCAAGATAACTCATGATGCCCAAAATCAAAAAGATGCGAACCAATCTCTCAAGCCCCAGAAGGCAGGCTCAGCGAGGGCCTTTGCTAGGTTCCGGTGCGCGTTACAGTGGCGACTCCGCTGGGGGCAGTGATCGAAACTTCGCTTCAAAAGTGACTTAAGTTAAATTTATAATTGAGGTTTTAAGAATCAAAAATTCCATTTCTAATCGAAATTGCATTACATCCATTAGAGCCTTAGAATTATGTTAGTTGGTCCCCTATCTACCCCGATGCGTTCCTAAAACATAACCCTACTTTCACTCATTGTAGGGAAGTGTTAACGATAATCACCAGCCCAAGTCTCGTACTATAAATGGTATATCAAATGGAGACCTGATCGATCGCTATGCTCGTGATGAGCTAAACCCATTGGCAGGGACCATGTTTAGGTAGACCTAAAGTAACACCACCATTGATCGAAACCCATGTAATGGCAATAGATACTTTCACTAGGTGAAATGTACCATAATACCGCGCTTGCTATTTGGGCCGTCATATATTGAACAAAATCAATCAGATTAAATGGTCTTCATCAAAGGCTTTTATGCCCCGGTGGACCCATCTTAATTTAGTTGAATTGTTTGAATACATAATGGCCAAACACCCATACGTATGTACATTGGGCAAGAGATGTTATGCTGCCGGTTTTTTACCGTGCACTATACGTGTCCAATGGGTTTTTTATTAACCCTTGGATAAAGCCCACCTAGGAAAGAGACCGCACTACCCTGTGTGTGGGAGAAATAAGGTCGGAACGATCTATCTACTTGCATGTGGTTGTGGATGCTGCACAGCATGCTCGTGCATCACATGACATTCATGCATATCAAAAAAATAAAATAAACAAATATATATATATATATATATATATATATATGAATAATAATATATGTTCTCTCATGTTGCGTGTGTACATATCCCTTCATCTGCATATTATTTTTCACATATACATATTATTCTGCATATAATTTCTTCAATGCATCACATCGTATCATTGTAATCTATTGATTTTTTCACTCATCGAGGACCATCTGCATAGCACGACCATGCATCGCACTTCAATCATGCATCATCCTAACAGAGGTGTGTTCTGCAGCCATCATAGATTCATCTAGGTGGTCTAGAGATTCCAGCGGACGGCTGACCAGAAAACCTATCTTCAAGCTGCCAGAAGGGTATCAATTTGGGGTTCAGATTCACTTTCGGAAGGCGGTGAAACTTTACCTTCAGACCTTCGGATAGAGTTTAGAATGGCTGATCTTTCAAGAGAGATAGAGGCGATCCGCGCTTTCATTGTCGAGGAAGTAAGTAGGAGATTTGAGGAATTTGAGAATAGGATGATGGCCATAATGAGGGATCTGATTGTAATAATGACCCAGCCCACTGGGCAGCCACTAACTGCTCCTACGGTAGGACCAGAGAAATCAGACCCAATTAGAAAGGATCCTTTGGTGATTGTACTCCCACCAGTGACTGAGCCTTAGGGTGCACTCGAACTTAAAAAGGTTGTACAGCTTGATGACGGTTTCTTTGAGGAAGACCTAGAGAACTCAACCCCAGTGAAGGGTGAAATACCTCAAGTTGAGGAGGCTATATGGAAGAGGATAGAAGGGAGGTTTGAGAAGTTCAAAGCCCGGATGATGGCGCCGTAGCACCACCTGCCAGGCAGTAGTCTATCGCTCCTACTATGCCCCAAAAAGAGAATGAGCCAACTAAAGAAGCATGTATGCCACCCACTGAATCTAGAGAAGAATCGCCTATTGCTCCGTCATCTGAGTAAAAAGATAAAGGGCATGCTTCAGAGAATGGATTTTTGGCAGCGGCACAAGGCCTGAAAAGAAGGATGGATGTCCTCGAGGAAGAAATTTCAAAGGCCAAACTTGCGACTACCCTGGTTGCTCGCAAGGAAATTTCGGTGAACTTAGAGAAGAGAGGTAGACTATATGGGTGTAATAGCCGTGTCGGCACTTGGGGAATAGAAGAAGTATCAGTAATCAGAACAGCCCAAAAGAGTGGCATTGGCATAGGCAGATCTTCGCCTCAAGCATTAGAGAGCAACCCGCGACTAGGTTTGGCTAGGATAACTAGAGGTCAGAGGCAACTAGACCATGATCAGCACACAGGCTATCCAATCGATGATTGCCTAGCCCCAAAAGGTTAGGTCCAGGACCCCATTAATGACAAACAGCTGGTAATCCTCAAAGGAGGGAGCAATGGCATGGGAGGAGGTAATCATGAGAACTCGTGCCTTGATGATGACAGTGTGAGAGATATTGGAGCCGCCAAGGTTTCAATCTTTGGAACTACTCAAGGTTACTATTCCATCTGGGATAAGTCTTTATCTGAGTATCTCTTTCATTTCATTAATGAGGGGAAGTTACAGCCGAAGCCTACGAGACCCGCCAAGAGCCACGGACATCATAACCATCGAGCGGATCGGTATTGTGCCTACCATCAGCATACTGGGCATGAGACTGATGGGTGCCGAACTCTAAAGAAGATTCTTCAAGGCCTTATTGATGAGGAGCTGAGAGGCGGGGAAGATGGTTCTCATGAATTATAATGTACCATTGACTATAGCACCTGTGCAAGCAAAAATGAGAAGAAGACTATGTTTTAGATGCTTTATTTCTTTTTATTTCAAGAACTTCTTATAACAGTGTTGGTTATGTTAATATGATGAACAAATTTACTAATTTATATAGTGTTTCTGATGATTTGATGATCACGATACATTCATTTTTTGATATTAATTCAATTAAAACTACTGCATTTAATCTCGGAACTTTGGAAAAACCAAAAGAAAATCTCGATAGCATCTGATATAACTCCTGAAGAGAGAAAAATTCTGAGAGTTGAAAATAAAAATAGGAACTAGATGCAATTAGGGGATTGGATGAAAACTCACTAAGAGCAATAGAACCTTTCTGATTACCCATCAAGGTGATCTCTGGATAAGGCTGAATCTAGAAAATGATTTAGGCAACCATTTCTTTGTATAGCTCTCTAAATGACCATTTCCTACCCTTATTTCGTAATCGCTTGCTAGCCCATTGAGCCTTTATGCTGGTATGCTAAATGCGTACCGACTTTGTTGTTACACATGTTGAAACTAGCCTTCGCTTAAAATGATTTTTACCTCCCCTTAGAAAAATGGCCGCTCTAGAAAGAACGGATGTACATCATTGACAATTCTTTGGGTTATCAAAAATTGCCCTAATAAGGATAAGTTTACATTTTGGGAAGAGGGTTTTAGCCATGAACAAAAGACTTGTGCTCATAAAAAAAATAATAAAAAAAAATAAAAAAATAAAAATAAAAATAAAATAAATAAAATAAAATAAAATAAAATAGAGCTCAAGATAGTAACCACTTGACGAGTTTCGCCGACTACCTTTTTAATTATTATTCTGATCTTAATGAGTTAAGATGTTATCAAGCCAAATTCAAGAATACCTCTGTATATGCGACTGAGCTGAGAACGGTTCACCCATCTGTCGGGTAGATATTACGGCTATTTTTCTCTGGCGACCTGATCCTTCTTCGATAGCCATCTACCTAAGCCTACTGTTGCAACCAAAGTAAGACCTCTTGATTCTTGGTTTAGTTTTGTTCAATTAGCGAAGATGACCTTTTAATAAGGTTTGGTACGTAGGAAGAGGCATATGGTGTTTCTTGAGCTTCAAGTGAGAAGCCACGAGTGCATTTATGCATTCAAATTGAGTCTTGTCCCCAATGTTGCATCTAGAATCCACATTCAATGAGAAAAATAAGAGCTGAGAGAAAATATTCAATCATGAAAATCAAAGAGGGCTGATTGATAACAGGAGTTTGATGCTTTCAAGATCCATTCCAAGATTAGATGAGGTTTTATATTTTTGAGATTAATGCCAAATAAGGATCATGTGTAATAAAATCAAATTGAAATATATGTATTTATGCAATGTTATTGAGGTGACCAGAGCAGTTCATTTTGCATACTCGAAGTCATTTAGCACATGGTTACTATCTACCCTCTACCACTCTCATCACTCAGGTCTTTCAACCGACTAATCCTGATATCAACTGTGAAGCCATTTCTATAGCATCTTCATGATAAGAACTAAGTTCAAGCAACAATGATCTGAGACGTAAGCACATGCCAATTATACCTGAAAGATCTTTGACGACTACTTCAGCTTCTCTTAAAAAAAAATGGCCGTTAGAGATAAAAACCGTAATTGGCGCTCTAAGCAAAAGTTAGGCCAAAGGGCAGGGTGAAAACCTAGGAACAAGCAGTCTGTCCTACAAAAAAATGAAATGAATAAAATCCGCTGGATTGGGTTGGGTCTATTCCAAGCAAAAATAAGGCACAGGGTTATATGAAAATCCCTAAGGGGACGCATTTGCTGCTAAGAAAAGCTAGTATGAAAATCCGCAAGGGACGCACTACCTTTAAAATAATGACTTTTGAAGCCTGGAGCGATAAGGCGACATTACTTCGAATAAATTCCCTTTAGGCGTATGGTGTAGGACACGAGTTAAAGTTTTGGGGGCAGAATGCTCATTGACCGGGGGGCAAAGATGGGCACGGGTCAGTTCTCTTTGAAAAGACTATGGGTCAGAATCCCTAAAGCCAAGACGATGCTTTGGTAGACCCTTGGGGGCATCGGCCAATGTGAGCAGCCGAGCAGTACCCTCAACAAATCCCTTGACCACCTAGGATGTGGTCTATCCATTTTTGCATCTCACATGCATAGATCTTTTGCATATCCTCCTGTATATCATGTGGATTCAATCCTTCATGCGTATAGTTGTGTACACATAAATTTATACATTAATCCTTTGTTTGTGTTTCATGTATATAGCTTTATGTATACTTTTCACGCACATTATGCACACATAATCTTTTGTATATGCCTCTGTGCTAATAACTTTGTAGGAAAAGGCCAAACCAAGCAATAGCTTCAGCACAATAAAGTCAAGAAGAAACATGCGTAAGTTGAAATCATGCGGTAACTTGTAAAGTCCTTTATTGAAGGTATTCTCAATCTCTTTGGAGCATTATCTAGCATTAAGTTTTTCCAGATCCTTTCAATCGGAGAGCAACCACGTACTTTGTAAGCCTAGAATGGGCTCGGTGCAGTTCGGAAGAACACCCTCACACTTTGTAAGCCTAGAACGGGCTCGGTGCAGTTCGAAAGAACACCATCGCACTTTGTAAGCCTAGAACAGGCTCGGTATAGCTCAGAAAGCATCCCCCGCACTTTGTAAACCTAGAACGGGCTCGGTACAGCTCATAGAGCAACCTCGCACTTTGTAAGCCTAGAACGGGCTCGGTGCAGCTCAGAGAACAACCCCCGCACTTTATAAGCCTAGAACGGGCTCAGTACAACTCATAGAGCAACTCCGCACTTTGTAAGCCTAGAACGGGCTCGGTGCAGCTCAAAGAGCAACCCTCGCACTTTGTAAGCCTAGAACGGGCTTGCTGCAGCTCAGAGAGCAACCCCGCACTTTGTAAGCCTAGAACGGGCTCGGTGCAGTTTGAAAGAACACCGTCGCACTTTGTAAGCCTAGAATGGCCTCGGTGCAGCTCAGAAAGCAACCCCCGCACTTTGTAAGCCTAGAACGGGCTCAGTGCAGCTCAAAGAGCAACCCCGCACTTTGTAAGCCTAGAACAGGCTCTGTGCAGTTCGAAAGAACACCCTCGCACTTTGTAAGCCTAGAATGTGCTTGGTGCAGTTCGGAAGAACACTCTCGCACTTTGTAAGCCTAGAATGGGCTCGATGTAGCTCAGAGAGCAACCTCGCACTTTGTAAGCCTAGAACAGGCTCGGTGTAGCTCAGAGAGAAACCCTCCCACTTTGTAAGCTTAGAACGGGCTCGGTGCACCTCAGAGAGCAACCCCGCACTTTGTAAACCTAGAACGTGCTCAGTGCAGTTCGAAAGATCACCCTCACACTTTCTAAGCGTAGAACGGGTTCGGTGCATCTCAAAGAGCAACCCACGCACTTTGTAAGCCTAGAACGGGCTCGGTGCAGCTCAGAGAGCAAGCCCACACTTGGTAAGCCTAGAACTGGCTCGGTGCAGCTTAGAGAGCAATCCCGCACTTTGTAAGCCTAGAACGGGCTCGGTACAGCTCAGAGAGCAAACTCACACTTTATAAGCCTAGAACGGGCTCGGTGCAGCTCAGAAGAGCAACCCTCGCATTTTATAAGTCTGAAGCAGACTCGGTGCATCATCCAGTCCAAGAAGGAAGCTGCCTCAGGTACGCGCTTCTTCTTTCTTTCTTTGAGTTTTCGCTCACTTAGGCACCCAGGCACTATGTTCCCCAAAACTGGGGGCAACTATAGACACCGAGTCCTGAGACAGCTTAGACTGAAGTTACCCAGTGATGAAAGTGATGCCTGTTCACGGGCAAAAGACAGATCGAAGTGATGGTTTCCTCAAAAAATGTGTTTTTCATTTTTAATTAAAAAAAAAGAGTTTTTAGTGGGTTGTTTCCTAGGGGCCTGTGGGGTGAGGCCCATCTCACCTATGTGAGATGGAACCTCACTGCGTGAGGCCCATCTCTCGGGTGAGAGGCAGCCTCACACGCGCCACTGTCCCCTAACGTCTCTTTTCCCGATTTTTAGGGGATTTGGTTTGGAAAAGCATGGTTTATGGTTGATTAGGTGAGAAACCACCTAGTCTGCTCTGAGATAAAAAGAAAAAGTGAAGAGATTGAGAAAGGGGGGATGGTTTTTTAAAAGCACGGAAGAACCCAAAAAAAGAAAACACAGAGAGAGATTTTGAGAGGAAGAAAACGATTGAAAGTTTTTATCAGTCTCTATTTTTTATCTCTTTTTAAACAAAAGCAAAGAGGAAACCATAACTTCATCATCTGCAATCTAACGTCTATATCTGAGGGTAAATACTGAATAGCCATCTCTCTTTTTCTTTATCTTTTTTTTTTCTTTTTATTTCTTCTCTTCGTTTTACTTTACTCAGTGTTCTTCATTTGTACATACTCTGTTTATTTCTCACTTGATTTCATTGATCTGTATATTGCATGTTTGTTGTTATTTGTTATCAGACATAGACCGTAAGTAGCTATTATGATTAAATAAACATGTTTGTGGCTTTATAATGCATGTTTTGATGGCATATTACCATATTTGTTAATCTGTTAAAGATACTCTGTTCGTCCCTATTTTTATGTTCTTCTGATAGTCTCTTCATTTTGTGCGAGTCGTGATATTCTGTCCGAGTTGTGTCCCTGCTACACGAGTCGCACGTTTATTTCTAGTTGTCCATCGTCACGTTCCTCTGCTCTCTGTCCGAGTTGTGAAATATGTGCACGAGTCGTGCACCTCTTGCACGAGTCGTGCTCTCTTTGCACGACTCATGCAAGGATGCATGAGTCGTACACTGCTTTCTTCCCTTCCCATTTCCATTTGCATTTCTTTTTCTTTCCATTTGTATTTTCATCACTTTGGGCCACTTTTTGTCCTTTAGCCTAGCCATTCACGTGATTTGTTAGTTTATTCATTTTAGCTTTCATTCTTTATGGCATATTTTTTTTCTTCACGTGATTCTTTAATTTATTCATTTTAGCTTTCATTCTTTATGGTTATTTTGTCCTCTTTTGATTTGTTATTTTATTTCATTTCATTTTACCATTATTGTTTATCTAGCCTAATTATTATTAATATTTCATATTAATATGTTTTCAAAGGTTATCATTATTATTATTTTATTAATATATTTCTTAATACTGTTGTCATCTTTATTATTATTATTATTATTATTATTATTATTATTATTATTATTATTATTATTATTATTATTATTATGCTAGCATGACTTATTTTTAATCTATCTCGCATGTAAATTGTTTGCCTATTAAATTGACATGTCTACTTTAACCTATTTTATCTCATACACATTTGTTAATTATTATTGCATGTTCTCTAGTTTTATATTTATTTGGTTAATTTTTTGAATTATTACTAATATTTTTAATTTCCTTTTTTGTTGTTTTGTTATCTTAAAACTTATTTGCCTCTGCGAGTTATATTTGAGCATGAGTCGGGGGACTGAAAAATTAAAGACCATCCAAATTGAGGGTTTGCATTTTAATTGTTGTGCATTACAGTATAGTGTGGTGACATCCGATATCCCTACCATTTACGGGTATAAAGGTGTTACAGAAAGGGTGGTAGATGTTTTTTGATGGAGCAGTTAATAGCAGAGGAGCCGGAGTAGGGGTGATTCTCGTAACCCCGGATATGAAAAGCTTCCTTTAGCTAAGAAGTTAAGATACAAGGCCACAACAATGAAGCTAAGTACGAAGCTTGTGTTTTTAGGTTAGAAGCACTATTAGCCGTAGGGGAAAAAATCGTCATTGGTATTTCATCAGGTTCAGAGAGAATGGTAAGTTAAGGAAGAGCGATTACTACCATACATAAAATGTTTAAAGGGGATGAGTAGTCAGTTCGAGATATGCACTTTTAGATATGTGCCTAGGGATGAGAACTAACTTACCGATGTTCTCATCACTTTAGTCTCTATATGGGATAATCCATAAGGAGTGGTCATGAAGCCAGTACTAATCGCTAGTTCAAACAATCCATGCTTTGAAGCCGAACAAGTGATAGATGTTGAGGCTACAAATGGGAAGCCATGGTTTTATAATGGTCGAAATTATTTAAAAAGATCAAAATTTCCTAAGGAATTCACTGAGAGGGACAAAAGAATGATTCGTAAGTTGTCCGTTTGGTTCATCAACATAAATGGAATATTGTATAAAAGGCAACTCGATGGTATTCAGTTGAGGTGTTTAGATGAGAAAGAGGCCCGGAAGGTAATGGAAGAAACACATATAGGGGTTTGCGACGCACACGTGAACGGGTTAACACTTACAAAGAAAATCATGCTCTAAGGGTTCTTTTGGCTCATGATGGATACAAATTGTTCTATATATGTAAAGCAGTGTCACCTATGTCAACAGTATGCAGACTTAAGGCATCTGCTGGTCTTAGAGTTGTGTAACCTTACATCTCCATGGCCATTCGCAGCTTGGAGAATCGACATTATAGGAGAAATACATCCCATAACTTAAAATGGTCATCAGTATATCGTGGTAGCTATTGATTACTTCACAAAATAGGTAGAAGCCGAATCTTTTAAGAAACTAGGTGCTCGAAAAATGGCCGGGTTCATTGAACGACATTTGGTATGCAGATTTGGTCTTTCGCACCATATAGTGTCGTGTAACGCGGTGCAATTCCAGTATCACAAATTTTCTCCTTATCGACCTCAAGCTAATGGGGTGGTTGAAGTAGCAAACAAGAATGTGAAGAGGATTTTTCTAAGATGGTTTAGACATACAAAGACTGTGCAGAGAAGTTATATTTTATATTATGGGGATACCGAACTACCGTCAAAACTTCAATGGGAGCTACTCCATTCTCCCTGGAATATGGCACAAAAACAGTGCTGGCAGTGGAATTCGAGTTTTAATCTTTGAGGGTTGCTTTAGAAGCTAGACTACCAGAAAAAGAATGGGTGCAACAGAAGCTGATGCAGTTGAATTTGCTATATGAAAATTGAATGAGTGCCTATTATCACAATCAAATTTATCAAAAAAATTGGCTCGTTCTTTCGGCAAGAAAGTTAGAAAGCATCCTTTGAATGAAGAGGATTTAGTCATCAAGTAGATGAGGCCTAGCATACCTGACATTCGAGGTAAATTCAAACCAACATGGGAAGGAACTTTTGTAGTAAATAAGTTATTGTCAAAAGGAGCTATGATTTTAACTGATAGCAATGGGAATGAGTTCAAAGAGCCGGTTAATATGGATAGATTGAAAAGGTTCCATGGCTAAAGACCAAAATCAAAAGAAGAGAATAAAAGCCCTACAGGTCAAAAATCGAAAAAACAGCGGCCTTGCTAAAAGTGGTGCCTTGTTAGAGTGAAAACCAAAATAGGCATCCTGAGCAAAAACTAGAGGCCGAGAGAAAATGTTCAATCATTGAGGACTAATTGATAATAGGAGTTTGATGCTTTCTAGATCTACTTTGAGATTAAATATGTTATTGTATTGATGAGCTTAATGCTAAGTAATGATCATGTGTGATGAAATCATATCTAAATGTACACATACAATAATATATTAATATAACCAAAGCTTTTTATTTTGCATATCCAAAATTATTCAGTTCAACTGTAAAAAGAAGCATAATAATCCATTTATTACATATGCAATCTATCAACTATTCTTTACTACTCTCGTCATCCTGGGCTTTAGCCATTTCGTGCTATTGTCCATTGCGGGGCTAATGACCCATCTCTTGTATTCGATTGATGTAATAAAATGGCAATATTCAATTCTTGGTATACTAGTCTTCACGGGTAACTGTCCCCAAAGATGATGGAAACCAGAAAGGAAGGCAGTAGAGAGCACACTACCTTGAAAAGATAATGGATGCCTTGCAACATCTTGTGGTTCACCAAATTGTCTCGGACAATGAGTCGCAATGTAAAAGGTAGCCTTATATAGCCCATATAATGGGATGCATCTGAAAGACCCATCTTGAGTAATAAAAGAAAAGGTCAGCCATGGGCACATAAAGTTAATGTCCCCATCTGCCACTATGGCTATCCATACAATCCCTTCATGCGGAGAGTGGAAATCATACAGCTATTATCTATTAATAAAGTGCTTCAATGAATATATGGAGGAATCTACTTGCTCGTATGTGATTGCGAATGCTGCACAACTCGCGATCATGCATTGTATATGTCATCCATGTATCATTCTAATAATCTAAATCTTTCAGCCATCATAGATTCATCTAAGTGGTCTATGGATCCCAACGGATGGTTAACCAGAAAACCTATCTTCGAGTTGCCAAAAAGGGTATTAGTTTGGGGTTCAGATTCACTCTCAGAGGGCATTGAGACTTTATTTTCATATTTTTTTTCAATAGAATGGCTAATCTTCCAAGAGAGACGAAGGCGATCTGTGCTTTGATTACTGAAGAAGTAAGTAAGAGATTGGAGGAATTTGAGAATAGAATGATAGCCATGATGAGGGATCTGACCACTACAATGACCTAGCCTGCTGGGCAGCCACTAACTGCTCCTGCAGTAGGACAAAAGAAATTAAATCCAGTTAGGAAGGATCCTTTGGTGATTGTACTCCCACCAGTGACTGAGCCTAGGGGTGCACCCAAACCTAAAAGGGTTGTATAACTTGATGATGATTTCTTTGAGGAAGACCTAGAGAACTAAACCCCAGTGAAGGGTGAAATGCCTCAAGTTGTGGAGGCAATATGGAAGAAGATAGAAGGGAGGTTTGAAAAGTTTGAAGCCCGAATGACGGCTATCATGGAAAATTTAGTCACCGCCGTAATACCACCTACCGGGCAGCAGCCTATCGCTCCTACCATGCCCCAAAAGAGCATGATCTAACTAAGGAAGCATGCATACCACCCACTGAGTCTAGAGGAGAGTCGCCTATTGCTCCATCATTTGAATAAAAAGGCAAAGGGTATACTTCAGAGAATGGGTTTCTGGCAGTGGCATGAGGCCTGAAAAGAAGGATGGATGTCCTTGAGGAAGAAATTTCAAAGGCTAAACTTGCGACTACCCTGGCCGCTCGCAAGGAAGTCTCGATGAACATAGAAAAGAGAGATAGACTGCATGGGTGTAACAGCCGTGTTGGCACTTGGGGAATGGAAGAAGTATCAGTGATCAGAATAGCCCAGAATTGTGGTTTCGGCATAAGCAGATCTTCGCCTCAAGCCTTAGAGAGGAACTCACAACCAAGTTCGGCTAGGCCAACTAGAGGTCAGAGGCAACTAAACTATCATCAGCACACCGGCTATCTAGTCGACGGTTGCCAAGCCCTGAGAAGTCAAGTCCAGGATCCCATTAATAACGAGTAGTTGGTAATCCTCGAAGGAGGGAGCAATGGCATGGGAGGAAGTAATCATGGGAACTCGCGCCTTAATGATGACAGTGCGAGAGATATTGGAGCCGCCAAGATTTCAACCATTGGAACTGCTCAAAGCTGTTGTACCATATGGGATAAGCCTTTTATCTGAGCATCTCTTTCATTTTATTGACAAGGGGAAGTTACAGCCGAAGCCTGCGAGACCCGCCAAGAGCCAAGGACATCCTAGCCATCGAGCGGATCAGTATTGTGCCTACCATCAGCATACTGGGCATGAGACTGATGGGTGCTAAACTCTGAAGAAGCTTGTTCAAGGCCTCATTGATGAGGAGCTGAGAGGTGGGGAAGACGGTTCTCATGGGTGATAATTGACCATCGACTATAACACCTGTGCTAGCGGAAATGGGAAGAAGATAGCTATTTAGATGTTCTTTTTATTTTGGAACTAGTTGATAATGACATTTTAATTCTAGTTTTTATTAAATGAAATGAATGGTTTTTGATTATTTGTATGATATCTCTCATTATTTCACTGTGCATAATCATGATCATGACTCATTTATATTCGACATTGATTCAACTGATGCCATTTCATTTAATCTCAGAGACTTTGGAGAACCCAAAGGAAATCTTGATAGCATCTGTAACTCCTGAAGAGAGAATAAAAAAAAGTGTGGAAAATTATTTGCCTGGACCTACGTAGACACGCCAGGAAATGATCGTAAAGTCGCCAAACACATTATGCCAACATATCACGATCATGGACTAGTCACGTAGAACCTCAGAAGACTCAAGCCGAAAGGGGCAGAAAAGGTAAAAAGGAGAGATCTATAAGCAGAAACAGGGCCAAATGTCTTATTAAAGCGCAACACCCTACTGGGTTGATCTACGTTATCCCCAATGGTTAGGAAGAGAAGTTCGTGTATGTGTAAACTACCAGAATTGAACAAATCCTGTCAAAAAAAAGGGAAAAAAATAAAAAAAAAAAAGAAGAAAAAAATAATTAATCATTGACATGGGGCCAGGGAAAGTTATATAGGGGAAAGCTTTGTTTAAATCCCGTTGATCTACACATACCCGTACTTTGCCATTATTCTTGGCTATTGAAAAGGACCGAAAGACTGATTCACAAGCTATCCACCCAGTTCATCAGTGTAGAGGATGTGCAGTACAAGAGGTAAGTGTGACGCGCGCCGAACCCCATGGCCCCCCGAACGCTTGCCTTTAGGGCGATCGAGAGAGGTTCATAAAACTTGTAAGAGATTACAAGGGCGTCCATTTTGTGCAACAAGGAGGTTTCTTGGAGTCGCTACCCAATAGAACATTAGGAAAGTTCGTCTAGCCTCAGTGAGCCTAAGACAGCGCTGCTATGTCCATTTTGGGCAAACCAGAGGGGTCTTAGAGGCCCTGTCCTAATAGAACATTAGGATTGTAACACCACCTTCCCATATATAGGCGATCCCATCCGATAAGGAGTGAGATGCCGTATGAGACAAGGTGTCACCAAACAAAAGCAAAGCAAAAAAATACATCCATTCATAACATACATTCAGAAATACAGAATAATTAAAAACTTTACATGCAGAAAGCAAAAGCTGATCATGCATTACTATAATTAAACTATTACAATAATGATCTGATCAACTAGCTGAACAAAATAATATTACATATACAAAATATGGATACAAAAGCGGAAGCTGATACAGAGAGTTCTATACAAAAAGAATCAATAACTGATACAAAATTGAGCCCTACACTAATCCCTTCTGTGTTGGCTTGATGACGGCGACTCTCTCAAAGCAAAACGTCTTCCGCACCTGCACGGGTAAAAACACCGTGCTAAGCGATAAAACGCTTAGTGGGGAAACACACATAATTTATGGACGGCCACTCACAGTGGTCGTCGAGGCATAACACATTCACAATGGCAGAATGCAAGGACTAATACATAATCCATATAAGCATGCTCGTATTTAAATACCATACTTTCAGAATTTCATCATCATATGCATTACAGAATAAACCAGCATATATTTCATCATTAAACTCATTCAGATATTCCATTCAAAGCCATATCAGATCAGAACAATTCCATTAACATTTAAAGAACACCTGCTGACTCTAGACAGTGGATAACGAGTGTACTGAGGGTACCTTACGGGTACGAATCGAATACTGAGGGTACCTCACAGGTACAAGTCAAATATTATATCATTTATCAGAACATGTTATTTATATACTGAGGGAATCTTAAACAAGATTCTATACTGAAGGGTTCGCGAGGAACCAGACGGGGACCTTATCGGGGTCCAAACTGAACTGAGGGCTGCAGCTAAAGACTCTATTAGGCATGCCTAACTATCCACTTACTTGACTCTAGCAGGTTATGCGTCAAACAGATCACATTTCAGGATACAGAATATAATTCATCAGAAAATCATGCCATCACGCATATCGAAGTATCAAACAGTAAAACATGCATCATACAACAGTAAAGTCCATTCAGAAGAAGTACCCAATTCATTTCTGAGTTAAAAACTAGGAAATTTCGGAAAAATGAGCTGGAAGGAGAAACGGGCGAGGAATGGCTGGTCACTGGCGTGACTGGCCTTCTCAACAGGCAGGTCACGGCGTGACCTAGGGTCACGTCTCGTGACCTGCTTGTTTCTCGCCTATCGCATTGCGTGATCCTCGCGGGTCACGCAATGCTTATGCAGGTCACGGCGTGACCGAGGGTCACGCGACGTGACGCTGCTTCTCCCTCGCAGATCACGTTGCGTGATCCTCTCAGATCACGCAACGCAATTGCCATCGCAAGCGCAAGTCACGGCGTGACCGAGGGTCACGTCTCGTGACTTGCCTGCTCTTCAGCTGGTCACGCGACTGGCTTCTCAGCAGGCAGGTCACGCCGTGACCGAGGGTCACGCGATGTGACTTGCCTTCCTTCGTAGCGAGTCACGCGACATGAACAGATTCAACAGTACTTCGACTTTTCCAAAATTTCCAGAATTCTCAGAATAACAATTTCAATCCCAATTTGATTTTAACCCATACAAACCTGTCTTTACCTTTCAGAAATCATCTCAATTCATATAATCAATATACATGCAACTCAATTTAGCATTTAAACAACCAAATCAAGACTAATTGATTCAAGCTCTTCAAGAACATATAAACCCTAGAATTTGCAGTAAACATCAAAATCACACAAATCACAATCAGATATTCCCAAACCTGGATTCTAAACTTCTATCTCTTAGCTCCACTAGGACCAGCAACTTCTTTGCCCTTAGGTTCGCGAGGAGCTTCAGCTAAACACAATCACAGCAAGAACATCCACAAAGAAAACCCTAAGTTAAATCTAAACTTAAGGAAGAAGAAGAAGTAAAGTTACAGTAAAACACAAACAAGATATGCATTTACCAAGCTAGGAGATGCAAGGAGAGATTATCTTCACCAATAAGACCTTGAACCCTCAACACAGTATTTGGAATAAAGAAAATTGAAGAAGAAGAAAGTGAGTGAGCAAGAACGTGAATCTGTAAGTCCCTTTTCTCTCATTCCCTTTTCTTTTTCTTTTCTTTATTCTAAATATGTATCCATTTCCTATTGGTGAAACTAATCACTCATACAAAAATACAATGCATTACACACACCCTAAGTAACCTCATTTAAATGCACCCTACAATGGTATATGTAAGTGCACACAAATGCAACTCAATTAATTCTCACCTTAATACCATGTATGCACCCACATAATAATAAAACCCCAAAATCATGCATTTTACTGAAATACCCTTATGAAATACTGTACACATGCGAATGCTTACACATACAGACAGACAGATAGACAGACAGACAGGCTCATTCTACTAGGGGGCAATTGGGGTGTGACAACTCTCCCCTACTAATAAGAATTTCGTCCTCGAAATTCTCACCTGAACTGAATAACTGTGGATACTGAGCTCTCATCGACTCCTCTGGTTCCCAAGTCGCTTCCTCGACTCCATGATGGATCCATAATACTTTAACCAAAGGAATCTGCTTACTTCTCAACTGCCTCACCTCTCGGGCTAAAATAGCTCGCGGTTCCTCATCATAAGAGAAATCTGGCTGAACCTGGATATCCTGAACTGACAGAACATGCGAAGGATCTGATCTGTACCGACGAAGCATCGAAACGTGAAATACATCATGCAACTTTGCTAACTCCATCGGTAACGCCAATCTGTAGGCTACAGGTCCTACCTTAGCCAAAATCTCATAAGGTCCAATGAAACGAGGACTCAGCTTACCCTTCTTTCCAAATCGTAGCACTCTCCTCCAAGGAGAAACTTTAAGGAAAACTTTGTTCCCGATCTCAAATTGCACGTCTTTCCTCTTCAAATTGGCATAAGACTTCTGTCGATCCTTGGCTGCTTTCAAATTCCGCTGCACTACCCTGATCTTCTCTTCAGTATCTCTAACCAAGTCTGGTCCAATCATAGATCTCTCGGATAGCTCAGTCCAACAAATCGGAGTCCTACACTGACGACCATACAAAGCCTCATATGGTGCCATACCAATACTCGACTGGAAACTGTTGTTGTAGGCAAACTCCATCAATGACACATATCTGTCCCAACTACCCGGAAAATCCAATGCACAAGCTCTCATCATATCCTCCAGAATCTGAATAACTCGCTCTGACTGACCATCGGTCTGAGGATGAAATGCTGTACTGAAGTTCAACCTAGTGCCCAAAGCTCTCTGTAACTCCTTCCAAAACTTGGAAGTAAACCTCGGATCTCGATCTGAAACTATGGACAAAGGCACACCATGCAACCGAACTATCTCATCCACATAGATACTGGCTAATCTGTCCATGGAGTAGTCCACTCTAACCGGCAGAAAGTGAGCTGATTTCGTAAGCCGATCCACAATAACCCAAACTGAATCATGCTTCCTCTGAGTCAAAGGCAAACCAGAAACAAAGTCCATGGTGATATCATTCCATTTCCACTCAGGAATGGATAAAGGCATAAGCAAACCTGAAGGAACCTGATGCTCAGCCTTTACCTGCTGACAAGTCAAGCACTTAGAAACAAAATCCACTATATCACGCTTCATACCGGACCACCAATAGAATTGCTTCATGTCTTGGTACATCTTCGCACTGCCAGGATGCATAGTAAAGACTGAACTATGCGCCTCACTCATGAGCTGTCTCCTCAAATCCTCAGATTCTGGCACACATAAACGACCTCTGAACATAAGTACCTCATCCTGAACTGAGAACTCTGACTGCTTACCCGATCTAACCTCAAGCAAAATCCGCTGAAGTCTCTGATCAACTCTCTGAGCATCCACAATCCTCTGTCTCAAAGTAGGCCTCACACGCAACTGGGCAAGTAAAGCCCCATCAGAATCAAAACGCCATCTGAATCGCCTCAAGAACAAAGCTGAAACCGATTTCCGACTCAAAGCATCGGCGACTACATTGGCCTTACCAGGATGGTAATCCACAATGCAGTCGTAGTCCTTAAACAACTCAAGCCATCGGCGCTGTCTCATATTCAACTCTTTCTGTGAAAGGAAGTACTTTAAACTCTTGTGGTCCGAGAAGATCCTACACTTTTCCCCATACAAGTAGTGACGCCAAATCTTCAAAGCAAATATCACAGCTGCCAACTCTAAATCATGCGTCGGATAGTTCTTCTCATGTGGCTTCAACTGACGAGAAGCATAAGCCACTACTTTACCTTCCTGCATCAGCACACAACCAAGACCAACTCCAGAAGCATCACTGTAAATGACAAACTCCTTACCCGAGATGGGTTGAGTAAGGATAGGAGCCTCAACAAGCAACTGCTTTAACCGATCAAAACAAGACTGACACCTGTCTGACCACTCAAATCTAACTCCTTTCCTCAATAATCTAGTCATAGGAGCAGCAATCACAGAAAATCCCTTAACGAACCGACGGTAATAACCTGCTAAACCGAGGAAACTCCTCACTTCCTGAACATTTCGAGGCGCTTTCTAATCAACAATCGCCTCAATCTTGGCTGGATCCACCTGGATACCTCTAGCTGAAATAATGTGACCCAGGAATGATACTTCTCGAAGCCAGAAATCACACTTGCTAAGCTTAGCAAACAACTGATGCTCTCTCAACATCTGCAACACCAATCTGAGATGCTCCTCATGCTCACTCTCATCCCTGGAATATACTAAAATGTCATCAATGAACACTACCACAAATCGATCTAAATATGGCCTAAACACACGGTTCATCAAATCCATAAAAGCCGCTGGAGCATTAGTCAAACCAAACGGCATCACAAGAAACTCATAGTGGCCATACCTAGTCCGAAATGCAGTCTTAACCACATCTGCATCCTGAACTCATAACTGATAGTACCCTGATCGAAGATCTATCTTGGAGAAGACACCCGCACCTCGAAGCTGATCAAATAAATCCTCAATCCTAGGCAAAGGATACTTATTCTTCACTGTCACCTTATTAATCTGGCGGTAGTCAATACACATCCGCAGGGATCCATCTTTCTTCTTGACAAACAGCACTGGAGCTCCCCATGGAGATATGCTAGGTCGAATAAACCCCTTATCCAATAACTCTTGTAGCTGAGATTTAAGTTCCCTCAACTCTACAGGAGCCATCCGATAAGGTGCTCTCGAAATAGGTGCAGTACCTGGCATAATCTCAATGGACAACTCAACCTCTCTCTCAGGAGGAAACCCAAGCAACTCGCTCGGGAACACATCACTAAACTCCCGCATAACAGGAATATCCTCAATCTGAACCTGATCCCTCCTGGAATCTAACACAACTGCTAGAAAAGCCTCACAACCTATCCTGATAAATCTCTTGGCTTGCATCGCAGAAATAACATTATTCAACGAACTAGCACCCAAACCTTTCAAAAACACAAGAGACTGACTTCTATCCCGAAGTACAACTGTCTTCCTATGGCAATCAACTACAGCCCGATGCTTACCCAACCAGTCCATACCCAGAATCAAGTCAAACTCTCTGAAGGGTAACTCAATCAGATCCGCTGGAAGCACAGCTCCCTCAACAATCAGAGGACAACTCCTAAAACCTCTACTCACACTGACACTATGCCCTAATGGACTGGTCACACAAATCTCATAATCTAACTGATCAACAGAATGCAATTTATCAACAATTCTATCTGTGCACAAATATGAGTGTGTGGAACCAGGATCAATTAGAGCATAC
Organism: Excoecaria cochinchinensis; assembly: GCA_947683425.1. Classification (NCBI taxonomy): domain Eukaryota; kingdom Viridiplantae; phylum Streptophyta; class Magnoliopsida; order Malpighiales; family Euphorbiaceae; genus Excoecaria; species Excoecaria cochinchinensis. The sequence continues at coordinate 1,178,343 of CANTUQ010000022.1, forward strand.
AACTCAGTGTCATGGAGTAGGAACTTACCAGCAATAACATCAGGCGCGTCCTGCTCATCTCTGGCTCTCATAGCATAAGCTCTAATGGCACCCTGAGGAGGATGCTCAACAGTCTCAGAAGCAGCTCCATCTCTATGCCGACCACCTCTACCTCTACCTCGGCCTCTGCCACGGTAAGCCTGAGAAGCATTCGAACCGACCCTACTGCCCTCTCTCTGAGAACCCAAATCCTCCTGCACCCTCGGACAACCAGCCAACTGATGCTCCGAACTCCCACATCTGAAGCATGCACCGGTGAGCCACCTACACTCACCCCGATGTGACTTACTACAATGAGGACAAGCTGGTGTAGTCTCAACTCTACCACCCCTGCCAGAACCTGACACAGCTGTAGAACCCTGACGTCTACCTCTAGAAGCCGGACCAGATGCTGACTCATCCTGTGGGTTCCTAGATCTCTTACTCGAAGAAGATCCTCCACGAGAAGAACTCCTCCTCTGAGCTCTCTCTCTCATCACAGTCTCATTCAACTCAGCTCTCACAGCAGCCTCTACAATCTGGTAATAACTGACCCCAGGTATACACATCAAGGAAATCAAAGCAATCTTCAATGACTCATTTAACCCAGCCTCGAAATGCTTGCATCTAAAGTCATCAGTCATAACTCCTCGTGGGGCATAGCGAGATAACCTGTTGAACTCTTTCTCATAATCAGCAACAGACATGGCCCTCTGTCTCAAACCCAAAAACTGCGCCCATCTCGCATCTCTATAAGTCTGAGTAATATACTTCTTTGTGAACTCACCCTCAAAGAACTCCCAGGTAATCGGATCCGGTAACTGAGGATGCCTGCAAACCAACTCCCACCACTCAAAAGCAGACCCCTGAAGAAGAGCTAATGCACACTCTGCCTGCTGGTCGGGAGGACACCGAATCTCTCTCAAAGCACGCTTCACTTTATCTAACCATCTCTCTGCCAACTCAGATTCATTCAAACCTGTACCATAGAAATCCTCAACTCCTTCTCTCCTCAGATTCTCCATAGGTGCTCTAGGAGCAGTCACTCTCTCCAAAACCCTAGCCATGTCCTGATGCAACCTGAACATAGCCTCAAAGGGCATGGCTGCGGCTTCGGGCTGGACCCTAGCATGCTGAGCCGACACAGTAACAGAAACAGACTGATCTACAGCGGGAGGATTCACACTCTCAGCGGATTCCTCACGCGCACCATGAGCAGAATTAGAAGCCATCTAAACAAACAAGAAACAACCGTATCAGCCAACACAGATCTAGACACATACACATCTAAGAAACTCAGATCAATCACATCAACATCCAGAAATGCCTAAACCTATGCTCTGATACCACTAACTGTAACACCCCCTTCCCATACATAGGCGATCCCATCCGATAAGGAGTGAGATGCCGTATGAGACAAGGTGTCACCAAACAAAAGCAAATCAAAAAAATACATCCATTCATAACATACATTCAGAAATACAGAATAATTAAAAACTTTACATGCAGAAAGCAAAAGCTGATCATGCATTACTATAATTAAACTATTACAATAATGATCTGATCAACTAGCTGAACAAAATAATATTACATATACAAAATATGGATACAAAAGCGGAAGCTGATACAGAGAGTTCTATAAAAAAAGAATCAATAACTGATACAAAATTGAGCCCTACACTAATCCCTTCTGTGTTGGCTTGATGACGGCGACTCTCTCAAAGCAAAACGTCTTCCGCACCTGCACGGGTAAAAACACCGTGCTAAGCGATAAAACGCTTAGTGGGGAAACACACATAATTTATGGACGGCCACTCACAGTGGTCGTCGAGGCATAACACATTCACAATGGCAGAATGCAAGGACTAATACATAATCCATATAAGCATGCTCGTATTTAAATACCATACTTTCAGAATTTCATCATCATATGCATTACAGAATAAACCAGCATATATTTCATCATTAAACTCATTCAGATATTCCATTCAAAGCCATATCAGATCAGAACAATTCCATTAACATTTAAAGAACACCTGCTGACTCTAGACAGTGGATAACGAGTGTACTGAGGGTACCTTACGGGTACGAATCGAATACTGAGGGTACCTCACAGGTACAAGTCAAATATTATATCATTTATCAGAACATGTTATTTATATACTGAGGGAATCTTAAACAAGATTCTATACTGAAGGGTTCGCGAGGAACCAGACGGGGACCTGATCGGGGTCCAAACTGAACTGAGGGCTGCAGCTAAAGACTCTATTAGGCATGCCTAACTATCCACTTACTTGACTCTAGCAGCTTATGCGTCAAACAGATCACATTTCAGGATACAGAATATAATTCATCAGAAAATCATGCCATCACGCATATCGAAGTATCAAACAGTAAAACATGCATCATACAACAGTAAAGTCCATTCAGAAGAAGTACCCAATTCATTTCTGAGTTAAAAACTAGGAAATTTCGGAAAAATGAGCTGAAAGGAGAAACGGGCGAGGAATGGCTGGTCACTGGCGTGACTGGCCTTCTCAACAGGCAGGTCACGGCGTGACCTAGGGTCACGTCTCGTGACCTGCTTGTTTCTCGCCTATCGCGTTGCGTGATCCTCGCGGGTCACGCAATGCTTATGCAGGTCACGGCGTGACCGAGGGTCACGCGACGTGACGCTGCTTCTCCCTCGCAGATCACGTTGCGTGATCCTCTCAGATCACGCAACGCAATTGCCATCGCAAGCGCAAGTCACGGCGTGACCGAGGGTCACGTCTCGTGACTTGCCTGCTCTTCAGCTGGTCACGCGACTGGCTTCTCAGCAGGCAGGTCACGCCGTGACCGAGGGTCACGCGACGTGACTTGCCTTCCTTCGTAGCGAGTCACGCGACATGAAGAAATTCAACAGATTCAACAGATTCAACAGTACTTCGACTTTTCCAAAATTTCCAGAATTCTCAGAATAACAATTTCAATCCCAATTTGATTTTAACCCATACAAACCTGTCTTTACCTTTCAAAAATCATCTCAATTCATATAATCAATATACATGCAACTCAATTTAGCATTTAAATAACCAAATCAAGACTAATTGATTCAAGCTCTTCAAGAACATATAAACCCTAGAATTTGCAGTAAACATCAAAATCACACAAATCACAATCAGATATTCCCAAACCTGGATTCTAAACTTCTATCTCTTAGCTCCACTAGGACCAGCAACTTCTTTGCCCTTAGGTTCGCGAGGAGCTTCAGCTAAACACAATCACAGCAAGAACATCCACAAAGAAAACCCTAAGTTAAATCTAAACTTAAGGAAGAAGAAGAAGTAAAGTTACAGTAAAGCACAAACAAGATATGCATTTACCAAGCTAGGAGATGCAAGGAGAGATTATCTTCACCAATAAGACCTTGAACCCTCAACACAGTATTTGGAATAAAGAAAATTGAAGAAGAAGAAAGTGAGTGAGCAAGAACGTGAATCTGTAAGTCCCTTTTCTCTCATTCCCTTTTCTTTTTCTTTTCTTTATTCTAAATATGTATCCATTTCCTATTGGTGAAACTAATCACTCATACAAAAATACAATGCATTACACACACCCTAAGTAACCTCATTTAAATGCACCCTACAATGGTATATGTAAGTGCACACAAATGCAACTCAATTAATTCTCACCTTAATACCATGTATGCACCCACATAATAATAAAACCCCAAAATCATGCATTTTACTGAAATACCCTTATGAAATACTGTACACATGCGAATGCTTACACATACAGACAGACAGATAGACAGACAGATAGGCTCATTCTACTAGGGGGCAAATGGGGTGTGACAAGGATGGTCATGTCGCCTCGTGGAGCCTAGAACTATGCAAGTTAAAGCCATTTTACGGGACACAAGAGGTGTCTTGGAAGTCCCATTCCAATGGAACATTGAAATGGTCCTCTCGCCTCGTTGAGCCCAAAGACCAGAGAAGGTTCGAGACTTCACATTTATTTATACCTTGATTAAGTTTATAATTGAGTTTTGAATTTGTTGTTTCATCTCTTTTCTCATTCAATTCAATGCAATTTATTTAAAGCGCATGTCAATCACATAATGAAAGCGGTAAATAAAGTAAATGAAAGCAAAATAAATTACAACAAAACTAGGGGCGGAATACAACCCCCATTAGTAAATAAAATACAATTCATACATAAATTGGGCTATTAATTAAAGATGAGGACATTGGTCCTCACATGCATGTTTAAACAAAATAATTTTAAAGTGACAATTTATTTTGGATGAAAAAACTAGGACATTGATCCCCTTTTTATTTAAAAAAATCAAATTAATTGATATAAATATTTTTGTGATTTTTTAATTAAACGTGCATAAAAATAAAATTAAATAAACTTATTACAAATTACATGATTAAACAAACGAACCAAAAATAATGAAAAATAATAAAAAAATGAACAACATCCAAATGGTATCTTCAAGTCTCCATGGGCTCCCACTTGGCAAAAACTCACACATAAAAATGAGTATTGAAAATAAAAACAAATGAAAATGAAGTTAGTAATAAAAAATGAATTAAGCATATAACATGAAAACAATTAAATTAAGGCAAATAAAATTGCATCATGTATGATAAGCCAATTAAAATGACATAATAAAAATATGCAATTTAATTAATTAACAATTTAGCATGCATAAAAAAAAATAACATAACAATAATAAAATTAAACATGCATAAAAGCACAAAATAATAGTAATAATATCCAATCATGCATAAAAGGTATAATACATATAAAATTCAGCATGCATAAAACATATTAATAATATTGATAAAAAGCCAACATACATAAGCAAACATAAAATAATAATTATAAAATTCAATATGCAAAAAAACATGAATAGAAAATGCAAACATAAAATTCAGCATGTGTAAAAACACAAAATAATAGCAACAATATCCAACATGTGTAAAAACCAAAAGTAATAATAAAAATCAGCATGCATAAGAAATATAAATAATAATATTAATAATAATAATGATACTAGTATCAAATATTAGCAATAAACAAGGATAATAAAAATAAAACTAGCAATTGCAACTACAATAATAACAATAATAAACACAATGAAATCAAAGAATATGAACAACCCAAGTTAAGCATGCAAGAATAAAAGTAACATATGGCAAACTAATAAAACATGTAAAAACTTGGCAAATAATACGAACAATAATAACAATAATAATAATAACAAAAAAAACTAATAATCAAGTGAAGACAATAGACATAAAAAAAATAATAACATGCATAATGACATGAACAATTAAATAAGAACATAAAAATAAGAAGAAAACTAATAGAACTAATAGAATTTACATGATAAAAAGTGTAGAAGAATTTACAAAATCAAAAAAAGATCTAAAGAATTTACATGTTAACCAGTTAATTAGAAACAAGAAAATTAAATCAAAAATTAAATTAAGAAATTGTGCCCAGAATAATTACCCTCAAATTAGCTTGATGAAATGAAGGTAAGGAGATCCAATTCCTTGTCTTGATTTAAAGAATATGATTAGAAAAATAAAATGTCAAAAGTGAATTTTTACTCAAGAACAAATAATTGATTTATTTGTCTTAAGGTAAAAATTGTTAATTGAAAGGAAGAAAATTCTCAAGAACAAAAAATTTATCTTTTTGCCATAAGAATTCACTTGGAAAAAAATTCTTTAGAAAAGTTGAGAGAATTTTGTTTGAGAGAAGAAAGAAGAAGAAAAAAATAATTTTCTAAAGAAAATCCCTCTCAATTTTCCTTCCAAAATTCCCCTCTTATTTTTCCCCAAAAATAGATTTTTAATTAAGAAATTAAATTGATTTAATTTCAATAAAACCAAAAAACTGAAGAAAATCAAAGGTTTGGAATTTTAAAAGTTTTACCCTTGAATTCTATTAAAAAAATGAAGAAAAAATGAATTTTTGTGGCCAAAATGGCCAAAAAATGGAAAAAAAAAACCGAATTTTGGGGAGACTAGTGTGTGGGTGCCAAGGTGAGCCAAAATTCAGGAAAGGGAAAGAAGCGTGTACCTGAGGCTGCCTCCTTCCAGGTGCTCCCTCGAGAATAGTGTTGTGATATGAACTTTGAGCTGCACTGAGTCACTGACAAGACTACAAAGTGCCAGGAACCATCCTAAGACGGTGATGCACCGGGTCTCCTACAGACTTACCAAATGCGAGAAAAGGATTGCACCGAGTCTGCTACAGACTACTAAAAGTGCAGATGTCATCCGTAGATGATGATGCGCCGAGTCGCTGATAAGACTACAAAAAATGCAAGAAGAGGATTGCACCGAGTCTGCTACAGACTACCAAAAGTGCAGATGTCATCCGTAGATGACGATGCGCCGAGTCGCTGACAAGACTACAAAAAGCGCAAGAGGAGAACTGCACCGAGTCGCTGACAAGACTACTAAAAGTGTAGGTGCCATCCGCAGATGACGATGCGCCGAGTCGCTGACAAGACTACAAAAAATGCAAGAAGAGGATTGTACCGAGTCTGCTACAGACTACCAAAAGTGCATATGTCATCCATAGATGACGATGCGCCGAGTCGCTGACAAGATTATAAAAAGCGCAAGAGGAGAACTGCAACGAGTCGCTGACAAGACTATTAATAGTGCAAGTGCCATCCGCAGATGACGATGCGTCGAGTTGCTGACAAGACTACAAAAAATGCAAGAAGAGGATTGCACCGAGTCTGCTACAGACTACCAAAAGTGCAAAAACCGATGACCTTCATTTAGATATTTCCTGCAAAGTTATGTTCACATAAATATATACAAAAATTTGAGTGTATATGATATGAGATGTAAATGTTTGTATGCGTGTATGATATGAGACGTAAATGTTTGCAAAAATAGATTGACCCTATCCTAGGTGGTTAAGGGTCTGCTGAGTGTAGATACCGGGTCCCGAGTAGCCTTGATCAGGATTACCCGATGATGAAATTTAGTTACGCCGGCTTATAGGCAAAAAGATTGGAGCTCGGAAGTGATTTTCCTTGTCTTTTTGATGAGTAAAAAGTGTATTTTAAAAATATTTTAAAAATATTTTTAAAATTATTGTGGAGAAGAAAAAGCGTGTTTTAGGTTGAGGGTTTTTATATAAAAAAAAAAAAGTATTTTTCGCGAAGGTCGGGGCGCGGCAGCGCGCTGGGCTCGCTCGCCCGCGCGCGGAGCGCTTGCCCGGGCGCTGGGCGGTGCGCGCGCTCGCTTCGTGCACGCACTGCGCGCGTTTCTCGCGCGCAGTCGCCCACTTTTGCCCCATTTCACCGAGTTTTCGCCCCCCACTCATTTTTTAATGATTTTGGACGGTTTTTGGGTGGTTTTTGGGTGGTTTTTGAGTGTTTTTTGAGTGTAAAAAAGGTAAAAAAAATTCAGAACAAGGGAGGACGAATTAGAAAGATTTTGGAGAGAAAAAAACTGAATTTTTGAGCTCTTAGTGGAGAGAAAAAAAATCAATCTTGCACACTTGCTTCCAAGGGTGATTTTTCAAGTTTCCAAGTTATTTTTCAAGCATTTTTCACAAGGAAAAGACAAGGAATTCAACACTTCTACCTTCAATTCTTCAAGATTAAATTTGAGGATAATTATTCATGGCTTAACTCCTTAATTCTCTTGTTGATTTTAATTTCTTTTGTTTCCAATTAACTTTTAAGAATGTAAATCCTTTTAGTCCTCATAATTTTCTTCTTATTTTATCTTTAATTGTTCATATAACAAGTAAATTCTTTAAAACTCTATTATATTATTTTCATGTCAAATTGTTTTTTTTGTACATATCAATATTATTATAATTATTTATTTGATATGTTGAGCATGGTTAATATTTTTTTATTCTTATGCATGTTAAATTGCATCATAATTATTCTTATGCATGTTATAATATTTTATGCATGTTATATTTCCATTTCACATATTATCCTTTATGTCATATTATTTCTTTGGCTTAATTTCTAACATGAATTTCATTTTTTATTTTTTGTTGCAAAATGTTATTTTATTCCTATTTGAGCATCCATGCACATGAAGGAGGAGATGCGGGGTTCGGTATCTTCTTTATACATTTTAATTCTCATTTTGTTTATATTTTTAATTTCCTTGTATATATTCATTAAGTAAAATGTTTTTTTTATGCACGCCCAAAGAAAAATCACAAAAATATTTCTACTAAATTAAACTTGGATTTTTCATAATAAATGGGACCAATGTCCTAGTTTTCATCCCAAATAAGTCACCACATCCAAAATGTTTTCTTTAAATACACATGCGGGGACCAAAGTCCTCATAGTTAATAAATTCCCTAGTTTTATGTATGTGTGCATTGTTTTTTTAAATGGGAGTTGTATTCCGCTCCTAGTATTAATGTAATTTACTTTTAATATTTTACTACTTTCGATGTGAATATTTATGCCTTTTAATTAAAATTGCATCGTGTGGAGAGAGAGCGAACTAATAAACTCAAAACCAAATTGTAAAATTAATCAAGGTAGAAATAGATGAGAAGTCCCGAACCCATCTCTGGTCTTTGGGTTCAAAGAGGCGAGAAGTCTATCCAATCACTCATTGGAGTAAGACTTCCAAGACCCTTCTTATGCTCTAAGACTTAAAAAAATCCTAGGCTCCAAGGGAGAGAGGTTCATCCTCCAAGACCCTTTGGCTTGCCCAAAATGGATAAAAGCATTGTCTTTGGGTTCAAAGAAGCGAGAGGTCTATCCGATCATTCATTGGAGTAAGACCTCCAAGACCCATCTTATGCTCTAAGACTTAACAAATCCTAGGCTCCAAGGGAGAGAGGTTCTTACTCCAAGACCCCTTTGGCTTGCCCAAAATGGATAAAAGCGTTGTCTTAGGCTCTCCGAGGTGAGAGAAACTTTCCCAATGTTTTATTGGGTGGCAACTCCATGAAACCTCCTTGTTGCCCAAAATAGACGCACTTGTAATTCGTTACAAGTTGTCAACGGACCTCAAATGCCTGATCGCCCTCGAGCCGGCGGTCAAAGGGGCGGCCGCGGGTCCAGTCCACATCACACTAAGGATATAGCTTGGTTGCTGCATCGCGCCTCCAAGGATCTGAAAGAGTGACATGTTCGCTTTAGGGACTCTTACCCCAAAACATTTTCTGAGAGAGACATCAAGTGTGCATCTTTGCCCCAGTCAATGATCGTATGCCCAAGATTTGACTCATGCATTATCTAACTGAAGAATGATCATCCGAAGTAATGCCGGCTTATCGCTCCAGGCATCAAACCCTTTAAAGGTAGTGCGTCCCTTGTGGATTTTCACACTAGCTTTTCTTCGTGGGAAATGCGTCCGTTTGGGGATTTTCACATAACCCCGTGCCTAACTTTTGCCTGGAATAGACCCAACCCAAACTAGCGGCTTTTATTTATCTCATTTTTTATAGAGAAGACCGCCTGTCTCCAGGTTTTGACCTTGCCCTTTGGCCTAACTTTTACTTAAAGAGCCAGTTAAAGTTTTCATCTCTAACGGCCTTTTTTATTTTTAAGCTGCAGGAGAAGGCTATTATCAGAATCTCCCTTAAGAGCGATTAGCACACATCTGCCTAGACATCTTTCGACAAAATTATTAGACAATATCCATTAGATAAATAAGTGATAAATTTCTTTTTAAGATAGAACTAAAAGAACAATGCAAATGTAAACTGCATTCTTTTATTCATCGCAAAATTATGTACATTTCTGTATGATTTCATCATACATGATCTTCAATTGACAGGAATCAAAAACACAAGACCACACCTAATCTCGAAATAAATCTTGTAAACATCAGACTCCTATTATTAATCGTCCCTCTCGAGTTTTCTCAATTGAACATTTTCTTTCAGCCCTTAATTTTTGCCCAGGATTCCTTTTTTCGGTTTTCACCCTGACAGGGCACCCAATTTTAGCAAGGCCGCCTTTTTTTGGTTTTTGACCTGTAGGGCATTTATTCTCTTCTTTTTATTTTCTGGTCTTTAGCCATGGAACCTTTTTAATCTATCGACATTGACCGGGTCTTTAAACTCATTCCCATCGCTATCTGCCAAGATTGCTGCTCTTTTCGTTAGTAACTTTTTCAAGATGAACGGACCTTCCGAGGTTGGCCTAAATTTTCCCCGTATGTCTGGCACTCCCGGCCTCATCATCTTAAAGACCAAATCCCCTTCTTTCAATGGGTGCTTTCGTACCTTCTTGCCAAAGGACCGAGCTAGTCTCTTCTGGTAACCTGATTGTGATAATAAGCTTGCAACCTATCTTCATCCAATAGATTCAACTGCAACAATCGCTATTGTGCCCATTCTGTCTCTAGAATCTCGGCTTCCATGACTGCCCTTAAAGATTTCAACTCGATTTCAACTGGTAGAACTGCTTCGGTTCCGTATACAAGGGAGAACAGTGTTGTTCCCGTAGAGGTTCTAACTATGGTCCTATAACCCCAAAGTGCAAAAGGTAGCTTTTTCTCCCAGTCTTTATAGCTCTGAACCATCTTGGCCAATATTCTTTAAACATTCTTGTTTGCTGCTTCAACTGCGCCATTATCTTGAGGAAGGTAAGGATAAGACTTGTGACATTGGATTCCATATTTCTGAAGCATCTGTTTAGTTTCTGCTAAGAATTGCACCCCATTATCAGACATAATGTGATGTGGGAGGCCATATCTGCATATCAAATTCTACTCGATGAACTTAGCCATATCCCTAGCATCAATCTTCTTGAAAGATTCAGCTTCGACCCACTTAGTGAAATAATCAATGGCGACTATAATGAACCTGTGCCCATTAGAAGCTGTAGGACGTATCTCGCCTATGATATCTATTCCCCAAGCTGTAAATGGCCATGGAGATGTCAAAATATGTAGTTTTGAAACTGGCACATGCCTTAAATTCACGTATTGCTGGCATGACTGGCATTGCTCCATATATTTTGAACAATCTGTATCTATTGTGAGCCAATAGAATCCTTGGCTCATGATCTTTTTTGCTAAGGCTAAGCCATTCATGTGAGCTCTACAGACTCCGGCATGAACCTCTTCCATAATTCTTTCCGCTTCTTTCTCTGCCAAACACCTTAATTGAATACCATCAGCTTGTCTCTTATATAAAGTGCCATTTACATTGATGAACTGAGTGGATAACTTTCGAATCATCCTTTGGTCTTTCTCAGTGGCTTCCTCTAGAAAAATTGACCGTTCTAAATAATTCTAAATCTCGTTGTACCAAGGGTTTCTATCGGCGATCTCAACATCCGTCACCTGCTCAGCTTCAAAACAAGGCTTTTCCGAGCTAAAGATTAGCACGGGTCTCATAGCAACCCCCGTTGGATTATCCCACATGGACACTAATGTCACTAGAGCATCAGCCAATTGATTTTTATCCCTGGGGATGAAGTGAAAGGTGCAAGTCTGTAACTAGTTACTCAACATTCTCAAATGCTTCACGTAAGGCAACAGCCTCTCTTCCTTAACTGACCATTCCCATTTTATCGGATGGACTACTAAAGATGAATCTCCAAAGACTTCTGCGGTCTTTGCCCCCAGAGAAAGCAGTGCTTCCAATCCAAAGATGCAAGCTTCATATTCCGCTTCCTTATTGGTTGCCTTGTACCTCAACTTTTTGGCTAATGGCAGCTTCTCACCATCTAGGGTTGTAAGAATGATCCTCGCTCCTGCCCCTTTAATGTTGATTGCCCCATCAAAGAACAATTGCCACCCTTGTACTGCTATGGCCATGACATCTTCATTTGGGAAATTGTACTCGAACTGGTCTCCCTCAATAGGATGTTCAGCCAAGAACTCAGCTACAGCTCTTCCCTTAATGGTTTTCCTAGTAGAGAGGGTGCTTCTTAAAGGTACTTGAGCGGGTTATGCTTAGCAACCGCTTGTACACTGAAGGAATGAAAGTAGTGCCGCAACTTCTTGGAGGCCCAAATCACTGCCAAGCAAATCTTTTCTACTTCAACATATTAGGCTTCATATTGCAAGAATTTCTTGCTAAGGTAGTAAATAGCAAACTCCACTCCAAAGTCATCCTCCTAGGCCATCATGGCACCCACTGAATTATCTTCTACTGCCAGATACAAGATTAATGGTTTGGCGCGATGTGGTGGTCTTAAAACTGGTGGATTCAAGAGATAGTCTTTAATGGTATCAAAGGCCAATTGACAATCATTATTCCACATCACAGGCTGATTCTTCCTAAGAAGCTTGAAGATGGGCTCACATACTGAAGTCAGCTTGGCAATAAACCGGCTGATGTATTGAAGCTTTCCTAGGAAACTTCTAACTTCTTTCTCTTTCTGAGGCACTGGCATCTCTTTGATGGCCCTAACCTTGTTAGGATCTACTTCCATTCCTCTCTGGCTTACCACATGGCCTAACAGCTTACCCGAGGTAACTCCAAAAATGCACTTCTCGGGATTGAGGTGCAGATCATACTTATTGATCATTTGAAGGAACTTTTCTAAAGCCTCAAAGTGACCTTCTTTTGTAGCTGATTTGATCATCATATCGTCAACATACACCTCCACCTCCTTGTAGATCAAATCATTGAGAACTCTGGTGGCCATCCTCTGATAGGTCGCTCCTGCATTCTTTACTCCAAAAGGCATAACCCGATAAGCAAATGTACCCCATTCGGTGATGAAGGTTGTCTTAATCCGATCCACTATCTTATTAAGGATTTGATTGTACCCTTCGTACCCGTCCACGAAGCTATACATCATGCAAGTAATGGCACTATCTAGCAGCACATCAATATAAGGCAGAGGAAAATCATCTTTCGGACAGGCTTTGTTCAGGTCCCGATAGTCCACACATACTCGAACCTTTCCATCCTTTTTAGCCACAGGAACTACATTAGCCAGCCACGTCGGGCATTTAACCTCCAGTAGAAACTTAGCCTTAATTTGCTTATGGATCTCCTTTTTCACCTTCTGAGCCCATTCTAGCCTAAGTCTTCTGAGCTTTTGCTTGACCGGTTTACTCTCTGGGTAAGTTGGAATGGCATGTTCGGCTACATCTCGATCAATTCTCGGCATGTCCTCGTAGGTCCAGGCAAAGAATTTTTCATATTTTTTTAATATTCTCTCAAATTTTATCCTCTCCTCAGGAGTTATGTCTGATGCTATCAAAATTTCCTTTGGGTTCTCCAAAGTTTCGAGATTAAATGCAGTTGTGCTAGTTGAGTTAATGTTAAAAATGAATGCATCATGTTTATGATCATGAGGAATGAAATCATCAGAAATATCACACAAGTAAGCAAAGTTATTCATCTCATTAATGTAATCAGAAACATTAACATTGTCATTAAAAAGTTCTGGCAAAAAAATAGTATCTAAATAACTAATGTCTTCATCTCCTGTTGACACCGATGTTGTAGCCGACTAGGCTTTGACTTCTTGGCTTGGTGGAGGTTTTTCAACTACCTCCGGTGAAATCTTCAAATCTTCAAACTTCAACTCTGGCTCGACCATCTTTTCCTTTCCCTTCAACCTGGTAGCTAACAGCTTATTAGTGACAATCTCCTCGGGCCCATCCCTGTCCCAGACACTACACTGAGTCATGATCTCCTCATCCCAGAAGTTCTCTACGGACTTGATAACTCGAACATCCCAGTCAAAGACAACATTGAAGATTTCAAAACCTGGAATGATCTTCCCATCCACCCACTGAGGCTCTTCTTCTCCAGTATAAGCACAGGCCGAGGATGTGGGAACAAAACTCTCTGAAATATAGGGGATCTTCTTTGGCACTTTCTTCTTGCCATGCTCTCCTTTGTAGCCCAGACCCTTCCGATCTTCTGGCCTTGTGTTGTGATAGCAGACTGCAGCCCTTATGAGTTTTTTCCCAAACCAGCACCTGGAAGGAAGTGCATCTTCTTCATCATGCTCATCACCTGAGGGCTACCTACCAAACCCTGCTTCTCTCCAATCATTGATATATGAAAGACACTAAATGGCTGGTGTAGACACCGGGTCTTAAGGCAGTCCAGGTAAGAGTTACTCGACGAAGAGATCTATGTTGGTTTTCAGATAAATGGATGGAATTCAGATATTTTTGTCTTTCGGTTTCACAAGGATTAAAATCTTTTTCTCTATAGCGTGAGGTTTTGAAAGAGTTTGGGAAATTTTGGTTGAAAATGGAAGTTTTGCTCCACAGACGGGATGACCGTCTGAGGTAGGGATGCCCGTCCCTACTTGGGCTGATCCCCGTCTCTATGCATAGTAGGGACGGCCCGTCTCTAGCTGGGGATGGACACGTGTCTGAGTACGGACGTCCGTCCTTAGTCCCACGTTACAGCCCGTCTGTAGCTAGGGACAGACACGTGTCTGAGTAGGGACGCCCGTCCCTAGTCCCGCGTTACGGCCCGTCTGTATCCAGATTTCCATGCGTACCCTTAGTAGGGACGTCCGTCGGAAGTTGCAGGGATGCCCGTCGGTAGTGGATTTGATCAGATAACGCCGGATTTGATAAAATTTTATTTAAAATCTTTGAAATGGGGATAGATGTTGGTTAAAAATTTAATTTTAAAACTCCCTTTACAATTCAAACTTTAAACTGATGCTTATCTTATTTTTTATCTCCAAAATTCTATAAATTTGGAAGAATAATTCACTTTTGGGGGTTAGAAAATTTTACAAATTTTGTTGGGAAAAATTAACAATTTTTTTGGAAGGAAAATTAGCAAATTTTGAGAGAGTGGGAAATTTTTAAAAGAAAAATCTTTTGTGAGCAATTTACAAAAATCTAAGATCTCTACTATTTTCAGAATTTTATTGGATATAGATCCTTTCAGTTAATTGATTTTTTTTTTCAAATTCTTTTTGTGAATTAAGCCAATTTGAGGGAACGAAATTCATTCGTTTCCATCAATCCAGCTAATTCAAATACTTGATCGCTGTCAAATTTTCAAAGAAAGAAAAACATAAATTTTCAAAGAAAGAAAAACATAAATTTTCTTTCTTTGATCCATTTTTACTTGATCCTTGTGGAGCGTGCGGGGACCGAAATCATTCGACATTCACCCAAAAAGGTAAAATCCGAGGGTAAACATTTTGGATTGATATTTTTTTAATTTAACTTGACTCATATTAATTTTTTTTTTTTTAATAATTTTTTTATACAAAGAATTGAAAGGTTTTTTTAATTTATTTTCTACCTCTTTTATCTTTTAACCCGTTTCTTT
This sequence comes from Excoecaria cochinchinensis, assembly GCA_947683425.1. Lineage (NCBI taxonomy): Eukaryota > Viridiplantae > Streptophyta > Magnoliopsida > Malpighiales > Euphorbiaceae > Excoecaria > Excoecaria cochinchinensis. The sequence goes on from CANTUQ010000022.1 coordinate 1,193,601, forward strand.
TAAAGTTTCTGGTTATGTCATTTTTCTTTATTTTATTTATGATTTTGACACTAACATGTTTATTTCTATGAGTTATTGCTTTGACCATGTTGGAATTGGAGTGGTTGATAAGGGTGGTCGCGCTAACCTGAGGCTTCCTATCCGGGTTCTTTCTTTACCCTTGACTTTATTCATTTTATTATGAAGATTATTGTAATATCACTAGGAAAAAGTCGCTAAACCATTTTTATTAATTAATTTAAAATTTTTCCTAAATAAAAATGGGACCAATGTCTCAATTTTCTCCATCCAAAATAAAACCATCACATCAAAAATTGATTTATAATAAATATGCGTGGCAGGACCAATGTCCTCTCTCCAAATGAATATCCCGATTTTTGTATGGTTTATATATTGTGTTATTAATGGGGGTTGTATTCCGCCCCTAGTTTTATTGTAATTTATTTTGAGAATGTTTATTTTAATAATGTTTTACTTATTGCTTTTGACGAGAATGATTGCGCCTTAATTAAATGCATCGTGTGGAAAGTTGATGAAACAATAAATTCAAAACTTAATTATAATATTAATCAAGATACAAATAAATGAGAAGTCTCGAACTCACTCTGGTCTTGGGTTCAATGAGGTTAGAGGTCTAGGATCTCCAAAATATCTCTTGTTTCCCTTTAAAAGGCATAATTTACATAATCCTAGGCTCCAGGGGGTAGAGGCTGAGACCTCCAAAATCTCTTTGGTTTGCCCAAGATGGATATGTATGCGCCATCTTAGGCTCGCTGAGGCTAGACGACCCTTCTCAATGTTCTATTGGGTGGCGACTCCAAGAAATCTCTTTGTTGCCAAAAATAGACGCACTTGTAAATACCTTGGAAGTTTTAATGAATCCCATCCCGATCGCCCAAAAGCGGGCTTTCGGTAGGCCACGGGGTTCGGCACGCGTCACAGTGGCGACTCCACTGGGGACATACTCGAGACTTCGATTCGAAAGTACCTTGATTAAATTTATAGTTGAGTTTTATTTTAAAAATTTCACCTTCTTTCAAAACTGCATTGCATCACATTGGAGCCTTAGATCTATGCTAGTTTGGTCCCTCTTTCAGCCCCGGTGTGTTCCCGAAGCGCGACCCTACGTTCACTCAATGTAGGGAAGTGTTAAGGATAATCACCAGCCCAAGCCTCGTACCATCATGGTATATTAAATGGTGACCCAATCGGTCGTTACGCTCGTGATGAGCTAGACCCGTTGGCAGGGACCATGCTTGGGTAGCCCTAAAGCAACACCACCTTTGACTAAAGCTCATATAATAGCAATAGTTACTTCCCTTAGGTGGTATAAACCGTAATACCTTGCTTGCTATATGGATCATTTTGTATTGGACAAACCCAAATAATCTGATTGGTCACCTAATCAAAGGCTTTCATGCCCCGATAGGCCCAGGTCATCTTATTCGGACTGCCTAAATACATAACGATTATAACCCATGCGCCTGTGCATTAGCTAAGAGAGGTTATGTTACCAGTTTTTCACTGAGCACCATGCGCGTCCATCAGGTTCCCTGTTAACCGATGGATCAAGCCCACCTAGGACAGAGACCGCACGACGTCATGTGTGGGGGCAATAAGGTTGGAAGGATCTACTTGCTTGCATGTGATTGTGGATGATGCATTGCACATTCATGTCATTCATGCACAAATAAAATTTTTTATCTTTTTTCCTATGTATATAGCTTATTCTTTGTATATAATTATTACATGTACATATTATCCTCTGCATATTTTTTCAAATAGTTCACATGTATCATTGTAATCTCTTTCAGTCACTGTATACCATTTGTTGCACAGCACGATCATGCATTACATATTATTCATAAGTCATTCTAACTCCTTGATTTTCAGCCATTATAGACCATTTGCTTGGGTGGTTAGGGGATCCCAATAGTTGTCTAAGGAGCAATCAGAGTTCACGTGGGCTCACAAAGTTTTAGCATTCTTACCAGAGCATCTAAAGGCATTAGAAATGGCTGGCCCTTCACAACAAAATGAAGAGACTCATGCCCTAATTGCCTAGGAGTTGGATAGAAGGTTCGAGGAGCTTAAAACAAAGATACTGGCCATGGTCAAAGAAAGGATGGATGCTATGGCACTTATTCTGCAAGCTCAGCTTATGGCAATAACTCTCAACCAAAGAAAGCCGGCCACGATCGAGAAGGCTCATACAGTGATGGCTCCCGTACCTCCTTTTCCTTCTGAGACTAGAGGTAAGAGGTCACTTGATTCCCCTGTTGAGCAAGGACGAAATAGGAGGCCTACTTTAGAACATGACATTGTGTCCGAAGAGATGAAAGCTCAGGAGGCCTTGACAATAGTAAGGCAAATGCTCAGGAGGCCTTGACAATAGTAAGGCAAATGCTCAGGAGGCCTTGACAATAGTAAGGCAAATGCTAAGGCTGCAGAAGTCCCAGCCACTAGAACAACTCAGCCCCACCTCACTATCTTGGGTAGGCCATTATCTTGGCATTTCACCCGTCTCGTCAAGAAATGAAAGTTACAACCCTTGCTGGCCGGGCTTGCCCCAAGTCCAGGACGCCCTAGACATAGAGCAGATTGGTACTGCACGTATCACCAGTATTCAGGGCATAGAATGGACTACTGTCGTACCTTGAGAGATAGCATTCAAGTACTGATACCAGGCCCAGAAAAGGAAGAGATTGTAGAAGCGCCAACCACGGAAGTAAAGCAAAGACAGTTTTCTAATTTGGGCAGATCTTTGTCCTGGGTCCTCAAGAGGCTGATGAAGGAGGGGATATTGCAGCCATTGCCAGCTATGCCCGCCAGAAGCCATGTAACACCCCAAAAAGGGGCCAGTCGGAATTTTGCTCGATAAGTCGGGGTATTAAGGGTATTTTCGTAATTTGTGTAAGAGGAAAATTTGGATATTAAGGATTTTGTGCAAGGAAATTAATTAAATATGTTAAGAGGAGAATATTAAGGTGTGTAGGTGGTGTATGGATGTAGGGTATGTTATTTGGGATTAATCTAGTGTGTGCTTGTAATGTATGGGAGTAGGATGTAAGTGGGTTTTAAGGAATGTTATGGTATGAGTGGTGTTTGGTGCCTTAAAGATATTTATTCAAGACATGGTTGTGTGTGGTTTGTGTATGGTGCTTAGAGTGGAAAAGTCAAGTGAGTGGGAATTGTGGTCCAATAGGAGCTTGCCATGTGGCAATGTTTGGTGGGAGCATTGAATGAGGAATTGAAAGAAGTAGAGAGAGGGAAGGAAATTGTAGCTTCCCGTAAAAAAGCCATTTGGGTTTTGCCCTCTCTTTTCCCACGCTCTCTCTCTCTCTTTCTCACCTTCATTTTCTGCTCTCTCAAGTTTTGCTTGTGGGTATTCTTCCATCTTTGAGCTAGGGTTGAGTTTTAAAGGATTTTGAGGTAAGTGCTTGTGTTTGAGTTTGGGTTTCTCCATCTTCTTTTGCTCTTAGAATTCTGGTTTTGGATGTTTGAGCTTGGTTTGATTTATGTGTTCTTGGTTGGGTTTGTGCAAGCTTTGGGTTTCAAGAGCAAGCATAAAGGATAAGAGAAAGTGGGCTCTTAAAGGTTGAAGATTTCATCGGCAATTTGAGGTTTGGGAGCTTTGATTTTACATTTGAGTTTTGAGTTGTGTTTGCCTATTCTCCTTGGATCATGAGTTTGTATTGTTGTTTGCTTTCCGAAAATTTGAGTGCTTTATATGAGTTTATGCATGACCTAATTTGGGTAAATGTGTTAGTAATCCATGTATTTGATTGAGATAAAGGTTATATGTGGGTTGGCATTGAATTGCATGAGTTTGGGAATTTCTTTGATTTTGATGTTTTATGGTGATTTTAGTAATCCTGTTCAGTTCTCTTTTGACCTCCGTGCATTGTTTTTGTCATATATGTAGTTATAGAACTCTATATCGTGTGCTTATTAATCCATTAGAACCATGATTGCCATGCCTTTAAATGTCTCAGAAATAGCCTTGGGCAAATTCTTGCTCTAAGATCCTGAAATTTGGATAAAACCGTAGTGTCTCTTCTTGTGTCGGGTTGTCTGACCAGTCTGGGTTGTGGAGATCATATCTGGAGTTCTAGATTTACTTTTGATCTAAAATTTGTTGCATTTTAACTTTAACATCCTAGGGAACATTTCTTAAGAAAGACGTTTTGGCTTAAAATGAGGTTTAGATGTCGGTTTAGGCAATACAAGTTTGGGACGTTAAGCAGTCTCGTTTGGCTTCAGAGGTGAGCCTCTGTCGCGATCGCGACAGTGTTGCGACCTCGCGACAGAAAATCATGATTTAAGCCTTTATTTCTTCATTTTTGAGTCCTGGGTTAACCCGGATCAATCCCGTTCATTCCCCGCAGCTTCTTATGCATGTTTAGGGTAATTAAATGACTATATAAGTAGTTGTCTTTGGTAAAACTTATGAGGAAGATTAAGAATTGGTGATCTATCAAGTGAATAATAATAGATATAACTCCGTGAAGGTTGGTTTATGGATGAGTGTGGATATATGTCGATCTCATGAGTAACCGAGGCATGTTGTACCGTATATGTGAATACATAACATGGGTGCGTTTGTGATAAATGGCGAATAGTGTTGATATTATAGATTGTGTAAATGGATATTGTTAGTGGCATGTTTTATCGGAATTCTTGATACGAATATTGTGTTTATGTTGTCAATGATGTGCGGCTTGCTGGAGATGAGGTAAGTTGATATTTCGACGTTGGTTGAGTTTGGGGGTTGTGAAGAGGGAATTTTCTGCAGATTCCTTGTGTAAGGGTTGGAATTCCCGACTCTATCGCGAGCGCGACAGAACCCGGTGAAAGCAGCCCTCGCACGCGTCCGAGCTCTCCGCCGAGCTGTGCAGCAGAGCCTCTGTCGCGAGCGCGATAGAGAGATCGGTTGCCGAATTGTTTCGATTGGCAGTTCACTGTCGCGAGCGCGACAGCGAGATGCCCTAGTTCCCTCGCGAGATCGCGAAGGTTGCCGTGATCGCGACATGGGCAAGTATCCTCTGTCGCGAGCGCGACATCCGTCGCGATCGTGACACTCCCTGTTTTCCAAATTGAGTTTTCTTTTGTGATGCCAATGTTGAATCCCGAAATTTGTGATACCTTTAGGTTTATGCTTGGGCGATTTTATGAAGTATGTTAACACAAGTGGATGTATTATGCATGGGCAATGTTATGAATTATATGTATGTGAATCCATGATATGAATATGCTTATACGTATGTGTATATATATATATATATATGTGTGTGTGTGTTTTGGGATAATATGAAATGAATTGAATGGTTTAAGTTTGACTTGCTAGAGTCTAGTAAGTGGATAGTTAGGCATGCCTAATAGAGTCTTTCTGCTGCAGCTTCTGTTTCCGTTTGGACCCTGATCAGGTCCCCGCTTGGTTCCTCGCGAACCCCTTTAATGTGTTTGGATCTTATTTAAGGTCCTTTTGAAAAATGTTTGTGAATGAAAATTGAAATGGTTTTCGATTTGTACCCATAAGGTACTTTCCGTAATCGGTTGGTACCCGTAAAGTACTTTCTGTTCACTCGTTATCCACTACCTTGAGTCAGCAGGTGCTTTGTTGATTTGTTCTGCTCTGAAATAACTATAAGAATGTGACATCCGAATAAGCATGATAATGATTTGAGGAAACGGTTTATATGTTCATAAACGTGGATATGAGCTTTGAAATGTATGTTTCTATTATGCAAGCATGATTTTTATATCTGACAACTTTATTCGCACTTGTCATGGGATGTGTTATAAATCTCAGAATGCTTTGAATGTGATTCGACTAATGTATTTACGCATGTGACTCATGCATGGTTATATTGTATATAAACATGTGAATCGAATTGGTTATGGAACCTTCGCGAGATCGCGAAGGTTGCCGTGATCGGCCATGTGAATGGGTTTCCAGTTAATGAGTACTTGGGTATGATGATTGTATGTGATTATGAACTTTCGATTGCATGGCTCTCTCTCTCATACCGGTATGTATATCCATCCGTTGGGATTATTTGCTTATGCCATTCGTGTATGTGACTTGCTTTGGCGACCATTGTTAATGGCCGTCCATATTGTTTGTGTGTTCTCCCCACTAAGCGTTTATCGCTTAGCACGGGCTCTTTTCCCGTGCAGGTGGTAGGTTTGGTTTAGTACGAGTCGCGCATCTGCAAGGTCGACCACATAGGAGTTAGAAGTTTTGTATTTTGTTCAGCTTCTGTATTTCAGATTATGTAATTTTGTAGACTTTTCTGATGTTTTTGGTTATGTAAAGATCTCATTGTATTTAAGCTATCAGTTATTCCTCAGTTTTATCTTTCGCCTTATGCTTCCGCTGAGTGATTATATGTATGTA